>OV656771.1:16250000-17500000 GCA_927399505.1 Luperina testacea | reverse complement strand
AGCGAGCCGAGTGCACATTGAGGTCATGTGACTTCCCGTCCCGCGCGCTTCCGGCACTCCCCGCATTCCCCCACCTTTTGAAGCGTCTCGCGCACGCGCAGTCGCGTAGCGTCTCACGCAAACATACAAACCTCCGTTATAACTCCCGCCGCTGACCTAGCGGAGGCGGAGGTGAGGTGGACGCACGATCAATAGCGGATGTTACGCATTTGTTGAGGCCGACGAGGTTCCGTTATATCCGTGCTTGCTATTATTATCAAACATAGTATATATTCAATCTTTTAGTCTTCTATACATACAAATAAATTAATAAACTGTTTGTAATGTAAAAAAACAGCTTTTTACTAAATGTATGTGAGGATGCATAACAATAAAAAATTGTCTGTCTGTTTGTCGGTCTGTCTGTCTGTTCGTTCCGGCTGTACCAACTTTGACAGGACTTTCACTGGCAGATAGCTAATGTTATAAGGAGTAACATATGTTACTTTTATTTAAAAAAAAAATTAGGACTCTGCGCAACAAAATTAAAACCCGTGAAACCAACATCCACGCGGGAGAAGCCGTGGGCTGAAGCTAGTATCACACTAATATGATAAAGGCGAAAGTTTGTGTGTGTGTGTGTTTATATGTTTGTTACTTCTTTACGCTCAAACGGCTGGACCAATTTTGATAAAATTTTGTATGGAGGTAGCTGTCACCCTGGATTAACATATAGGCTACTTTTTATCCCGATATTCCCACGGGATCGACACTTACGCGGGTGAAACCGCGTGGCGCAGCTAGTCATAATATAATTGCACATGTGTGTGTAGATACTACGTATTAGAAAAATAATGCTCTCTTTGATTTCTATTACTATAAGACTTCTATGACCTCAAGACCTGATGCCTCGAACGGTCAACAAAGCTGGCTTGTCTACAAATGCCCCGGGGAGCGGGAGCGGTGAGCTGTCCCGGAAATATTCTAGTAATGTATCGGTTTTTAAGTTGATTGCAGTTCCAGAAAACCGTTGTTAAAAATCTATCTATAGTACGAAATAAATTTTAATTCAGTTTCCTATTTTGTTTCCTATTCTTTAACTTAACATTATTTTAGTAGGAAATTGAATTAAGGCTCCTACAAACCGGCGCGACACGCGATATAATCGCGCGCGACACAAAGGCACCGCTCGTTGCGCTACTTGCGGTGCCTTTGTGTCGCGTGTCGTGTCGTGCCTGTTTGAAGGAGCCTTTATTCGTACTAAAAATACGTCTGTATTTCTCTAGGGTGTTGGCAGAGGTGCCTTGTACACCTGCTTTCCGCCAGATGTTTAAGAATCGTATTATTATTTAGCAACAAAACTCCGGTTTTTGAAATTTTTGGCGTGAATAGATTCTGATGACTGATAGTTATTATTTATTTTCTTATAACTTTTATGTTATTACAATACAAAAATATACATATAATAAGAATCTTTGAGGATAAATAATATTCAGTACTATTTTTGCTATAAGTAAAGAATTCAAGTAAATTGTGTAAGTATATTATGCAGAATATACAGGGACATCGGCGCCTTTTTGCGATGCATTAAGAAGCCTCTTCGTGTAGCACAGTTTGTTCCGCCAGTTACTCAACTGAACCGAGCGCTCGGCGCATCACAGTCACACCCAACACCTTATTTGATTGGCCAATTCTTCCCTTGTGATGGTATGGTAAGACATGTGACCAAACCGCACTGGGCCCGCGTGGTGGATTACGGCCAACTTTCTCCCACTGAGAGGATACCTATCCCAGCAGTTGGAACATTATAGGTTGATCATGTATCCTTCAGTAATTAACTAGTAAGATTATCGTAATATGGATCTAGTAACATAAATAATGGCATTGGCAGCGATCCAAACACTTAATGTAATTGTTTGTATATGGAACGGACCTTGCCATGTATTCTGTGCCTTTTTTGGCAATAAAATGGCTGCCGTGGCTTAGATTATAGAGAGCTGGATATGTTTTTATGACCTTGGGTGTAGCGAAGTCAAAATTGTTGAAAATTTTCAACGGAAATTAAACACTGACTATCAGTAGCGAAGGGTCAATTTTTGTAAGAGGTAAGCCGGAGTAGATATCTTTAATATGATTATATAATTATATTATTTGTCTATAGAATACTGACTGCCATTTGTTAAAGGGAAACCGGTGGACATCAAGTTATATAGAACCTTCGCCACTGCTGACTATTTATTACTCTTAACAAGGATTTCGCTTTTCGAAAACTATAAGAAAAACCACCACGACCACACCTTCACGCCACACCCACTCCACCCGTCCTCCTTCACCTTTGTACCTATTTTTCTATTATTTTTTTCTTGTCTGTTTATATATGTGTGTGTACATAAATCCATACTAATAATATAAATACGAAAGTGTGTCTGTCTGTCTGTATGTTACCTCTTCACGCTTAAACCGCTGAACCGATTTAGAAGAAATTTGGTATAGAGATAGTTTGAGTCCCGGGAAAGGACATAGGATAGTTTTTATCCTGATATTCCCACGAGATCGAACCTTACGCAAGCGAAACCGCAGGGCGCTGCTAGCGATTAAATAAATAAGAAAAGTAAATTATTCATCATGATTTTTGGCAACTATTTACTGTATTTTTTTGTTCTCTCATTTTCATGCTTCATGCATAACCACATAACCAGCTAAAGGTTGATTACGTTGATTATAAGGTACGCTTTTACAATTGTATGGTTTCAAAACAGTAGTTACATATATTATTACAATAAACAAAACACAATGCTAAAGTCAGGAAGGAACAAGAAATCCACTTTACATATCCTGCTCTCAACATTCTAAGTACTGGCGATTTTCCTTAGCCAATACATACTCGGTATCATAAGAGGAATACATTCAGGGTCACCATGCTACTTTTGACAGGAATTAAATCTCTGAAGTAGTAGATTTGTAAGAATCTGTTTATTTTCATAATCTCTTAACTATTTACACTAGGTATCTACTAAATTAAAAGACTAACTATACAAATCTATACAAATAAAATAAAGTAAGTCGGGTTAATTACACCATTTATAACTCAAGAACGACTGGACTGATTTTTATAATATTTAATTTGTTGGATTTGTCTTCGCTACGAATAGCAGAATAACTATTAAAACATGGGAAAATTCACGAAAAAAAAATTATGATAATTAATTTTCTCATACGTTCGATCTTATTATCTTTGGCGGTACGAAGTTTGCCGGGTTAGCTAGTAAATACATAAACAAAAGGATATTTAGACGTAGAAGTACTCGTCCGCATCGCTGTCATCGGGAAACGTGCCCAGAAGACTGGCAGCGTCGCCACGTTGAATGGCAATGCTAATTCTTTGGCCAAAGAACGATCCAACCCTCTGGGCAGGTGAAGTGTTGATCAGTCGCTAGCCGACGAGAAATTTCCTTAAAAAGAAGACGCTCACTCGGGCCCCATGACCCGAGCGTTTCGATAAGTTTGGCTAACAATGGCATTTTTGGGTCGCATTGAGTAAAAAATCTAATAAAATAGCAGATATTTTTCAAGTACCCTTAGTCATGGGGTTAACCCTTAGTTATGGGGTAATAAAATGTTGGGATGGTTGGGACAAGAAATGGTTTAATAGTGTGGTTAATATGATCATTTTATAGTTTCGCCGGGTAGCTTATAGGCACTAGCAAGAATACATTATTGGACGGACATGACCAATCCTCGATCATCAGCTTATAATGTTCCCACAGGGAGGTTCCCAGGTGGGAGGGAGTGGGCCGTAATCCACCACGCTAGCCCAGTGCGGGTTGGTAGATGTCACATGTTTTCTTACTGGTTCTAGGACATGCTGGTCTGCTTACGATGTTTTCCTTCACAATTATGAGAGCAGTAGTGATGAAATGATTTACACACAGTAAACTGCTGTCTGGGTTTGAACCTTTGACTTCCAACTCGTAAGTCGCTTAGAAAACTATAGGGGTGTCAGAACGCTTAAAGGCTCCTTCAAACAGGCGCGACACGACACGCGACCCAAAGGCACCGCAAGTCGCGCAACGAGCGGTGCCTTTGTGTCGCGCGCGATTGTATCGCGTGTCGCGTCTGTTTGTAGGAGCCTTAACGGCCGAACCCAATAACCTACTGACAGGTCGCTACTGATTTTTAATCTCAGTTATTGATCAAAATATTTGTTCAAAATTGCAGCAACAATGCAAACAATGCAATTTTGAACAAATATTTTGCTCAATAACTGAGTTTAAAAAAAAATAAAGTGTTAATATTTTGCTCAATAACTGAGATTAAAAAAACTGAAGTGTTATGCGAATTTTGTTGCTGACCGTACTATAGGTAACAAATAAATTAAAACAAACAGTACTGTGAATAGCTGATGAGCTCTTCTAAGAAATCAAACAACTTTACGATTTCTTTAAGTTTATTTTGAGTGAACGTGTTTACATTTCCCCGATTAAAATATCACTGTTTTATACTAAACAAAAAAAAAAATAAACAAACGACATCTAAAAAAAATAACACTACAAAGTGAAAAATAACTTTAATCTCGGAAGTCGGTGTCGTTGGTTCCGCATTTTCGATTTTTGACACCGACTTCCGAAATTAAGTTATTTTTCACTTTCTAGTGTTTTTTTGGAAGTCGGCTGTTTTTTTTTTGCAAAAAAGTTTTCACTTTTTGTTGTACCTACCTACCCCACACAAATTCATAAAACACTACTTGCTATGTGAATATCAATGACAAGAAGCTTTTGAACACATCTGCGTACCCCTTTAGAGGGTACAGGCGTGATATTATGTTGTGTGATTGCGTAAACAATGCATACATATGCGATAGCAGCAATTGCGGTTGATTTGCTGGCATTGATTGAAGAGTTCCGTTGCCTGTCTCCGAAACTTATCACTGATGATAAGTTTCGGAGACAGACAACGGAACTCAAAAAACCACCACCCACCCACCCATTTAAATTTCGTAAAGATCTGCAGTGCTATTCTGTAAAAATCTCACCGTGAAAACTTAGGTGAAGTGAGCGTGAAGTGAGCTGTCAATAGTGTCAATTCCTAGCAAAAACGAACTCACTTCACCTAATTTTTCACGGTGAGATTTTTACAGAATCGATCGGCTGAATCTTTACGAAATTTAAATGGGACCATTTCGGAACAAACCTCTTTCGAACAAAAATATATGACACCCCGTTTTAATCTTGCTTGACTGTTCGAATGCGACCAGGGGGCCTAAAAAGCCACTTTGACAGAATCATAGAAGGATAACATTAAGAATCGTAATGGACAGTTAACTGTTAAGTTAATCGAATCAAATCCCATTGATGAAGGATTTTTCAGTTATTTTGTTTTGTCTGTGCTAAAATATTAATCAGTCCAATCCAAATCCAATCCCTATGTCTTTGATTATACCTACGTAGTGCAGCGAAAAAAAGGAAAACACGGATTGTCTTCGCCATATTTTGATTCATAACGTTATCCTTTTACGATTCTACCAAAATGACCTTTTTAGGCCCCCTGAACTAATCTTTTGACACCCTGCACTACATTAGGTCGACTTTAGCTGACAACCTTTACAGTACTTAGAATATAAACCAATTAAATAAACACCCAATTATATGAATAAATATTATAAAATCACCGTTCGTGTTTATACAGTATGTTAACTAACAGAGGGCGTTCCCGTTAACCCGCAATAGTATAGCATCCATACATCGCCCCTTTAATCATAAAACGAAACAACTCAAAATTTACATTATTCGAGTTTTTATCATAAAGTGAATTAACTTCAAACGGAGAACACGTACAATCCAACAGCCAACTCGATACGATGAAAATGACAGAGATAGAAGACTATCGTTCTCTTTTTGATTAACGGACTCGAACAAGTTGGTACCGGTAAAGTGATCCATTCAGTGATGCACCGACTTTCCTCAAGGTATATTCTCGAAAAAAAAATAAAAAAGCGGAGTAAAACCAAAAGAATTCGGTGTTTTGCTATCAGGTAATTATTTTATAAGCTTTTATTTATTCAAACAGTGAATTTATTTGAGTTATTTCTCTTTATTAGAAATGTAGACGTAATTTGTGCCTGTAGTATTTTGACTTAATTCAGTTTTGTATAAATTGTATGATACCGTATTACGACACATTTCGAGTTGATGCAGTTTTATAATAAAATGCATAAGCAAATTTAAATTATGTCGCCCCTTTAATCATAAAACGAAATAACTCAAAATTGAAGTTTTTTGGGAAAACGCATTTAAAGTTTCACATGTTTACAATCATGGCTTTAATTTATCATAAAAAAATAAAGAAATTGTTTAGGTCAGTTTCAAAAGTAGATATAGTTAGCTTAACGAATAAACTACATGATTATCAAAAAACAAAAAAACATTTTTATCAGGAAGACACTTAAATCAAGAATTCAAAAATAAGTTCGTAGTTAATTCACTTTTCAATAAAATATGTCGACAAATAATTATTATAATATAGGCGAAGTAACTCAAAGTGTTGCAGTTTTACATTAAAATCATCTTGCAAGTAGACGAAGTATTTTGATTTAGTGCATTGTTAAACTAAGAAGCATTAACTGTCAGAGAAACATTCCTTATTGTTTCTATGTTAATTTAAATTCACAAATAAAATTTATGTATTTATTATTAAAAAAAAGACGTGTTTAGAATAGAATAGAATACTCTTTATTATGTTTCTTTATTTTGTTGTTGTCTTTGTTGTTGTTTGTACGTTTGTTTGTGTATTTTGTTGTTTTTGTGTTTCTTCTTCTTATCTAAATTTATTACAAAAAAATGTGAAATTGTTGTAACTACTTATTGTAAAAAAACACAAAATAACAAAAGTCTTAAGTTATAAGTCAAAATCAAACAAAACTCTGTTCTTCTATATTTATTAAAAACGAATAAAAGTGTATTCTAGTAATCAGACTTAACTAATTCTTTTGGTTTTATTATCACAAAAAATGAACTAAAAAAGTAGATCAAACTTAATCAAAATAATTATAAACTTAAAATATCGTATTATAAAATTCTGCATAAAAAGAAGGGATCAGAGCTTTTGCTATAAGCTCTTTTAAATATTTTTTTTTATTCGCACTAATCTCCTGTTTCGTGGAATAGGCTCGCTGTAGTGATATTTCTGTTAGTGCTTTCATTTTTTTTCTTTTATTTCTAACATCAACTTCCTGGTAGTTTACGTGCTTATAAGACGTTTTATAGAAAAAACAATACAACTCTCTAAGACCACGTAAGTCTAAAGAATGATGATTTCATGAAACAGTTATTCTTTGGACTTACGTGGTCTTAGAGAGTTGTGTTGATGACTTTAATGATTATAATTCTGTAAATATATATTTGTTACGGCCGTGAATCATATATTAATCAACGTACAACTTAATACTGACCAGCAAATTGCAAAAAACCTAAAAAAAAATTGAATTTCGCGGGCTACCCTGGCGCTTTCGCTTTCGAGAAAAATCATTATCTTTTATTTTGTGTCGTGTCGGTTCGAGATGTCTAACGTGGCTTTATAAAAAGTTTTGCAGACCCTAATCATAGTGTTGTCGACTGTAAAATGAAATGCTTTGTTATTGTGTCTAGGTCGATTAGAGTTCATGTATTTGTATTTAGGCTGAACATCAATCATAGATGCACTTATGAACGCTCTTTGTTTTGCCAAATCTCCCAAATCCCAAAACTTCCGAAAGAGTTCGTATCTGCTATCTGTATTTATTTTTGTGGTGCATTTAAGCCTGCATTTTTCTGAGCAAGGTTCTTTGATACACCGGGCTGGAATACTCTTCTGTGTTTTCGACATGGAAATATATTATTTTCCCCTATTACGCAAACGTTTTACTTTATTTTGTTTCCATTGGGATGGGTTTTTGGTACGTTTGCGTCCCTTTTTTGGAGTCATACGCGAATTTGACGAACTAGTAGAAGAAGAGCTCGACTGGCAAAATATATAGTTTCTCTTTCTTCTGGGTTCCATGTTTGTAAATGTCGGATCTGTATCACTGAGGTCTATATCACTTTCGTCGGTATATACTGGAGATGTATAATAACTCTGAGTATTCTTTAACTCCCTGGGATGACGATTTGGTTCCTGAAAGACAAATTAACATTAAAATTTAATTGTAAGACAATTTCTATTGAAATAACGGCAAGTCTTGGTCTTTTTATGTACATATACCAGTTAATAACTTACATTCCTTCTATTCTCAAGATACTGTTGCTGCCGAGGAGTATTTTCAATAACGTTATCGTCGTCTGTTTCATCAACAGTCACGTAGTGTCTAGCAGTTTTTGAGGGTGACCGAGGGATGCTTGATTGCGAACTATCCGAGTCTGAACTTGAGGATGATGAGCTCGAACACGAATTTGAAGATGATGAATATTGATGAACAGTATTTTCTTCATTTTTGTATTCTGCCTCAGTAGTTGTGTTGTATCGTGTAGTATTATCTTCATGGTCAGACAAGCTAATGTCACTATCAGAATAAGGCACTAGATGACATTTATTGGATTTGGCTTGTTCAAACTGAGCTTTCTGTAATTAATAAATATAAAATTTTGATGAGGACTTGCTAAATATTTTTCCAAGAATAAATAAACTGAAAAATTTAGTTTCTCGATAATTTAATCATCACCAATTTCTACTCACTGTTATAGCTAATTCATTTATTTTATCGAAGTGTACTATTGATTCCGTAATTGTTTTATCCTCCGTATCAACAGGGAAATTTTGTTCATATTGTACCTAAAATATTAGAACAAGAAATAGATTTAATAAGTAATAAGAAATAAATAATGTGGTTTATAATTAATAAGAACAATGTCCTGAGTGCAGCCTGCTAATACAGAACTATTTTTGTCTCGACCTGGGAATCTGACCAGAGATGTCAGACTATTATAAAAGTGGGTATCTCTAACTGCGCTCTACCTCACACTGGTAACGCACCCCACCTCACCATGCCACGCAGGTGCATCACCCGCGAGTTCGAAGAATATTCGTAAGAAATTTCGTAGAACTCATCGAGCACACAAGTCATGCGCGTGTGCATACGTCTGTTTATTTAGTGGAGTCATAGGTAGACATAAATCGCAGTTTTATAACTTGAATGTAGGTAATTTGCAATAATAGTAATTATTAATTAGGTACTCACCTCGTCGTTGGAATCCATATTGCTATTATTGGGTTTCTCATATTCTAACCCAAAGTCCGGTGAAGGGTTTTCATAAACCGGTACTTTTTTCCATCAGTAAACCCAAAATTTTTCGTGCCCTTGAAGACATTCTAAGACAGGACAAATAGTAGGTACTCGTATCTATTAAACTCCTTCCAAGTCCTCCACTTCACTCTCATAATCACCTCTCTCTCAAATCATTATTATACCCTTGTTAATATTTTAATTTATTAAATGCGCTCATTATTTTACTAAAATAGTAAAATAACTCTAAATGAAAACAAAGTGATACCTGACAAATTTACAGTAAACAGGAACAAACCAAGAAAATACCAAGTTTTTGATAAATTATAGTACAATACTGGAATAATACATAATATAATTTAAATATGCTTATGCATTTTATTATAAAACTGCATCAACTCGAAATGTGTCGTAATACGGTATCATACAATTTATACAAAACTGAATTAAGTCAAAATACTATAGGCACAAATTACGTCTACATTTATAATAAAGAGAAATAACTCAAATAAATTCACTGTTTGAATAAATAAAAGCTTATAAAATAATTACCTGATAGCAAAACACCGATTTCTTTTGGTTTTACTCCGCTTTTTTATTTTTTTTTCGAGAACTTACCTTGAGGAAAGTCGGTTCATCACTGAATGGATCACTTTACCGGTACCAACTTGTTCGAGTCCGTTAATCAAAAAGAGAACGATAGTCTTCTATCTCTGTCATTTTCATCGTATCGAGTTGGTTGTTGGATTGTACGTGTTCTCCATTTGAAGTTAATTCACTTTATGATAAAAACTCGAATAATGTAAATTTTGGGTTGTTTCGTTTTATGATTAAAGGGGCGAATGCTAAAAAAATATTACCATTCGAAAATAAAATGTTTTTATTTTTTTTTTATATTAAAATATTCACTAAAAATCGTAAATTGATACTCTATTTATTTAATTAATTCTAATTTATTTAATTAAATAAATTCCGACATTGCTGTCCTTCAAGTACGCGTGTACAGAGTGTTTCTTTAACGTATCAATTTACGATTTTTAGTGAATATTTTAATATAAAAAAAAATAAAAACATTTTATTTTCGAATGGTAATATTTTTTTTAGCATGTATGGATGCTATACTATTGCGGGTTAACGGGAACGCCTTCTGTTAGTTAACATACTGTATAATGTATCGTTATATAATGTACCGCTATATAATGTACCGTTTGTGCTTATATACAGATCGTGATACTTGCGTTATCTAGGTCTATCTATATCTGTGGTTGCATTTCACTATTGCGTGTGATGAATAGGGATATAGTACAGTGGGCCGCACGATAGTTTTAACAAAAACCAGTCTGCCCTCACACTATTCAAATTCCGTTCTACGCTGGGTTAGCTCAAGGTCAAAGCAATGCCACCGACTTGCTGTATACACACTTGGTGAAAGCACCAACATCAACTCAACACTACAATTTACACGATATTTCGTAAAAATACGTGGGTAGCCTTGCAACATGGCCATCAATCAGGCTAAAATAAACAACTCTCTTCATATTGCGTTTGTCCTATACAAAGAACATAAGTATTTCCTCAATCCTCTCCAAATTAACTGCCCAAGTTACTGTCATCCCATATAAAAAGCGAACTTTATTATTTCCGAGACCCTTTACTTTTTAAAGTGAATACATTTCCTTAAGCGGCCTTTCTTTAAGGGAGACCCGCATCACGCCTAAAGCGGTTTCTACACCTACAATAAGCTTATGCAATATTTTTATTGCAAAATAAATTATTGAATGGTTCCTTGCACTTAAAAGAACAATTATTTTCACGCAATAACATTAACTGCCCATTAAGCTTCAATGTTTTCATCTTAGTAAAATGTTTTACTTCACATTAAACCTACATGGGCACTTATGAAACGTTAGAAACGACATTCGCGTCATGGTCGTTTCGTTTAGAAAAAAAGAGCGGGCAAGAAACTCTACGAGTATTGTAACTTATCCTACAAGGTGCAGTAAAAAAAGCGCATTGTTACTAAAAATCGCTCAAATTTTTGTTTAATGATAATCATCTGCGCAGCCGATTCCTATATTCGGGTCGGCTTCCAGGCTACCGGATACCGCAGCAAATTATCATTTTGTGTTAGTGTGTAATAATGCTGTGTAATATTGTGTATTTATTAAGTTGGTAGGCCTATAAATAAAATATTGCACAATTCGCGATATTGTCCAATATTATTGTAGGTGTGAGGTCCGCCTAAGATTGAACAAAAAACTTTTAGCGACCTCTTCTAAAAATTATTCCACTTGGCTGGGTTCAGTCCGATACCATAATAGTTTTCACCTTGGGTTCCATTATCACTAAAAGTATAATATATTATCTGTATTTACAGCCGCCATATTGCCCATATTTATGATTTGGTGGGCCAAAATTATGGCTGAAAAAATTAGGAGTATTTTTTTTCTATATTATACGCAATATGGTGCTAAATGTTGATCATTAACGCTAAGTGTGGCATTACTAGAAATCGCACTCTCGTTGAAACAATAATAATAAATCTCTTTGGACTTAGCTGAAACTATTATTTAGTAGCACATTTTAAGCGACCAATCAATTATTATTTTTAACCGACTTCTAAAAAGGAGGAGGTTATCAATTCGGATGTTTATAACTATATATTTTTTTATGTATGTTCGGGCATAACTCGGGGCTAACCACATAATTATATGTATAGACGGATTTGCAAAATTTTTTTTTGACGTTTGCCTAACTATTAAGAAAATAAGAAAGAAATATTTTTTTTTGCAACAGGGACTGAAACAACAGCTTCTTAAAAATTCGAAGTGGGGTTATAAAGGCACATTCTCAAATATTTTTTCTTTTTTTTAGGCCGCATAGTTTTCGACTTGGGAAAACTATTGAGACTTTTGGGAATAGGCTAGGCAGATGATGAGATTTCGACTTTTGATGAAAAATATAAAATAAAAATACCGTCCCCCCCGCCCCTTATCTCCGAAGTTTGCATAGAGAAAAATCTGAAATTATACTATGTGATAGAAATTTATGTAAAGATTACAGGAACAATAAAACGATTTCTCTAACTTTTTCAGAAATCATCAACAAAAGTAACATTAGTTTCACTATCGGTCAAGAGATGGCGCTGATCTAAAACTGCATTATTCTGTCGAAAATAGGCCTCGCTGATGAAAATTCAAAAACACATGCTGGTACGGAGTCCTCGGTGCGTGAATCCGTCTCGCTCTTGACCGGTTTTTCAAATTGCATTGAACCCAAATCTATGATCAGTAAATCTGATTTTTACTAAATCCCATGTTTGCGATTTTCAGTAAAATCAAAAACGAAACACCTTCAAAACCATCTTGCAATATACCTACGAGAAAACCACCCTAGATACCAAACCGAAATTCGTATCCCTTTCTCTAAGATACTTGTATCATAAAATCGAACGCAGTCATGGGAAAATTCACCCTAACACCCAATCCTACGGCATGAATCGTCAGAGATGGGTAAATAATGGCCGCGTCGGACCAGGGCTCGGGTGGTGAGGCCGATGAGGCCTCGTAACATACAGGAAAGGGATTCTCGAGCAGATATATTACGTCTTGACGGTGAAGAGTTTGGTAGCTATGCATTCATAAGCGGTAGCGTTTTAGGAATAGATAAAGTCACACACTCAGTGAAATGTAATTCAGTGAAATGTGACATGAACAGCTTTTGCTTGTCAGCAGAATCTTGGTATAGGAGCAGTGGTGGCACAGTGGTAGCGGCCCCGACTTACGAGTTGTAAGGTCGTAGGTTCGAAGCCAGTCAGGCGCTTTACTTTTTTTTTGTGTAAATTAATTCTCCTCCACCTCTCTCCAAACGGCATAGCAAAAATATCGTGAGGAAACCGGTATGTCCTAGAACTAAAAATTCAAAGACCAACCCGCATGAGGCCGTGTGGTTGATTACTCTCCCTCTCACAGAGAGGAGGCCTGTGTCCCAGCAGTGGGAACATTATGAGCTGATTATTCAGAATCTTAAGTTCTAAATTGTAGGCACTTATAACTTGGTAAGTTTTCATACAAATTAGTTATCCGATTTCCGCCAAACTAATTTACATGCTCATCATTATTTGAAACTGAACTTTTTGTTTAATTTTTGGGCATCCCGTTCCTCTATCTATAAGGGTTGGCGGGGATATCCCGGCGCAAATTTTAACCATGAATTCAGTATATGATTCTACACCCCCTAGCGTAGAAAAGTTTCGTTGGTTCTCGAAAAAAAAAAACAGCTTCAAACAACAAAACAGCTAAAAACAGCTTTAAAGTGCAATAGAATACAAAACTTTTACTTCAGAGAGGAGTCCATAGGGTTTAGAGTCCGCGCAATACCTACGCGGTTAAAATACGACGACGCCGACAACATTACGTGTATAATCATAGTTTTAAGTTTCTTTAATATGTATTAGTTTATTATTGTATAAGATTATTTTGTGTATTTTATCTATGGGCCTTGTTGCCTGATAATAAAATGATTATTATTATTATTATTATTAAAATGTATGGAACAGCATTTTTTTCTAATAACCGATGAGTAATTTCATCATCATGTCCTAAGTCCATGGTAACAATACGTGTTGATGGGATGCCACATATTTATTTTATTGCTTTTGGACCCAAACTCGAAGAATTTCTGTAGAAAAATAATATTGTAATACAGAATGTTATATGCGGGCTATGCTTAGTTAGAGTCTCTCTGAGGGATCGAATCCGGCGGAGGTGATCCGGCAGAGAACCAAAGTTGTCAACATAGCTCACAGAATAAGCAAGCTGAAGTGGCAATGAGCCGGTCATGTCAGCCGTAGAACCGATGACCGTTGGGCTAGACGTGTTCTTGAGTGGAGACCGCGAATCGGTAAACGTAAGGTGGGACGCCCTCAGGCTAGGTGGAGCGACGATCTTTGCAGGATGGCTGGTAGCAGCTGGATGAGAGTTGCGTATTGCGGGATTGACAGTTGTATAGCGGGCAATAGGCCTATGATCAGCAGTGGACTGATGATGATGATGAATACAGAATGTTTGCATTATTTTGGAATCAGCATGACTGGAAATCATTACCCGCTATCGCTCCCGCCTGTCCTACGTCCTAATGTTCTATAATACATCTATTGAATTATTCAAGGTCGTAGTTGGCGGATATTCGGCGTTCTCAGTTGAAGCCTTGTAAATCTGGTTCCACACTTTTGGATCTACTGTCTGGTTAGCATAATGGCAAGTAAACTGTTCAGATCGTACCTATACTATGAATTTGTCAAGTTGTATATATTATTCTGTGTGAAACCGTGCTATAATCCTTTTGATTCATATTTCATGAAATATACATTTAATAGGATTATAATAGGAACTTAGAGGGTTATATTGATGACTTCAATGATTAATTCTGTAAAGGCATATTTGTTACACTCGTGAATCATATTTTTATCATCAATCAACATGATTGCAAAAAACTTAAGAAAATTTTAATTTTTCAGGCTACCCCTCGAGCTTTCCCCATAATGGATTCACAAATAACACAATCAGGATGAGCTTACGAAAATATGATATTTTAATATGTCTGTCTTTTTTCTATAACATTTAAGAACAGCGCCCAAATTGCATAACACACTTTCATAATCACAATTCGAAAGATTTCTAAATTTACCGCAGAGAAGAAACCAAGACTTATAAAAACTAACTTCAAATTTCACCTCTTTAGATAAAATGGTGATATGATTTTACAAGTTAGTATTCTAAAACAGATTCAAAATAAAATGGACATATGGCTGTTTGGTCAGATAATCAGCATCGAGCAGGCGCTTTCATTGTATTTATTCTCAAAAATCAAAGTGACATTTCGTTGCATTGTCATTATGAACCACGAAGACGCAGTGATTGCAGTCGAAAGGTCTTCATTGTCAATGAAGGATTGGTAATTAAATCTTTCCTAAGCGACACATTTTTGTTTTCCGACATCCACGCAAACGAAGTCGCGGGCACAGCTAGTATTAAAATAAATTGTATTTGTAGCGGTATCTACAAAGCCACATGCAAACAACGCGTCATACTGACGTCACGCAAATCCTGCATCGCGCAAGCAGAGTTTACCGCGCAACTAGCATAGATACAACGGCCCGACATGAATCAACGGGCAGTTGCCCGCCAGACACAACACCCGTCTGGCCGGAGGATCCTCCCTTTTCTATGGAGGATGAGTGAACTTTACACCCTGTTCCTCATACCTCTATATATTTTTGACAGATTGAGACAGATCAGGCGGCCTAAAAAAGCCACTTTGGCAGAATCATAAAAGGATAACATTTTGAATAATAATGGACAGTTAACTGTTAAGTTAATCGTATCAAATCCCATTGGTGAAGGATTTTTCAGTAATTTTTTTTTGTCTGTGCTAAAATACCAATCAGTCCAATCCAAATCCAATCCCAATCTCTTTGATTATACCTACGTAGTGCAGTGAAAAAAAAAAACACGGACTGTCTTCGCCATATTATGATTCATAATGTTATTCTTTTATGATTCTGCCAAAATGGCCTTTTTAAGCCCCCAGACTGTGAACGTACCTACTTAAAGTTATGGGAATTGCCCCTCTGGACGCGTACCGCGAGGTCTGCTTGCTCAGATGTCTCAAAAATGCAAGAAAATATAATTTCACAACGATGTTTCCTTTTAATTCCACGCTGCGGAACCACAAGCACAATATCGTACCCGTTCACTTCTATTTCCAGTATTTTCTTTTAGTTTGCGGCTATTTTCTCGAATTGAAGGATTTTCTTTAATTCCCTTTGAACCGAGTAGGAAGAGGAATTGTGTCGTCTGAAAGATATACTCTCCGTACTACTGCGTAACATACAATGCAGAAATAAACAGCTTTGTTTTTATCTTTTACGAAACAGAAAAAACTTTTTTTCAAAAAAAACAACCGACTTCCAAAAAAAACACTATAAAGTGAAAAATAACTTTAATTTCGGAAGCCGGTGTTGTTGGTTCTGTATTTTTGTTTTTTGACACCGACTTTCGAAATTAAAGTTATTTTTCACTTTGTAGTGTTTATTTTGGAAGTCGGTTATTTTTTTTTATAAAAAAGTTTTTATTTTTCACTTTTTTGTTGTACCTACCTGCCCCAAATAAATTCATATAACACTACTTGCTATGTGTAATTGTGTATATATCAATGACAGGAAACTATTGAACACAACTGCCTACCCCTTCAAAGGGTACAGGCGTGATGTTATGTTGTGTGATTGCGTAAACAATGCATACATATTGTGGGCGATACAATAAAGACCGACCTCGAAGATTGTTAAAAGTTTATTATATTTAAAAATTACAATATTAATGTGTCGCGACAAGTATGGCGGTGCGCGCCAAGTCCTGAAGTTAGTTAGTGAAGTGAAGTGTGTCGCGAGCGCCGCCGACATCGGGCGCGTTCGCATCCTCGCCAATATGAAAGGCTGCGTTCAGGCTACAGCAGTAATTGCGGTTGATTTGCTGGCATTTATTGAAGAGTTCCGTTGTCTGTCTCAGATCTTTACGAAATTTAAATGGGACGATTTCGAAATACATAAATCTTTTCGAACAAAAAAATATTTGCTAATCCTATGTAGGTATATGAGGGAGTTATGCCCGAACATACATAAAAATTATACATACATACATTTTAATCTATTGTATTCTTTTAATTTTATTGTAATTAATGTGATATGTCTGTGTTTCTTATTTTTATAGTTTTAATTTATGTTTATTTTATATTCCAATTTAATTGATGTTTATTTAAATTTTTGAATTTACTGTATTTTAATTTAACTACTTGACATTTTAAATTCAATGTAAATTTTAATGTTGTAATAACATAATTAGATTTCCGGTTCAGCATGTCGATTCTGTAAAAATCTCACCGTGAATACTTGCGTGGAGTGAGCTGTCAGTGTCATCCTACTGATGCTAGGGATTGACCAAGCAAACATTTACAATCATAAAAGAGATTTTTTGATTCCCACGTAGTTTGTGTGGCGTGATCACTTCACCCGATTCACGACACTAAATGTCGTAAATCGGGTGAAGTGAAGGTGAAGTGATAAGATCACGCCGCGCTTGCGCGTTAATCACTGTCATTATCACATTGCAGATTGCGTGATCACTTCACCTTCCCTTCACCCGATTCACGACATTTAATGTCGTGAATCGGGTGGAGTGAAGGTGAAGTGATAAGATCACGCCGCGCTTGCGCGTTAGTCACTCATCACATTAGAGATTTGTTTTTACATATTTAACTTGTAAGGCGTCATGTATAAGAACATTAGGAAATTATGGTAATAATATTAATAATGCATAAATAAATAATCATAAATTAGAATTAGTCACAATATTCAATTAAAATTAGTTAACTCTAAAGTAGAAAAAGACGGGTATTCGTCAATCAAAACGCGGCTGGTGGAGGTGTTGTTGACGCCGAGGTGGTGTTGCCATGGTTACGAGATTCGAGTGGAGTGATATATGGTACATTCCGAATTGCACTGTAATCGACTACAGCGTGCTTACACCTTGACCCCAATTCTGCTGTATGGTATTTATCTATTATTCCCCGCATAATCTTACCACGCCGTACGTTTGTCAAGCGTGGTATTTTGACAGTTCAAACCGGTTTCGGTCATTGTGTCATAGAGAATACGTTAATAGCAGATGTAGTGATTAGGTTATTAGGGAATTGACGTGGTTTCGAAGTAACGAATCATTAAGTGGTCATAGTGAATTAGGGCCCTTTTCTGAATTAACGTGAACGTGATAACGATGTCCCGTGAATCGACATAATATATGAAGTCATGGCATGTGCCATCTTGCGATAACGCCGACTACCGAACATGCCCTAAAATTTAGGGCATGGTCGGTTTTTCATTTAGGGCCTAAATTAATAATTATCACCGATCTTTAAACTAACGTGGCATTTTCGAAATTGTGCTTCTGGCTACAGTCGCCACCTTACCAAAGAAGAAGAAATTCGTGGTGTATACACAAATAAATACTATAATCCAACCATGAGTAACTATTCAAGTGAATAGGTATATTACTGACTCTCAGCTGCCATAGTGGTGATTTATCTAAATCGGAAAGCAAATTATTCATGTGAGCTATGATGACCAGTGATCGGAGTAGGTAGATTGATTTTTGGTACTTGTATCATAAATGCACACAGAAAGAACAACATGGATAAGCCATTTTTCCGGAAAGTAATTCCGGTATTTCCGGATTCAATTAAATATTGTTAATGTTGGTAGTGATATTATTACTACTCAATTCAAAATTTAAAGGAAGGTATCAAAACTAAATTAATTCATTATTTATCTGTTGAATAATAAAAACAATCTAATTCCGATCGAAGCTTTAATATTTATTTTTTATTTTTAGTCTTTTATGGCTAGATCTTTAATAGATAGATATAAATTTCGGCTAACTAATGAAATTCTGACTACCACCAATTCCGGAGGCATGTTCATAGTAATATATACGTTTCGGATCAATGACCCCAGTTCAATCTACCTACTCCGATCACTGATGATGACTTAATTCGGAATGAGCCATATTTCACGCCGCGCAAGCGCGTTAGGCGCTGGCGCTGTCTGGCTATATAAGGACTTACTAGTCTAGGGAAAAAAGAAAAAAAAAAACAAGGTTGAGATTCTGACTGCGCTTCTGTTTTGCTATTTTATTGTAAGTAAAACCCCACAAAATATTACTGTTTTGACCACTAAAATACTAGCTTTGAATTATATAAAAATATCAATAGGATTAGCATTAAAAAATATTATTAAAATCTCGATTATGATTGTAAATGTATGCTTGGTCAATCCCTAGTATCTGGTAAGATGACACTGACAGTTCACTCCACGCTCACTTCACCTAAGTTTTCACGGTGAGATGGTTACAGAATCGCACTGCAGTATTTATTATTGATTTGTATAATTATACAAGTGCTGTGCACACCTATAAGTGACGAATTCACCGCACAACTGTTAAATAGACTAGATATAATAATGTAAAAATTTTGTGAATAAGTCGTTGGTGTGTCAATAAATAAATAATGAGGTGACTTCAGGCACACTTAGTGCATGATGCAACTACATATTATAGAGCGCCTGCAGCTTGAATTAATTAGGTAAACGTGTAATTTGAGACTGAGCTTGTTTGATGATTCAGCTATGAAGATAATAGATAGATATTGACAGTATTTATCAAACCAACAATTATGCAATTTACTATCTCTACATATTATAAAACGAAGTCCCCCCCGCCTCGACTGTCTGTCTGTCTAAATGCGATATACAGTTCCTGGAAGGAATCGGAGGAGGCCAGCAGTGGCATAGTAAAAAAAATAAGATTAAAAAAAACAGTAATGTTATAATCGACACTGTGATTAGTATAAGTGAGTGAGTTCAAAAAGATTCAGGATCTTGGACCCGAAGAACTAGGAACTGACTTTTTACTTTTTCTCAAGGGATTAATGTTTATAATCCAGTAAAGTTAAAGCTGAACGCCAAGAAAGGAATAAGTACGAGTTCTTTGATAATAATAAGGCATAAACTTATAACAAGGCAGATAGTGATGTTGCAACTTTATTAAGGCCGCATTCCGAATTAAGACAATGTCGCTCACAGCGCTCATAGCAATAATTTGCGTTCCGATTTAGATATCACGATTATGACAGCTGAGAGCTGTTAACAATTCGGAACGCTCGTGAATGCGCTCACAGTGCTTGTAAAATCAATGTAAAAACTATATTATTCCAGTATTTCCTTATATAAACACCACATTTCTTCTTCAGTTCTTCTTCTTTGGTTAGGTGGCGACTGTCAGCCAGAAGCACAATTTCGAAAATGCCACGTTAGTTTAATTTAAAGATGATGCAACTCAAAAAAAAAACACACACAGACACATCCTCACACACACACTGTCATTTTTTACGGTGATACGGTGATGATATTATCTAAGACATGGTCGGTGTTATCGCAAGATGGCGCATGTCATGACGTCATCTATGACGATTCACGGGACATCGTTATCGCGCTCACGCTAATTCGGTACGGGTTTAAGCATGCTCAAATCGATTATTTCCCAACTCGGAACGCAAGGTTAATTGTACACCCTAAAACATTTTCAATTTACGACATAACGTTTTATCTACACTCAATTTTGAACCATAACTTATTGATTTAAGATTCAAAGTAGTGCGGTAAGCCTAAATAGATAGATGTTTCCATAATATATTGAGTTGTCTGTACGGTAGTTTAGCTTATATCCTTTATAATACGAAGTCATGTAATTCTAAGTTTCGTCAAAGCGTTGATGGCGGGACGTCTGAAGATTGTTTTTTTTCTTTTATCTGCTTAACCGGGCTTGCCTGTGGTTGCCCCAATATAATATAAAGGCTTCCAGCCAGGGCTTAAAAAACTTAAAAACTAAGCGACTGCACCCCCCTGTGGGGTACGGACCTCGCCTTAGGGCGGCTCGAGCAAGGGTCGGGACGGGTCCGATGATTGGTGTCAGGACGTTGTGTATATGCGTGCGGTAAACTCTGCTTGCGCGATGCAGGATTGTGCGTGACGTCAGTATGATGCGTAGTTCGCAAGTGGCGGTGTAGATGCTGCCGCAAATAAATTAAAAATTATTTTTATGTTTGTTTTACTACTGCTACTATTAATCAGAGCAGTGAAAAATCGTTTTCTAACATGGGGGATGCGCTATAGGTAGCCCGCGAAATTCAAATTTTCTTACGTTTTTTGCAATTTGCAGGTCATGCTGTATGTTGATCAAAATATGATTCGCTAGCACGCTAGCGAATCATATTTTATCAAAAACGTACTTTTCACGACAAGTACGTTTTTACAGAATTATAATGATTAAAATCATCAATACTACCCTCTAAGTTCATTATGTTCTTATTGAATTACTATTTCATGAATCATAATTTAACTAACCTTCATTTATATTGATAAAAAACTGAAAGCCGTAATTAAAACGTTCAAAATGTAGTCATAATAATATCATTTCAGTGACCATCGATGTCAAAAACTTGACAAACATTTAGGGAAATTAGAGGTATTGGTAAAATAATAAGATGAAATCTTCTTACATTAGTAATAATGAGGATACTTATACTTATGTTTTATTACTTTTCAACTAAGCACTCATAAATATCCGGGACAAGATGTTGAGAAAAAATATTATTAAAAGTAGGTCTCAAGTAGCACTAATTAAATCTACTGATTAAACACACAGAGTACGGAATTCAGTAAGACTATGATAAAAACTTAATTATTAGAATCGCGGCAACTAAATGTGATGTACCTACTTCTTATTCCATTCGTGGACATACTCGTTCATATGAATAATAATTGACTGTTCTTTCTTCATTTTAGTTTTTTTTTTCTTGTCTTGTTTTATAAAACTACTCACTAGTGCTGTAAGCGTTATTTCTGCACAATTGTTGCAATTTTATTGATGGTATAATTTTGTTTTTGGTTGCTGTGTCTATCGCATCATATTGTACATTATGCTTGTATATTGCTTGTATTTAAGGATAAACACTGTAACAATTGTAGATAGGCCAATAAATAATAATATCATCCCGACCGAATTTCGGTCACGGCGGCCCATCTAAACGGAGATTAGTCTGGTAGGTACGCTGCTGCATATAATGCTTTATAAATAGTACACAAGTGAATTCTGTTCGTATTCTCTCACAGTCCTATGGGACGGCAATCCGACCCGGGAGAGATTAGGTGCAGGACCAACGGCTTTACGTGTCTTCCGAGGCATGTGTCACACCTTCAACTTCGCCGTAAGGTCGGCGCCTGCGACCATTTACTTGTCACAGCAATACCACAGACACACCAGAGTGCCTCTGACAATCAAGGCATAGACAAGTAATGCGGTTACGTCTGGCGTAATTATTATTTGCTAATATTTTACATATTATTTATTTCTGTAATTGCCCGTGACATCACAGGGGGCCCTATCAGAATACCAGCGCTGCGACATTTATTTTTAAATGTCGCAGCATCATGCTGAGAGCCTTTTGGCCTCGTATAGGACTTTCTGTTTCATTTTCCTTTTATTACTTTTTTTTTATATAACTTGGATTTTTATTTTACTGTGTTTAGTTTAGTTTCTGATCTTCCTGTACGGGTCGCAATAAATTCTTTTCTTTCTTTCAACTTCCATACTCCGGGCTGCTACTGAGAAATTCCCAATGGAAAAATCTAAAACACTTTTCCAGACATGGGAATCGAGCCCAGGATTACACGCGCACTAGTCCCGCCGACAAACTGTTACGCAGTTTGGCGGGTGCATAAATGTTAAAAATGTTTGGTCCTAAATAAATGATTTATTATTTATTTATTTATTTAGTGGCGCTTGTGACAACGAGACCAACGGGGCAGTTATATTAGACACGATGCAACTGTTCCCTACACAACCCTTCATTCAGAAATTGCCAATGGAAAAACCTAAAACACTTTTCCAGACCTGGTAATCGAATCCTGGATTACACGCGCACTAGTGGCGCTTGTGACAACGAGACCAACGGGGCAATTATATTAGACACGATGGAACTAATCCCTACACAAACCCTTCATTCTAATTTTCATTATCCTGACCATATTCCAATTTATTCGGGGGCTAGAGGGGCTTGTGGCTAAGTAATAACAGCCGCACGGGTCTATCGATCAGGTTAAGCTACGCTTGCCGCGGTTGGTCCGTGGATGGGTGACCATTTTTACACACCAAGACCCTCCGTGTCTCGGAAAGCACGTTAAGCCGGTTGGTCCTGGCTGCAAATCGTAGATCTTTGACAGTCGTTACAGGTCGTCAAAAGCCCGAAAGTCTGACAACCAGTCTTACCAAGGGGTATCGTATTGTCCAGTAATTGGGTTATGGAGGTCTGATATAAGCAGTCGCTCCATGTAAAATATTGGTATTCAGCTGCACTCGGTTAGACTGGAAGCCGACCCCAACATAGTTGGCTATGCAGATGATGTTGACCGATGGGCCCAGATCCCATACATTTGTTTCCCACTCTCCTTTCTATTATCTACTGGAGTCCTCTCAAAAAACTGTTCAAAAATAACCCCTTTCTAGCCAAACCTTTCGTATAATCTATGCATCGTTTACTTGGTCTAACTCTCTACTCATACCCAGCACCCTAATTGCGTCACTCACTTGCAAATCACAATCTGAATAATTTTGAAGGATATTGCTAATTCATTGCTTCATATGTTCGAAAAATTTCTCTGCTCAACAACGTAATTAACGCAATGAATGTTGTCGAACTATCAAAATGAAAGCCGTTCCATTGTTAGTTCGTTACGCAATTAGGTACTCCGCACACATCCTTATTCATTACTTTTTAATGGAGTTAGTTTTTAGGGTTCCGCACCTCAAAAGGAAAAAACAGAACCCTTATAGGATCACTTTGTTGACCGTCTGTCTGTCAAGACCCTTTATCTCGGGAACGCGTGGAGATATCGAGTTGAAATTATAACCATGAACTTAGGTCTACAGTCCCTTGAAGCTGCGAAAAAATCAAACTTCTAAGTTGACGTACAAAATGGTACGACCGTTTATGCCGTAAAAAATGTATATTTCGACATTCTCAAGGGAATCAAAATTTATAGAGTACTTCCTGTTGACCTAGAATCACGAAATTTGGCAAGAAGCAAGCTCAAAGGAAAAAATCCGAAAACCGTAAATTTGTACTTAATTACAAAAAAAATCCCGTGATAAACTATATAACATACCTACAGATTTGTACGGAACTCTCGGTGCGCGAGTCTGACTCTTACTAGACCAGTTTTTTCTTAGTTCTAATTTCATCAAAATTAAATATTAATCAACTGAACTTCGCTACTCTGTGTCGTTCCCGGCTGCATTAATAATAACTTGTCACCCACTTCTTTCCTTATTGGCCGAGTCGTTTCCCTAATGAAAACTTTTGAAGGATCCTTCCACCCCTCTTCATTACAAAGTTTGAATGAATAATGTTTATAATTCTAGATTTTGGTGAACAGTGAATAATCCCACTCTTTGTTGTCCTCGCAATCTCTGAGTTAGGAATAAGTGATTTAATTTAAATAAACATGCTTTTGTGGATAACTTGGCAGTGGATGGGATGAGGATTTAATCAATTGTTCTCTTTAGTTTAACTTGTTTCTCGATAACGTTGATAGGGTCGATCAGTTTACATACTAGGTAGGGGCATGTTTGGACTGTCGACCTAAAGGATCACGTATACATGGAACGGGAAGAAGAAGAAATAAAATAATAATAATACTAATAGCCCACCTATTAGTATTATTATTATTCTATTATTTCTTCTTCTTCCCGTTCCGTGTCTGCGTGATCCTATTATTTTTAAAATTTTTAAATGTTTTTATATGTAGTTTTATTAATATTTAAAAATATAATTTATATGTATTTAATCGAATAAAGGAAAATACTAATAGAAGTTACAGCGCCATCCGCGTCCAGTACAATAACGCATTTAGGGCGGTGATGGATCCTCCCCGATACTGCCGTGCCTCGGTTATGTTCGCAGAGGCGCGCACCGACTGCTTTCACGCGACCATGCGCAAGCGCGCCGCGTGCTTGGTGCGCAGGGTACGGGTTAGTCCTAATATCGTTCTCACGATGATTGCGGGAAGGCTGGACTGCCCCTTCATCCGAAATTGTTCCAGCAGACATGTTGCTGTAGCAGTGTAGGATAGGGGGTATTGATTTTGATTTTATTTGATTTTATTGCTGTGATTATTTATTAATTTTTATTTCTCGGTTAGTTTTATTGTTTTGATTATTTATTTTAATTCGATTTATTCAGATTTCATTGAATTTTATATATTATGGTTCCATTTAGTTTGATTTTTATTGTTTTTTTTTCTTTATTTAATTTGTATTTATCAAATTTTATATGATTTTATACGTGTGCCATTAATGGGTGTTATTTACCTGAAATAAATAAATGAATTGATAAAAATTGATGTTATTTTCTTCAGAAAATATAGGTAAGTAGACCTGTATATTTTATTAAAAAAATAATGAAATTTTGGATGACAAGTTAATAATGAAGTCGTTCAAAAATACTTATTCTTATCTACTAACTTCCATTTAATATCAGACGAAGTTCCTTTTCGTTACTTTCAAAAATATACAAGTTGCAGGCACAGAGAGTTGCAGATATAGAGATCGTTTGAGTCTCGGAAAAGGACATAAGAAAGTTTTGATCCCGTTATTCCCACTGGATCGAAACTTATGCGGGTAAACCGCGGGGCGCTACTAGTAAATTTATATGTATTTAATTTACATAAAGCATAGAAACCTTGATGTTTTGATATGTCGGCACATCAGTAGATAGCACCCGTGCAAAGCAAGGGCGCAATCTACTGATGATGTATTTTATAAAACTCACGAGCAAAATCTACCTAAAACGTACCGAAAAACTGTATTAATTATCTTAAAAAAGCCGTGTCATATCGTTAATGAAAGGCCTTTCTACACTGGCATATCTCTACAATTTAATCAGTTAGGTTGTAGACTGAGGCGACATCAGGTTAATTAATATTAGCCTCAGATTCAGTCGGTCGATTCTGTTAAAATCTCACCGTGAAAACTTAGGTGAAGTGAGTTTGTTTTTGCTAGGAATTGACACTATTGACAGCTTACTCCACGCTCACTTCACCTAAGTTTTCACGGTGAGATTTTTACAGAGGGCTAGCGAAATATTTGGCGGCAAAGCAATACGGTTCACCTTTCAACTATTTTTTCAGTTGTTTGGTAATTAAAGTTTCACATAGTTTTTAACCGACTTCTAAAAAGGAGGAGGTTCTAAATTCGGATGTTTCTATTTTTTTTTTTGTATGTTCGGGCATTTATATTAATTGTAAATTATTTCATCACCACTGCTCACAAAAACGGTGAAGGAAAACATCGTGAGGAAACCGGCATGTCCTAGAACCAAAAATTCGAAGACTTGTGACATCTACCAACCCGCACTGGGCCCGCGTGGTGGATTACGGCCCACTCCCTCTCACTGAGAGGAGGCCTGTGTCCCAGCAGTGGGAACATTATAGGCTGATGATGATGATGATGATGATGTTCGGGCATAACTCCATCGTAAAAAGACGGATTTGCAAAATTTTTGTTCGAAAGGGCTTTATTCCGAAATGGTCCCATTTAGATTTCGTAAAAATCTGATGATGAGTTTCGGAGACAGACGACGGAACTCTTCAATAAATGCCAGCAAATCAACCGCGATTGCTGCTATATAGCACATGTATGCATTGTTTACGCAATCACACAACATAACATCACGCCTGTACCCTTTAAAGGGTTAGGCAGATGTGTTCATTTGTTTTTTTTTCACTGATATTCACATAGCTAGTAGTGATATATGAATTTGTTTGGGGTAGGTAGGTGCAACTAAAAAGTGAAAAATAAAAACTTTTTTACAAAAAAAAAACAACCGACTTCTAAAAAACACTACAATGTGAAAAACAACTTTAATTCCGAAGGTCGGTGTCAAAAAACATAAATACAGTTTTTGGTAAGGTTTAATTAGAGTAGGTCAGCATCCTAATATTGCGTAACAATATCAACCACAATCTGAATCATGTTCGAGGATATTGTTGATCCATTGCTTCATATGTTCCAAAAATGTGTCTGCTCAACAACGTAAATAACGCAATGAGTGCAGTTGTTGAGCTGTCAAAATTAAAGTCATTGTTACTGATAATATATTACGCAATTACAATGCGTGCCACGAAAGATGAGACTTGACACACCACGTGGTTTGAAATGTGCAGTACACGATTTTAGGTATCTTTAGCGGTATGAGGTCTGAGTGCGGGACGAAACTGGACGTCATAGGGGCGGCGGAAAGAGCGGGGGAGGCGGGGTCAAGTCTCTTCTTTCGTGGCACGCATTGTACCCTACAGGTTAAATAAAAGGTGGAAAATAGATCGTGGTCATAAGCAAGTGACAAGAGATTAAAAATAAAAAATGACATTACCCATTACTTTCATTTACAATTTTTTTTAAGCTGATTTCTTGTCTTGGACTACAGGGTTTTCTTTTTCCATATGAAAGGTTTTTTGATATAAGTTACTTTAAAATACAAAATATAAATAAGAAAATTATGTTTTGAATTTATCGGTTTATCGACGTCTCGTTTTCTTAAATCTGCACCTTCTTTGCCTTAAGGCCGCTATCCCACTGGCGTTTTACGAGCGTTGACGTCAACGTCACGTCTGCGCAGCGTCGATGCCGCGCAAACGCGACGTTGACGTTGCGTCGTCGTGTGGCAAGCATTAACGTCCGCTAAACGCGACGTTAACGTCGCGCACATGTACCTGTTGCCAATAAACGCGACGTTAACGTTGCGCAGACGCGACGTCGACGTCGCGTTCAGCGGACGTTAATGCTTGTCACGCGACAACGCCACGTCAAATTCGCGTCTGCGCAACGTTGACGCTGCGCAGACGTTCGAGAGACGCCGACGCTCGTAAAACGCCAGTGGGATAGCGGCCTTAAGTCTGAACAATGGGATATCTAGATTACTTTTAAAACAAGATTAAGAAAAAATCAAATTACTTATTTTGAACTAGCAGCGCCCCGCGGTTTCACCCGCATAAGTGTCGATCCCGTGTGAACATCGGGATAAAAACTATCCTATGTCCTTTGCCGGGACGCAAATTATCTCTATACCAAATTTCATTTAAATCGGATCAGTGGTTTAAGCGGGAAGAGGTAACAGACAGACAGACACACTTTTGCATTTAAAATATTAGTATGAATTCATTTCACGAGTCCTCATTTTGCTAAAATATCAGCACCTTTTACCTACAACTCTGAACCATTGTTCGTGTGTAGGTCATTAAAATAGGCCATTGCCTATTTTAATGGCCTACTCAAGTAATTATGGACTTAGTTGACATGCCCGCCCAATTTGAGGACTCCGCGTGTTTACTGTGTAACATGGTGAAGGCGTGAGATCTTATGAGAACCTATTAATTGTAGCCAATAGCTTTACAAAGGCCTAGAACATACATTATTCCCTGTGATCCTTTGATGAATCATAATCATCATCCTTTATTCAAATCTATTTGGGATCGGCACAGGTTGCTTACTCTTCAATTTAATTCCGATAGATCGACATTGGAATTGTGACGTTTCGTACTCTTGAGTTCGATGCTAGCGCCAAATGATTGTCCATTTTGGAGAACTAAGTAAGTGGAATTGGGTTCGGGCTTGGCGTGGGGTAATTGTTGACAATATTGTTTTCAAGATTACCGAATCACGTCACTGTAAAATTAACATTGGAATCATATTGGCATCTCATTGGAATTAAAATTAGTTTGGAGAGTAAGCCCCCAGTTTGTCTTTTTCTTTCATAAGTCAAAGTCAGAGTCAAATCATTTATTTCAAATAGGCACATAAAAGGCACTTTTGAACGTCAATACATAACAATCAGCCTGTCATGTTCCCACTGCTGGGACACAGGCCTCCTCTCCGTGAGAGGGAGTGGGACATTATTCACCACGCCGGCCCTGTGCAGATTGCTAGAAGTCACATGTCCCCAAACTGGTTCTAGGTCATGCTGGTTTCTTCACAATGTTTTCCTTCACCGTTTTGAGAGCAGTTAAGACGAAATTAAATATAATTTACCCTAATGGCTATCCCCATTATCAACCATATCTAATTTAAAAACCCCACTTAAAAACTCATAACTGGTGCAACATTACACGAGCCGCATGCGCATTGTATAAAGTAAAGTGCCTGCCTGGGTTTGAACTCACGCCCTGCAACTCATAAGTCGTGCTCTCTCTCTGGGCCACCAATGCCTTCTTTTCTTGGATAGTTAATTTTAATGGGTTAAAATATAGTAGAAATAAGTAGGTTTTTGTGCACCTAATTCTGTCGCCAAACACCGTTGTTGCGTTTTGAAGCGCAGCGCTTGAATTATATTGAATTTGAATTATATAATTTATTGTGTCAGTATCAATCAGGCACATGAGTCAATTTCGTGTGTGCATGACCACTCCCCTCTACCACCTCTGGTATTGCAAATTCGTTATTTTTCACAATTCAAGTACAAAGTTTTTTTTTGTTATGTGTGTTCCACTACTGGGTAAACGCCCTCCCCTTTTTCCTTCCAAACCGCCCTGTCTTGTGCGATCTCTGGCCATATTGGCCCTGCAAACCTTCCAGTATGTATAATTTTGTATGTACAATTTAGTATAATTTAATATAACCTGATTTACAACTTATATATAATAACATTATGTATCTGCTATGTGTGAACTAGGGATGTTATGGATATGAAATTTCGGATACGGATTAATTACGGATATAGGAATGATTATTATACCGGATACGGATACGGATACGGATATGAAATTATTTCGGATTATCCGTTAGTTTCGGATAATTTCGGTTACGGTTATTAATGTTTTTAGGAATTTCAAAAGTACAATACAAATAGTTAACAAAATAGTTTTATTTATATGTAACTATTTGGTAGGAATTACAATCAGTCTGTGAGTTATTACATCTATTTAAATTAAAAATGATTATAAATAAATGTTGAGTGTTATCTAATCTACCTAAAATGAAAATGTAATAATAAAATTATTACTTATTTAGTAATTTCGTATTCAAAGAAAATATTAAAATTAGATTTAAATTTAGAATGCACATTGCACATATTTATTTACTATGATTTAAGTTTAACATAACAATCATAGCTATCTTTATCTTGTGTCTCAATTAGGCTCCGCCCCTATCCGATATTATCCGAAACTTTTATTTCGGATTCGGTTACGGTTACGGATAATTTTTTATATCGGATATCCGATAGTTTCGGTTACGGTTACGGAGCTCCCTAACATCCCTGGTGTGAACTGTATGTGATTACGTGCAATGCCTGAAATAAAATGATTTATTTATTTATTATTATTATTTATAAGACCGTCACACCACATTCGCCGTGGTCTACCTCGACTAAAGAAAAAAAAACAAATATTAATAAACAAACCTTACACTTGAAAACACCCACTAGAATTTTACAGCTTCATCTGCAGATGTTTTTATTACAGGTTCCGTCAGATATTTCTATACTCCAGTACCTGTAATACAGAATGTTTCCACAAAACCTGAACGTTGAAGACACCTTTAATTTCCAAGATTTACATACCGCGGCTAGGTGTAGTCGTAAAATGGATTGTAATACGACCTCAGAGCAATCGCGTTGCGGTCCCATTTACAGTTATACCTCGAATTTGCGTTGTAAAACTCAAGTGCTGTGGTTAACGTGAGGCCTTATTCTGTTCGTATTAAGGCCACAAATTGGTAATTGGACTTGTGATGTCATGATTGTACTAACGGTTTTGGGTAATGGGTTCATTAAGCGAGTTGCCAAATGCGATAATGAATTGCTTTTTGGAGGTGATTTTAGGGCGATAAACGATGATCAAGTCAGGTTTCAAAGCAACTGGAAGTGATGGTAAATGTGGCTGTCCATCATACCGCAGACCGTAGCAAATATTCTCATATTTTTTTTGCTCCTATCCTAATCTTGTTGGGGTCGGCATAGCATGTCTTTTTCCGTACTTCCACAGATATAATTTTTTACATTTCGATTCTATTCTTCTTAGCGTGTTTGGCGCCATCGCCAGCGTCCACCAGTTCCTGTAACGTGCAGCTGACAGGACACGCAAGACACGATTTTAAGTGTCATCGTTTGTGGAACAGCACCACATTTACGCTCCAAAGCGGAGTCGTCTACGAATCTCCACCTGAACAGGTTTTGTTTGCTTCGGCCAACCTGGGTCCGGAGTCTGTTTAAAGACTTCCAGGTTGCCCAAGGTAACTCATGCCCAGGTGGGAGGTCTTCAGCCGGTGGGACGACCGGTTTGGGTAAGGAAGCACTGTCTCGCCACAGCTTCAGCCTTTCTTGTGATGGTTCGCCAGTGAGTGGGACGAGGACGAGGAGTCTATTCTATTTAAATTAGTCGTCATTTGTGTAGTCATTATTAGTATACAGCCGGTCGATTCTGTAAAAATCTCACCGTGAAAACTTAGGTGATGTGAGTTTGTTTTTGCTAGGAATTGACACTATTGATAGCTCACTCCACGCTCACTTCACCTAAGTTTTCACGGTGAGATGGTTACAGAATCGCACTGCAGATGCACTAAATTATGAGAAAGAGTAATATCGTAAGCATACCATTTACCTACAATAAATTAGACTTCGGCTGTTTCTGATTGACAACATTTCAGGCCAGCTTCGTAAACGTCATGTCCAGATAATATTAATGTCGATCATCTAACACACCGGGCGTTAGGTGTCCTGAAAGGTCGATCAAGCTTCTGAATAGTTAATCAAATAACTAATCAGAGTTCAACCAGGTTTCAGACTGGCTAAAGTAGACTCATCTTTTATGGGGTACTGTTTAAAATGTTATAATAAAATACCTCCCCACATTCTTGAAATGAATGAGACGAAATTCAAGTCTTGTATAAAACGCACACTATGCAGTCAGGCATATTATAAGTTAGGGGATTACATCGCTGATAAAAATGCCTGGCTCAAGGCTGGTCCTGCTCCACAACCACAACTAATTGATTAACACTTGAAGATTCTGTTGGAGCTGCTGAAGATTGTAAGACTATCTTTGCATTGTATAAACTCAATTTCCTTTGTATTGTATAATTGCATAGCACAGATGTGAGTTCTATGTATATACTATACACTATGTACCATTTACCGGGTAATGTGTCTTTCATTGACTTGAATGTGCCCTGGCGGCTGATAGTATGTCATGCTCACACAAATGTCTCGCTGACGGTGGCGTGTGTGTTGGATCATTTAGCTCCCTTCAAAATGGTTGAGCTGAATGGTGCCGATCTATGCGTCATGTTCGTGAACGGGCGCCGTCAGTTGGGGCTGGTCATATCACTTAGCTGCCTCGGCATATTTTTAATTATTTTAATATTGAATTGTTGTTTTCTTGCCATTTGTTGTACTCTGGACACTTTTAACGCGTACATCTTTTGTACATCGTTCTCACATATAATTATAAATTCACATTATTGATGTAACTAATATATTTGTACAACTATAATTTAAAAGAGTGTCCATGGAGTTTCTTGCCCGTTCTTCTCCATAGGTACCTACGCTTTGGAATGGGCAACTAGCTTCATATTTTCTGACTGACCGACTTTTTGACAATTCAAAAGTGCCTGTAAATGGTTTAATTGAAATAAATGTTTTGAGTTTGAGTTTGAGTTTGACGATCTTAACTACCTAACTTGATTTATTTTACTGGCAACACTTTACAAACATCACACTAATATTATAAAGGCGAAAGTTTGTGAGAGTGTGTGTGTGTGTGTTTATATGTTTGTTACTTCTTCACGCTCAAACTTCTGGACCAATTTTGATAACATTTTGTATGGATGTAGCTGGCACCCTGGATTAACATCCCTATATGTTGTTCAAAGTTGATTTGGAAAATTTGACAGTTTCGGGTAGCTTGATGTGCTGGCGTCTGTACCAATCCAGAATATCCATATTATACTAATATTATAAATGCGAAAGTGTGTCTGTCTGTCTGTTACCTCTTTACGCTTGAACCGCTGAACTGATTTAGATGTATAGATATAGTTTGAGTCCTGGGAAAGGACTTAGGATAGTTTTTATCCCGATAATCCCACGGGAACGACACTTAAAAAAATGTTTCGCTTTTTAAACTTGAAGACTGCCACAGATACGTATATAACAAACACGGCATCGCAACAAAATGGCGAGCGTAGCACGAAGGTGTAATGTATACGAGTGAAACGCATCTAAATACTGCTAATATGTATGAAATAAATTATTTGTTCGGGTATCACAGTACAAAAACAGTTAACCTTTTCAGAACGAAAAAAGACCTCTTACGACAAACGTGTATAGTTGGCAAAAACGGACTGGCATTATAAAAAAATACTACATCTAAAAAAAGAATACATTTTAAAATTTTCCGAATTTAAGGCCAGGCATGTTAAAACGGTGAAGCCTGTAACACCGAACACATTCGTCCGAGTCCGTCCGATGTTTTACGATCGGCGTAAACGACAGCTGTACTGTAAAAAGTTTATTCAAATTCACCTTTTTTATTGTTCTGTTATCTTTTTGTTAGGTCAGCTACGTGATATGAAAAAGCTTAAAAAAAAAAAATTGGTTGTTCTTTTTCAGCCTGGTATTTTTTTTTATGTAGATCTTTTGTAATTTCTTTGTGGGTAGGTAGGGGGTCATGCGTTTGATAAGGTCTTTTTGGTGGACATACTCGTATGTACAAGTAAAGGAATTATTTTTATGCTGAAGAAAAAAAACCATCAGGGTACCTATTAAAATATTGTATGTGTTTGTAGAAATAAAAGTACGCTTTTGTATTGCGATATTCCGACATATCTGATTTGGTTGTCGATTCACAAAACATTATAATAATTATATCAGCTTATAACTTAAGGTCCGTAGCATACCTACCTGTCCGCCATTTTAATTTTTTTCAAAATGGCGCATTTTTTCTAAGATTATTAAATGGAGCCTGGTATACCTATGCCAGGCTCCATTTAAAAATCATCGATCCCCTTTTAACAAATGCGTTGAGTACCTATTCTGCTAGCTTGCTGTTGCTTTCACTTTTTCGCCCGTTTCTATAATAAATAAAAGCCATGTAAATATGTCAATATAATAGATATTATTGCAACCTTTCTAAGTATCCCCCATAATGCCAACAGCACACTCTCCTAATAAATACGGTACAGGGACCCAAAAGTTCGACGTCATAAAAAATCCATTTAAAGTTATTTTGTTTGGAGCCCCTCGTTATCATAATGCGGGTAGAAAAACTATTAAATGCTGTTGTTTGATAACACTACCAAGATATATTTATGGAATGGTTGTATAATGCAAAACGGTTTTGGAAATGAAGAATTCTGAAGGCCAATTCTCGTTATTTAAAACGTGATGAGACAATTTATTAATTTATAAGACCATGTAATGTACAGACGCCAGCACATCAAGCTACTACAATCTGTCAAATTTCTTTAATAGATTTCAACTCTATCGTTAAAGCATAAGGTTCAAAATTGATTGGGAAAATTTGACAGTTTCGGGTAGCTTGATGTGCTGGCGTCTGTACCATGTTCGGACAAATAAATGAATTTGAATTCAAAATCTTATCGCAGTCTCATCTCGGCGGCAAACAAAATGTTAAAAACTTAAGGCTACGCCGACCGCCTAGTGGCGCCCTCATCGTTTGTTTGATTATTTATTTTATTATAGAATGAAAATGCAGAAAATAAGCACGTTAAGTTGTACTCCACAAGATTATACGTTACTATTAATATAAACGGTAGTTTTACATTGATTAGTTTTATTATAATCACTAAAACAGAAAATAGTGGCCACTATTAATCGTTTTAGTGGTTATAACAAAACTAATCAATGTAAAACTACCGTTTATAATCTACTACTATTAGTACTAACTAACGTATAATCTTGTGGAGTACAATTTAACGTGCTTGTTTTATGTATTTTCATTCTAAAATAAAAGAAATAACCAAACAAACGATGAGGGCGCCACTGCGCGGTCGTCGTTTGGTCGGCGTCCTCTTAACAAAAACGTAGGGATAATAGAGGTACTTTTGACAGATTGGTAGAGATCAGACTGTGTACGTTCTCAAAATTACGAGAATTTCCCGTCTGAGCTCGGTATAGGGCCTAATTATTTTAGGGTTAACTTTCAGCCTGACTAGAATTCTAGATCATCACCATTTTCAGGCCGCAACAGATGTGCCTGAATAACAATTAGCGTTTTATTATGGACTGTAAGCCATTCGACTTTAGCTAAACTAACACTGGCTGAATTACTAAACAATATTGCTTTTAGCGATAAGGCATCGTACCTACATAACATTCTGATTTTAGTAAAAAAAAAAATATTTGTATGTAACCTCTGAGTGTTAATATATCATAGTATAGACTCCAGCACATCAAGCCACCCGAAACTATTAAATTTTCCCATTCAACTTTGAACTAAGGTTCAAAGTTGATTGGGAAAATTTGATAGTTTGGTGATAGCTTTGGTGATAAAGTTGAAAATCTATTAAAGAAATTTGACAGATTGTAGTAGCTTGATGTGCCGGCGTCTGTACATACACAAACAGCATAGCATGGATTATTATATTCAGTTCGTTAAAATTTAACCAGTACATTGCTGGCGTCTGTACATTACTGCCGCGGCCTGCAATAGGGGCATTGTTGGACAAACGTGAACATGTGGGCCAAAGCAGACATCAGTTCATCAATGCCTACACATTAATGAGGGTTTTCTGAAATGACGTTCGCTAGGTGGCAGCACTGGGACGTCAGGTCCAGGCATCTGTCAAAGAGCCTATATTTTCTTTAGTCATGACTGAATGATGAACGAATGAATGAATCGAATGATGAACGTCATCATATACCTATTTTATATTGGAAGACCTCTTGTCACAGTGGTGCCAACTGGTGTCGTAAATTTTCACGAAAACCCTCATTGCGTGACACACCATCAATTACAATCTTAATCATTTTGAAGGAAATTGCTAATCCATTGCTTCTTATGTTTGAAAAAAATCATTCGAAAAAAAAACATTAATTTCGTTATTGACGTTGTTGAGCAACAACGTCAATAACGCAATTAATGTTGTTGAACTGTCAAAATGAAAGCTAATGAAAATGGTGAATGAAAGCGTGTTACGCAGTCACCCCGCTGATTGCGGCCAAAGCTTGTATAGTACTTTTTCAAATAATGCGCGGAAATGAGGGTATTCTGAAATGATTTTCGCTAGGTGGCAGCACTGACACGTCAGGTCCAGGCATCTGTCAAAGAGCCCATATTTTCTCTAGTCATGACTGAATGATGAACGAATGAATGAATCGAATGATGAACGTCACCATATATTTTATATTGGAAGACCTCTTGTCAAAGTGGTGCCAACTGGTGTCGTCAATTTTCACGAAAACCCTCATTCAAACTAAGTAATTTATAAATTTCAGAATCAATGGTGCCGATTCCCTTGTTCACAAACTAAACTAAATTTAAGTTCAGTGAATCTTTTTCTTTCTATTTCATTATGAAAAGGACAGAAGATAAATTTTAGTTTAGTTCTGTCAAATTAATCAGCGCCTGACACTACTCCATACAAGTTTAGATGTGATTAAAACCTTGTCTTCTAATATTACGTCAATTTACGTCAGGCGCTGATTAATTTCTGTTTACCTTTATTTAATTACCTAAGCAAATTGAGTAATTGTAGTTTTAGTTTTCAGCCTGATTTCTCATCTCAAGAACTCATTGTGTCCAAAGTTTCAAACATGAACACGAAGCTGTCACTATGTTAAATAATATTATACCCAGACATGACACATAATTTAATTCTAAGAACAGATAACTTGCTAACGAGGGATTTGTCCCTTATTAACGAGATACCTGTAAGCTTTGGCTTTGGTATGAAAGGACTACGGTATACGAAGTTGCAAATATTGTTGTAGGTTTAAATTATATGAGTGCGATTCTGTTACCATCTCACCGTGCAAACTTAGGTGAAGTGAGCGTGGAGTGAGCTGTCAGTGTCATCCACCAGATACCAGGGATTGACCAAGCATACATTTACGATCATAATCGAGATTTTAATAATATTTTTTAATGCTAATCCTATTGACATTTTTATATAATTTCAAAGCTAGTATTTTAGTGGTCAAAACATTAATATTCTGTTTTTGGGTTTTACAATAAAATAGCAAAACAGAAACTCAGTTTCTTTCCCTAGACTAGTAAATCCTTATATAGCCTGAGGCGCGAGCGCATCACGCATGAACAGTAAATAAAATAAATCACTCACGTTTAAGACAGCTAGACTGATGAAAATACGCATCGACATTGTTTGTTGTTATGAGCGATTGTAGATCAAGTCTAGTAAAGACTGCGACGATGTTTAGTGTTGTTATTAACCCGAATCTATTCAATTAGAAGAGATAACGATACACGCAGTTTGTGTGGCGTGATCACTGCACTCGATTCACGACATTAAATGTCGTGAATCGGGTGAAGTGATGATGAAAGAGTTGATGGGGATCAACTTTTTTCATCGTTCGTGACCTCTCGCGTCCTCCTTCCAGTTTTGGCGGAATCTATCCAGTTCATCTCGTCATCTCCTTTGTTACCTGCCGCAACCATCTCAGAACAAACTGCAACAATGACATACTGCTATTCTCATAAATTAAAATGAAAAAAAAAAACAAGGTTCTGAAAACCCTCCGTAAATTCCCGACCTCTTACAAAAGTAATTTGCCAAAAATTCTTCGTCACAAACCCTAATGTGCTCCGAACAAATTACAGAATGCCTGAGTGACATACATCAAGACATTACTCATGAAATTCAGCGATCATCACATGTACTCGAGGCTTTTAAGCAAATTATGTGAGCGTCGACAGCTAACGTTTTAGTTCAGTGGCCCAGAAAATATCTTTTGTCAACTCTGTTCACATCGCTGTCAATATCGTGCTCTATACTTTTTGTACCGGTTTTTGTGATGGAAATGCGTTATAGGTTTAAACTAGTAGACGTACATATGTTTGATAGGATAGGATAGGTCCTTTGGCTAAAGAGCCTATCTATCCAAGCCCTTTTTATGTCCCGTATCTCAAAAGGAAAAAATGGAACCCTTATAGGATCACTTTGTTGTCTGTCGGTCCGTCCGTCTGTCTGTCAAGAACATTTATCTCGGGAACGCGTGGAGGTATCGAGTTGAAATTAAAACTTAGGTTTACAGTTCCTTGAAGCTGTGAAAAAATCAAACTTCTAAGTTAACGTACAAAAAGATACGGCTGTTTTTGGCGTAAAAAACGTATATTTCGACACTCGGGAATCAAAATTTATAGGGTACTTCCCGTTGACCTAGAATCATGAAATACAGCAAGAAGCAAGATCATGTAGCAAAAGTAAAGGAAAAAATCCGAAAACTGTAAATTAGTAGGTACATTAAAAAAAAATCCCGTGATAAAATATTTACATACCTACAAAGTACGGAACCCTCGGTGCGCGAGTCCGACTCACATTTGACCGGTTTGTTTTTTGTAATGTGTGTTTTATTTGTGCAGATTGAACAAGTTTTATTTTTCTTTTCATTTCTTTCTTTCTTTCTTTTAGACACCTACTGGCAAAAGATCGTCATCATGTTTGGAGCCGAAAAACTACCACTGTTGGACGTCGCTTGGGATACCTATGCTAACAAGCATCGCCAAAATGGCCAGCTCAGTCTTCATCCAGCAGATTTTCACGACCTTCCCTAAGTCGTGGGTCCACCTTATTCACCAAATCGTGAGGGCCTACCTATGGAGCTTACCTATTCTAGGACTTTACGGCTCCCATCGGACATTCGTTTAAGAAATAATCGATCACGATTTCTCCTCCTCCTCTCCTATCATCGGTTTATATTTGTAAGGATCGTGATTCCTCATGTGATAAAGTTCGTTTCACGACAGAATTCCCTTCGCCGTAAAGTTTTCGTGAAAATTTACGACACCAGTTGGCACCACTGTGACTAGAGGTCTTCCAATATAAAATATATGATGACGTTCATCTTTCGATTCATTCATTCGTTCATCATGTTTAGTCCTGACCAGTCATGACTAAAGAAAATATTAACGAAGTTAATGTACATCCGTGAGAAAATATAGGCTCTTTGACAGATGCCTGGACCTGACGTGACAGTGCTGCCACCTAGCAAACGTCATTTCAGAAAACCCTTATTGTTTTACCTTCAATGAAAAGCAATGGTGCCATCATTACGGCGAAGGGAATTCTTTCGTAACACATTACTATCTCATTTGACATCAAGCAATGGACAAAATTGTTAACATTTTTTAAGCTTGAGTACGAGGCTTTTGACTACGTTGTGTGTATATTTTGTCTTTTTTTAAATTTTTATTTGCAATGTGCGTTTTTGTTTGTGCAGAATAAACAATTTTTCCTTCTTTTCATTAGTTAACTCTAACTGCTACACTGACACTTCCAGTTTTGCTTCGATAACAGCAGCATCCCTCTGGGATATATGACTTGTAAATCTTCATGTCATTTTGCAAAAATAAATTAATGGAAATAAAAACTCCATTGTTAGGGAATTGGGTGATCAATACCCAATCACTCTGTAATTAGTCGCATTACATTAACTGCGAATCGCGATGTGTGTACACTCGACTTCCGACCAATTGTTTGTTGATCAACCGATTTGCTGATGAGACGGGTTGATTGATTTACAGTTAATCGGATAATGGTTTTGGTTCATTATAATGATGACCGATTCAGGATAATTTTTATTAAAATGCAGATATATGCTAAAGCCTGGAAAATTAATTGTTAGGCATATTGACATCTAATAAATTGTCCGTTTTCATAGATTTAGTATATACTACAAAGGGTATCTTGACCAGCAGCAGCGAACGCCATAGCCTCTTCAGCAGCTTTGGCACAGCACACTGCAATTTCGGCCGGTCAACAAAAAGAGCTCTTAATTTCTCTCCTGTTCGACGCCAGCAGTCAGGCTCAATACGGCTCTGATTCACGGGCGCCACGATGTCTGATTCACTGGAACGTAACATAGCGCCAGTGGAATCTAAACTGGCCCTGGCAACATCACAAAACGGTATCGACTCGGCCCATTATTTTACCCCCGAAGACAGTGATAAAGGGGCATCTACAATATCAGTGTGATGCGAAATACGTATCACACTAACGTCATGCAAAATGCTACATTAGCGAAGTTTACCGCGCAATTAGCATAAACAGAACATCCCGACATCAATCGTTGGGCATTTATCCACCAGACACGACACCCGTCTGGTTGGAGGACCCTCCCTTTTCTATGGAGAATGAGTGAACTTTACACCCTGTTCCTCGTCATCAATCATTTCAGCCGAAAGACGTCCACTGCGGGACATAGGCCTCCCCCAACCACCTCCACTTCGACCGGTTCTGTGCTTCTCGCATCCAACGGGTTCCTGCGGCCTTCACAAGGTCGTCGGACCACCTTGTGGGAGGCCTTCCAACGCTACGTCTTCCGGTACGCGGTCGCCACTCCAGAACCTTTCGGCCCCATCGGCCATCTGTTCTGCGAGCAATGTGCCCTGCCCACTGCCACTTAAGTTTAGCAATTTTTCGAGCTATGTCGGTTACCTTGGTTCTCCTGCGGATTTTCTCATTCCTGATTCGATCACGCAGAGAATCTTCAAGCATAGCCCTCTCCATTGCCCTTTGGGTGACTTTTAGCCTTCTTATAAGGCCCTGTTCCTCATATTTTATTATTATTTATTTTAATTAATTACGCAGAACATTATTTTCTGCGTAATTCAACGTGGTATTCTTCTGTCTGACTAAATGAATAAATACTACTTTATAAGGAAGGCAACACATTTGTAGAACACACATAACAATAAAAGTACCTACGCCGAACAAAAATGTTTTCTATTCTCTATGTCTTTTCTACCGAGCTTATTATGTTCAAAATCTTTTGATTAAAACTGGCAATAGATAGATAGATAAAACGTTTATTCAGTGCAATAAAAGACACAATACAGGTATTAAAAAAACATAAAAAAGGTGAAATTTAAACAAAGATTAAAAAGATAAATTGACCCATAGACACCTCATATACATCTTTAACTGTTGATCACTACAGGGCGGTGTGTGTCTCATGGTTGCACCAAATGGGAGTCCAGCTCAACATATGCCAGGTACAATACCTGACCCTGGTATTCTGCTACATCCTGTTAATGAGACACGGATGTCGAGAAGACACATCTGAGTTTCAACAAAATGGTACCCGCATTGTGCGGCGAGTATATTATAAAGGTATAGATGGCCACGAGATAAGGACATTTTTATATGTGAGTTCTTCAATGTGGTTTTTCTAGCCATTTTCATTCAAGCAAGCTTCGATCAATAATCAAGAGAGGAAATTTGATGTTTAACTATGTTATGTCCTTAAATTTTAGATGAAGCAACCAAATTAAATTGTATGAAATTTAATGCACTGAAACAAAATTTTCAAGTTTGTGAGCAACGAACAGCGACTGCGCGACGACAACCAGCGATTACAATACACAAACCAAGCAATTGTCGCTGAGCGAGTATTCTTTTTAATAGCTAGTGTTGCTGCGATAAATGAGTACTCACCAGCGGTGTGAACAGTTAGGCAATCGACTATTAATATTACCCCCACGCATCAGAGTGTATTGCCCATTAATAAATTCAGGAAAACAATGTTTGCGTAAATAGACATTGTCTCTGTCACCTACACTAGAGTCAAGAGCATTTGAAATAAAAAATAAAAAGGCCTGGCTAAATTTTGACATAAATATATAAATAATTCATTTATTTCAGGTTAAGAAATATTACATTTTACAAATACTTTGTGTGTGTATTGTTTTTGATATATCTTGTTCTTAGCGTTTCAATGACAAACTAACTACTATAACAATTTGATTGAACCGTGCAACATTGCCATATTAGTACAATCAGCACCAATACCTATTTAATTATTTTCACCCACTAAAATGCTTAAAAACAACCGACCAATGAACAAATCCAGTAAATCGCACAAACATTCTCTTCACAATCTTCCTAATAATCTTTTAGATCATAAAATTCTTCTTTAAGAATTTCTAGGCAGGAATCTCATTGTGCTGGCAATTTCAAGTTAATCTGAGGGTATGTCGGGGCCATTCAAAGCGCTGTTGATAAGAAAACTGTGGAAAGTATCCGGACTGCGCATTGTAGAGATTAAGTAGAAGTAGAATACTTATTGAAATATTCAGGTCTCTTTGTGGAAGAATATTTTGTATTTTTACGTTTTTTTTTAAATTCAGGTTTGCAGTAAGTATTACAAATAATTGTATTTATACTTTATGTATTATTAGAATATATTATATGTATATAGGTATTATTATATTATATATATTTATAGAATAATCAGCCTATAATGTTCCCACTGCTGGAACACGGCCTATATTTCTCTGTGGGAGAGAGTGGGCCATAATCCACCATGCGGGCCCTATGAGAGTTTGTGGATGTCACATGTCTTCGTTTTTTTGGTTCTAGGACATGCCGGTTTCCTCACGATGCTCTCTTTCACCGTTATGAGAGCAGTAGTGATGAAATTAAACACATTACTCGTAAGTCGGGGCCGATACCACTGACCCACCACGAAAACTGTTTCCTGTATGTATTTTTACGTGTTTTTTTTTTGTTCAGGTTTGAATACCAAAACTACCTTTTGGAATGGGCAACTAGAATCAATCCTATTTTGTTGTAATTTTTGACGTTCAAATGTGCCTTTTATGTGCCTATTTGAAATAAATGCTTTGACTTTGAATTTGCAGTAAGCATTTTGTAGTAATTTCAACTTTATGTTCATCATCATTTCATTCAAAAGACATTCACTTTTGCCTGTTTTACGACGATCTGCCTGCCTCGGTAACGACGGTCATCTTCAGGCACCCACTGCGTGACGACCCCATCTGGCCCATCTGTCCTGATGCATCCAGTGGCCCACCCAGTCCCATTCACGCTCGCGGTCTTATCGCAAAATATTATTAAGAATTAAAAAAAGAAAACGTTCTTACTTATAAATAATCCCACTAAGAACAGAAGATAGTGTTTTAATCCACAACGGAATGAGATCGCAGTAATAGTGCGCAGAAAGCTGATCGTAAAACGCAATGAGCTTTGACACCTTCATTATAACGTTGTATTTCGTTTCTGCATGTGTAATATCACACTAACATTAAGAGTTATAATTGAATATACATATAATTATTTGTATATGTACTTATTTAGGTACCCGGAACTTAATATGGCACCACATTTTGGAAAAAGTTGTGCATTCTCCCTATCCTTACATACGGCGCTCAAATTTTGTCTTTGGCAGGTCGGCATAGGACCAAGCTCGAGGTTTACCAGCAAACGTTGGAGCGTAGTACCCTTGGAGTTCGACTTACCGACCGAATACGGAACACGATACTGCGCTCTAAGACACAAATCGCAGACGTCACCCAAAAATCAGCCAAGCTCAAATGGGACTGGCCTGGACACATTTGCCGCATATCGGATATATTGTAGGCTAAGACCACCATAGCATTGGTTCCTGAAAATCGCGGTATTGCGAAAGACCCAGGCGTATATGGCGGGACGAACTTGACGCCTTTATGAGGGATTAGCCTATAAGGTATGTTGGGGTAAGATCGTTGCTGAGGTAAGACCAGTAGGAATCCAATTCTTTGCCTGCAAAATTAAATTTTGCTCTGATCTTCGTCGTAGCAGAATAAAAATAATGATGGAGAACACCAATGTTTATTCATCATCACCTGCCTAGCCTTTTCCAAACTATGTTGGGCTCGGCTGGAGACTGGAGTCTAAGCGGATGCAGCTGAATACCAGTATTTTACATGGAGCGACTGCCTATCTGACCTCCACAACCCAGTTACTGAGTAATACGATACCCCTTGTTTAGACTGGTTGTCAGACTTTCGGGCATCTGACTACCCGTAACGACTGTCAAAGATCCACGAATGACAGGCGTGACCAACATCTTAACGTGCTTTCCAAGGCACGGAGGGGTCACGGTATGTAAAGATGGTCAGTTGGTCACCCATTCACAGACCAACAATATTAATTAAGTTTACTAACTCGTTTAACGTTTTCTGTTTATTATTATTATTTTTTTTTATAACAGCGCCTTCATCCTCTCTCTTATTAAAAATTAACTTTGCTGTACCAGACAGGGTTCATAATTGATTCGATGTTTTAAAATACCAACTATCATTTATTATGTACACATTATGGTATGCAATAAAGTATTGAGTATTGCTTCTTCTTCGTGTCTCTGGCACGACTGTATTTCAGATCTCGTTGGTCCAAAACTTCGGAGTTATAACGCAAACTGTGCTCCACCTCCTATCCTGCCCTATATATACCAGGTTGAAGTAAAGGCTCCTCCAAACAGGCGCGACACGCGATATAATCGCGAGAGACAAAGGCACCGCTTGTTGCGCGATTTGCGGTGCCTTTGTGTCGCGCGCGATTTTATCGCGTGTCGCGCCTGTTTGAAGGAGTCTTTACGCAATTAGGATGCTGAACGAATTTGTTCCCGTGTCCCGCTGGTCGCTTCAGTTTCAAAGCTTAAACCTAAGAACAAATAGTGAAGCATTTAATACTTATATCGTATTTGCACTAATGATAAGCAACGCGAAAGTTTTCCATTCAAACTGCAGGCTTTAAGCCGTTACCTCTAATTGCATAGAGATTCCACGTACTACTGCACAGTATAATGGGTTTTAGGAAATAATGGGTAGCTGGTTGGTATTCATTGAACACCTTATAATAAATGAAAGAAAGAAAAATTCGTTTATTTGCGGCAAACATGACGCATAAAAATAAAAGACACAAACAACAGAAAAACAAAAGTAACAATTTGGGAGAAAGTATGCGTCACATCTACGCAAAATGGCCAACGCTCAGCATAATGCTAAGACCCTATACGAGACAGAGCCCCAGCGCTGGTTTTCAGCGACAGCCGGTGATTGACGTGATGACGTCAGCAAGTGCAGCATACTAAATAGCCTGGATCCAACTGGATAGAGAGATATTCGATGATTTTTTGTATGATATTGTATTAATAACATATCATGATTCATGACGCTAAATAATAACAGCCGCACACGTCGATCGATCAGGTTAAGCTACGCTTGCCTCGGTTGGCCTGAGGATGGGTGACCATCTTTACATACCGTGACCCCTCCGTGCCTCAGAAAGCACGTTAAGCCGTTGGTCCCGGCTGTCATTCGTGGATCTTTGACAGTCGTTACGGGTAGTCAGAAGCCCAAAAGTCTGACAACCAGTCTTACCAAGGGGTATCGTAATACCCAGTAACTGGGTTGTGGAGGTCTGATAGGCAGTCGCTCCATGTAAAATACTGGTATTCAGCTACTTCCCGTAAGACTGGAAGCTGACCCCAACATATGTAGTTGGGAAAAGGCTAGGCAGATGATGATTCATGACGCCTGTTATATCCGAAGAAATAAGTTTGTACCCATATTTGGTGAGATATGGTAGTTTTGTTAAAGTCATATGTGATAGGGAGTGGGTCTATTGCCAGACACAGACTCCGCGCTGAGATTAAAACATTTCGACACACATCATCTGCCTAGCCTTTTCCCAACTACTATGTTGGGGTCGGCTTCCAGTCTAACCGGATGCAACTGAATAGCAGTATTTTACATGGAGCGACTGCCTATCTGACTTCCACAATCCAGTTGCTGCGTAAGACTTGCTGCCTGTCAGACTTTTGGGCTTCTTACCCGTGACGACTGTCATAGATCTACATGACTGCCGGGACCAACGGCTTAAAGTGTTTGTAGTGGCATCTACATCGCCACATTCGAACTACGCATCACACTGACGTTACGCAAAATCCTGCATCACGCAAGCAGAGTTTACCGCGCAACTCGCATATATACAACTTCCGGACATCAACCGTCGGGCAGTTGCCCACAAAACACGACATTCGTATGGTCGGAGGATCCTTCTATGGAAAATGAGTGATAGATAGATAGATAAAACGTTTATTCTGTGCAATAAAAGACACAATACAGGTACCTATTAAAAACATCAAAAAAGGTGAAAAAAAAAAACAAGGATTAAAAAAATAAATTGAACCAGAGTGAACTTTACACCGTTCCTCATACCTCTATATTCTTTCCAAGGCACGGATGGGTGTCGATAAGTAATGGACGATCGCTTATCCCCGAACCGATCGCGGCAAAGCTACGCTGCTTTACTGTTATCATTTAGCCATGAGCCCCTCACGTACTGTATACGAAAAATAAAATGACTATAATTTCCACCCCACCCAGGTAACAAACTAAGTAAGTCAACATCATTATCGATCGCCGGCCTCAACGCAAGGCGTTTACATAAAACTTATTATTTTTCACAACACAAACAATTTGACGTTGAAATGTTATGACAACGCAGTTCATTCAATTATCCCTAATGGCTCTCGTAGTTAACTTTATGGGGTTCTTGGGTAAATAACCCTTAGTAGATATAAAGCAATAGGCTTTTCAGAATAAACACGTTGAAGGAGCAATGGCCTGGCTAGTGACTATTTAAGGCCCCTTCAAACAGGCGCGACACGACACGCGACACATAGGCACCGCAAGTCGCGCAACGAGCGTTTCCTTTGTGCCGCGCGTGATTATACCCCGTGTTGCGCCTGTTTGTAGGAGCCTTTATGAGCTTAGAAACTTACCTTCTTAGATTTATTTGTGCGATGCCCCCGATACGACATCGCGGCCCGCCTCAGTTGCGATGTCGCCCAAGCGGCACCGCAACCTACTTTCGGCCGCTACGTCGTTGGCTTGTCAGTAAAAGCCCTGACGAGCAGCCCCTCCTCGGGTTCCTCTTCGCTTCACCGTGGGTGTCCAAGCCACGGCTACTGAGCCCCCCCGCCTCGACAATGCGGGAACCCTCACGTCCGGCCCTGGTTCAAGCATGGTCCGGGGTGAGAGGGAGTTGGGGGCAGTCACCTCCTTCTGCAAAGCAGTCATGCTAGCGAAGGAGGCGGCGGGACGGCTGAGGGAGAGAGCCTCCCGTCCCAGCCGCCGCGGGAGACGCTCCGGGCGTCAGGAGCCACTCGACGACTCCCGGCCATTGTAGGCGCGGGCCTGCGGGCGGAGAGTAATGGGTAGCTCACCGTCCGATCAGGACCAGGCGCCACGCGCGCCTCAAAGAGATGTTAGCAGCAACTGAAGGGGCCCGTCAAGGCCGAAGCCTACCGGGTCAGCGGGATTGTCCGAAAGGGTTACCGCTGACTCGGAACATAAAGGGCTAAGAAAGGAACACAGATGGGTTTTAGTCAGTAAGAGTCTGACACTCCCTTCCGCTCCACCCAGAGCGGGTCAGGTCAGGGGGTCATTTGATGATTTCCCATACTAAAAAAAAAGCTGTTAGTTGCCATTAGTAAGTATCAATTTCAGTTTAACCTTCAAAAGCTTACTTGTACAAGTAAGCCAGCCATGACAAAAAAGGTAAAACAGGTTAGCTTGTAATTAAATACAGCTTTGCAGTATTTTTTATTGTTATTTTCTCTATTAATAACTAGCTTCTGCCTGCGACTTCTTCCGCGTGAATTTCCTTGTCGCATTGCATCGCCTGCCCGCGCTATATCTTCATTATCGTTTACGTCAGACTTTTTTTTGCGTTACTTCAGACTTTTTTTGTTTCTGCTCGGCATCAAAGTAGCCGTTCCCAAGAATTAGGCTAACAAAAGCAAAAATATTTTTTCAAATCTTACTGGTATTTGCAGAGATTAGCGTAATTTCATCTCTATACCTCCACGCGTTCCCGAGATAAAGGGTCTTGACAGACAGACAGACAGACGGACAACAAAGAGATCCCATGTTTTTTCCTTTTGAGATACGGAACCCTAAAAAAAGAACATAAATTATAAATTTGTCATCCTTGTTTTAAAATAATTATATTTATTATATTTAAAATAATTAATTATCAAGTCAAAAGTAAATGTCAAATTAAAAACTATGAAATGTCAACTACATTAAATGTCAGAATGAACTATCAATTAATGTCAGCTACAATAAGGTAATAAGATAACCAAATAATAATGCCAAAACACAGAATTGATGATAATATAATGTCTACAGAACTGGAATTATAACATGACAAATTATTCCCTCGCGACATGCCTGCCACAACATTGCCCAATGTAGGGAGAATCAAAACGCTAGGCAATCATAACCAGGACAGTGTTGGAGCTAGCCCGCACCCTGCGCACCAAGGACGCGCACCGCAAAAGCATTACAAAAACAAACATTACAAACATTTACGATGTTTGTGTTTTGTGTAAATGACACCTGTAAATAAAAGATTTATTATATTTATTATATTACTTATTACAAAGGCGGGTAGTTTTCTTTTTACTTTGTTCTTTGTATCAGAGGTTTGCTTTTTTACCTTGCAAAGGTATGATAAACGTAATTCAACGTAAATTTTATTTTTCAGGTCGTCTCATGGGTGCGTTTACGGTTACAAAATCTATACACTTAATTAAAACCGAATGTACAGACGCAAATTCAAAATTCAAGTCAAATTTCTTTAGTAGATTTTCAATTTTATCGTTAAAGCATTGGGTTCAATGTTGATTGGGAAAATTTGACATTTTCGGGTAGCTTGATGTGCTGGCGTCTGTACGTTTGTTTGTCCCGTATCCGATCCTAAGGGCCTAAACAGGTGAAGCGGCGCGGACGCGCGACCCAGCCGCTGTACTGTGACATTACACGAGACCAATGATGTATAAAACTATAGATACGTTGTCCGCACTCTAAAATGGCAACATGAAATGAAGCCAATTGCCACATTTGCGCTCAGTCACGCACCAACCTGTCGCGCGACGCGACGCGACGTATGTTTGTTTTTAATTTATATCGTATGTGAAAACCTGTGCAAAACATAAAGAAAATATGCCGTCGTGTGTTTTCAGAGGATGTAAAAATTATACCCCAAAAGTTAAAGACAAAAATGTGTCATTTCACGCGTAAGTTTACAAAACTAGATTATTTTATTTTATTTTGTACGACGCTGCGTCTAATGGCGGCCGGCGCATGAAGTGACTCTGATAGCTACGTCACTCATGCGCTCGACCAATGAGCATGTAATTTGACTATTACTTATCCTGTGACGTAACTGAAGATGTTTATTTATCTCCCTCTAGCAACAGACATCCCGCCGTACGGTGATATATTTTCTTTCCCTTTCTTTACGCGTATAAGTAGTTATCTAGTATTTTCGCCGTTTTTAAGCGCCGAGATGTTGGTTGATAACGTGTCTATATATAATACGTCATTGCACGAGACCACATAATTATGCATCGAATCATTTCAACAGCGGCTCGGCCGCCGCCGGCCGCGCCGCCGCGACTCGACCGCCCGCAGCAGCAGTTTAGGGCCTAATATCATCTGTTTGCGGTGACATTTTTAAATTGTCATGCGCAAACTCACGGTGGTATCGGGGATTGAAGTCGCTGGCAAACTGGCAACAGCTAGGTATAAAACTGTATAAAACCACGATATTACAGAAAAAAGCGGCCAAGTGCAAGTCGACGCAGTACACACGGCTCCATATCAAGCTATACATTTCCAGTTTTAGCTACAACTCACATTGTTTAGGTTTTTCGTGCAACCAGAAGTTAGCTTATGCTGGTTATATATATCTTGATGTGTAGCCACACAATATTTATTTATTTATTTGCTAACATGTTAAACAAGAACATGTTATATTACCAATAACATGTTATAGGTATTTATTCTTAAATTTTCGTCTGCACATTTATGTGCTTGAAGTATTAAATAAATAAATAAAACATTGGTTAATAGGTATGCATTAAAATTTCATGACACTGAAACACATTCAAAGACATGTACCCTGTAAGAGCACTGCAAATTTTATATATCAAATTATCAATGTATGTATAATTTAATGTAAAACACAGTTTTCTGAAAAAGAAAACTATGTTACGAAAGCAGATTTTAATTAAGTAGTAGCTAGATACTCCGTTTTACTCGAATTCCCAGTTTAGAATATTCAACGAACATAAAATGTAAGAAAAACATTTTGTAATAAGATTCTGCAGAAGCAAAAGCCGAAGGTACCCGGGATTTATCGGACAGCGGTCTTACGAGCTTTAAGCGATATCTGAATATTTTCATCTGCTTTCTACGAAGCACCGCAAGTCGATTTTAATAATGATCCAGGTGGGAGGCTTATGATAGCATGTAGAAATTGGATAATTAGGAGATATATTAACTAACAATACCAGCCTATATTTATCTCAAAGCTGGGCAAAAGCCTTTTCTCATTTGATTGGTCAATTACTCCTCTGCCTAGCCAGCTATTGGGTAATACGACAACCAGTCTTACCAAGGTGTATCGCATTACCCAATAACTGGGTTGTGGAGGTCAGACAGGCAGTCGCTCCTTGTAAAATACTGGTATTCAGCTGCATCCGGTTAGACTGGAAGCCGACCCCAACATAGTTGGGAAAAGGCTAGGCATTTGATGACATCCCTATTAGTTTAAATATAGATATGTGTGTGTATGTGTGTGTGTGTTGTGTATGTGTTTATATTCTATTCTATTCCATTGTCCTGCTACAAGCTGCGTATAGTATGCCCCTACATTTTTGGTCATTTTGTTTCTCTGAAAGCAGTATAACGCGCCCTTAAGGAAATCAAATAAAAAGTACGTAGTGGGGTTTTCTGCATGACCACGTTGTTTGCCGTAAAATATATCAAAGCTATAAATCCTTTATACTTTATTTTACCAACATCTGTGCCCGCGACTTCGTTCGCGTGGATGTCGGAAAACAAAAATGTGTCTCTTTTCCTAGTCTTAGTTACTTCTTATAATATCAGCTATCTGCCAGTGAAAGGCCTGTCAAAATCGATCCAGCCGTTTCGGAGATTAGGCGGAACAAACAGACAGACAGTCAAAAAATTTAAAAATTGATTTTTTATTATAAGTACCGTCTATACTTTCATTATACATTTTGCAAAAAGCTGTTATGTGTACATTACAAACAGACACTTCAATTTTATTTATTTGCATAGTTAGATAATTTTTTTCAATAACTCCACAAAATCTGCAACGTTCCATATCCTTTTATTCGTTCTTCTAAAGGTCCATATTACAGTAAAACATACTTTATAGAGTAATATATTACGGTCCGTTATCGAGTAATTCGTATTCCGAGTGGTTACTCTATCGATCGCGGCGGAACGATTACTCGCTTCATGTTACTGGGCCAAGCAATGTCTTTATATCAGGGTGCCTTTGCCTGTTACTATCATAGTATTAAGGTGTGTAGTATTATAGGGTAGTGTCATAGTATTAAGGTGTGTAGTATTATAGGGTGATGTCATAGTATTAAGGTGCGTAGTATTATAGGTGGTGTCATAGTATCAAGGTGTGTAGTATTATAGGGTGGTGTCATAGTATTAAGGTGTGTAGTATTATAGGGTGGTGTCATAGTATTTTGGTATATGCAGGGTATAAAGGAAACAACAGGTTCAAGACGCTGAACGCTAATGACCTATTTCTAAAAATAACAACTACTTATACAAATCCTTAGGATGACAAAATATAATAGCGGGCACTTTAAAACTTGCGAGTTTATTAACCAATCAGTACAAAGCACATATTATTATTGCCCAATCACTGAACGACACGCTTAGCTTGTAGTTCGCTGAGCTCTCAACAGGGGCGCCACTATCGCGGTGGCGGTAGCAGAGCGCTAGGGCTAAGGGCTCCGCGGTGCAGCTACAGGCTCCGCGGTCGGTTACTATAATGATGAATGATGCAGCTACAGTATTAAGTACGATGGAGCATACGGTGGAGGTCTGCCCCGCTTGGGCGGAGCACCGCCGTGTCCTCGTAGAGGCGATCGGCAGTGGCGTCGACCTCTCGCGTCCGGCCCTGGTTCAAGCTATGGTCCAGAGCGAGAGGCAGTGGGAGGCAGTCACCTCCTTCTGCGAAGCAGTCATGCTAGCGAAGGAAGTGGCGGGGTGGCTGAGGGAAAGAGCCTGCCGTCCCAGCCGCCGTGGGAGATGCTCCGGGCGTCGGAAGCCGCGTGACGACTCCCGGCCACCGTAGGCACGGGCCTGCGGACGGAGAGTAATGGGTAGCTCACCGTCCAATCAGGACCAGGCCCGTGCCGGACGGCGCGTACGTGTTCCACGCACGCCTCAAAGGGATGTCAGCATCAATCGAAGGGGCCCGTTAGGGCCGCAGCCTGCCGGGTCAGCAGGATTGTCCGAAAGGGTTACCGCTACCCCGGAACATAAAGTGCTAAGGAAGGAACACGGGTGGGTTTTAGTCCGTAAGAGTCTGACACTCCCTTCCGCTCCACCCAGAACGGGAGTGGGGATCATTTGATGATTTCTCATACTCAAAAAAAAAGTGGGTTAAAAATGAGACGATTGGTAATAAGGGAACGCGTTCCTGACACCTGCCAGTGAGACAATTTATACAATGATTTTATTTTTGTAAGTAGGTTTGCACAAACAGTTTTACACGTCAATCATATTTTTTTTAAACTAGATGTGGTCGGCCTTTCCTCTCTGACTACTCTGAGAAGAAAGGCCGAAACAAACTCAGATATTCAAACTCTTTTAAAGTCCAGACATAATCTTGGTCGGGTTATATGAAGACCATGTAGGTCGATGTCTGAGATGATCTTTTGAGGAAAGAATCACACAGGTTGAGACAGTCCATTCGCAGTTATTTTAACTCTGATTTTGCATCACTGTCGACATCACAGTGATTTTTATTAACATTCTGATACGGTTCCTGTGGGTTGCTGTTACTGACAAGTCTGTCAAAATCATTGTTATCTTTATCCTCGTTACAATAAGTTTCCTGTTAGGTTACTGCTGTTAGATGTTAAATAACTATGAACGGATTGTAATAAACACCGACTCCCTTATTTGACTGGCCAATTCTTCCCTGCCAAGCCAAGTAGCCTGCTTTTCGTCGATGCGTGGGAGTTCCAGTGCCTTATAACCTAAACTATTGATTCATTATATAACATTTTATTACCTACACTATGATAATCAAGTAATCCAGTAGACACTACACAAATATTTATTAAGTTTAAAATTTCAAAATCTTTCTTTCTGTCGGTTTTTAAAAGCAAGTCAACTTACCACCACAAGGTACTTACCACCTTTATAATATACGCGCCGCACTATGTAGGTATACCATTTTGTTGAACTTGACATCCGTGTGTCACTAACGGGATGCAGCAGAATACCAGCGTCAGGTGTTGTACCTGGCATATGCTGAGCTGGACTCCCATTTGGTGCAACCATGAGACACACACCGCCCAGTAGTATCGACCGTTATAGATGTTTATGAGCTGGGTGTCTATGGTTCTATGTATTGTGTCTTTTGTTGCACTGAATAAACGTTTTATCTATCTATCTATCCTTAGGCATCTATTGGGCACGCTCGTTCTTTCATAGACCTCATCCGTGGCTTTCTATCAAGCGTGATCAAGGTCAAGAGCGGGTCCATTCAGCAATAAAAATAAAAAAAAACATCAAATTCGTAAAAGACGTATTCCTTTGTATGAGACTGAGAAGTGTCAAGAACTCATTCTATCGTCGGCCGCACTGTAGTTTCGTAAATTTTTACATGCCTTTTTGTCTATTCCAAGGTTGCTAAAAAGATAAAAATAAATCGGTCAAGTGCGACTTGGACTCGTGCACCGAGGGTTCCGTACTTTTTAGGTACCTACATACGTAAATAGTTTATCACGGGATTTTTTTTAATGTACTCCTACAAATTTACAGTTTTCGGATTTTTTCCTTTACTTGTGCTACATGATCTTGTTTCTTGCCAAATTTCATGATTTTAGGTGAACGGGAAGTACCCTATAAATTTTGATTCTCTTGAGTGTAAAAATATACGTTTTTTGCCACATAAATAGCCATCTTTTTTACGTTAACATTAGTGTTTGATTTTTTCACAGCTTCAAGGGACTGTAGACCTGAGTATATGGTTTTAATTTCAACTCGATAACTCCACGCGTTCTTGAGATAAAGGGTCTTGACAGACAGACGGACGGACGGTTAACAAAGTGATCCTATATGGGTTTCCTTTTTACCATTTTGGTACGGAACCCTAAAAAGGAGAAAAAGAAAATAAGTAAGACCGGCCTATAAAAATAGCCGCACTGGGCCCGTGTGGTGGATTACGGCCCAACTCTCACAGAGAGGAGGCCTGTGTCCCAGCAGTGGGAACGTTATAGACTATCTTTGCATTGTATAAAATCAATTTCTTTTGTATTGTATAATTTAAAGTCCATGGAGTTTCTTGCCCGTTCTTCTCCATAGGTTCCTATGTTTTGGAATGGGCAACTAGCTTCGTATTTTCTGACTGAACGACTTCTTGACAATTCAAAAGTGCTTGTAAATGGTTTAATTGAAATAAATGCTTTGAGTTTGAATTTACATAGTGCATATGCAGTGTCCTTCAATGGGTTAATAATATTTTCTATTGTAAGTAGCATTCACTGCATTAGATAACTTATCTGTTCTAAAAAAATATGTTGAACGCCTACTAACTTCCCGGAACGAAAAATGCATGTTATCCGTCAAATATAGCGACAGGATGGGGTTCGATAATTTTTACCGACTTCAAAAAAAAGGAGGTTATCAATTCGACACGTATGTATGTAATATTATTGGAACTGCATTATATTCACATATGACAATCTATTTGGGCTTCCAAACAAATATACAAAATTTTATAGATATATGTATGTATGTTTGTCCACGCATTTCTTCGTAACTATGTATTATTGAATCGTGATCATTTTTGTTTTATTGGCTTACATTTACTTCAACTTAGGGAACAGTGTAATTTTCATCAAAATCGATCCAATCCAATCCCAATCTCTTTGATTATACCTACGAAGTACAGTGACAAAATGACAAACACGGACTGTCTTCGCCATAATTATTATGATTCATAGTGTTATTCTTCTTTTTTTGGCAGAAGCCAAAGTGGCCTTTTCAAGACCCCTGGCGTCCAAAACATTAATAATATTTTCAAGGTCTGAAAAATTTGGCAACTACAAGCAACACCATAAAGTTAAGGTCTTATTTTTAATTTTGTATACGATAGTGTAATATCTAAAATACTCGTTGCCCAAAGTTGTTGAAATAAGCTGGACTAGCCATTTTACCTGACTGTCTGAAGAGGAAAGTAAAGGCTCGACGCGACTGTATAGAACATTAATTTCCATGAAATTTTCATAGAAATTGTTCTACCAGTGGGTTAATTGCGTAATACACTATCAGTAGCGATAGGTTTCATTCTGACAGTTCAACAACAACTTCCGGATTTCTGTGAAATGTGTGCCTATGCGAGGTTTTTCATTTCATAGGCTACTTGTTACGATAATTGTAATAGTGTAGTGTGTGATCCTGATCACAGATATATAAAACTACCAGCGCCCCGCGGTTTTACTCGCATAAGTGTCGATCTCATGGGAATAGCGAGATAAAATGTACCCAGGTCGTGGTCTACCCATGTAGGTTAATAAAAAAAAAAAAAAAAAAACGTACGCGTACGCACGCGTTTTTTTTTTATAAATAACTGCTCAACATAAATGGGGTTTTTGACGTCGGCGTCGTTTCATAGCCCAACCTGTAGATAGGGTGGCAGGTGTCAGGGTGGGTCGCGGTCGCAGGGACATCGACGCGCAAACTGTAACCATCAATTTAGCATAGAATTGTTGTCATTACAAATCAAAATTAATCACAATACAAAAAGTCTGACAACAAATCTTACAAAAAAAAAAAAATCAAATAAAAAAAAAAAAATAATAATAATTTATATCAAATAGTTCTGTGAATAAACACTTTTTCATTTCATTTTTTTTTTCAAAATGGGTATCGTATTACCCAGTAACTGGGTTGTGGAGGTCAGATAAACAGTCGCTTCATGTAAAATTTTTAATGATAAATTAATTAATTTGTACTATATTTAATTGAAAGTAATGTGTAAGCAATCTAGGCATATTTTTAGGCCTCTGTGACATTGGACATAAATGACATAAAAAGGGGTAAAAAAAAAAATTTTTATAAGACTTCGTCTACGACAAAATTGGTTCTAAATTTGTACATCTTCGCCTTAAAGTTTTGCGTACATCTTCCAAACATTCTGTATATTTTAAAAAAAGTTTATGTAAAATCATGATTTAAACTATAAATCGTGAAAAACTCTCCACCATTTCCGTATATTTTCATACATACTTATTTGTTTCATAAGATTAGCATCATTGATTGCTTTACACAGTGTACACATGTAGTCAACTTCGGGCGTTTCTTCTATACCGTGGTATGAATAGTGATTGGTCCACTTAAAGAAATCGTAATACATTTCCTTATTTTTGATGGAATCAACTATTTTGTTTACCGTCTTCCTTATCTCTAGTTTACTTATATCCAAATAGGATCCGTCTGGCAGAAACCTGAAAAATGGAACGATTTTATTTTCTGTTTGTTTAAGTAAATTTTATGCAGGTGCACAAAGATGGGGATTTTAAAGTAAAGTCTGTTCGCTAAGAGTTGATAAATAGTATGATACGTCTCCGAATAGCGACTGTCGCTTAATTATCGCAAACCATAAAGGCTCCTACAAACAGGCGCGACGCGCGACGCGGATCACGCGCGACACAAAGGCACCGCTCGTTGCACGACTTGCGGCGCCTTTGTGTCGCGCGATTTTATCGCATGTCGCGCCTGTTTGAAGGAGCCTTAAGGCGGCAGTCGCTTGTCTCCCCTTTCACCGTTTTCGTGGTACGAGGCTCGCATTGTGAACTGCGGCCATATTGCCATTCCGTTCGTGAATGCGTTTCGAGTGAGTCGTTTGGGTGTTCGCGTGTTGTTTTCTGTTTTATACTGTTAATAAAATTATTTGGAATTGTTGTTATTATCGTTGTTTTGTTATTGCTGTTATTAGCGGGCCGCAATTTGTAATGAGTTAAGAAACCCTGACTTTATCAAATCTCGGCGAATACACTGTAGTCGAAGCAAAAACATGTTTGATGTAAAACGTTCAAAAGATACATAAAATTGAGAACACACTAATTATACACACTTATAAAAATAAATTCGTAATAATCGTAATATGGTAATACGCAGACTTGTTTAGAAATAATGATGGCGTGATTACGTTTGGGGGTACATACAAGGAAAAATTTAACTTTTCCTTATATATACATATAAGGATAAGTTTACTTTTCCTTATATTTACATATAAAGATAAGTTAACTTTTCCTTATATATAAATATAAGGATAAGTTAACTTTTCCTTATATATACATATATATAAGGAAAAGTTAAATTACTAAAGCTAGAAATAAACTGGCAGAATATGATATGATTAACGTAAAAAGTACAAATATCTTTAAAAAAATGTTAAAAACTCATGTATCTAAAATTTTGTAACTAACCATGTGTACTTAATTTCTCTAGAACCCTATTTAAATATATTTTGTTATCGCTCTCAGTTTATATATTGTCGACTCACGGAGTCATGATGTGATAGTATAAGTGTATGATCAATTCATAATCTCATATTTTAAGTGAACTATTTGTGTTCTTTATGAGAATAAATATCTTTAAACCGAGAAATACAACATCTGTTAACCCTTTATACCAGTATTGTGAATCTACACACACAATGGCTTTTTAATTGTTTCTGAAATTGCGGCATTCAACCGGTTAATCACGAGGACAGTGACGAGGACAACAAGACAAAAATATAAGTGACCTAACCTGGTATAGTTAGCTCCACCATAGACTATTGGAACAGCATAGTGCTGCACCGCATTCAGTAGCTTCTCGGTAACGTAGTCTTCACAAAGAGAATTCTCAAAAGACAAATAGAAGTAGTAATCTGTATCTATTTTACGCAAGCACTCCGATCCTGATAGATACGATTGTGGTCCCTTGGGACAAGACTTTGTTCCATTCCATTCACATTTTTCGCTGTATATGTCTAGTACCAACTCGTGCTTAGCTAGTTCTTTCTGCAATTCTAATGCGATCGTCTCTCTTCCGCTATTTGAATGACAATTTGATACAAACCACGCAGCCGCCAGTTTTTTACTTCTCAATTTGTTTCTGAAATCACTGTCTACTGCTTTCATGTCTTTCACTTCCATCCAATGCATATTTTGTTTAGGCCCGATGACCTCACCTTTTTGGTTTTTAATTACGATGTAACCAAAATATATATCGGAATTCAATTTATATGTATAAGTCCAGTTAAATACTCCATCGTATCTCTGTGAATCTAAGGGATAGTAAGCTGGGGATTCTCTGCTAGCAAACACATATTTCTGGTGAAGTGATCTTTTTAGTGGAAAAGATACATATTTTTGACAAAACTCAGGGCCATAGAACAAGACGGCATCAAAATCGCTCATACTATTCAATAAAGTCGGGTCAGCGGTTATAAAGCAATTATTGACAGGACACCTTCTCTTCACAAACTGTTCTTGACCCTCACCCATAAACATGAAGGGATCCGTATTCGGACTTGTCCACTGTAGAATATATTTCATTCCGATTTTTTCATCCACATTTTTGTTTTTTTCGATAACAGTTGATGGATCTCTGATTAAGAATAATATTATAAAGGTACCAATAAAGAAAATCACAGCAAACCAGCGAAATTTTGGCATCACGTTACTTGTAAGGAATGGATGCATCCAGCGGTTGCATCTGGTGTATTTTTGATGTGTTGCGTTTCCTTTAGCACCCGCGCAAGCTCCTCCCTGGAACAGAGGAGCAGTTCCCATATTTCTAAGAACGTACATATTCTAATCTGTCTCAATTGGTTTAAAAAAGATTATAAATGATTATAGGTACTCTTTGTCATCTACATTCACCTAAATTTTTAACATGTTGTTGACGTTGATTGTCACTGATTTGAGATTGCGATCGTTTTTTCATAACACATTTGACATTGGCAGAATGAGGTCTTTTCAATAGCATGATTAAAAAAAAAAAAGTTTTCAAAAGGTTTCAATAGATGGCTCTAGTAATCATTATCGTGATGTACACAGCACGGGTTAGCCATGTCAGATCAACGTAGTAGATGTAGGCAGTTAAAAAAAATATATTTAATGTTGCTTGAACTTTTTTCACGGCTGATTGAATTGAAACTTAGATTTGAAAACAACTTTGACATTTTAGTTTTAAGCTATGCCATCTATCGGGGATATAGAAAACTTATTTTTTTTTTCTTATGTCAATTTGAAAAGAGCTCATAGAGAAAAATAGACTAGATTCGATTTTTAATTACGGGAATTGGTCTGCAGTCCTTTGGGTTGACTCTTGAGTGTTAGTGAATGTCATGATTCATTAGTTTTGCCAGTGGATTTGCATCACAAACTGCTATCAATTCGAGCTGATTTTGTTGAAATTCATAAATTGACAGACAACATAACACGCATTTTTTCTAGGAGTGACTATGTGGCCATTGGATCTGAATTGGACAAAATAAACTGGACTGGCTTCTTAAAATCGGAGTCAATGGACAGTGCTGTTGAAATCTTTTACAGTAAATTAATATGAACTATGGGTCAAGTAGGTACAGACGCCAGCACATCAAGCTACCCGAAACTGTAAAATTTTCCCAATCAACTTTAAACCTTTCAACCTTTAGAGATAAAGTAGAAAATTTATTAAAGAAATTTGACAGATTGTAGTAGCTTGATGTGCTGGCGTCTGTACCTAAAATGGACAAAATAAACTGGACTGGCCTCTTAAATTCGGAGTCAATGGACAGCGCTGTTGAAATCATTTACAGTAAATTAATATGAACTATGGGTCAAGTAGGTACATCCCTCTTACATGTGTTACAAAATCATCGTATCCACTATGGTACAGTTCTGCTCTAATAAAAGTATTAAGTACAAAACGTATGATTGATTTTTCCCTCTTCTGGAGTAGAGCTACTAACTTGGAAAAGACATATTTTAATTTATACATAGAATCATCGATAGTCAAAAATCCAAATTCTTTCTGGTCTTATATGAAAAGTAATTGAATCTCTAACAATAATAATAGAGAGTGTCTAAGTATTGGTGCATCGTGTTTTTCGGCTAGGGTTTTCAAAATGCTGTTGGTGCTAGCCCTCATTCTGCTTATTAAGGAAGCGGTCTTTTTCCTCAGAATGGCATAGAAGTCGTCGGTTCGCGCTACAACAAACATGCCAGACGCGCTGCAGAATCGGGGCAACCTCAACGGCACCCTGAAACTATTATTATATTGCACACGCAGGGCATCTAGTGCCCTCCGCGTGCAGTTGACCCACAAACTGCCCGTGTAGAACGTTTGACAATAACCTTTAAAAAGAGTTATTTTGACCTTGTTACTACAAAGAGCAAATCTGAGAGCGAACATGTTGCATCTGGCTGCTAGTGCCCTGCGTTCACGTTCAATGTCTACCTGGATCCCGGAGGTCTTGGTGACATAGTGACCCAAGTATTTAAATTGGCTGACTGAGGGCTCGTAATTAAAATATTTCCCGGAAGCAACAAAGATCAGGTATTCACTTTTTATTTCATTCATACCTTTCACAGACGTTCAACATCTCCCTGATTGAGCCAGCCGTTGAACCCAGCAGCACCATGTCGTCAGCATAACTTAAATTATTGACGCTAGCGCCATCTATTTTGTACCTAACTGGTCTGCTGCTGAGATCAACGATCAGTTCATTCACACACAGGTTGAAGAGCTTAGGTGAGGGAAAATGTACGCTTCAGACAGAACGTCACCCCAACGAACTTGGTTTAGCTGCCTACCACTACTGGAACAAACCCGTTAACTCAAGTGATACCCCTGCTCCCTTGAGCTTATTCCAAAGGCCATCATATGGCACAAGGTCAAATGCCTTTGAGAGATCAAGGAAGCAGGCATACGCCGGAGTACTTCTCTCTTTATAGTATTGGACCGTCTGCTTTAGACAGAGGATCGCACTCTCAATGGAAAGTCCAGGGTGCTTACTGTTGAGTTTAATTCCGATAGATCGACATTGGAATTGTGACGTTTCGTATTCTTGAGTTCGATGCTAGCGCCAAATGGTTTTTAAATTGGGTGTCAATTTTGGGGAACTAAGTGAAATTGGGATCGGGCTTGGCGTGGGGTAAACGGTCCTACTGACAGCTGTGTATTGCGTCAATATTGCGTTGGGATAGTTTGTTGATTGTGATTTTTCCAATAATAAAAGTGTAACTTTTTAGAATTTTTTTTGCGTTTTATGTGGTTTTCTGTGGGTTCTATAAGAGTATAACATGGCGTGATAAGCTGTAAAATATAGTGTTTTACGTAATTCCCATAAAAAAAAAACAAAACAAAGACGAGATGAGCGTCGGATGATGCGTTATACGGACAAAGCGTTTTCTATGAATGAATACGAATTTAAAGCCAATTATAGAGTGAGTAAGGATTTTTCTTCTCTTTCGTATTACTTAACAACATTTTTATCCTATCTCTATAAAATAAAAACTTTCTAGAACAATAACTTACTAAAATCAGACTACGGCATGTTTTCATTATACAAAATTCTTTCTATCTCTAAGACCCGTAGACCAATTTACATAATTCAAATTAGAATATCAGTTTTAATAATTAATCCTCTCATTTGACACAAAAATCTCGCAAATATTCGTAGATAAAAGAAAAACCTCATTTTCAAGTTAAATAATTATTCTATAATTTTTCTTTGCATTAAAATGATCAAAAATTCCACGTTTAATATTTATATCAGATTCTAATACGAAAACTAATAATAAAACCTGTTAGAAAGCTAATTAGAACAATACAAACACTTAAAATTCTTGTATTCCCGTAGGCCATGTCCCCGTTAAAGGGGACAAAGGGAATTTAATAAAATAATTAATATTATTTACCTAGAAAATCAAAATCTTATTCAGTAAAACAGTACCTAGTAGCACATATCGACTCCCACGCTAGGTACTTTATGGTCTAACTATCCTATTCTAACGATCACTTTTACATATTCTAACTTATTTATCACTTCACTGGTATAAAACTCAGTCATTTTCATTATTCACATAAACACGTTCGGCGTTCGTTACAAAAACATTACTATAAAAAGATGAATATTAGTATAAAACTGTAATACTAATTAGTTAAGTAGCTTAGCGGACAGTAATTATTTACTATATAAAAATAAGTCGGGTTTTCCTTCCTGACGCTATAACTCCAGAACGCACGAACCGATTTCCACGGTTTTGCATTCGTTGGAAAGGTCTCGGGCTCCGTGAGGTTTATAGCAAAGAAAATTCAGGAACAATTTCAACAGAAAAGCGGGACCACGCGAGCGGAGCCGCGGGCGACCGCTAGTTTCTTAATAAAAAGAACCAAACGCGAACAATATTGTCTTAAACAAACAAACTTGCAGTTCGAATTCACTTCCAAAACCTACGACTTTATGTTTGAAATTCGATTTACAAATTGTAAATCGAATTTCAAACATAAACAAACAAACAGGTTTGTTACATTTAACAATAAAATTATTGTTAAATGTAACAAACCTGTTTGAACACGCTTGTTTCAAGTACCTATCCATTACGATTGTTTCTAATGATACCCGAATCAGAGTTTACACCAACTCTGTCTTTATTTGATTAATTGATCTCACACTGTTGATTTACTTTGCTTAGTTTGATCTCACGCTAATGGCAATGTTATATTCTAAGTGTATTTTATTTTTATTTTAAATGATTTTAGATTAGTTAAATTTTAGTTTCTTTTCCTGTCTTGCAATAATCACTATGTACCAACTAACTTTTAAAATGTCGCAAAACTCATAACTTTTAAAATGTCGCAACACTGACTCCCAAGATACAGGCAAATAATGCCTAGTTTGGGGGTCACAGTCTACTCTATTCCTGTACAAATTGTGACTAATAAAATAATTTGAATTTGAATTTGAATTTTTAAACTGCACAAACTGTCGAAAGTAAATACCTTCCAGCCAAAGAGCATCATCCAAAAACAGGCCGAGTTTGCTTTTTTCAACAAATAATTTAAGTATAAGAACAATAACCACGCTGCTTCTTCGATATAATTTTTTCCAACTTAACAGTGATGTGGGTATTATCACGAATATAGTTCACAATATCATCATCACCAATTTCCGTATATATGTATGTTAGAAATTTAAAAAGAGGTACCTGAGTCCACGCTGTTCAATAACCCGCCCTAACCTTCGCAATTAAATCATAACTTGCCTTTCCCGTGTTACTCAAAAACTTATTCCGTAGCCGCTTTTTATTTGTCACAAGTCACCACAGTCCATTCGTCACTTTTGTGGCTACTATCTTACTTGAATTCACAATTTGCAAAGTTTCTCAATTTACACTCGCTTCCAGCGCCGACGCATACCCATACACAATTACACAGCCGTATTATTCACACTCGCGTTTGACTCGAGCCGCAGGTGGGGGAAACGGGTGCGCGTGTACTGATTAACCGGTCGCTCGTTCGAAACCGCTGCAGGGGCCTCCACGTGGATAATATCTTGACCTTGTACAGTCATGACGGCATTATTTTCTTATTATGTTTACGGTAGATGTATCTTGTGTAGAGGTCATTGTCCTATTAGGTAAATATTCTAAGCCTATAAGACCATTATCACTGATCACACTCAAAACTATTAACCATGCACGCTCCATGTCTTTTATTAACAGCGGTGCTATTCTGTAAAAATCTCACCGTGAAAACTTAGGTGAAGTGAGCGTGGAGTGAGCTATCAATAATGTCAATTCCTAGTACAAACAAACTCACTTCACCCGAGTGTTCACGGTGATATTTTTACAGAATCGACCGGCTGGATCGAAATGCATTTCATTTGACTGTTTCAACTTAAGCGAATCACTCAATTCTTGCCGTGTAACAGATTCATTTTTTAGGCCACCCATCTCAGCCTGTAAGAGGTTACGGGGAGGTAATTTGTGCAGCTCCCTCGCCACGAATATGGGTAGTCGCTCAGGGTCTGCTGCATCTATGTATATGTTTCAGCATATCGATAATATCTTCCAAGTCCTTTTGTGATTTGTCATCCTTATTTCTATTTATCATTTTCTTCATTGGAACAGCTTCAAATAATAGCTTTTTTGCTATTAATATATCCTCAGCCGTAAACGCCGTTACACATATCTGGTTTCGTCCATAACAGATTCGTCTCAGAATTAAGTTGATGCAGGTTGTCTTGTCTAACTCTTAAAAAAAAAATCAGCTGTTCCCTACATTTATGTTCAAATAACTCGTCAAAATGTGGGGAACATCTGATTTTTTTTTTCGTGATTTCAGGTTTGGTCCCATAGTAAAAGTTGTTCATAATGATGAGTACAATGACCTATTTAGAGGTTGTTAATGTTTTACCAATAACCCAGGGTTATTATTCTAGTTACTTTATAAATATTTTATAAGTTGTTTTCTGGTATTGCACCTACTGTGTATTGTCTCTGGATCACCCTAAGGTTAGACTTCAGAAGTCCGCCTTTGTACAGTTTTTATTTATGCAAAAAGTTTTAATAAATAAATAAATATTTTGTTAAACACGTTTACGCAAGCACTTCATTTAATGTCAATGTTCCACGAACAACATTTTAAAATATTCGAGGTCAAGGCTCCGAAAACTCATTAACGCGCGCACGATAACGTTGCGTAGGTCTGCCCTTGACCAGCGCAAGACTGAGACTGTGGAAGTGTGGACTGTGCTAAAGTAATGCCCAAGTTCATGCAGTATAGTGACGTCACCGCGAGTAGTGGTGTGGTGAGGATATCAGCAATTGATTTGCGTCCTACGTCCACTCCAGTTTCCAGGAACCTGTTCCAGTCCCTGGTACATCTTCGCAGACTTATACTGGTTTTAGTAGTATTGACAGTGTTGCATTTATCAGTACGTTAGAAATATCTCATTCGAGAGTATTGAAGTTGCTCAAGTCCCTGGACCTTTCTAAATCAGGTGGTCCGGATCCCATAGCTCGGTCTTTATAGTACACTGTATAATGTACTGCTTGTTTGGTTGCCCCGTTATGTATCCTATTCAATCGATCTATTTCTGAGGGTATAACCGCGTGAAACCGCGGGGCGCAGTTAATGTTTTCATATGACCTTCACGCACCAGAAGTCTATAGTAAATTCAATGTATAGTCTTCACCGACTAACCTTGGGCAAGGTTAACAGCATTAGGGATTTAGTATTATAAGGATAACAAATTACTATTTGATCAAATGACAGTATCGTGAGTTCTCTGAAGTCGATCAAGGTTTTGTACTGTTCGTTCGTGCGGTTTTGTACTTGGAGTATGCATCGCAAGTCTGGAACCCTCAATATTGGATCTGTCTACAATTCGCGCATTGAGGGTATCCAGAAAAAAAAGGGTATCCAGTAAAAGTTTCTGGGATATCTCGATTATATCGCATACCAAGTATCCATAGATTATTTTTTTGCAGGATGGGAAATCATCAAATTACCCCTCCCGCTCTGGGTGGAGCGGAAGAGAATGTCAGACTCTTACTGAATAGACCCACCCGTGTTCCTTCCTTAGCCCTTTATGTTCCGGGCCAGCGGTAACCCTTTCGGACAATCCCGCTGACACAGTCACCGTTGCAAGAGGTACCTACCATTTTCTGCCATTGGATCGTAGGCATGTGATCAACATAGCGAATAGCTCGAACAATAGTTAAATACATAAATTAAATATATCAACATAGCAACTGCTAACTGTGCTAATAAGCAAGCAATGTTAGCATTTCGCATTAACACTAACGAATTACGTAAAAGGTCGCTACTAGGCGTGCCTTCTGCCACTACTAATTATAGGCGTAATGATTTTGTTATTGTACGGGACAAACAATGTATTTTTTTTTTTAAAGGGATAGATGTTTCATAAGGAGTCATGTGTGTAATGGAACGCGCCTGAGGCGCCATAACCAGAGATAAAACAGGACTTGTAAAGGAGGTCCACATTAAGACAACTGAAGAATTATTTAAAAACATTTTACTACTCAAGCTGTGTGGTTTAAATAATAAACATTACATGGTGCAGCCGGGAAGCGCTCGAAGCTTCAATGATGTATCTTCTGAACATGATTTGACTTATTTTGCACTAAGATAAGCACAGCAAGGACGCTCTTAGCCAAATATTTTTTTGTGAATGATGCGCCGGCTAGTGATTCTTTCACTCATAATTATTTAGCAACATAAATAAAAATAAATCAACCTACTAACTTAAAACTACAAAATTATGTACACGATGTACAGACGCCAGCACATCAAGCTACCTAAAACTGTAACATTTTCTCAATCAACTTTGAACCTTATATTTTTGCGATAAAGTTGAAAATACATATATTAAAGAAATATGACAGATTGTAGTAGCTTGATGTGCTGGCGTCAGTACTTTAATTGTTCGGTTTTAAGTAATCGATATGTAATATATCTGTGGAGGCTTGTTATTAGCAACTTGATAACGTGTTGTTGACTACTTATATTTGTAATTAGTCTGTAAGCCTTCTCAAAAGTAATAAATAAAATAACTTTTTTTTGCACATGCGGGATCGATGGGGACTTTTGACATTCCTTTTATAATGATGATAAAAACAACCAAACCGAGTTTCAGCTGTATGCGAATTGAATGTCTATTTTACCGGTGTCGAGAATATCACACCGCGCCGGGCGACCGCGGGCGGGGGGGGGGGGCAGCTGATGTCGCGGAGGGTGCGCTCGACGTGAGGTGAGGGCGCGCACAGGCCGGCACCGCACTACGTCTGCGTCATCGTCCACGCTACTGAGCGATTACATAATTACTTCTTTCTCGCAGGGCATGCACAAATGTATTCCCCTTTTTTCTTCCTGAATAATGCCTCTACTATAGCAATATTTTTTTTTCATAAATTCAAGGTCTGCTGTAAACACGTCCGTGTCATTTTCTTTTTTTCAGCAATTAATTTCAATTTCAGTACTTAAAGAAAATGTGACCCTCTAAATATTACAAAAAATGTCCTACTTTTGCCGCCGTGATTAGAGGACTACCAGACCAATTAGAAAGGTTTTTAACATAAAAAAAAAACATATTAGGAACCTAAGCATACTCTTTCTTAAAATGTTAATGTAAAACATAATTGAATCGGCTCAATTTTCGAGGAGAAAAAAGGGGAATATGAAACGTCGATCTCGTCAAAACTTTTGTGATAATTTCGGTCTGAGCTGCAGCTGTCCCTGTCACACACTACGGGGGCAGACTTGAGGTAAGGTGACGGCAATAGTTTCTTCAAATACCTACATATTTTTCAAATTCCTCGCTTTACAGATTGTTTTCTTTTGTTGAACCTTATACTAAAAAAAAATACAGTACCAACCAACCATTAAATTAATTAAACACATTAATATTACACATTATTATTATTTAGGTACCTAGGTACATTAGATTTAATTGTATTTGAAGGTGAAGACCAACAGCTGGACTCTGAGGGTCGAAATGTTGGAATCGCGCCACAACATCAACTTTAAGTCATTCGTGGCACGTGTTCCAACCCAACATCTACAGACCTGTCTGAAAGAGGACTTTTGACCGCAAGGTGTCGTATATCGACGTTTCCGAGGACGGTTACGCGACACCACGCAGCGAAACACGACGCCGACAACGTTACGTGTATAGTCATAGTTTTAAAGTTTTTTTTAAATGTATTAGTTTATTATTGTATAAGATTATTTCGTGTATTTTATCTATGGGCCTTAGTTGCCTGATAATAAAATGATTATTATTAAGGCTCCTTTAAACAGGCGCGACACGCGATAAAATCGCGCGCGACACAAAGGCGCCGCAAGTCGCGCACCGACCCGACCGGTGCCTTTGTGTCGCGCGCGATTCGCGTCGCGCGTCGCACCTGTTTGTATGAGCCTTTACCAACCAAGTTAAGGCTCGTACACACAAGCGCGACGCGACACGCGACACAAAGGCACCGCTCGTCACGCGACTTGCGGTGCCTCTGTGTCGCGTGTCGCGTCGCGCCTGTGTGTACGAGCCTTTACTGTGTTTTAGTCCTCGTACCACCTGAAGGAATTTAACCCATTCTTCTTTAAAGTGTTTTCGAGGCACGGAGTGGACTTGGTTCTTAGATGTTCACCCATCCACGGATCGACCGCGGCAAGTCGATCAACCCGTGCGGCTGTTATTACTTAGCCTCTTTACGTTTACGAAAGCAAAATACACAAATATAACACAGGAACAAAATAAAGAAAGTTCTAGAAATTTTATTTGATCGTAAACCGTTAAGTGGTCAATTATAAACTGCAGTTTTAATAGTGTTCCATTAATAAATATGAAAAAAAAAACGCGTGGCAAGGGTTCCTTCCGTACCTTAACAGAAACATATTTTTCCGTGTTCCCAGTTTTTTTTTAATAACATACAATTTTTGTGTACATTATTACTGCGTTAGTTTAGTAACTGTGTGTGTGTGTGTGTTATTAGCGCACACCCCAGCAGCGAAAGACCACTGAGTTCCATAACAACAATTTTGGTTATACCTATAGGTAGTAACTAGACATAATAATAGTTGTAGCAGTATAGAGTGGGTGTGTGTGTGTGGGTGTGTGTGAGGGAGGGTGTGGGAAGGGTGCGTGTATGTGTATGCGGAGGATGTGATAGGAATATTATTTTAATTTAAGCTTGTATGAGGCTCAATGTTTCCTCATAAGTCAGATTTTGGAGCCACTTTTTCAATTTTCAGTTTACCCTCTTGTAACGAGAGCGGATTAATTTATATATATTTTAATGATGTTGAAACCACATACCTATGTAATGGATTATGCTAATTTCTAAAAGACTGTATTTTCCAAAACAAACAAAGAACTCAAAACAATACCTTTAAAAAATAAAAATAAATCCTTCCAAGGTATGTAAATCTTCGGTGCGGGAGACCGACACACACTTTGCTGGTTTTATGTCTATCACTAAACACTTTCATAAAAATCTCGCTAATCACTGATTAGTCACCACTACTTAGCTTACCATTTAGTTAGCTTTTAATTAATGCTTAACTTTTCTTTATTTATAAACGCTAGTTACCAGGCTTCGATCAACAATACCAACTAGATCATACTCACGTTCGAGTGAATAATATATATTTATACAGCTACATTTGCTTACTAACGAACTGAGATAAAAGTTTTAAAACAGTATTAAGTTCAACCTAATTACAACCATGGCGCCTAGTAATAAAGTCACAAATCTTCAAAATATTATCCTATACTTACGATGAGTCACAAAAAACGAGAAGGCAGTAAAACTACTCCTGTCACTTAGAAATGTAAAGACATAAGCTAAATAACATTTAGTGTGGAATCAACCTTATACGGCAACAAATAAAGTACTTTTTCTCGTTACGGCCTTGCGAGCTACATCGTTTTGTGTCGTTTCTGTTTGCTTTTTCGAATTTTACTACAGGAGATATGGAGTCGCGTTGAACACTGAAATAATTTTATAATATGAACGTAAAAGTTTAGTTAAAATTATTTATGGTTTGGGCATCATGGTTGTTAGTATACATAGGTACTTAATATTTTATTAGCGTTATGTTTTTGTGTATATTATGGTTATTTACTTTATCAGTGTTTTTATGTGTCGTACACAACTACACAACAATGTAAGCTTGTTGTTTTTCAAATTTATGTAATGTCGGCGGTTGGCAAATGTGTCTATCGCTGGATGTCACCAATAAAAATATCACTGAATTCCACACAAATTTCTATTAATCATCATTAAAATCTTCATAATACAAGTAACAGTGCAATTAATAAATCAAAAATTAAAATATTTATTAACGATTCAACATTGCAGATTTTTTTCCATTCTGCATACGTGAAATAATTTCCTTTAAATAAGTTGTTTGTTGTACAATTATCGATTTGATTTGTTTTTGATATCGACATCGGTTAGTAGTTCCGGTTATATCCGACTTATCAAATTTATCTTTACATTATAACCGAATTCTTAGCTAGCTTACAAAAGTCATCTCTTCTTTCTCTGGCGACAATCGAGATCCATTCTGCACACGTAAAGGGATTGCTAGGAAAGCTAACACCTTTGCCAGCCGCCGACATTACATATGTACATTTGAAAAACAACAAGCGTACTTATATTTTTGTGTTGCGTATTCTCACTAGATAGATTAATGAGAGTCCAACAAACAGACGCAAAAGTAGCATTAACCAATTTTAAAGTTCTGGTAACAAATTATTAATAATTATTACAATACAAATCTACTCCATGCATCTACTGTTCTGTTACACAAAAGTTTGTGCGTGTATTGGCTAACCTTGGCCAAACATTTGATGATCTATTTCACGAAGTCTGCTCAGCCAAGGTTGTAGTAGTGACGTGTCTCGATATTTATTTATTTATTTATTTATTTATTTATTTCTACTTACATTTACTTATATGATATTATGTGTATTTGTGTACGTGAACCTAGGTAACGTTAGGCATCTGCCTCGGCGCCTAACACGCCGAAACCCCGCCTGCATAATCTAAGGCGTGAATTATACAGATATGGCGTAGGTAAGGTCAAGGCGCGGCGCACACGTACATTTTGTATGAAAACGTTTTGAAGCGGCATTATGCCTGCGTTGCGCCTGCGCCGCGCCTTCACCTTACGCCGCTGCGCCGTTTCAGTACAATTCACGCCTAAGGCAAGCGGGAATATGGGGTCGCGATCGAATAGAGTGAGGACTCTGTGCGCCGTCTTTCCTGAGGTCACTCAGTGGAGTGACCTCAGGAAAGACGGCGCACAGAGTGTTCATGTGCTGTGGTCATGTGCTGCCTTGCACACTTGCACAGCTAGGTTTGGGGAGATCCCTTTACAGTCTCTCCAGAGGACACACCCTAACAGATGTTGCACAGAGGGGGCTCCGGATTGGTCTTTTGAGAGTTAGTGATGCCCCTTCCATAGTGCAGATGGTGACCACCGGGGTGGTTTTAGTGAGGTAAAAATCCCAAACTTCCTGGTTTTACCCCAAAAGACCAGGCACCTTTTGAAGGTTTCCCCACGAGAACAAAAAAAAAAGCAGTCGTCGTGCATTCGGTTGAAGTGACTCGCCCAATCCCATTTGAGCCTGGCAGCTTTCTCTTCAACGGGCATACTGGTTAATATACAAAATGTTCTTTACCATTTTTTTTATTTAGACCTTTGTATCCTGCATATGCGTATGAAGTTTCAATAAAATCGGTTCATTCATTTCGAAAAACAAGGGCTTGAAAGTTTGTATGAAATGCCGTACGTTGTAAACGCTCATAAAGCTTAAAATACCTATAACTTATTTCATATAATTATTATACTTACCGAAAGTAAGACACTCCGGCCGTTAAATTGCTTTTTCCGGCATTATTTTTGCATTAGTAGCAAAACGAAATAGAGGTGCAATTCTGCATTCAGCACAGATTATAATCAAATTAGTTGAATAGAAACATAATTTTTAGAATAAACTTGTGAAAACTACGATTTTTTATCTGTATGTCGTGAGTTTGGCAGGAAAAATTCAAAAATTTCATCGGATAATTTAAGCCATTAAGCGTTGGCTAAATTGTGGTGGTTTTTCCGCAAAAGCCATTAAACGAAGAGAAGAAGTAAGCCATTAAGCGAAGAGAAGAAGAAGAGAATATTAATAAAAATATGCACCAACAATTAGAGCAAACAGGAAAAAGTATATAATATCTTACCAATATTTTCATTTCAAGCTTCAAAAATGTTTCACATATGTACATACCTCGAAAACTATTGAATTTATGGGGGTTCAATTTATTGTATTTTGGCCCCCCTATCGGCTCCTGACGGATATACCTACATCGAATTACAAGTAACCCTGTAGATAATAATATAATATCAGCCGAAAGACGTCCATTTCTGGACATACGCCTCCCCCAAGCACCACAAAATAAAAATAATGACGGATAATATTATACAAATATAATTATATGTATGATAATAGCTGGTGTATAATAGGTGTCCGCAACACTACGACAAAGCGTGTACTTTGCATACATATAAATGCTTATAACTACTATGACGAGGAATACAACACACTGGTCGCTCCTCCCTTTTTTTACGTACTTATGGCACATGAGTAGACAAACGATGGCATCTGTGTGTAGTTAATATCACCACCACCACACAGATTCACCGCCTGCGACCTCACAAAAAGAATCACGTGAATCGGCGCGGGAGTTGGTTGAAAAAAACTTCTCTAATACAATTACTTCTGTTTTCTAAAGTCAGTTAAAACTCATGAGTCATGCATGACTGATAATGTTAATTGACTCTTGTTTTTAGGGTTCCGTAACTCAAAAGGAAAAACGGAACCCTTATAAGATCACTTCGTTGTCCGTCTGTCTGTCCGTCGGTCAAGATCCTTTTTCTCAGGAACGCGTAGAGTTATCAAGTTGAAATTAATATCTATGTTCAAGGCTGCAATCTCTTAAAGCAGGGAAAAAATCAAACTTCTAAGTCAACGCAATCGAGATATGGGCCTTTATGTTGCGGTATCCAAACCTATGTGGTACTTCCCGTTGACCTAGAATCATGAAATTTGGCAAGAAGCAATGTCATGTAACAGAAATAAAGGAAAAAATCCAAAAACCGTAAAAGACAATGACGAAATCACTATGGGAAGAGGTGCATTTTTTTACATCGTGTAATATTGTCGGTATATGATAATCCTATCACAAAAATGAATTGATAAACGATTTTTCTACCAATACAGTCCGAGATGATATATTTGAACTTGAATTTTTATATAAGAAATAATGAAGTCATATAAATAAACAGATGAAACAGCTAAGCCACCATCCATGTTATTTTGTGTTATTCCTCTCCATCCAAGGTTGTCTGGAAGAGATCGCTTCAAGTAATAAGACCGCCCATTGGGACACTTGTAATTAAGTTTGTTTTACTTCTTATTTTTTTTTTGCTCTGTTAGTGGCTTACCAAATGCGTTATGTAAGGCGCTTCCAATCTTTATCTCATCGAACAGGTGACTCTGGCTCTGTTATTATTTGTATGTCTCAATTATTTGAATTGGTTTTTTTGTTCTCCCGTTTATAGTTTCGATAACCCACAGCGACACATCGTTACTACTAAGATATTAAAAAAATATATATACAAAACGCGACGCGCAACGGTCGGCTCAGGCACAGATAAAAAATCCTAGTTTGAGACCTAAACTCTAAGTTGTAGGTACAAACCTGCTTTTAGATGATAAATAAGTAAAAAAAACATATACATATATTTTTTTATTTCTGTTAACACGGTTCAGACTGATGTTAGGTTACGTTACCGCATATTAACTTTTGTTCTTCATATTATTCTCCATCTAATTTACAAAGTTTGATAAAGGCCGCGAAAAAAAAACCGCCCCATTTTTTGTCATTGGCTTTTGTAGTTACATTACAAAAAAAAAATCTCTTGATTAACTATTTAGATACCTACAAATTTGTATGGAACCCTCGGTGTGAGAGTCCGACTCGCACTTGACCGGTTTTTTTAATTACTCTATTAATTGCTTTATGTATTAGATACGAATTTATAGTTTTTATAATGGATACTAATACGAAACTACCTAGTTTTGTTAATGTGTAGCCTCCGACTGAGTAATGAATTTGTTTGGGGTAGGTACTAAAAAGTAAAAATAGAAACTTTGTTACAAAAAAAAACAACCGACTTAAAAAAAAAACACTACAAAGTAAAAAATAACTTTAATTTCGAAGTCGGTTGTTTTTTTTTTAAAGTTTCTTTTGTTACCCCAGACAAATTCATTACTTGCTATGTAAATATCAGTGACGCAAACTCAAAAACTACCCAAGCATAGTTAATAAAGGCGCGACACGCGATAAAATCGCACGCGACACAAAGGCACCGCAAGTCGCGTAACGAGCGGTGCCTTTGTGTCGCGCGCGATTATATCGCGTGTCGCGCCTGTTTGTAGGAGCCTTAACATCGGAACTTATCATTATCATTTCAGCCGAAATACTTCCACGGCTGGACATAGGCCCCCGAGCACCTCCACTTCGACCGGTTCTGTGCTTCTCGCATCCAACGGGTTCCTGCGGCCTTCACAAGGTCGTCGGACCACCTTGTGGGAGGCTTTCCAACGCTACGTCCTCCAAATCGAACTAATATCACCAAAAAACGAAACCAACCCGAAAGAAGCTAGCGAAACTGGAAACGTGATGGATATGGATATAAAATAAAAAGATTTGATGTTTTTTCTAGAGTTCAACGACCGCTGGATGTTGTTACTGGAAGTATGAGTTGAGAAATCTGTTTTCTTTAGTGATGCCGTGTTGACTCATCGACACTCGTCACGTCTGTGAAGTTTACACAATAAAAAGCTGTTTTTTAAACTAATATTTCAAGTGGCTACAGCAGATAAACGCGGGCGTGGCCACGTTGATCTTTTAAACCTAGACAGATACGTAAAGCAAATTAATTCTACTAGTCCTACTAATAATATTATAAACGCGAAAGTTTGTGAGGGTGGATGTTTGTTACTTTTTCACGCAAAAACTGAACCGATTTTGATGAAACTTTACAGTAATATAGTTATACATCAGAATACCATATACGATACTTTTTATCCCGATATTCCCACGGGATGCTAGTTTATAATGATGTAGAGATGTATTTGCCACACTTCGTTCCTTTTAACCAAAAAACTTCTCAGCCTGAGTAGAAATAACCTTAGAATAATAATAGGCACAATTACGAGCCACAACCTCCTTAACAAACATCTTTTCAACATAGGCGCCACGGACAGCCCCCTTTGCAGGGGCTGCCTTGATGCCAAGGAATCAGCCGCCCACGTCATCCTGGATTGCGAGGCCGTGGCTTCTCAACGTGCAGAAATCCTCGGAACAATGAGGTCGCTCCGCGAAGCCAGTGAAGCTCCCAGGAAGCTTCTGTGCTTTTGGGCGGAGCTAGGCTGGCTCGGTTAGCCAGAATCCCCACGCACAACGGACCGAATGGGAGTCTAAGTGCGGAAATGGGAGTCCCATCATCATCATCACACTTCGTTCTCGAGTGAGTAAATTACCTAGACTGCTGAGAGAGTAGTCAGACAGGGAACGCCAACCTCATCTAGTTTTAAAATGCTTATGATTGACGAGTAAAAGTAGGGGCTTGAGACTAAGATAATAACAGGTGCACAGGACGATCGACCAGGTTAGGCTACGCTTGCCGCGGTTTATTTGTGGATGGGTGACCATCTTCACATACCAAGATCTCTCCGTGGTTACGAACCGGCTGTTATTCGTGGGTCTTTGTCAGTCGTAACGGGTCGTCAGTAGCCCGAAAATCTGTTAAGGGCCTTACTCTCGTTTAGTACCGTAACTCGGTCACTTTATGAAGCTTATAACTCATTAACGGTTTGGTTAGAAGGTCTGTAAAAAATATATGTTTGCTATAGATTCATGTACAGCATTTTTGAAACAGGGTTTTTTCATAAGGCTAATACTTTTGCCTTAAAAAAATATTTACCAAAACGCTATTTTCGCTAACATTTGCTTATAACTTCTAAACGGCTTTGATGTTTGGAAATATTTTTACACTGAAAAATTGGTGGTTAGAGGTACTACATATTTGAAATAGCGTTTTTAAATCAATCAACAGTTGCAAAGACAATGCCCCATTTTGAGATATAGTTTCAGAGGTGCTCTGCGCGGGCGCGGGCGGCAGTCGTGCGTTAGCACTGAGACGGGGTGGCTGTGTCGCTCGCTGCTCCGCCCGGCTATCGATCGACTACGCGCGTTTGGCTGTGTTAGTGCAAATATTTATGAACGAATTGTATCAGTATGCGTTTATAGATTAGCTCGCTGCAGAGGGCCCATTTCTATTGTCCGCATGGACGCTTTATTAGTGGTGCCATTTCTAAATACTGTTTTTTTTTATATTGTTTATTTTGTAAATATGTATAAGATAATTTGTAAATAAATAAAAATGCTAAAGCAAAGCAAGTCAAGAAAAATACGTTTTCTCTACGACGACGCACCGTTTTATAGATATTAGCGAAAAACTCAAAAGTGGGAATTTTTATACCCCCCACTCCGGCTCACCTCCTAGACGCGGGGACTTTTAGTATGTTTACTCCCTAAGCACTCTGAGCAACTTTCTGAAGAAATCGCTCAGGGCCCAGCTCACGCACTCTACACCTCTTTTTGGTTTATTCGTTGAGTGGACTAATAAGTATCTATCTATCTATACTTAATCTTATAAATAAAAAACTTTAAAACTTTATCTAATAAATAAAATTGGAGTGTCTGTTTGTAATATTAAAACAACCGCTTCAGGCCATTTTATTTTGACTGTTTAGAAAATAACTACATACTTACTCACAATAAAAAAAAAATGTTTTCAAATACCTTAATTTATAAAAATTGAGCATTCTTAGTTGTCAATCTACGAGTAGGTATTTGCATTACTGAGTTTATTGATTACTACCTTCTCATATTCTTGTGCGGATTTATTTCTGTGACTGGGACTTTCACTAGCAGATAGGTGAATAAGGAGTAACTTAGGCTACTTTTATTTTAGAAAAAAAAAAAGAAAATAGGTTCCCACGAAAAAAAATTAAAACCTATGAAATGAAATATTGAATAATATCCGATTCAAATACCTCCCTATTTGTATACTACGTTTATTTAGGTACTTAACCAAATGTAAATAAATCATATAATAAAGAAACGGAGTATAGTTTTTTTTTATTTTTTATAAGTGGATCCTATACGTGAAGATTCCTTAATTTCCAATGAAATTGATTGGATAAATAATAAAATAATATAGTGTTTTTGTTTTAGCCCAAGGAAATCGTTCACCAAATATTGTATATAAAAATGCTAATACGAAAAACTGAAAATAAATAATAATTAAACTAAAATGCAAAAACGATCAAAAAGAACTATATGGAGAAATATTAGAAGAATTTCAATAAAATTAGCATAGGTATTTCTTTACGTGGCGGTGAATAGACGAATTTTATGTATTTGAGGGGGTGAAGCAGATGAAGTGGGATATGAATTGTCCCCGCCTTCGGCGGGGTGCACCGCGCGGATTTCGTCGATGAGCGACTTCCATTATATTTAGAAGCGTAATTTCGCGACTCGAATAAGATGCACGATTGCCTCCGCGCTCTACTGTCCGGATTCTCACTACGTAATCACCAGGTTCGAATCTCAGTGGACGGCATAATCTTTAGTTTTGTTATTTTTTAATTATAATGTACTTATCTTTTGTTTTGTTATTTTTTAATTATAATGCGCATATTTTTATTTTCTTATTTTTAAAATAATTCAATAAGTAATTGTTATTTTAATAAAAACAATCATTTTTATTCCTATAGTTATTTTTCTTCAGAATCTAGAGTAATATAATTAAAATAAAATAAAAACGTCCACCAAGCTTGATTCGGAAAAAATTATATACCTACAGTGTTTTACAAAAGAGTGTAAGCAATAATAATATAGTCTGAAAATTTTCAAACAAGAAAATCGGCAAAAAGTAAAATAATAATTAAAAAAACATATCAAATAAGAAAATTAAAAAAAACCAAATATGGAAAAGTTTGGATTTGAAGCCGGGCGTTAGTGACTAAACTATAGTGACGTGACGCACGAGATCACTAGACCAATCGAGCTGTTGTACAGTATGTCGAAATTACGCGTCATAATCTGTACAAACAAAATATGGTGTGTACAAAAAAATAAGGTACTTACTTTACAATTTGTTTCGTCGAATAAGATCTCTTTATTGCCTTCCGTTTATTTTCTTGTTGACCATTTTTTATATACTGATAGTACAAATATTTACACCAACAACATAACTTAGAAAAAACTAATCAAAAAATAAAATATAATAAACAGCTTTCATCAACAAACAGATACCAAAGTACGTACTAGGGATGCGTCCGATACCGATACCGATACCGATATATCGGCGATACTTCAGGTTTGCCGATATATCGGTATCGGCGATATTTTTATGGCCGATTCAACGATACTTTTCAAATTTTGCGCTTTAAAAATGTAATGTAAACGCGCGTGTTGTTCCGTCTATTTCGTTGCAAACGAGGCACGAACTAACTATGCTTGGAGAAACCCCGCGCTTTATTCAGTGTTTTGTTTCGCCCGCCCGCTTCGGCCTCGCACTCGCACATCTATCCCATTTCGGTAGGTTGAATGTTGTTGCGCGTAGTATTCTTCCATGCAAATAAGATTAAGAATTACATATCGTAATCATTTGTGTATTGTATGTCATTTATTACTAGTCGTTTGAGTCAAATAAAATAAATAGTAATCATATCAACTTCAAAACATAAAAGTGCTATATGGAATCACTTTGAAATTTCGACAATTGATAATTCCATAAAAATCTTATAAATGTTAATGTTGATTAAATACTAAAACTATTAATTAATTGTGTTTTATTTAATCTACCTTCCTTTTTTAATTCAGTAAGCGTATCGGTATCGGTATCGGTATCGCCGATATTTTTATAAGTGTATCGGTATCGGTATCGTATCGGCAAAAAGGCGTATCGGGGCATCCCTAGTACGTACCTACACTAGGTACCGACTCGAAATAATTGCAAGAATTCAAAGTATTTTATACGGCTACTCGCTCAACAACATAGGTACCCAACGCGTCAGTTTTCCAAATGCGATCATTCTCCTTATCAATATTAGAGTCTACGGAACAATTTCGTATGAAAGTATTTTTACTTTAATGGTTTGTGAAAATATTAATTGTAAACGCGATTATGCTCCTTATTCATAGAAGGTAACGGGTCAATTTCCTATGCAAGTATTTTTACTTCCAACTAAGATTGAAAATAATAATTGTAAAACAAAAGAATCTTCGTTTATTTGTGGAATATTTAACATAATTATTGGTTAGCAACTCGGCATTCTTATTTCACGTGTAATACTTAAAAAATATTTTTCATGTTTGATGTGAGACTCGAACCCGAACGTTCGCCATGCGAGGTACAGTGTTAGCCACTTTGGCCACCGTAACGCTTACGAACCTTATTGAAATTTCTAATAACAATCATGTGGCCAATTTGTAGTGTTGTCAAACGTTCTTATAGAAGAAGGTCATTAGTACTAATATTGCTATGCCATAGTTTTGTGAGATTGCTAGTCGACTTCTGACTGTTTTTGTAATATACCAAAATATTTTTTTTTACAATTTTTGTCTGTCTGTCCGTCTGTCTGTCTGTTTGTTCCCGCTAATCTCTGAAACGACTGGACCGATTAAGACGGGACTTTCGCTAGCAGATAGGTGAATAAGGAGTAACTGTTTGTTTTGTTACTTTTTTTTATATATAACTTGGTTTTTTATTTTGCTGTATTTAGTTTGTGATCTTCCTGTACGAGTCGCAATAAATACTTTTTCTTTCTTTCTTTCTTTTCTTTCTTAGGCTACTTTTATTTTAGAAAAAAAAAGAAAATAGGTTCCTACGAAAAAAAATTAAAACCAATGAAATGAAATATTGAATAATATCCGATTCAAATAGGGAGGTTGTATTATACTCCGTTTAATTAGGTACTTCCAAATGTAAACAAATCATAATAAAGAAACGGAGTATAGTTATGTTTATAAGTGGATCCTATACGTGAAGATTCCTTAATCTCCATAGAAATTGATTGAATAAATAATATAATAATATAGTGTTTTTGTTTTAGCCCAAGAAAATTGTACACCAAATATTGTATATAAAAAGGCTAATACGAAAAACTAAATATAAATAATAATTAAACTAAAAATGCAAAAACGATCAAAAAGAACTAAATGGAGAAATATTAGAAGAATTTCATTAAACATGCATAGGTATTTCTTTACGCGGAATACAGAATTAATAAGTTATCGTAAACTCTGCGAACTCAACAATAACTTTTTTCTTAAATTCCACGCGGACGAAGTCGCGGGTAACAGAAGGGAATGGCGGATGCAAGACTGATATATTTTGTACTAAAATATATCAGTCTTGCATCCGCCATTCCCTTCTGGAATCGTAGGCAAAAATGGCGACCTACGTGCGGCATGTCTGCGCCTCTGCATATTCTTTGAATTTCGTTTTAGTGTAGCGCGCCACCGCACGCGTTTTACGTAGGACGCTTAGCTCCGCCCACATGCACAAGGTCAGTGAGCCATCTATACACCTTAACCAGTCTTACCAAGGGGTATCGAATTACCCAGTAACTGGGTTTTGGAGGTCAGATAGGCAGTCGCTCTATGTAAAATGCTGGTATACAGCTGCATCCGGTTAGACTGGAAGCCGACCCCAACATAGTTGGGAAGAGGCTAGGCAGATGTTAATGATGATGATTAACGTGAAAAGTGTTTGTAGAATAGAAACCAACTTACAGAAATAAAATTTAATAAAATAAAAAAAATAAAAACAGAAAAAAACATTTATCTTTAGTGTTTGTTTGCGCCTGACGTTTTAATCCAAAAATGTCGGTAGATTGCGCACAAATAAATGGCTAAGGAAAAACTTCTACCCGACGATTGGAATAATCAATTCATCTATAATCTAAAAGGGACGAACATCAGTCCACACAATTTTTCTTTTTAATAAGAGCTTGGCATTATATAAATTCTTAATAGAACGCAGTTTCGGTGTTTCGTTGTATTTAAAAATTAAATTCATTGTTTTGTGACGACATCATCGTTTTATTGAGCACCAAGCTCCAGTGTCTCGAGCAGACATAATTGGCGACCGTGACAGGACACGATCCGAAGGAAAAATCGGAGTACCGAGGTCTGTTCGGTACCGAGCCAGTCGGCCAGCACCGCGCCGCTACCAGTCGGCCAGCACCGCGCCGCAACCAGTCGGCCAGTATCGCGCCACATCCAGACCTTGGGAGAAGAACGTACACGCCTGCCTCCATACCAGGGCCTTGCTGGAGTAGGCCAGCAACGCGCCGCAGCTATCAGCCGGCCAGCACCGCGCTACATCCAGCCCTTGGGAGAAGCACGTACATCGGAAGAATACAAGCAGTACTTAGCACCGCCGGTCGTTGATACTATATTATACGGCGTCACACCGCAGCGCAGCAGCATTTCTGCAGCTAAGTGCCCTTCCTTAATTCCTAAACTTCCGTTTAAACCAAGTAGCCTACATCCTAATCCAATTTCTGTATGGTTTTCTACTTGTGCAACTTCATAGTTTTGTTTACATAGTTTCACCTTGTCAAGGTTAAAGAATTGCGTCATACTTTCTCAGTATTTCTTTTTTTTAATTTCCACGAGTTCGCTATTACTTACGAGTAGTATCAGTGACAACTTGCAAGGATATTCTACGTTGCATATTTCATTTCTTTTTCCGTTTTGTCGAATTTTCAAGCGGAATTTTCTAGTACATTTCACATCTCGAAGTACCTACAAGTACATACCCACATAAAGTAAATACATAGTACCTACAGCAATTAAATTTTTTGTTGTTTTGTAGTTTTTTAAAGAATTTATTTTAGGAAATTAGTTCCACAGGCTGCAGCTGCGCCCATTGTAGTTCCGTTTAGTGATTATTCCGCCGAACATTTCAGAATCGCCCAAGTTTCCCGTGTATCGCTGAGCGTCGCTCGCTGCCGCAGCGCGCCGCGCACTCCGTCGGCGGCCGTGCAGCTCAGAGGCAGCCCGCAAACCGGTGCCTGCGACTTCGGCCTCCCGCGCGGCAGAGACCACCAACCAGGGGCGTGAGCGTATTCTTTCATTTATTTGGTTTATTTTAACGTTACTTTTTCTTGAGTTTATTTCAAGTATACACTTCTTTAATTTCTTTCTCGTGAGAATTTTGTTTGAAATAAACAGTCATAATGGGTTTAGGCGACGAAGCCAAGAACTTGGCGGAATTGAATGTTAGACGTAGTTCCGTCAAGGGCCAAGTAACGAAGTTTAAAAATTATTTAGAAAAAATATCGCTGTTGGACACTTTTAATACAACACAAAGGGCGGAACTTACACTTAGACTTAGTAAATTCGAAACTTTATCTTCAAGGTTCGATGACTTGCAAAGTCAAATTGAAATTCTTAATTTTAGTGGGTTGAAGGATGAACTGGAAGAACGAGAAAGTATCGAGAAAGAATTCATTAGCAATATCGTAATGGCTCAAGAGTTATTACAAATGCATGCTAGGGATGAAGGCATCCACGACTCAAGCACTCCTCACAATATAACTCATTGCGCTGTCGATCATAATGAAATAGGTTTCAGGCTGCCTATGATACAGGTATCTAAATTCGACGGGTCATACTTTCGATGGATGGAATTTCGTGACACGTTTCGATCTTTAATACATGAAAATAGTAGAATTAGTTCAGTGAACAAGTTTCATTATTTAATTTCATATTTAGAAGGAGAAGCAGCACGAACTGTTTCAAATCTAGAAGTATCGGCTGATAATTATCGGGAAGCTTGGAACCTATTGCTCGAACGTTACGATAAGAAGCGTTTATTAATAAGTCATCATCTCACGGCATTAACCAACATTAATCCTGTAAACAAGGAATGTGAAAAGTCGTTGCGCTTCCTGGTTGACCACGTAGCTAAGAATTTGCGTGCCCTCTCCAACTTGGGACAAGTCATTGAGAATTGGGATCCCCTTATCATTCACTTAATCACATCCAAGTTGGACCAGAACACTTTCGTAAAGTGGGAGGAACACTGTAACGCGTTGTCAACAGACACGTCTACACTTAAGGAATTTTATAAATTTTTAAACGATCGTGCAGCCGTTCTTGAGTCCTTGCACCGCAGCAAGTCAGACGACGCCTTTAGATCCAAGCATGATAAACAGCGTCCAGAAGGCCATTCAAGGAAGCAACCGGACCATACACGTCATACTAAAGCACATGCATACATTAGTAGTAGTAACCAGCCACAAGCACAATCATCTTCATCGCACCTCTGTCCATGCTGTAACGCTGATCATAAAATATTTGATTGTCTTTCGTTCAAGGCAAAGAGCGTAAGCGAGCGTATAGCCGAGGCGACTAAATTGAAATTGTGTCTTAATTGTTTAAGGTCAGGTCACCGTACATTTAGATGTCGTTCAGGTCGTTGTCTTGAATGCAACAAGAGACACAATTCTATGTTGCACCTTCCTACTGGTACATCTGACAGCTTAGTTAGCACAAGCATCGATAGTTCTCCTGAGACGTTGGCTAACTGCAATAATCAAGGTAACAAATATGCTCTTCTCTGTACTGCCTTGATTGATATAGTAAATCCTAAAACAAATAAATGTGAAACAGTACGCGCCTTGCTTGATTGTGGCAGCCAATCCTCTTTCATAATTCTAAGCCTGAAACAAAGGTTATCATTAGAGGACTGCCCTATCAATGCTACAAAGGTAGTAGGTTTTGGCAACAATGATGCAGGTACGATAACTGAATATTGCATTGCCCAATTAAAATCTCAAAATACACCATTCAACGTTATTTCTAACTTTTATGTTATGAAGGAACTAACATCTTTAATTCCCAACAAAGTAATTGATATTAAATCGTTTAATATTCCTAAAGATATTATCTTAGCAGACCCTAAATTCTATCAGCCTTCCTTCATAGATATTCTCATAGGCTCAGATTTATTTTGGGACATTATATGTTGTGAGCAGAGGTCATTAGGCCCCAATCTTCCCAAGCTACACAGCTCGAGGCTAGGCTGGCTGATTGGAGGTCCCCTACAACATAAGCAACCTAAGGAAATTAAATGCAATCATATCCATTTTTCTTATGATGAAAACATAGAATCAAAATTAAATAGGTTTTGGGAACTGGAAGAGATTCCATCTAAATCTTATCTAAGTGAAAGCGAGCAGGCATGTGAATCGCATTTTTTGCAACACACCTGCCGCTTAGAAAATGGCAGATTCTCTGTCAAGTTACCTCTTATCGACACACCAGATTGTCTCGGTGACTCCTACAACATGGCCAAGAAAAGGTTCCACAATTTAGAACGGCGATTTAGGAGACAGCCTGAAGTTAAGTCGCAATATATTGAATTTATCAGAGAATATGCAGAATTAGGTCATCTCTCTGAAATTGCAATAAATGATTTAAATTCCAATTTATGCTATTTCTTACCACATCATCCTGTATTTAAAGAAAACAGCGAATCGACAAAAATTCGTGTCGTGTTCGATGCATCGGCTCGCAGCTCCTCAGGCCTCTCTGTCAATGATATACAAATGGTTGGGCCTCAAATTCAAGACTCTCTTTTCTCCATTTTAATTCGAGCTCGTTTCTACAAATATCTATTAGCAGCAGACGTAGAAAAACTATTTCGTCAAATATTGGTGGACGAGTCAGATCGAAATCTTCAGCTTATTCTATGGAGAGAAGACGAGCGTCAGCCTCTTAAGACGTTACGTTTAAATACGGTGACTTATGGTTTTACAAGCGCAAGTTATTTAAGTACAAGGTGTCTTTGGCAGTCGGGTGAGGAGTGTGAAGATCCACTCATTAGAACAATTATACAACACGATCTATACGTAGATGACTTAATTACTGGCTGTAATTCTGAGAAGGAATTAATTCATATTCAAAAATCTGTATCAGGAGCTCTTAAGGCAGCATGTTTTAATCTACGAAAATATAAATCTAATTCGTCAAGCGTACTCGAAGCCTGCTCCGAAAACTCTACAGACTCGCTTATCATTAGTGAATCCTCAAATGCTCTCGGGTTAGGCTGGAATCCCAAGACTGACAGTTTACATTATTCTTTCGAAATTCCCCCTATCAATGATAAAATCACGAAGCGATATATTTTATCAACATCGTTTAAAATATTTGACCCACTCGGTTTTGTCAGCCCCTGTATTATTATTCCCAAATTAATAATGCAGCAACTTTGGCTTGATAAGGTTGGCTGGGACGAACCTCTTTCAAAGGAAATACAAAAGGATTGGCGTAAGTTTTCTAGTAATCTATCTTGTCTAGCTACGTTTACACTGCCGAGGCAGGTTCTATGTGACTCACCTGTTGTTACAGAGCTACATATGTTCAGCGATGCCTCCCAAAGAGCTTACGGCGCTTGCGTCTATGTAAGGTCTATTGATGAAGCAGGTATCGTGCATGTTAATCTTTTGTGTTCTAAGTCAAAGGTGGCACCAATTAAGGCCTGTACTATACCTCGTTTGGAGCTGTGTGCCGCCTTACTAGCTGTCAAACTCTGCAAGGCAGTCGTCGATTCCTTGAGGTTCCCAGTAACTCGTAAACTGTATTGGTGTGACTCCAGCGTTGTCCTTGCTTGGATGCATACTAGCTCTAAAAGGTTAAAGACCTTCGTGGCTAATAGAATAGCGGAAATACTGGAACTGTCAGATGTTTCCTGTTGGCGTTATGTACCTACCTTCGATAATCCTGCGGATCTCGTCTCGCGCGGCGTTTATCCCGAAGAGCTTAAGGATCGTAGTCTGTGGTGGTCTGGGCCCGAATTTTTACTCCAAGGTGAATCTTCTTGGCCTACCTTACCAAATAAACTCCAATGCGAGTCTGAAATCCCCGAAACAAAGGCAAACATGGTTCCCAAGATGGATAATTCTTCAATCATTCCATTTCATAAATATAGTAAATTATATAAAATAAAACAAGATTATGCGTATGTGCTAAGATATTTTTATAATTTACGCAATCCTAAATCCAGGCGCGTCGACGCCCTTAATTTAAAAGAATTGCAAGATTCTTTTGATCTTTTATGCCGTAAGGCTCAACAGGAGTCTTTTTCTGTTGAGTACGATTTGCTATCCAAAAATAAATCAATTAGTACAAAATCACCCATCATAGGGCTTACACCTTTTATGGACGTAAATGGGTTGATACGAGTAGGAGGCCGGCTGGATGCTTCAGTTATTTCATTTGCTAGCAAACACCCTATCCTACTACATTCCTCACACCATCTCACAAAATTAGTCTTTGAGCGGGAACACCTACACAATTTACACGCTGGCCCACAGCTTCTCCTCGCGAGTGTCAGGCAATACGTGTGGCCTGTCAATGGACGATACCTCGCTCGGAGAACTGTGCGCAACTGCATCACGTGTAGAAGGGTACAGGGTAAGACTTTAACACCCTTAATGGGGAACTTGCCCTCTCAGCGCGTTACGGTGGACTTCCCGTTTCGTAGTGTTGGTATAGACTTTGCCGGACCCTTTTATGTCTCAAATAGAAAGGGGCGCGGATCAAGGGTCACAAAATGCTATTTATGCATTTTTGTTTGCTTAAGGTACAAATGTGTACACTTAGAAGCGGTAAGCGATCTTTCGAAGGATGCTTTCATCCTTACCCTGCGTAGGTTTATATCCCGTAGGGGTAAGCCTACTGAAATTTTTTGTGACAACGGTCGTAATTTTGTGGCCGCCGCCAAGGAAATTGGCAACCTTTTAAAATCTAATAGCCAGGCAATAACAGATTTCTCTAAAGAGGAAGAAATTAAATTTTTGTTTTCACCTGCTTACGCTCCCCACTTTGGTGGTATCTGGGAGGCCGGGGTAAAATCCGCCAAATATCATATAAGACGTGTAATGGGCAACACGCATCTAAATTTTGAAGAAATATCCACGTTGTTTGCACAAGTGGAAGCCATATTAAATAGTCGTCCACTTTACCCCATGTCCTCGTCTCCGAATGATCTCCTTTTCCTCACCCCAGGGCACTTCCTTCTTGGACGGCCGCTAACCGCGCTGCCTTCACCGAGCCTAGAAAACTGCAAATTCACTCACCTGAAGCGCTATCAACGACTGGAACAAATCCGACAGCACTTTTGGAGGAGATGGCAGAGGGAGTATTTGGCTGAGCTGCAGCAGAGATCAAAATGGCGCACTAATGACACTCCACTGAACGTTGGCGACCTAGTGCTGCTTCAAGAAGACAACTTACCAGCGTTGTGCTGGCGTATGGGCCGCATCAGTAAGCTCTTTCCTGGTCCAGATGGAGTATGTCGAGTGGCAGACGTTCAAACGACACAAGGAACTTACAGGAGACCCTTTAAGCGACTCTGTCCGCTGCCAGTGACGGAGCATTTGATTGAGTGAGAGTTAAAAGCCGGAGACTTTTAACCCCCCGGAAGATGTTTGCGCCTGACGTTTTAATCCAAAAATGTCGGTAGATTGCGCACAAATAAATGGCTAAGGAAAAACTTCTACCCGACGATTGGAATAATCAATTCATCTATAATCTAAAAGGGACGAACATCAGTCCACACAATTTTTCTTTTTAATAAGAGCTTGGCATTATATAAATTCTTAATAGAACGCAGTTTCGGTGTTTCGTTGTATTTAAAAATTAAATTCATTGTTTTGTGACGACATCATCGTTTTATTGAGCACCAAGCTCCAGTGTCTCGAGCAGACAGTGTTCACCATCGTAGACTACACTTAGAGCATTATGCTCTAAGAGACTACATCATCGCTTTGCATTGGGTGAGATAGTGTTCAAACGCGAATTAATCAAAATTTACAAGAAAAGATTTTACGCTATACTGATATTTAGGTTTTAGTACAGAATTCACGTTATCAATAACAAAATACACAAATATAACACACAGAACCACTAGGAACAAAATAAAAAAATCACGATATTCAACTGAAAACTGTTGTTTTAGTAGTTTTGGCAAAGTCATGGCAATAAAAGCGGCCAAGTTTGACTCGCATTTGCGCATCGAGGATTTTTTACCTTGACGGAAAAATACTTTTTCGTTTACAAGAAATTAAGTTACTCCAATACTAAGTTTGTTCGGAAAGGGAAAATGATGATTTAAAAAGAAAACTGCAAGTAATCCTAATAATATTATAAACGCGAAAGTTTGTGTGTATGGATTGGATGGATGGATGAAAATTGGCACACAGATAGTTTATAACCAAGATTAACACATAGTATATTTTTACAAATTAGGTATGAAATATAAAAAAAAATAAAATTAAAAATATACCTGAATAATATGTTTCCTTCCAAGGTCCGAAACCGTCTGTCTGCTTTTTTTTTCTTACACAAATAACTTTACTAACTTTTAGTAACAATCAGAACTATTGAAATGCACAGCAATTTTACAGAACATGACGACTTAATACGAAGTGTATTATTATGATACTGTGAATGTCTGAAGCGCCTTGTATCCTATGACACTGGTGTATCTATGTTAAAATTCACCAAACAGCTTGTGAATGACTTCAGTTTATTCTTATCACTAGCGAGCGACCCGTCCCTGCTACGCACGGTTTTTTTTACTAGTAGTACTAAGCATCGAGATGTCTTTATTATTATGCAGTTTGATAATATTTTTTATACATATAAACTTTTCTGAATACATTATCTAAATGATGGTACAAACCGCATCAAAATCCGTTGCGGAGTTTAGAAGAACACGGTGACACAGACAGACACGCAAAGCGACTTTAATTTATAACGTATAGATAGATAAAAACGACCGTCCCAGGACATTCATATCATGGGTCGGTGACCAAAATCGTCAACAATCATTATCGATATATACCACAACATCATCAGCAAATATGTCCTGAGGTGCTTATTGGTATTTCACGGTTAGAGTGCGCGGAACATAAGACTCCGCGCGACGTTTTACTTCAAGATTATATCCCTGCCACTCCTGCCAGCACTTTTAATCACTTTGGGCGTAATGATGGCAATTATTTACTTTGGGAAACGCGGAACACAGTACAGTACCCGGCGATAGATATTGCACATCGACCTTTGGAAAGAGACAATCGGCTAATATCGGCTTTGTAGAGCGTTATCCCTGTCGCACGAAATACAAACAGTCCGGTATCTATTAGGAGCTGTTAAAACAATTATGATTTGCTTCTTTGATAATTATTTTTATTCTTTGTATAAAATACAAAAAAAAGGTAAAGGTCGATGTGCAATATTTATCGCCGGGTACTGTACAGACTCTTGACACCTGAAATAAACGTCCAGATAGCGGCAAACAATTATTTCGAATTTCGGCCGCGCGCAGACTTAATTTGCGCGCACTCTATCAAGACAATTCCGGTAGTACGGTCAAAACTTCTCCTGGGAGATAGGGTTCGCGCAGTCGCTACTGACCAACAGCTCGCCACATGCTGCCCTACGGGTTTATGTATCTCTCTTGGTCTAGCTCTTCCCCCTAGACATGTTTACAGACCTCCTAGAGTTCGGAGCGCGCAAACTCCACCACGACGTCAGCATAGAGATACGGCGGTGGGTTATTATTGTTATTAATCTGAATAATTTTGACGGATACCGCTAATCCATTGCTTCATATATTCCAAAAATTTGTCTGCTCAACAACGTTAATAACGCAATGAATGTTGTTGAACGTCAGAATGAAAGCCATTGCCATTGTCAGTATGTTACGCAAGAATCCGCTGTAAGTATCTAATAGAAAATAGATTTTGATGTTGTTCGCTTTGTCCCGGCTATCGTAAGTATATTAAAATGTGTAGCATTGTGTTGCGTCCGCGTCTCGCTACGACAAGGTTAGGTCGCGCGAACCCCCGCCATTACAAGGATACTTACAGTGTGTGCCACGTAAGAAGAGACTTGACCCCGCCTCCCCGCCTCTTTCCGCCGCCCCGATGACGCCCGGTCCCCGTCCCGCACCGGGCGTCATCGGGGCGGCGGAAAGAGGCGGGGGTGGCGGGGTCAAGTCTCTTCTTACGTGGCACGCACTGTACTCGCTGCCCGCCGCCAGCGCAACGCTCGCTCGCGTGGCCAGTCGGCCCCATGTCGGCCCCCCGCTATGCACCTAGAGGTACGCGCGCACGCTGCGTCGTGCGCCAGACGATGTTACAGTTCTCGTGTTCGTTAATTACACCTAAGGACTGATTGTATGTACTACCGTCATTATACCCGTTTATCTAATCGTGCGAGTGTGTTATTAATTCAACCCCTGAGAAAAAAACCCTTACAAATGTCTTTATTATTAGCGTATCGATTAGCAGTTTTAATAAATTGAAATTATTTAAATACAAACGATGTTTATTTAACTCAATCAATAATACAATTAGGGTTATCAGATGGGAAGAATAAATTATCTGGGCAAAACAAAAAGTCGGGATTATTGGCGGGACTAATAAATATTGCAAATCAAAATGTTACTTGTTTATGAATAAAATTAAAGTAATAAAGTGTACACTTATTTTTTATTTTGCCACGTGTACTTGGCATTCGATTTCACTGAATCCACTAATTTTGATCCTTGAAAAGTACTCAGAAAAGTTTTAAAATTCTAACAGGTTATATCAAAGTTGAGACTAATTATACAGAGTTATTGGTAAAACATTAACAACCTCTTAAGAAGTCATTGTATTGATCATTATGAACAACTTTTACTATGGGACCAAAACTGAAATCGTGAAAAAAAATCAGCTGTTCCCTACAGCTTGGAGAGTTATACGAACATGAATGTAGGGAACAGCTGATTTTTTTCGCGATTTGAAATAATATCTTCCACTAAAAAAACTCCATTGCGTGCCCAATACGTAACTAAACTATGTCATCTAAAATGTAAGACCGCATTGATGCGAAAAAGTTTTTTGGTTATAGCACATAAAGTGTTTAATAAAATTCCTAATGACTTAAAAAACATGACATTAAGTAAGTTTAAAAAAACTCTGATAATCTAGACGAATTTTTGATCGACCAATTTTTAGAATAATGCATTTTTTACTTTTTGATTTGACTATTTTTTAATTTTATTGTATCCGATGTTTCTTTTTTGTTTTGTGACATAATGTAATGACACCTCATTAGGTGTCACTTAAGACATACAAATTTATAAGTGACCAATGGGTCACTTATAAATATGTCTTAAGTATGACAAAACATAGCGCATCCCTTATTTATGTAAACACCTATGTTTCACAAATAAACTGATTGATTGATTGATTGGTTAATTTGCCCAGAAATCACGAAAAAAACGGTAAAAACTTAAAAAAAAAACTTGTCAAAAACTTAACCTCCCGTTTTTTGGAGTCGGTTAAAAATAATTAGGTGCTAAGAAACGTTAATTAACTATTGTTTCTTTAATTTACTTCCTTTGTGTTGGATACGAATTAATAGTTTTTTTTATAATGACAAAAAAAAATTGATTACAATAGTATACTAATTCGACGGATATGACGTAGTAGTTGCTTAATTATTCCTAAATTACTTTCAAATCTTCTCATTTATATCTAAATAATATTCTTTGTATTTATTTTCCCATAATAAGTCATTTATTTGATTTTTATAACAATAATTTTGTATTCATAACATATTGGGTAATTAACTGACAGTTGATTTGAATATGGTGGTCAAGTGTATAAAAAGGACGTTGCTCTGCCTAAATACAGACTGAGTGTGAATTATAGTTCGTGTTTAATTGTGTAAACTCTGGTACTGAATAATATATGTATGTTAGGGTCGGCTTCCAATCTAACCGGATGCAGCTGAATACCAAAATTTTAGATGGAGCGACTGCCTATCTGACCTCCACAACCCAGAATATCAATTACATGTAGCATACTAATGTGTAGCGTTGTTAATTTGTAGGGCCCGACTCAATGACGTAATATAAATAGACGTGTCATGCATGAACATCACGGTACTCGAAAACAGCGTAAATACGATCGATAGCTAACTGGCTTATCGCACGAAGAAAGGGATAGAAAATTAAATGTCATCTACGGAATTTCTGTTGTTAGAGAGATATAAACATATTTCTTTAATTACGTTGTCATTCTGTGGTGCATGCCGTGTATCCTCATTGGCCGAGCGAGTACAAAAGGAGGCATGTGGGGAAAAATGGACACTCGGTTTTCTCGTGTTCATATAGGTAGTAGATTTACGGGTACATAATAAATTATTTTCGATCCTTAAAAATATGAATGCAGTATTTCACAAGAGTAATAATTATTGTTAATTAATTAATAAAATAAAATGTAATATTATAAATATATAAATTATTTTTCGTTATGTATAATGTCGCTGGCTAGAAAATGTTCCGAGCAGACCCTAGAGTAATTTGTGGGTAGCCAATCGTATTCACGCCGTTGAGCTCATATAACGCTTAACCACTTTTCACCTATAAGCCCATCTTTACGTAATCTAATTATTATATTGATCATTAGGTTTCATAACACATTGTATTCAAATAATATATATCATCAAAATAAAAACAATCTTCCCCTAACGGCACGTGTCTTACCTGCCTGAGGCGCCAGCCGCCATTAGAAGGCATCGAAAAAAATAAAATAAAATACATTTTTCTTGATACATGTTTTATCTTTCACAGTTGCAGTATAATTTTTACATTTCCTAAAAACACAGGACGGCATTTCTTTTTATATTTGAGGAAGTTATTCACACATTTAGACATTTTATTGTCACGTACAGCCGCGGCACTGGTTGGCACATGACTAAATGGTCGTGCGGTAATTACCTTCCATTCATTTTGCCACTACAGAGCGCGGGCAACGTATCTATACTTTATATATCATTGGTCCGACTACATAATTATCTCCGACCATAATCTTTCTAGTGCATAAGAATAATAAAAAAAATAGAAAGAAATTGAGATGTAGGTACCTACAGAGATTTTTATCGAAATACAAGAGATTCTTCATTTTTAAAAATAGTTTGAAGTTGTATTTGGTTAACCAACAATAATAAATCATTACTCACTGTATGTACTCGATAGATCGAACTCAAACTCAAAGCATTTATTTCAATTAAACCATTTACAGGCAGTTTTGAATTATCAAGGAGTCGATCAGTCAGAAATATGAAACTAGTTGCTCATTCCAAAGCGTAGTAAGTACCTATAAGGAAGAACAGGCAAGAAATTCCTTGGACACTCAGACGAACCATGACAAATAATTTTCTCACATCTCGAATGACAAACACGTGCTGAATAACTTGCAAACAATGTTCGCATCTAATCTCGTGTGATTAATTCGCTGCGGTTTTCAGACCGTCTTGTGAGTCCCTAAGGGTACCCTAGCTTAAGTGTTGGAAGGCTTTCGGGCTGTGGCAATAAACTGTATGTGTTTATGAGGCTGATTTAGTGTGACTGAAAAATTACATTCTTGTTTTTCTGAGGTTTCTTGATAATGATAAATGATAAATGATAAATGATTTTATTTCTGTAAGTAGGTTTGCACAAACACTTTTACACGTCAATCATAAATTTTTTAAACTAGATGAGGTCGGCGTTTCCTATCTGACTACTCTGAGAAGAAAGGCCGAAACAAACTCAGAGGTCATAGTCTCTTTTAAAGTCCAGACATAATCTTGGTCAAGTTATATGAAGACCATGTAGGTCGATGTCTGAGATGGTCTTTTGAGGAAAGAACCACACAGATTGAGAGGACCTGTCCAGTCAGTGCACGCATTTGTCAGAAATCATGCAGCTCAACTCAAGGTTGAAGGAGCTCAACGATTCGACGAACAATACCAAAGAAAGGACATTTGGGTAGGCCACATAAATTACTCAAACTGCCAGACCATAGAGAGAATAATAAAAAATAAAAAATGACTAAAATAAATGACCCACATCGTCTTCACATTCACAATAATTAAAATAATATAATACTTTAAAAAGTAAGCAAATGTCAGTTTAAAAAAAAAAATCATTAATGTCAATGTGTATATAAAAAAAAAAAAACATCAAAAACACTCAAAATGCAGAAATTGGAAGCAGCTCAATCCCAAGCCTTTGTATCCTCAATATAATCTTTAACGGTATAAAAGGCTTTCTGGCACAACTTACGTTTAATGAACGATTTAAATTTATTAAGGCTTAGATCTTGAATGTGGCTTGGTAGTTTATTATAAAAGTGTATACATTGGCATCTGAACGACCCACCTATTTTCTTGAGCCTTGTTGTAGGTACAACATATTTGTGTTGTGTTTCGATGGCAATCCGTATACCAACACACTGGGCCCGCGGGGTAGATTACAACCCACTCCTTCTCGAAGGGAGGAGGCCTGTGTGACATCAGTGGAAACATTATAGGCTTATTATCCTTATGCTTATGCTAGCTGGGTCCTGCGGCTTTACATGCGTGCAGGCCGGAAATAATTCTACGGGGAGTTACTACCGGGACAAGAAATATCCCATGTCCTAGCCCAGGTCATCGTGTGCGCCCACCCTTCAAATCGGGTTACGGCATCTTTTCTTGGCGGCAGAAATAGTTGTGGTGGTAGTACTTTCTTGGACGAGCTCCTGCACACAGAGTTCTTATGAGTATTCTATTCTATTCTATTCTATTCTATTCTATTCTATTCTATTCTTACTACCTACTATCAACTATGAAACACACACGTCTGAAACACACGTAAAAGTGCGCAGTGTTTCACACCCCTACCCTATTTCAAGTTAAACAAATATCAACTTTATTTCAATGATGATTAAGTTGATTTCAGAATGCTATCTAATAAAATTAAGTTGATAGCCCTGCCAGTTTTTTTTTATGATTTTTTTGACGTGATAACGTCTAATAAAAACACTGGCACTCCGGTAGTGCCGACAGAAGTGAAAACTTGAACAATTACGAGTGTATTTTGTGAATCCTCTTATAAACAAAACACGCGTGTTAAGGTGTGTTCCTTATTTTATAGGGTTTTTTGCAAATCAGGTATGATGACCAAAGTGACTGGTTTATTCTTCTCGTGAAAGGAATTTATTCAGATTTACAAATAAGCACACAGTTATATATCCGTGGTTCAGCGCCATCTCGTCGTTGTTGGATGAACTACGTAGTTAGTACGCGAGGCCCTCGTAGTTCTTCCCGATGTGCATAGATGGCGCTGTCCTCAACAACGCGCGTCTTAAGTTTTACGTCTGACGTTAGTACGCGAGGCCCTCGTAGTTCTTCCCGATGTGCATAGATGGCGCTGTCCTCAACAACGCGCGTCTTACGTTTTACGTCTGACGTTTTACGTCTTACGAATTTTCGATCAGGGTCACGTGACCTGACGCGAATTTAGAAGTTTTTACCCATTCCAAAAAAAGTACACAGCGCCGCTAAAGAAGTTTTCACTTCAAAAATCGATGAAGCTGGCTGCACACACGAAAAAACATGACTCATGTAACGTTACCTCGCGGCCTTGCTCTGTAGCGTTGCTGCCGCGCACGCTGCCGAATCGGCCTCCGCGTTCGGCAATTTCATTAATGTTTTGTTATGACGTTGTCACGTTAAACTATCGTCCGTAAACAGACTTTACAGACAATCGATTTTTTTTCTTTGAGTTATGCCAAGAGATTGAAAAAACAAAAATTGGTCATAACTTTTGAACCGTATAAAAATTCACCGACATTCTCAGGGGTAAAAAGTTTGGAAATGACCTTGCCCACCACGCTCCTATTCGATTTGATCGATACTTCCAGGGACACTCTGTATGTATATTGGCATTGTGCGCTTTTGTAGTCTGCTGTTAAAAAGTAAAGTACGTAAAAGTAAAGTATGGATAAACGCTAAAGTAGGTAACTCTGTTACCTTTTCACCGATTGATTGACAGGTAGCCTGAACCTGGAGTAGGACATTACTACGTAAGTATAACTAACCAAAGAGATTGGGAATGGATTGGATTGGATTGATTGGTATTTTAGCACAGACAAAAAAAATTACTGAAAAATTCTTCACCAATGGGATTTGATACGAGTAATTTAACAGTTAACTGTCCATTATGATTCATAATGTTATCCTTTTATGATTCTGCCAGAGTGGCTTTTTTAGGCTCCCTATTCATTTATAATAAATAAGTCAGCCTTTTACAAAAATGAAGACTGATTTCTCAAAAAAATATCGTCATTTACAAATAAATGCACTGTTAGTTCCTTTTATATATTAACATAAGAAAAACAGTGCCAGATCAAGTACTAGCTCGTGTAACGAAACCATATCGAGATTCAGGATTGGCGGCGGGACACACAACGCCATCTATCGAATTCTCTGACACTATCTCTCTGACTCTCTGGGTTTGGTTTGTTAAGTTACATTAAACGAGGAAATTCAGGAATTGTAGTGGAGATAGATAGATTTTATGATAATCTAATTTTGTAATTTGTAATAATGAAGTTGAAGACTTTGTTTGTTTGAATGCGCTAATCTCTGGAGCTAACTGACAAATAAAAAAAAATGCATTTGATAGCCCAATTCTTAAGGCTATTTAACATACTACTAAGCTAAAAAGAAGTAATAGCGCGGGCCGGCGATGCGATGCGACGGGGTGGGTTGGGGGAGCAACATTTTGCCCTCTAGGAGTCTTTGGTCAACTGGACCCACTCGAAGTGGAGCCGTCGACTGGACCCACTGCCCAATTTCATTATTAGTATAGTCACTGAGTAAAGCCGAATATTTTAGTTTTATTTTTATGACTTTAAGAGCTGATTTTTCAATCATCTGATAACTTTATTCGAGAAATAATTTTGAAATTTTGACAGTCATTTCATACAAAAACTGTCAATCGTCAATTTTATTCCTCGAATAAAAGTTATCTGGCGATGGAAAAATCAACCCTAAATATACGTATACTAAGTAATATTATTCAATTAGATATTTACACTAAATTTTTATTTACTTATTTTTACTTATTTACTGTCTGCAGTGAGCTAAAATAACGTTACTAGATTTTGAGATGCCGTAGTGAGGTTCGGAAGATATAATAGAATAGAATAGAGTAGAATAGAATAGAATACTTTTTATTATGTACACCATATAAATAGACCACCATAGAAATTGCGCATTTTGCTTGAAACGAAAAGCAGTACCTTAAACGTAAGCTACAGGCGATTTGCCTGATATATTCCCACTCGTTTTAATGTTAAGTGCAGTCACATCTAAGATATATTCGTCACCATAAGAGCTATTTTTGTCTGCTAATTTTGCACGATAATATCACAGACAGATGGACAGACAGACTTACTTACGCATTTATAATATTAGTATGAGTTGCAGGACGAAACCGGGTGAAAACTTTGTATCACCAAGACTTCTGGATCACATCCAAATTCCGTATTAGACTTTCGAGAAAGCATCTTGAACATTGCGAATTCGAAATTGGAATGTTTGACAAGTTTACGAATGAAATAAAAAAATGTAGGACCGACTGTGTTCTTTGTCATGAAAAATACGCTGAGTTTACAATAGAACGTTTTCATGGCACTTGGAATAAATTACTGGATTTTTATCTATAGATAAATAGAATATTCTTTGTTATGTACAGTCACGAGCATAAGTGCGTATACACTTGGCTTTAAAGACGATTTTCTCCTTTAGTTTTGAATGAAATTTTATGTTATTACGAACAAAGTATTTTCGAACCCATAGGTTTGTGTAAAGTGTCGTATTTCAACGTTGCATTCATTATTTCACGAAAAAAATCGCAATTGAAAGTTGCCAAGTGTTGACATATATTATTACACTACACGATTAACTGTCGTCCACGACTTTTTTGCAGTGACGACAGATTGTCAAGTCAATGGGAACGGCTAGCGCGACAGTTGTAAAACGATAGAATAACGTCACGACTTACGACAAATCATGTGTCGTTATTGTGACTATCTATCGTAGCACGTAGGCAAACTCAAATATTATTTCAATTAAAACTTGTACAAGGCACTTTTGAATTGTTAAAATTAAATAGTCTGTCAGCTAGTCAGAAAGTTGAAGCTAGTTGCCCATTCCAAAACTTAGATCTCTATGGAGAAGAATGGGCAAGAAACTCCATGGACACTCTTTTATATCAAGATATTACAAAATCCGGGGTATATTATTCTTGTTGCTTCATGTGAGAACAATGTAAAAAAAAAGGAATAGGTATCACACAAACGACAAACGATTGCCGCGGACAATAAAAAATGTCGTCACGATCCAATGGGAACAGCTAGATACGACAGCCGATCAAAAATAAAGTATTTCCACGACACAGTGACGATAAACAATTGATATAATGGGAACAGCTAGAGACGACAGTTGTCCAATGATAAATTAATCATCACGACATGGTGGGAATGCGCACTCACTGACGCGGAAAAATTAACAGACAGTGTGACTGTGAATAAACGGACAATTTATATTGGTTATAGTCAATTTGCTAAACAATTAAGTTCCGTGAAAACAACAACATATTCCTCCTTAGTCATTAACTTTTCTTAAAGTTATGTAATGATTAACGTCTACTTCTTTATTATTTGTCGTATAGACGCCTGTTAACTTTTAGAAAAGTTTATAAAGAAGGTGAATTATGTTTAATGATTCGTTACCTACAAAAGCCCGAGCCCTGTAATGAAGTCCTGACAGTGAGCGTCGGGCCTAAAATTAAGGCCGATATCTGTAAACGTTACTTAGCCCTTTGGCTAGCTGTTATTACTGTCACTGTCGCACAACTGTCAAACTACAAATGCAAGACAGAGACGAAAACCTGTGTAAGTCAAAGCACAAGCTAAGAAGCACTTATAGATCTCTATCTTAAAGTCAAACAACTGAGTTTAAAAGTAAGGCCATACGAGCGCTGCATGCCGCATGTGCGTTGCGTCGTCGCGTCGCCCCACTATGATTTATATTCTAAAACGCACCGAGTGTCACACGGGCAATTTAGATTTATTTAATCTGCATTCGCGATTTATTGGCCAAAAATGCAAACAAATATGAGTTATGGAAAAATAAATTTTAATCCTACACAATGAAGTTACAAAACTTACGGAATGCATCCCAAAGCATTGAACAGAGCAAATTTGCAAATTAAAAATAAACACATTAAAACAAACAAAACACAATACAAAAACACTTGTAAAATAAACAAATTGTAATCAAGTGACAAGACAAAAAGCCAAAAAAAGTAAGATGACGCAGCGTCACCGATTAGGCGTAGCAACGTAGTGGCAACGCATCGTACGGTTTCGCCCTAAGTCGAAGAACGAGTTAAGTAACGTTTAAAGATCTCTAACATAAAGTCAAACAACTGGGAATCTAAACTTTCACATGAGTCGTCTCGCATTATGACAAACTTTAAATTGCAGTAATTAAGAACTCACTCAATGTCTTTAAGTCACATTAAACTCGCGAATGCATGCATTATGCTAACACTCGTGTTCCGCGCTAGTAGCTACATAATGAACTTCAACCAAAATGGGCCAACCGTGAACAACCGTATTGGGAAAAAAGGAATTCATAAATAATTGAGTTATAATATTTAATGAACATTGGTCCCTATTCGGGAGTGTCAAAATAAATAATATTAAAAACGAATAAAATAGATATTTAATTGATTTGTATTTGTATCGTGACAGTTGCGGCGCGGCGTGCGGGGCGCGTAGTGTTAGAGTTGCCTTAAGAATAAAAACACAGAAAAAATAATATCGATATTTTTGATGTTTCGATTCGAGAGCTTCGAAACATTAAAATGTTTTCCTGGAAGACCGAGCTTTGCTCTGGTCGTTGGAGGGTTTATCATCAGCATCACCATTATCATCTTAACCTTACATAAATAAAAAGGTATAGTTTACGTAAAAACATTTTTTTTTTGAGATGGTAAAATCATCCGTTTATTTCTCCCGCGCTAGGCTCCTCGTGTCAGACTTTTTGCGTCTTGTGGAAAGTGAGGACGCCGTGACGCCACTCCTCAAAGAGGAGACTTACAAGAGGAGACTTACCGCCATGATTATAGCGTGCCCACGTAGAACAAACGTTGGAAGTCGTTTAAGGCTCCTACAAACAGGCGCGACACGCGATATAATCACGCGTGACACAAAGGCACCGCTCGTTGCGCGACTTGCGGTGCCTTTGTGTCGCGCGCGATTTTATCGCGTGTCGCGCCTGTTTGAAGGAGCTTTTAGCCTCTATCGGGGAAAAATAATAGGAATCGTTCATAATTGGTAATTCATCTTCGTTCGTTTGTGTTTTGTCCGTCGTGGTAGCGGGTATTATTAACACGTGCTTTTCTTGAAGATTCTAATTGTAATGCGGCATGGTCCATAACCAAAAGAATTACGCAAAACAAAACAGCACAGCATGATGGAATCGATTTCAAATCGAGTGTTCGACTGACAGTGCAGAGAAATAGCAACACTGACCCAGACACGATTGGCGCTCGATTTTCAAATTGTCTATGTCATTCGCTTTGCGTTTGCCGCTCTTTTTCGTATCGTATTGTGAATATTATTTCGACTTTCGCTATTTTTGAAGACTTGTACTGTTCAAAATGGATTCTGATGATTTTCTATCCGACGACCCCGGCTCACTCTCGGACTCAGTACCCGCTTCAAAAGTTAACCCTTGCATTTCTCCGTATAATGAACCCGCTTTACATGAAGACTTGCGCGTGAACATGGACTTTCCGATTTTGCCTAGTGAATCTATACATTGCATAAATTGTGGTACTGAAATCACTCACAGGAGAAGACACATTATTAATCTTGTGGAAGTGCAGCGAGTTATACTGCAATGGATAGCACCGCAAGTGGTAAGTCCCAACTTCTGAAATGATTATGTATATAATTGAATATTTGAGTTGGCTAAAATCCATCAATAGTTCTCTCGTAGTCAACCTGTGGGTGTAAGATAGATAGCGTACAATACAAGATAGCGTACATTCCCATTGTGGAATATAAAAAACGTATGTAGTTATATGTCTGTTACTTTTTTTTTAAATATTGCCCCACACTAGGAGTTTCTCCTGTATTGTGGGCGCGTTTACAAACATTTAAACCCCTAAGACGGCCCTTATTTAAGCTGGGCAAGGCATGAAAATGTAACTCCACCTGCCCAGTTTTTAGACCATGTTTTATTAACTTATGAAAATGAATAGTTTTCCTAATAAACAATTTATTTTAAAGTATTTTGATTTTTTTGTATTATTTAACTAATTTGATACAAAACTTCTTATCTACACGTTTTCTTTGTACTGTAAACTACTCAATAAAATCAATAATAGTGCAATATTTTAATGTTCATGTTCAAGCCCAAACGCCATACAAAGTGGTTGATGTCCTTTGTCTATATTTCTGCACACTAAATTTGGTTGCTGACAGAATAGATTTTTTCTCATGTTCACTTAGCGAGTTTGCAAGGGTAACGTTACACGTCTTATGTCTTTAATATATAAATCTTGTATGGCATGGATATTATACGTTGTAAATTATTATGAATTCTTAATGAACTACACTACCGAATTAGGACACTGTAATGGTAGCGTATATAGAAATAATATAAATATTTATGTAGTACGGTCAGGGACATTTATTGTTTACCAAATTGACACACTACGTAAATATACCGTGTCATAGTCATTTCATACAACTGTCAAAGAATGACAGTCGTTATTCGAATAAATGGACAATAATATTTATGTTGGTAGTAAATTTGTTAAACAGCGGTGCTATTCTGTAAAAATCTCACCGTGAAAACTTAGGTGAAGTGAGCGTGGAGTGAGCTGTCAATAGTGTAAATTCCTAGTAAAAACAAACTCACTTCACCTAAGTTTTCACGGTGAGAGTTTTACAGAATCGACCCGCTGTTAATTTTCCTGGCCTTACTAGCACAATTCAGCTGGACTATTGCACCGAATTGTATGCAAATCGGTTGTAATATACACATTGACAGTGCATTTATGTGTGATAGAGCCTAACATTGTTATTAGAATCACGCATAGTTACATAATGTCAATCTGTAATACACTGCTACAGCTTTTGGCGCTTAAATGACGTTGGTAGGGGCAAAAACAACATGGCGGCGTTAGTTCCAATTTTGTCCACGCACCAAAAGATACGCTAGCTGACTTACGTACGCTGGTTCATAAATTCAAGGCCGCTCAGCGAGCTATGGAACGGGCTATGCTTGGAGTCTCTCTGAGGGATCGAATCCGCATCGAGGTGATCCAGCAGATAACCAAAGTTGAAGAGTAAGCTGAAGTGACAATGGACCTGCCATATTAGCCGTAGAACCGATGACCGTTGGGCTAGACGTGTTCTTGAGTGGAGACCGCGAATCGGTAAACGTAAGGTGGGACGCCCTCAGGCTAGGTGGAGCGACAATCTTCGCAGGATGGCTGGTAGCAGCTGGATGAGAGTTGCCGAAAATCAAATTGAATGGCGTGCAATAGGAGAGGCCTATGCCCAGCAGTGGACTGCTATAGGCTGATGATGATGACCAGAATATTTTTGTTTGTAATCAGCTAAGTTTAAATTAAGCCTTCACAAAAAAGAAAACGTGTTATAGTTACTTTAGTGACAACATTTTCACAATTTCTGACGGGCTGCCCGCGACATTTGTATAAAAGTTCGGGTTAAATAAATAAACGCTACAACATGGAACACTCAAACGGGACGTTGAAAAGAAGTATTTTTTTTATTTACTCTCTAAATATTATGTTTTACGACAAGGTTTTTTTTGTTTCACAAATTGACTCTGAATAAAATTATACTCGTAAAATAGATATATATTTAGCCAAAATTGGAGAGTTTTGGAACACTCCGTTTGCACCATAGGCGGTTTGAGTGTTTTAAATAACCTTTATAAAATCCAAATAAACCGTTAAAATCAATTGAATGTTTTGTGAATAGTTTTCACAAATTTAATACAATAAAAAAAAAGTGAAACATACGAGTATATTTAGTATATTTTGAGACGCGATTTACAGTATTTTCTTAGGTTAGCAGATTGAGTGTTATAGTTAATTGACCACCACAAAGTCGCAAAGAAAGTCGCAGAAACCGCACCTTAGATTTCACAATTTTTTTATCTTACCATGAAGTTTCCACAATTATTTCATAAATTCTTCCTTGATTTCGTAAAAATATAATAAACTGTTAAAAAGAAGCACTCAATCCAAGCTGAATACCAGTATTTTACATGAAGCGACTGCCCATCTGACCTCCACAATCCAGTTACTGGGCAATACGATACCCCTTGATAAGACTGGTTGTCAGATTTTCGGGCTTCTGACGACAAAGATCCACGAATGACAGCCGGGACCAACGGCTTAACGTGCTTTCCGAGTCACGTATCGTTCTTGGTATGTAAAGATGGTCACCCATCCACAGACCAACCGCGGCAAGCATGGCTTAACCTGATCAATCGACCAGTGCGGCTGTTATTACTTAGCCAAACGCACCTCTCTCCGTAAATGTACCTCATAGATAAAGAAAAAGATGATCCTTATTCGAAAATTCGGTTCTAATACTACTGCCGGTCGGAAACCAGCTGAGACACTAGTGTCAATCCCTAGGAGTAAGCAGGTGGAATGACAGCTCATTTCACCTAAGTTCTAATTGTAAGATTTTTACAGAACAGACCGGCTGGTTTTCAATTTGCAAATCCTGAAAGCCCTAATTTTAGGCGTACAGTTCGTGCCACGTAAGAAGAGACTTGACCCCGCCACCCCCGCCTCTTTCCGCCGCCCCGATGACGCCCGGTGCGGGACGGGGACCGGGCGTCATCGGGGCGGCGGAAAGAGGCGGGGAGGCGGGGTCAAGTCTCTTCTTACGTGGCACGAACTGTAAATGTCATTCTTTTACCAGTGGTTTTTTTTTTTTTTGAGGATGGGAAATCATCAAATGACCCCTCCCGCTCTGGGTGGAGCGGAAGGGAGTGTCAGACTCTTACTGACTAAAACCCACCCGTGTTCCTTCCTTAGCCCTTTATGTTCCGGGGTAGCCTCCAACTGGATTTTGGTCGAGATATACCTGCAACGAGTGTAAAAAGACGCCTAACGAAGCCGAGAGTGCCTTGTTCTTGCCGTCATTGTTTTAATTTTTATTTAACAATACAAAATTTCAAGAATTTTTTGTGTCATATTTAAAAAAATATTATTGACGTGTAAAAGTGTTTGTACAAACTTACTGACAGAAATAAAATCATTTATCATAGAATCGAACTTACTCTCAAAGCTGAGACAAAAAATACACATCAACCAAAATAAGTTGGCAAGGCGCACATTTATTTTAAAATATTCAAGCCCTGAAATCTACAACTATTCAAATATAGGGAAACTTGTTAGAGTTTGTAGTTGGAGCCGCTGGACACCAGCCAGAAATCAGGCAAGATTGAAATCGGGAAAGATTGAAAAACATTCGATACGTTCCCGACGGACTGCACTGTGTAACTTTGTTTATGTTGCCTATTTATTTCTGGATTCAATATACGGGTATAATATGTGTAGCGGTATCTACAACGCCACATGCGAACAACGCGTCATACTGACATCACGCAAAATCCTGCAATTTACCACGCAACTAGCATAGATACAACAGCCTGACATGAATCATTGGGCAGTTGCCCGCCAGACACAACACCCGTCTGGTCGGAGGATCCTCCCTTTTCTATAGAGTATGAGTGAACTTTACACCCTGTATCACATACCTCTATATATGTAACTAGCTTCTGCCCGCGACTTCGTCCGCGTGAAATTTCTTTTTACTCCGACCCACCCCGTCGCATCGCATCGCCTGCCCGCGGTATTAATTCGTTTTTGCTTAGCGTTCTTTCTGACTTTTTTTTCTTTTTGCTCGGCTCCTAAAGGTCATAGCGTGATGTTAAATAATAACCTATAGCCTTCCTCAAGAATTGGGCTATCAAATGCAAAAATAATTTTTCAAATCCGACTGGTAGTTCCAGAGATTAGCGCGTTCAACCAAAGAAACAAATAAACTCTTCAGCTTTATAATATTAGTATAGATGTTTCACGTGAACCAGGCGAAAACGGTGCTTGCTCAAAGTACTCAAATATCCAAGTAGCAAACGGGAGCTATTGGTCGTGGGTTCAAAGCCAAGCAAGCACTGGATCACCTCATTTCGGGTTCTATCCCTCAGCATACCCAAGCATAGCTCGTTGAGCGAACTCGAATTTATGGAACTGGAAGGACGCACTGATTGAAGACATTTAGGCTATGCGGAAGAAATCAGATTAATGAAAGAGAGTAAGTAGAAATACGCAATGTAATCGATATCAATGTGCACTTTATAGCTGCCGGGTACATTAAGCAATGTTTTATTACGACTACCCTCGCTTTATGTTCCGATTGTAAGTGGTTTAGCGAGGTATTGTTTGTCTAGTTACGGACGTGATCGTGGCTTTATATGTATGTATTAGAGCTGTGCTACAGTGGGCACAGGTTCAGTAATAAAGAAAAAGAAATTGTTATGTCGTATTTTATTAACCGACTTCAAAAAAGGAGGTCCGTATATGTATGCATGTATGTTCGTAAGTCCGCAATTTTCTCAAAAACTAATGAACCAATTTTGATGTTTCTTTCACTAACATGATCTATATACTTTCAGGAATGTTTAAGTATATAATACATTAGGTAATTATTCTTATGTAATGTACTGCATCTCCAGCATTTCTATGCAAATTTTGATAATTCTTTTAAATGATAAATATTAAATGATAAATGATCTTCCCCCACTTCCACCAGTTCTGTGCTTCTCGCATTCAACGGGTTCCTGCGGCCTTCACAAGGTCTCATATAAATTGTATTAACTTTGCTTGGGTAGTTTTTGGGTTAGCTTCAATAATACGATTTTAATAACTTTCTGACACTGATATTTACATAGCAAGTAGTGTTAATTAAATTTGTGTGGGGTAGGTACAACTAAAAAGTGAAAACTAAAAACTATTTTACAAAAAAAAAACAATCGACTTCCAAAAAACTGAAAATGCTGAAACCAACGACACTGACTTCCGAAATTAGACCCATGTTTTACTTTGTTGTGTTTTTGCACCTACAATTTATGCAAATAAATTTTACTTTAAAAAAATATAATTATATGTCATAGACACGTGCTTATAAAAAAGATAAGTAGGTAAGTTAAATAGAAAAAAATAAACAAAACAGATCTATAACAACGTATCTACGGGGTGGCAAGGACTTGGCCATTTAAAAAACTTATTTAAATAATTTTGAATAATTTCTAACATACAAATTAAATTCATCAGTGTTAATAATATAAGTCATTTCATTGTACAGTTCATAAAGCCGTGTTCTACTTTTATGAATACCAATGGTAGTCTAATCACTGAACGATGCATTACTATTAAGGGGGAAGCGCTAAGGTAGCCCGCGAAATTCAAATTTTCTTACGTTTTTTGCAATTTGCTGGTCAGCATTAAGTTGTACGTTGATTAATATATGAATCGCGGCCGTAAGAAATATGTGTTTATAGAATTATAATCATTAAAGTCATCAACACAACTCTCTAAGACCACGTAAGTCCAAAGAATGATGATTTCATGAAACAGTTACTCTTGGGACTTACGTGGTCTTAGAGAGTTGTGTTGATGACTTTAATGATTATAATTCTGTAAACACATATTTCTTACGGCCGCGATTCATATATTAATCAACATACAACTTAATACTGACCAGCAAATTCCAAAAAACCTAAAAAAAATTGAATTTCGCGGGCTACCCTGGCGCTTTCGCCTTAACCGAGATAGTCTTGGGAATAAAGGTGGAATCAAATTGTTTACAGTATATACTAAAAAAAAAACACATAGATGATTAGAATCAGCATGAACAGACAAAACTGGTAACTTATTAATGAGTTTAACTTTAAAAGCTTCCAAGCGACTTGCAGTTTTGGGGTTAACAGTGATACCCTTTTTAGCCACTTTTTTGTTTTGTTTTTGAATAGTAATCCTTTGCCCGCAATGATCAAAATCCAGTAAATTTATAATTTCTTTGTGGCTTGGTATAATATCTGTATAAATATTATCTAGGCATGTGGCTTTTTTTTTTTCAGGATGGGAATCTTCAAATGACAGGGGTCATTTGCCGCTCTGGGTGGAGCGGAAGGGAGTGTTAGACTCTTACTGACTAAAATCCACCCATGTTCCTTCTTTAGCCCTTTATGTTCCGGGCCAGCGGTAACCCTTTCGGACAATGCCTTGTATAAATATTATCTTGGCATGTGGCGTTAAAAATTATAGTCGGAAATTAAAAAAATCCCACTGGTAGTTCCAAAGTTTAGCGCGTTCAAACCAAAAACAAACTCTTCAGATTTCATTGTATTAATAGTGTATATAAGAATACGTTATTTCAATGACGGAATTGGAATTTCAGGGATCCTCCCTAACCATAATGGCAGATTATGTTTTAATTAACCGGTAATATTAAGATATGTAACAATTTATTTGTGACTTATTAATAACAGCCGCACGTATCGTATTGCCTGGTAACTGGGTTGCGGAGGTCAGGGGGCCTAAAAAGGCCACTGTAGCAGAATCATAAAGAGATAACATTATGAATCATAATATGGCAAAGACAGTCCGTGTTTTTCTATTTTTTCGCTGCACTACGTAGGTATAATCAAAGAGATTGGATTTGGATTGGATTGATTGGTATTTTAGCACAGACAAAAAAAAAATAACTGAAAAATCCTTCACCAATGGCATTTGATACGATTAACTTAACAGTTAACTGTCCATTATGATTCATAATGTTATCCTTTTAGGTATGATTGTGCCAAAGTGGCCTTTTTAGGCCCCCAGATAGAAAATCTCTCCATGTAAAATACTGGTACCCCAACATAGTTGGGAAAAGACTAGGCAGATGATTATGAAGAAGAACAGCACGATAATTGCCATCACACTATAAATCTCAATCTGAACAATGATTCAGATTAAGATTAATAGTGTTTTAGGCAATTAAGGTGCTGTGAGCAATGGATTAACAATATCCTTCAAAAGGTTGAAGGATATTGCTAATCCATTGCTTTATATTTTCGTAAAATTTGTCTGCTCTACAACGTAAACTACGCAATGAATGTTGTTGAACTGTGAAAATGAAAGCTATTGTTACTGATGGTGTGTTACGCAATTACCCCGCTGTTTATTACAATAAGATTGGGTCCCCACCTATGAAATTGGCGTTTTTTTCTCACAAATAAAGAACCTTGTCACTTCTATTATTTAAAATATTCATCAATTGCTTGATATTCTATCGGATTATGAGCATCATAGACGACTACCAATAGTAAAGAAATCTTAGTACATATAGTTTTATAAACATAAAAAATACCTTAAAAATGACTCCTTTTTTGTTAGAAGAAATGACCAATATGTATTTGTTTTAACTTAGCCAAAACTTATTTTTGTCGCTTAATCTAAGTGGCATACGTTATCTTAGTTTTTAAACATTAGTGCATAAAAGTTTTAAAACATTAGTGTTCATGGTTGTTAAATAAATTAAGAAAATGTTAGTATGAAAAATGCAACTTCTTTAAAATTCTCCATACAAAACGCTGATTTCATAGGTGGGGATCTAATAGCTTATTTTCTCTCCACGTTGGAGTTATTAAACGCTCTCTCACTGCCTGACTTAGTTCAGTCTCAGGGTGTGGCCAGTTCGTTTGAAGTCAACTCGCACTGAAGTTTTGATGTTTTACGATTTTTACCATAGATAGAACTTTTATGCTGTACATACCTCGGATCCATATAAAAACATAACAATGCAACGCAACTTTAGCGTCCTTTCAAAACCATTTTTACCGCCTTTTACAACGAAAGAATCTCGTAAGACGGCTTTGACCTCTCCCATTTACTATTTTCGACACAATCGGCTCATACAGGTATATTTTCCATCAAAATTTGGCCTTTAACCCTGCGTTTTCTACCACAAATTTGTATTCATCGCGTGTGGGCCGACCACCGGGGTCGGGCAGCAGATTGAGTCTATTATGCCCCCACACAATATCCTACGTTCTTCGGTAAAACTCAATGTTAGGAGGGTTAAAAAAGGGCTTTGTGAAAGGTACACTTGAGGTCGTATTGCGGTTGAAATGCGGGTTTTACGCCCTTATGGTTGATATCAGACGGTCGTGTGACCTCACTACCTTATAGTTTTAAGATAGTCATTGATCGGATTCGAATTTGGGTGTTACTAATGTTGGTAAGTACGGAAAATTAATTTGAAACTTGCTTTTGTGCAAGCATCCACTGTTTCCAGATACCTTGGTTCACAGAAATCGCAACGTAGGATGCAAGAGCAAGCAAAGGGTACCCCGAGGTTAGGTTTGGTTAGGCTACTTTAAACCCTTTACGTGGGGCTCCGTCAATATAGGATGCAAGTGCGAGCGAATGGGAATACAACTTACTTAAAAATAATTATCTAATTGGTTTCTGTGAGCTAAACTGTGAAAACAATGGTTTCTATGAAAAAAGTATACGGCAAGAAGAATCGCTTTCTATGAACAGAGATCTCTGTCAACAGTGCTTCCTATGGACCGAGATATCTACAAACAATGTTTCCTATCATCAAAGTTTTCGGCGAAACGTGCTGTCTAGGAATAGAGAACAATTTCTATGAGCTTTGCCTTCTGTATGTAGTCGTATCGTACAAGCGTGTTTCTATCTTAGGTTTGAGATAGTCTTTTGAGGAAAGAACTACAAATATATGACTGGTCCAGTCAGTGCAGGCATTCATCAGTAAGCGTGTTGGTAGTTCAACTCAAAACTTATGCATGCATTATGGAGCTTTAAAGCAGGTATCTTGGACAAAACAAGTTGCTAGCCTGCATAATCAGCGTATAATATTCCCACTACTGGGACACAGGCCTCCTCAGTGAGAGGGAGTGGGCCGTAAGGCTGTAATACACCACGCGGGTCGAGTTCGGGGTGTGGTGCAGTAACTAGCATGCCCGTGTGATATTCACCATCAGAAATGTTTAATCTGCCTAGCGTTTTCCCAACTATGCCTTGGTTGGCTTCCAGTCTAACCGGATACAGCTGAATTTTATATGGAGCGACTGCCTATCTGACCGTTACGACCTTCTGACAGTTACTGGGTGATATGATACCCCTTGGTAAGACTGACTGTCAGATTTTCTGGCTTCTGACGACCCGTAACGACAGTCAAAGTTCCACTAATGACAGCCGGGACCAACGGCTTAACGTGCTTTCTGAGGCACGGAGGGGTCTTGGTATGTAAAGATGCTCACCCATCCACGGATCAACCGCGGCAAGCGTAGCTTAACCTGATCGCTCGATCCATGCGGCTAGCGGCTGTTATTACTTAGCCGCAAGCCCCATTCACCATCAGAAATTATATGGCACAATGGTATGCAATTTTTAGTGTAACGTCTATAAAATTGCCTCTTTGGTCTCGTGGTCGCAAGCAAGACTGCTGAGTGTGGGGTCCTAGGTTCGATTCCCTGGCCAGGCTAAGTGTTATTGATTTTTCCATTAGGATTTCTTTAGGAATAGCCCGGCGTTTGGAAAGTGGCGTTGTGATACCCCCGTGCCTTGGAAAACACGAGAGAGTGTGCACCTGTATTGTGCTCACACACTTCTGCATTATAATATCTCCTGCGACGAATTCAAATCTACGTCAAGATTTGCCGCCATGGCCGAAATACGGTCTGGTAGACTATTTAACTATAAAATTAATACCTACACTGTAAACTGATCTTCAGCAAACAATTTCTCATCTACAAACAGCTTTTAGCTAAGTGGACCGTTACAGTATTGTGAGTGTTGATATAATTAATCTTGTATTTTGAGAAGGGTCCAAATTTAATTGTCTTTGACGCTAAAATTATTAAGATATCAATTGTAGACCATTTAGTAACGATAGGTACTCATAAATCATAAAGGTGTCTTACGCAACAAAATTAGAAAATTAACTGGAATAAGACTATTTTGGATGAATAATCACACTTCATACTAATAATTATAAAGGCGAAAGTTTGTGAGTGTGTTTGTATGTTTGTTACTTCTTCACGCACAAACGGCTGGACCAATTTTGATAAAATTTGGTATGGGAAGCTGACACCCTGGATTAACACATAGGCTTTTTATCCCGATATTCCCACAGGATCGACACTAATGCGGGTGAACCCGCGGGGCGCAGCAAGTTGAATATAAAATGTATTAAATGAGCAGGGGTGTCCCAGTGGTAAAAGCCGCGATTTACGAGTTGTAGGTACGTACGCAGACCCTTCTGGGTCTGGGTACGTACCTACAACTCGTCACAGTCAGGCGCTTTACTGTGTAAATTATTTCATCACCATTGCTCTCAAAACGGTTCTTTTTTTGATTTGTAATGGGTTTGCTCTTGACTCAAGTCTAGGTCAGAGGTGACAGAGATAAAGTCTACGATGGATTGAGCTTACCTAGAAGAAGCCCGTTCTCTTCACGGTGAATGAAAACATCATGAATAAACCAAATCATATCTTAGAGTAAAAAATTCGCAGATATGTGACCATCACGATGCCGCACTGGATGGATTATGGCTTACTTACTCTCACAGAGAGAAGGCTTGTATCTTTGCAGTAGGAAGGTTACAAGCTGATTATGCTATTATGCTAATTGAATATAATATCGCGTCTATATTCATCTAAAAGCTAGATGACTTCGCGGTAGACCATGACAAAAATGCAGGGAATATCTAGACTATTACCTATAGGACTGACCCGTAATAGTACTGGACTTCCCGAAAGGTAGATGAAAGCCAGGCCTAAGGCCTAAGGAGTCGGGCGGAGAGTAATGGGTAGCTAACCGTCTGATCAGGACCAGGCCCATGCCGGACGGCGCGTACGTGTTACACGCGCGCCTCAAAGAGATGTCAGCATCAATGGAAGGGCCGAGGCCTGCCGGGTCATCGGGATTGTCCGAAAGGGTTACCGCTGGCCCGGAACATAAAAGGCTAAGGAAGGAACACGGGTGGGTTTTAGTCAGTAAGAGTCTGACACTCCCTTCTGCTCCACCCAAAGCGGGCCCTCCCGCTCTGGGTGGTCTGGGTGGTCATTTGATGATTTCCCATCCTGAAAAAAAAAAGGCCTAAGGAGTGCAACATTACGGGCACCCAAACATTTTGCCAAAACGGTGAAGGAAAACATCGTGAGGAAACCGGCATGTCCTAAAGCCAAAAATTTTAAGACGTGAAATTTACTAACCCGCACTGGGCCCGCGTGGTGGATAACGGCCCACTCCCTCTCATAGAGAGGAGGCCTGTGTCCCAGCAGTGGGAATATTATAGGCTGATCATGTATGTTATGTAAACATTTTGTCAATTCCACGAAATAATCGATCGACCCGACCGATTGCCAAAAACAGGGAGCAAACCCAGGTAGCTACTAAGAATTTTCTTATGGAAAAATCCTATAAAACTTTGCCGGATCTGGAAACCAAATCCTGGACACACACACTCATTCTTGATTTTACTTTGACACGCATAGCAGTCGTGAACACACTAACAAGGCAGCCAGGAATTTTCCGTATTTAAGGGGCTTACAGGACCTAAACGCTAAAAAACGCAAGTTTTAGAAACAATAAAAGTATATGATCGACTACAGTAAACAAAATAAAAGAATATATGACATTCTTTAGGATATATGCTAGTTAGATAGTGTGTTGAAAACATAATACAACTAATTTGATACGATAGAAAAAAATCATAAAGATACCTCGAAAAACTTTCTTTTTCAATAAAAACCATACTATATACATACAATAATCCTGTTTTTTTTGTCAGATTATTCTACAAGCAATATAATAAAATACTAGTGTTTTAGTTTTTTAGTCCAAATAATATATTTTTTGTAATTAAATAATTGCTTCATATTTTGCAATAATTACCAGCGTTGTGTCATCGGGCTTCTCTTTATTTTCTATGCAGTCCGACAGTGACCACGCATTAGGTTATGTAAGCCCCTTATGTAGTTTTATATCATCTTACTAGCCCAGTTGAGCCAAAAAAAATAAAAAAATAAAACGTTAGTCCTTTCAAGTGAGATAGGCGCCGCCAAATTAGGGGCACATTCTCAACATTTTTGACACACGCAGGCATAACTTCGGCCTTTTTAGACCCCTTCTACACCCTTACTGGGCAAAAATTCAAAACAATGATCTCTAACGATGGGACGGTAAAACAGAAAGAATTTCAACATTTTCGTACTAGGGTGTGGTTAGATATAATTTCAAAACACTAGGTACATGAAGCCAAAACGATTTTTCTTAAAGAAAAATAATATTTTCGTTTTTAGAGAAATTCAGAGTAAGATATTTTTTTGTTAACGTTCGTATCGTATTACCCAGTAATTGGGTCGTGTAGGTCAGATAGGCAGTCGCTCCATGTAAAATACTGGTATTCAGCTGCATCCGGTTAGACTGGAAGCCGACCCCAATATCGTTGGAAAAAGGCTAGATGAGGGCGTTATTACCAAGGATGCGCTTGATATAGGATTATTAAAACTGATACCTACCTAGTAAGATTTTTTTGAAGTAAGGTACTAAGTAAGAGTCAACCGTTCCACGTCCATTGTAATTTGGCTGTATTGCATCCGTATCTCGTAGTAGTAAGGGTGGTTTTCGTAGTTCAAGTGTTCCATTAGCCGTGGTAAAAAAATCTTAAAAAATTATTTTTATTTGTAAATATTTATGAAAACTAACGTTTTGATTTCGAGGTTTTCTAGTCATAAACTGATAAAAAAACACTATAAAAATCATATTCTCACAGTAAACCGCTCCAAAAAGAAATTGTTCAGAAATTTAATCTCCCCGGACATATATATCAAAAGATATCATATATATCAAAGGATTTATTGCTATAGCAACGTCGCCATTTTTATCCCGAATTCAGACGTCCTAGTTTCTAATACTATTGTTTTTGCCAAGTACAGTAGGTACTCGTAGAATTGATGATTGATGTTAAATGATTATGTAGACCTACCAAAAAATACTTACTGCCAATGACTTTTTAGCAAAAGCATTTGACTTCTATTTTTTCAAGTTGCTTTTAACTTTTGAGTGAGTCGTTCCCCCGAACGTTACCATTTTATAAATAAAACTAGCAGCGCCCCGCGGTTTCACCCGCGTAAGTTTCGATACCGTGGAAACATCGGGATAAAATGTATCCTATGTGTTAATCCAGGAAATGGTCTATCTATGTGCCAATTTTCATCCAAATCTGTTTAACAGTTTACGCGTGATTGAGTAACAAACATCCAAACATCTTCACAAACTTCCGCTTTTATAATATTAGCGTGACTAATTTTTGTCCGCGTCTTCGCTCGCATTAAATTAAATCATGATTCGAAAGACACGTAGCGCCATCTATGATCATAATAACGTTATTGTTGTTTTCCTCGAGTACAGCACTTTTTTTATTTGTTGTCAGTTGTACAGAAACGGACAAAGGGTTATGTCCGTTTCTGTACATCAGACAACGTATATGCAACATTTCAGGATGATCGGTTCAGTGGTTTAGGCGTGACAAGGTAACAAACAAACTTACTTTCGCATTTATAATATTAGTTAGGATTATGTTTATAAGTAAAATATGTATGTATTGATTATTAAAAGACCCCTTTATGCGAAGCTGCTTCAAATACAATGAATAAATCTACCAACTTGAAATCCGTGTTCTAACTATGTAATTTAATCTAAAACTTTCCCCGCCATTTCATTAACATAGAAACACATATAACGGAAGTTAATATTGGTTGCTTCAACGCACCTGTGTCAACTGATAAATATGTATACACTAGCTACGCCTCGCGGTTTCACCCGCGTAAATGTCGATCCCGTAGAAATATCGGGATAAAAAGTAGCCTAGCAAATCCAGGATGTCAGCTACCTCCATACAAAATGTTATCAAAACTGGTCCAGCCGTCTGAGCGTGAAGAAGTAAGAAACATAAACACACGCACACATTCACAAACGTTTGCCTTTTATAATAATAGTGTGATGTATGTTAGTTTGTAAATGTTTAAATGTCAATCAAGCACAAATTTGTAGGTATGTAAATAGTTTCATCACGGGTTTTTTTTTGTAATGTAACTACAAATTTACGGTTTTCGGATTTTTACCTTTGCTTACCTCTGCTACATGACATTGCCTCTTGCCGAATTTCATGATCTAGATCAACGGGAAGTAACCGGTTAAGTATTTACGGTTTTGATTCCCTTGCGAATGGTTAAAATATGCGGCATAAACAGAACATAAACGCCCGTATCTTTTGATTATGTTGACTTCAACGCAATCAAAAGATACGGGCATCAATCAAACTTCTACGTAGAAGTTTGGTTTTTTCACTACTTCAAGGGCTTGCAGCCCTTTTTTTTTATTTTATTTAGCCTGCGCTGTCCCACTCCTGGGCAAAGGCCTCCCTCCACTCCTTCCATCTTTCGCGAGCCCGCGCGTCCTCCTTCCAGTTTTGATGGAACCTATCCAGCTCGTCCCGCCATCTCCTACGTGGTCTGCCGCGACCCCGCCTCACTGTCTCAGGGCACCAATTCTGCGCTATTTGGGCCCACATTTTGTCCGGCATGCGGCAGACATGTCCTGCCCAGTCCCATTTAAGTTGAGCAGCCTTTTGAGCCACGTCAGCTATCTTTGTTTTGGAGCGCAGTATAGTGTTTCGAACACGATCCGTTAATTTAACGCCTAGTATACTGCGCTCCATTGCTCGTTGGCAGACCTTGCAGCCCTTAGTATTTGATATTAATTTCTACTTGATAACTCCACGCGGTTCTGAGAAAAACTTTCTGGACAGACGGACAGACAGACTAAGAGCAAAGTGATCTTATAAGGGTTCCATTATTCATTTTGAGGTACGGAACCCTAAAAAATAAAAAATAAGCTACATGAGGTCAGCGTATTCCGTCTGATTACTCTGAGAAGAGAGCAGTGATGGCCCAGTGGTATCGGCCGCGACTTGCGTGTTGCAAGGTCGTAGGTTCGAACACAGACAAGCGTTTTACTTTGTGTAAATTATTTCATCACTACTGCTCTCAAAACGGTGAAGGAAAACATCGTGATGAAACCGGCATGTCCTAGAAACAAAAATTCGAAGACATGTGAAATCTACAAACCCGCACTGGGCTCGCATGGTGAATTACGGCCCACTCCCTCTCACAGAGAGGAGGCCTGTGTCCCAGCAGATTGAGGCTGATTATGACTCTGAGAAAAGAGGCTGAAATAAACTCAGAGGTGTTTTGAATAAATGACTTTTGATTTTGGTTTACTTAACAACAAATTTTCCCGACTGTACTCATTATCAAACGCTTTTTCTTAACTCATAATCCATTCCCTTTCATTGTAGCTAAATTAAAAAAATCTTCTAAAGCAAAAAACCGCCATGGGCCGAGTTATTAAAAAAATCTGGAAGAGAAAGGATTCAGTCGAAATTCAACACTCGACTCTCGTAATGAAAACTCTTTGTTTTTGTAATTTTATATCCGAAATAAGTTTTCTCTGAAGCCCGACAGTGAAATAATGTTATATTTTCTAACTCTTAGTTACGAGTCGTGCAGATGAACGACTTGTCGCTGCAACTTTTACGATGCAGATGGTGCCGATGGCGATTGACGCTGAACGCGTCGCAGTGTAAACGACGCTTTATTCAACAATGGTGAGGTGTATTTGTTTTTTGAAGTGAAAGCTTCTTTAGGTGCGTTGGGCATTTTTTGAGATGGGAAATAACCGTTGAACTCGCGCCACATTTACCGTAAGCGACACCGCGCGTGTTTTGTTTATAAGACGATTAAAAAAAAACCACTTCTGCTGTATTTGACTGTCCTCGGGATGTACTCGGTTTTAATGTATATCCGATATGTCAGTGAGTGATGGCAAATTATTCCGTTTGTGTTTTGTTTTCACTTCTGTTGGCACTCCCGGAGTGCCACTGTTTTTTTCTTCATACCTGCTTAACACTGTTTTCTTTTGATTCTCTCTTTTTCTTCATTCATTATGAGTGAAAATTTAGTTTGGTAGCCTAAACATAATAACATACCTAATAACCCTTGCATTTGACTTCTAGTTTTATAACAATCGAAAATACTAAACAACTCAAAATAACACTCAACAGCAATAATGTGCTTGATGATGTGAAATAAAATAAAATTAAAGAGAAAAATTAAAAATCGAAAAGCACTTTCTGCGAAGTAGTAGTAATCCGCTACTAAGCTGAAAGCGCTTTCGAAATTTTCCAGCAATTAGACAATTATTCAGTTTCGATATTCATATGAAGCACTTCTTGAAGTTATAATTGATTCATTTGAAGCGCTTACGAATGCTTCCAGCGATCGCTTATGCAGAGTAATGAAGCGTTGGAAAGCTCTTTGATCAATTATTTGGTGTATGTGGACTTTGTCGAAAGCTGGAGTGTTATAATTGGCTCTGCAAAATGTTGGAAAATCATACCTTCCTACATACATAGTTATTTTAGGTGTGTTGGTAAATGGCCTACTTTACGACTCTTGCAAGACCAAGCTATGTATTTGCACGCACATTTATTTTTTAAATGTCGTAGCATCATGCTGAGATAGGAGCCTTTTGGCCTCGTATAGGACTTTCTGTTTCATTTTCCTTTTGTAACTTTATTTTTTTATTTTTTTGTAAGCTTGGATTTTTATTTTTTTGCTGTGTTTAGTTTGTGATCTTCCTGTACGAGTCGCAATAAATACGTTTTCTTTTTTCTTTCTTCTTTCTTTCTTTCTTTCAATCTCGATTCGTTTACATTCGTAATCATAACATCCTACACCCTTAATTAGTATGTAGGTAAACGTGTGTTACAACAAATCAATTATATTTTTTTAATCATTATGAATGTGAAGTAAGATAAACTAAGCTGTCTCTTAAGATACATGTTTACCTAGTTTAAGAGGCAGGGTTATAATACTTGAGTACAGATTTTAACATAGAACCAGGAGGCCTAAAAAGGCCACTTTGGCAGAATCATAAAAGGATAACATTATGAATCGTAATGGACAGTTAACTCTTAAGTTAATCGAATCAAATCCCATTGATGTAGGATTTTTCAGTATTTTTTTTTTGTCTGTGCTAAAATAGTAATCAATCTAATCCAAATCCAATCCAGCTCTTTGGTTTTATCTACGTAGTGCAGCGAAAAAAGAAAACCATAACCGTCTTCGCCATATACAAAAAACGAAAAAAAAAACCCCCGCCGCCGCCGCCGCCGCCGTATAAAAAGTTACATACATATCCGTAATCAGCAAATTTTGCTGAGTACGGATATGTTTGTAACTTTTTAAAGCCAAAAATCCGAGTTATTGCACTTATTGTAAGTACGGCAGACTTTTTATCCCGATATTCCCACAGGATCGACACTTATGTGGGTGAAACCGCGGGGCGCAGCTAGTTATAAATAAAACAAAGTCGTTCGTCTGCGACATTCTTAGACACCAAAATAATAATAAAACGAGACATTGACTCTAGAATTTCATTTTACTTTTAGGGAGACAGAGATACTTTGTACCTACACCATGGCCCATACCGGCCATCATCACAATTATAACCAGTCTACTGCAGTCCACTGCTGAAAAAAGGCTTTTTCCAATTGTAAGCCTTTTAACTCAATCCTCGCCCACTTTCATCCAGCTACTACAGTACTTCCACAGTTGTTTTACCTCTGATTTTGCATCAATGCCAAAAACGCAGTGACAGTGACCTATATTGTCGTTCACTGAAAAAAAAGAATGATTGATTTTACTAAATTCCGCGTAAATTTTATCAAATTCGCGGGTTATATAGGAAATTGTTGATTTTACCAAATAGAACTGGTTGATTATGAAAATCAACAAAGTGGATTTTGTTAAATTCACTCTTGTTATAGTAAAATTAACTATGAAAAGGTAAAATTAACTATGAAAAGGGTTGACTATGGCAGTTCATTACTCAACCTACGCTACTTTAGTACATTCAACAATTCTTTTTTTTCAGTGTTGAAATAAGGTTGTTGTTGGGTTGCTGCCATTGACAAGTTTGAGGGATTAAAGAGCTATTTTACTCCCTGTTTACGAAAAACACACTAGCTCTTTTTAAATAGATGTAACAAAAAAATATTTATTTTCATCAGGAATTTTACAGTAGCTGCCGGGAGTCTGTGGCCGATTGATGAGAATAGCCTCGCACCCTATTCATGAGCCTTAAAAATAACTGACATAAAGAGTGTACTATAAGTGACTTTCCTGCTTTATCCTTCGGGGAATAAAGACGTTATTATTATATAGAAAATTATTTACGCACTACGTAAGTTACCCAAAACTTCTTAACACTATTAAGTAAAAGCCACTAATATATTACTTAGTGGCCGAAAATAGGCAAAAGAGTAGTAAATCATTCAGTGACTTTAGCCGAAGTTGTAGCGAGTAACTATCGTATTGAGTTATGTTAGAGACGTGATAAGGAAATAGGACAGAAGAATTTTTATCGTGTTTAGAGTATGGCGGAAGCCTAACAAAGTATGTCATATTTATAAAAGTCAAAGCATTTATTCACCCGCGTAAATGTCAATCCCGTGGGAATATCGGGATAAAAATTAGCCTATATGTTAATAACGGGTCAGCTACCTCCATAACTGTTTTTATCAACATTGGTCCAGCCGTTTGAGCGTGAAGAAGTAACAAACATATAAAAACACACATACACGCTCACAAACTTTCGCCTTTATAATATTAGTGTGATAGGCACGTAAAATGCACTTTTAAACGTCAAAATCTATTCTAATAGTAAATCTGAAGAGTTTGTTTGAACGCGCTAATCTCTGGAACTACCAGTCTCTCATTATCTTCGCCAGAATCACTAGTGATTTTAAGATGCCGTTCACTAAGGAACTTCCATATATACTGGCAGATACCTCTACCCACATTCAAATTATCAAGAATCATCGTCATTATATTTATTAAGTCATTATTATATGCACTTTCGATGTCCAAAAAGCAAGCCAGAATAGGGAAGTTTTTATAAAAGCCAATTTGGATTTGTGTCACCAGGTGTGCTAAACAATCAAGACAAGATTGATCTCTTCGAAAACCAGTAGTAAACGGTGATAAGATTCCATTTCTTTTCACGAACCACTCAAGTCTCTTTGAAATCATCACATGAACAATTTTGCATAAACAAGATATCAGAGATATAGGTCTAAGTTTACCACTGCCATTCGAAGAACACCCCGCCTTCGCAATTGCTATGACTTTAACTTCACGCCATTGGGATGGGAGATCACCAGACTTGAAAATCATATTATACAACCGTAACAAGTATAACACCCCGATTTCAGGTAAGTGTGACATCATCGAGTAAGTGATCATAATATCTACACCTGGAACTGTATATTTTTTTAAAACATTCGCGCATCTCACTTACATTGAAATCTGTCTCCATAGATTCATTAATAGATAAGAAGGATGGCGATGGTTACATTACAAAATCCGGAGTAAGGGTGCGCAATAATTCTGTTTTCGCTTCTTGAGAGACAAACACTTTAGATTGTTTGTATCCTTTCATCCAACGCATTTTACTCCACATCTCAGAAGGCGACATTTTATGATCAATACCATCACAGAGAGTTTGCCAGTCATTAAATCTGGCTTTACAAATTGCTAGCTTTGCATTAGACGTCTTTTCTTCGAAGTAAATTTAAATTAATAGGGGTAGGAATTTTTCGAAACTTAGCCAAAGCTATCCGCAGCACTATTAATACCATGGATAAAATGATCATATAACTTCTGAACATCCATTGTGTCTACAGAAACAGATAAATGTTTAGACACAAGGGTTCTAAAACTGATAATAAAAGTTGAAATTCTTGCAATTTAGGTTTTAAGCTCTGTGCATTCCACTGTATTAAATTTAATACAAAATCCTTAGCATTAGCCATATTAAAATAAGTTAAGTATTTTCTTCGAAATATCTACGTTCTGAATGATAAAGTCATTCAGATGTAACACAATGTAACTTACAAGCTCTTCAAAAATAAAGTTACATACCGTTTTAAGTTTCTCAATATAGCCTAGATTCAGACAAATACACATTCTCCATTTTTTCTAAAAATCGTTTGTAGTCGAATGGTTTTGATTTTTTCTCAAGTATAGTCTCTTGATGTTGTTTAGCTCTTTATTTTGTTTTTGTGAGTTCTTTTTTGTGGCAAGTTTTTCCTTGAATTTCTTCCTAAAATTGGAGATGCCATTGAAAGTTCCGCATTATAACTTGTATGTTATAACTAATATGTTATAACTTGTATGTGAGGTGCAAACTGTTAATATAAGTTGGTTATTAATAAAGAAATAAACAAAATAAAAAAAAAAAATTATTCTCTTCAGTTATTTGTTCTTTGGTTTCCTCATAACTTGAATTGTTTGTGTATACTAACACCTCTGTTACTAAATCACTAAATGTGTTCTTACTGTTATAGCTTTGTAATTTTTATGTGTTTGCGATTCTCCGTAAATCTTTGATTCCTCTCTCTTTTGTAATGCTATTTTTACTTGGAATGCTATAGTGTGACATATAAACATCAAGGGCCTTTTTATACGTGTAATTCAGTTCGTTTATTATGTTCCTAATCTGTTTCTCTTTTAAAAATAATAGGCACTTTATCTTATCCAATGCCATATGGTTCCCTTTACAATTAGTACATGTATATATTAGCGTTTCGCAATTCTGGTGGTTTTTAGCACATTTTGGGCAAATTACGTTCTTTGTTGGACACGACCGACTTAGGTGGCCAAACTTCCAACAACTGGAATACTGCGTGACTGGAAATACATGCGGTTCCACTTTAAACTGGCATCCGTATCCATGAATATACGGGGGTAAAGTTGAACCCTTAAACCCTAAGCGAATAGTCTCACTATATATCCATTCTCCTCCCTCAGTTTGTTTCTTTAGCTTGTCTAACGCGCAAACAATACAACAGTGCGTACTGTTGTTAGAACTTGACTAAACATCGAATATTTGAAGTGAAAACTTCTATAGGCGCGTTGGGAATTTTTTGAGATGTGAAAAAACCATTGAACTCTCGCCTCTGTTACCGTAAACGACACCGCGCGTTTTTTGTTTATAAGACGAATAAAAAAATACCCGCTTCGGATGTGTTCGGCTGTCCTCGGGATGTACTCGGTTTTAATGTATATCCGACATGTCAGTGAGTGATGGCAAAGTATTCCGTTTGTGTTTTGTTTTTACTTCTCTTGGCACTCCCGGAATGCCACTGTTTTTTTAAGGCCGCGAACCATATTTAAATCAACATACAACCTGATTTTGTAATCTAATCTAACCAGCCTATATTGTTCAACTGCAGTTCGAAGGCCTCCTCTCCCTTGTCCACACAATTCTGTCTTTTGCGAGTGCCGGCCAGACCTTTTGGTAGGAGTCAAGCTCATCCCGCCCTCTTCGTCTCGGCCTGACACGATCTCTTAGCCCAATTTTTCATATTTTCGAACAAATTGTCTCCTCAATAACGTAAACAACACAATGAATGTGGTTGAACTGTCACAATGAAATAGTATATTTCATTACAAGTGCGGAAAGGTTGTCATTGCAAAGAGTTCCGACAAATGTCTACCCGAGCCGAGGCGCAGCCGAAGGCGAGGGTTGACAGTCGGAACAAGTTGCAATGACGGTTTCGTACGTGTACTGAACGACTATTTTTAATACAGTTGCGAAAAAATGAAGCAATTTAATAAAGAAACTTTCTGAAAAATGGCGCCAACCGTAGAATATAAGCAGCGATTTTTTTTTCTTCACCCATTCTGGTAGGCAAAGGGAACTATGCCCATACAGCCAAGTCTTCAGTAGAATTTTTTTATTGATATGAAATGAAAATGAAATTTAATGAGATGAAATGAAATGAAACCTAACCTAACTCATTCAATCAAATCATTAAATCTGATATTGAAACAAATTAGTAGCTTCTTTTTAGAAATATACGTATTTGCATGAATCATAAAAACTTCCATGAATTTTTTTAGTAAAAACTTCATGGTTGGTTTTTCTTTTTAATAGACATTATTTTGACAGTTGGGAAAGAGAACGCACGAGTTCGGGAAAGGTAAAAAAAAAGCACGAGTATGTAATAGCCCACTTCCCGAACGCTATAAGTCCCTGCAATACGCCACTTTTTGAGCAACTGTATTAAAAACCATGTTGTGACTCTTTATGTGTTACACAATTACCCTGCAGGCTACAGCTAGGTACTGTTACCAAGAGGTCTTGGTGTCGTAACCCGGGTCAGGAAAATAGTTTCTGTCAGGAGATTCCCAGTAACAGTAGGAACGGTGATTAGAGCTGTCCTTGGTAAACGTATTTTTTTTTAAACTAAATTTTATACCTTTAACTATATTTTAAATCAAAGCTGCGTTCATTTCTCGCTTAGCTTTAGTTCAGACCTCGCTGTAACTCTAGTGCACTCTAGATAGTGAGTTTAAAATGATCTGAAATGGAAAATGGATTTTAAACGCATCACGCCTCTTTGCGTTGCCAGTTCTTTTTTTAAGTTTATTTAAATATGGAACGGGTTTCAGTGATATTTAAATTTTTGGCCAGTTGTAAAAATGTTAGACATAGATGTATGCATTGAACTTCGCAGGGCCAATTTAGAGCCAATTTTAACAATGAAACTGAACGCAGTGATGTCGTTACACGGGCAGCTTTTGATCGCGTTTAGATGTGCTGATCGAGTTCAGTTTTATTGGTGAAATTGGCCCTTAGTATTAATATACTAAGGGCCAATTTCACCAAAAAATCTATCTGTATTTCATCACTTTATCGTAAAACGGAGAAAATAACTTGATACATGATACTTGATATTTTCAATACATCCGCTGATTTTGAGTTCACGATGTTTCAACCCAATGTTATGGAACACCAATTTGTATTGCATTCCAACCACTGAAAATTGATCTCAATGTTCTTGTCATAAGAGTGGTATTGATGGAACAAGTGTGTTTGTAACTGAGCAGACTAGTAAACGCTTGACCTTGATTCATAAGTGCGTGGAGAATTGCTATCTTAACTTTGGCAACATAACATTTGGCATAGTTTTCGAGTGAATTCGCAAAAACAAAACTATCTTCGGAAGACTTAATATTTAGTGTGTAGACATTTTAGGGATCGCTGAGTTGAGAAACATCGCTTGTATAGAAATATTCGTATGCTAAAATGTAGATGTCTCAAATTTCGTTTTTCTTTTGTTTTATTAACGTTATTGTTATAACTATAAAAGCGGCCAAGTGCGGGTCGGAAACGCACACGAAGGGATCCATACCATAAGACAGTAAACGCCTAACAAAACACACTTCTTGTATGGACAGAGGCTTGTAAATTTTTAACTTTATTTTATTTTTATTATTTATTGTTATAGCAGCAATATAAATACATACTTTGTTAAAATTTCAACTGTCTACCTGTTACGGTTCATGAGATACAGCCCGTTGACAGTCAGATGGACAAAATTCTTGTTTAAGGGTTCCGTACTAAGCCTCCGCGCTTAGTACGGAACCCTTAAACAAGAATTTTGACATTAGAATGATTTCGTTGGTGTGATGTGCGTGATATAAGGCAGCAGTTTTTCATTGAACAGCAACTTGCTGTGGGTGTGGGTGTGGCTTGAAAGGGTGGATAGTAAATCCCTTTGACGCCTTGCTGTCAGCAAGGCGTCAAAGGGATTTACTATCCACCCTTTCACGAAACATCATCCTTTCATATTTCTAGCTTCAATGGGTTCTCTGTCAGTGTCTATGTCATTCTACCTAAGCCATATAAATCGTACCATATATTGGAAGGTATTCCGACTACTCATTCAAACATATCGCTAAAGGAATTGACGTATATACGTAGTACATACCGCCGTCTCAGTGATGCCTCTGGCTCTCTTGTCTATAGATATGTATATATACAGGGTGTCCAGTAATTAATGGATAAACTCTTCAGGGGTCATTGTACTAAACATTATGAACAACTATCACTATGGGACCAAACCTGAAATTGCGAATAAAGAATCATCAATTTCCTACACTTTGACGAGTTATGCGAACATAAATGTGGGAACAGCTGATTTTTTTTCACGATTTCATCATCGATCCCGTAGTAAAAGTTGTTTATAATAATAAGTACAATAACCCCTTAAGAGGTTATTCATTAATTACAGGACACACTGTGTATAGAAAAGCAGATATATATTGTATTTTATAGGTTATAGGTTATTCGGCTATTGGATCTCAGGTGGGCTTTTGCTACGATACGGATTACAGGATTTCATTTAGTTGAAATCCTGTAATCATACGGATTACAGGATTTCAACTAAATGAAATCCTGTAATCCGTATCGTACCAAATAAAATACTTTTAAATCGACTCTCTATACGGTGTTTTTTTTGTGCCTAATATTATTATTTATATTAAAGGAACTACCAGCAAGCTTGGTGTGCCTTGTGACCATTATCTACCAGCTAACATTTGGGTCAAAATTAGAGGCCCGACCAGGAATACCAGTTTGCTGCATTTGACTAGTCAAACGCAGCAAACGCGGAACGCGGAGCAAAAAGGCTTGTAGGCGACGAGACGTTGGCAGCTAGGTTTCTACAGACTGTACTTCGGACAGTGTGCGCAGGAGCTTGACGACCTGGTCCCACAATCGCCCTTTTACTACCGGACTACCGTCTGGTACTGCAGGGTACATCCATGAAGATTTTCCACACCGGAACAAAAAAAAAGGTAACTTATCTACCACCAGGATAAAAAGTAAAGCAAACCCAGATCATCTATATACAGTACCCGGCGATAAATATTGCACATCGACCTTTACCTTTTTTCATTTTATACAAAGAATAAAAATAATTATCAAAAGAAGCAAATCGTAATTGTTTTAACAGCTCCTAATAGATACCGGACTGTTTGTATTTCGTGCGACAGAGATAACGCTCTACGAAGCCGAAATTAGCCGATTGTCTCTTTCCAAAGGTCGATGTGCAATATTTATCACCGGGTACTGTACCAATTTTGATCGAAACCCGTAGCCGCCCCCAGCCGATAAGGCCTGATAAGTTCACAGACTAACGGACAGAGTTACTTTCGCATTTATAGTATTAATTAAGTATGGAAATATGGATTCCCAAGGCCCATATATTCAGCATCGGATACTGCGCAGACGTCGCTCGATACTCGCATCCGTTCGGAGCCAAATACTTGACCTATGGCTGATTGCCAGATATCACAGAACTCTGTGTATTCAACTGCGGATATCGTGTTAATATGTCTAAACCTGACAAAAATATAGTGACAAATATAGACTGGGACCCGTATTCTAAAACGTTGCTATAATAAATGTCGATTTAGAATTGATATATTTTATACAACTGTAATTTATTGAACTACAGTACCCGGCGATAAATATTGCACATAGACCTTTTTACACAAAACCATTTAATACAAAGAATAAAAATAATTATCAAAAGAAGCAAATCATAATTGTTTTAACAGCTCCTAATAGATACCGGACTGTTTGTATTTCGTGCGACAAAGATAACGCTCTACGAAGCCGAAATTAGCCGATTGTCTCTTTCCAAAGGTCGATGTGCAATATTTATCGCCGGGTACTGTAACTGATTATTTCGTGGTTTGACGAAAGAGAGTTATGCTATCAAAAATATGTCCTACTATTGTATTCATTCATTTCAGCCGGTAAGACGTCCACTGCTGGACATAGACCATCTCCAAGCACCGCCACTCTGACCAATTCTGTGCTTCCCGTATCTAGCGGATTCCTGAGGCCTTCACAAGGTCATCGGTCTACTTTGTGGGACGCCTTCTAACGCCACGTCTTGTTATATTGTATTTATGACAAGATAATTATATATTGTTGGTAATTCCTGGCTGTTCTCGTTTAGAAATTTTAACTATCAATAAGAGGTCATCATTAATAATGCAAGGAACAAATGTTTACAACATCCCTGACCCACGGTGTACCAAACCCGACGATTTTCAATGTTGCTTCGAAGATATAGACAGATTTGTCATTTTGTCAGTCTGAGCAATGGTAACCCAGTAGAGCAGTGGTTGCGAAGTAGTAACGGCCTCGACTTACGAGTTATACGTCGTGGGTTTAAACCCAGTCAGCTTTGTGTAATATAATTCATCACCGCTGCTCTCAAAAAGGTGAAGGAAAACATCGTGAGGGCATCGGCATGTCGTAGAACCAAAAATTCCAAGACATGTGACATCTACCAACCCGCACTGGGCCCGCGTGGCCCACTACCTCTCAAAACACTGGAGGCCTGTGTCTCAACAGAACGAAAATTATATGCTGATAATGTATGTAATTTTGTCTAAACGTGGATAAATTTATTAGCTGTTGCTCTATGCAGTTCTACTCTAGGACAACGCGTCCCTTTCTTCCCAATCCTCTCGACCTTAAGCTAGTGTGAACAAATCTTGCATAGGCGTCAAGCTCGTCCTGCCGTCTTCACCAGGGTCTGCCACGATTTCACTGGACGTTTTCCGAGATTTTAATAGTCATTCAAATAGACCACGACTCATGGCCTTGACATAAGAAAAAAAAAGTTCATTGAAACAAAAATACTTATCATCATCGGTAGAAAATCAGTTCCACAGCAAAGTTCTACACAATATCGGGCATTGGCGTACTTCCAGAGATAACTGACTCTTGGACAATGCTCATACATAAATTACAGCTTCTGCGAATGCATGCCGGGAACGTTGCCATATCCACATACATACCTAGTATAAAAATAATGGTGTGTTTCATGCATTTTTCTCTTTTTATTCTATTAAATTTTTGGATGGATTTATTGTCGTTTTTCGTGGTAGTTTTTTGAGAGAGATAAATTAATGTAAAAGTTTGTTTAAAATGTATTATTTACATAGAGATCTGATGTTGGAGACGAATGTTGAGAATACTGTGGACTGCCAAGTCGACCATATGTCAACAACGCATTCTATCCTATTTCGGCCACATATGTTGTACGCAGAGGCGAAGAAAGTTTGGAAAAACAGATTGTAGTTGGGATCGCGCGGTCGTTCACCAACACGATGAACCGATCAGGTGAAGGAATCATCGTCCTCTAAATTCTACACGGTGGTAAGGGATGCGCTGCACAGAATCCGGTGGTAACGGATCATCCGCTCCGGATGAAACTCCGAAGCTGACCTCGATCCTCAGACATAAGGGGCCGGCTAAAGAGACATTTACATGGAACTACTTGCAATGTACGTTCTACACAACTGGTAGTGTTCCATGTTTCTGTTAACCCTTCCAACTCCTTGTAATAAGATAACACGTCATAGTACAATATTAACAGCAAGTAGCTAATTTATACCTTATTACAATGACCTAAGAGTTACATTGATGGTTGGTTTTCTTTCACAACTGAGAGTTGTAATTTGATAGTGAATGTGGTACGTACAGTCCAGACCTCTCTGTCTACCCAAGAGCATGACCTCACCAACCTGAGTTCGAAAAATTATTCATAAAAAAAAAACATCTTAATTCTAAGTTAAATATATTTTTAGTAATATAAATATTATCCCTTTATTATACAAACACGAATAATTTTTCACTAAAACTTACTTTTGTTTAGTACGTAACAGAATCAGTATCAGCTACAGTATTAGTATTATCAAACTATGAAACCCAATTAGCGATTATTATGTACCTACTCAGATTATTTTCTGGTTCAGTAAGGAACAGTTAATTAGTACACTAGCTGTGCCTCCGGCTTCGTTCATATAACAGTGAAATAATGTACATTCGTCATTTTCCGAACAAATGTAGCAATGGATTAGCAATACGTATCCTTCAAAATTATTCAGATTGACTAACGCAACAAGATTGCTTGTTGCGTGTGTGCACGCCATCATAATTTTCATAAAGCTGTATGAAAAATTGTCTTGACAAATAAAATATGCCAAAACCGTCTTTAGTAGGTAAATTATAAAGTCTTAACTACTTTTTTTAGTATTTAAATGTCCTTTTAACGGAACCTTTTTTATTACAGATGTCTTTGAATGAAATGCACCAGTTTCCGTCTAGAAAAATCTCAAAGGTTTTTTGTTGTTACTTTTTTCAGTTGATTAGAGGGTTGCATGGCTGCAAGCTAAATTGATTGGAACACCATTTATTGGTGTCTATAGAGGTGTGGCGTCATTACGGTAGAGTGATGATTTATTTTTTCAAGGTACAGGCGATGATTTATTTTTTCAAGGTAAAATAAAGGTGTATAACGTAATTTCATGGAGCCTTTATAATACAGACAATAACAAGAGAAAGTATCTAGTTTTTTTTTTATATTTTATACTATTTTAATGATTAAAATAATTGTTTTTATATACTAATATTTAAAAATATAAGTGATATGTATTTAGTTTAATAAAGGAAATAGTTTTTTTGCACCTTAAAGTAGAAACATATGGATTACAATAAAAATAGGCCTAAGGTAAGTTGAGTTGTGTGTTAGAATTGCAGTCAAAACCTAAGCTAAGATAACCTTATAATTAACACAGATACTTATAATTAACTTATAATTATAAGTATCTGTGCCCACTCTCGTTAGCAATTGTAGTCGATGATCAATAATTTTTCATATTATTATTATATTATTGTTGTATCGTATTACCCAGTAACTGGGTTGAGGAGGTCAGATAGGCAGTCGCTCCATGAAAAAAAAAACTGGTATTCAGCTGCATCCGGTTAGGCTGGAAGCCGACCACAACATAGTTGGGAAAAGGCTAGGCAGATGATGATGATCAATAACTATTAATATTTTTGCCGCCATTATTAGGAATATATGTGCATCTCTGATGACGTGTGTTCGCGGCGTCACCAACAGTATTCTCAGCCCTGCCCGATGTTACGGAGGTGGATGCAGCTCCACACTGAATTATGAAAACCTCATAAATTTTATATAAACAACAAATGTACCTTCCGTAATAACAAAATTACTTCACGCCTAATTCCATAAAAAAATAACCTCAAAAATGGAGCCAGTATTTTTATCAAGCACATTTTCTAAAAAAGGTTCTTTCCTTTTGTGATTTGCTACCATTGCGGTGACAATTCCCGACGTTAAAATATGAATACTCATTGGTATTCCGGTATCCGCCATCCCCCACTTTAATACCGTTTATCTCGTTACTATAATATTTTCGGGCGTTAACCTCGCTCGGCGTCGACTAAGGCTTCATACTCACGAACGACTTTCCAACGACATTAAAACTTGGAACCACAGAAAATAAAAAGACAAGTAACAATTCTTTATCTTGTACAAATAAAGTGAAGTCCTGACTCTTGCACTGAGTTTCTCCTGCAAAAAAAAACAGTGAAAATGAGTCGTAGGTTTTTATGACTGCTATGACGCGTTTTAATACTAAATTATTACTTTGCACAGGTAACGACTTTTTTGTACTAATTTCGTTGGAAAGTAGTATGTGTAAACTAAGCCTAAAATGCTTTAAAGGGGAAAAATACCTGCATTTTATAAGTCGCTCTTTCAAACCTTACGTAGCTTTGATAAGGTTTTTAAACGCTTTTGAATGGGATTTGCCTTGGGATGCTACTTATTCGTTTTTCTTCGTGTTGAAAATAATTGGAAGATATTCTTAAATATTTAGCATTTTGAATGTTGTATTGTCAGCATTACAATATTTTTTTTTATTTTTGCTGTATACGTTTATTTATAAAAATACTAGCTTCCGCCCGCGGCTTCGCTCGCGAGGTATGTCGCTCACAACTATTACGAAGAAGGACATAGGTGTCCTTCTTCGGGTTGCAATCTATCTCTCTGCCAAATTTTATCGAAGTCCGTTCAGTGGTTTAGGCGTGAAAAGGTAACATACAAACAGACAGACATACAGAGTTACTTTCGAATTTATAATATTAGTATGGATTTTTGACCTACAAACACGACTTTTATCGTGCTTTCATGTAAAATGTATAAAATAAGAACAAAATCTACACACACATAATTTTATAACTAAATACATTAATTGTTTCACAAATAATTTGCACTTAAAAAATCGCACCGTTTACTGTTACATCATAAACCACTAAAAGCCCCACTGATCTCGTGAGCCGCAAAACAAACAAACATACACACACACTAACTTAATACCAACTCTAGTAGATAAGCAGTTATGATGAAAAATTTCAAACATGTTTACAAGTTCCGCGATTGCTTCCAGCGTATAGAGAGATAAAAGTGGGGGGAGGAGAGGGGAAAACTCAGCCTGTTTATATTAACTGCATATTGTACGACCAATCAAGTGGATACGACATTTTACATGGCATACTTATGGATACCAGCTTTCGTAGTAATCTCGTAGCGATTCGTAGCAATTTCGTAGCTTCGTAGAGATTTCGTAGCAGTAGTTTCGTTGTTGAAAAATGTTAGTTTTTGAATACAATAGATGATTGCTGTTTTATTCCATAAGCCAAACGTGATGTATTGTGTCTACTGGTTGATTTTATTTTTGGTGCTTTGAAGGAATCTTTCTTAAGAGTAAACTAGTCGCGAGCTCAAACTCAAAAACACCGTTCCGAACTAATAGGTGCGTAGAAAAATCGAAATGTGCTTCGGAAAATCGAGTTCTATGAATAAACCACTGCATGAATCAATTAAAAATAAAGATTATTGAACTCTTTGATAACTGAGCTTTGTCGGTACGGACTTGGCTTTGAAGATTTTGCAGTTCTTTTGTTACTTATTTACACCTAAAATTACGTTAAAAATAGCAAGAAAACGAAACTTTTTTGGCTCATAACTTTTTAATGGCTTTTTTTACTATTCTGTTTCTGTATAGTCAAAATTAATAGTAAGTCAAAAGGATATCATGTTTAATTTTGGATGCACAAAGTCAAACAGTGGAGTAATACTCTCCCAAAATTTGTATTGAAAAAATATCAACTAGTGGCACCTTAAGTAAGGATTGTTAACAGTAACTACGGTTTTTAGGTAAAGCCAGACAATAAAATCCTTTATCATACTTTAAAACCTTGTCATGTTTTATATAAGTACCATGCAAATGGTGACGTCAAAAAACGTGTCAATGTTCTAAAAAATGGCTACTTTATCTACTTGAATGGACAAGCAACGAGTTTAATATTGCAAAGTCCAAAACCTATCCTGTCTTTATTACATACTAGCAGCGCCCCACGGTTAAACCCGCATAAGTTAAGACCCCGTGGGAATATCGGGATAAAAAGTATCCTATGTGTTAAAAAAAATTAAATCTAAAGCAAATTATGAATTGTCACGACCGCACGATATTTACCGCGCGGCGAATTATTAACTATGATTTATGCTTTTATTTGTTGCAATTCATTCAAAGTCGGAATTGCCTTAATACAGAAAGTGTTCGGGTTTTACCCGGACACTATTTAAAAACCTCGCTCGGACGCCCTTTAAACTAGGACAAATCCGGGAAAACCCGGACGGATGGCAGCCCTACTTCTACGCTACGATGCGAAAAAGATGAGTCTCCCTGGTGCGCGGGGTGCGGGCCAGCCCCAACATTATATTGCGGTGTATCGCGAGCACACGGGACTGCTTGTATATGAATCGCTGTTGCAAACTTTCCATATCAGTGTTGAGCCTGTAACAGGGATTCGCATGAACTATATTGCAGTGTTAGATTAGTGTATAGGTTAAATTTACTAACGTAGTTGTTAAAAAATATTGTTACTAACATATCTGAGTCCTTTGTTATTATCTATACTATATAATATTATAAAGCTGAAGAATTTGTTTGTTTGTTTGGTTGAACGCGCTAATCTCTGGAACTACCAGTCGGATTTGAAAAATTCTTTTTGCATTTGATAGCCCAATTCTCGAGGAAGGCTATAGGTTATTTTAACATCACGCTATGACCTTAAGGAGCTGTGCAAAAAGAAAAAACGTCAGAAAGAACGCTAAGCAAAAACGAAGTAATAGCGCGGGCAGGCGATGTGATGCGACGGGGTGGGTCGGAGTAACAAGAAATTTCACGCGGACGAAGTCGCGGGCAGAAGCTAGTTAAATATAAGTAGAAAAGTGCAATACCGACGCGGTGAAAATGTAGGTACTGAAAAGCATTTTTTTTTAAATAGCATACAATTATTAGACTATTTAATTTTTTTTTTCTGTTCAGTACATTTTGACCTTTCAACGCAGGGGCAGTTCAGAATAATGTACAGACGCCAGCACATCAAGCTACCCGAAATTGTCAAATTTTCTCAATCAATATTGAAGCTTATGTTTTAGCGATAAATTTGATGAAATTTGATAGATTGTAGTAGCTTGATGTGCTGGCGTCTGTATTAAATCTATAGTAACAGGTTGTGTGTGTATGTCCCTGTCACTCTGTGAAAAAAAATGTTTAAATTTATTTTAAAAAAATCGTATACATAAAAAAGAAAATTGTAATAAAATTGTAATAAAATTGTAATTTTCTGATAAGCTAATAATTACGTGATTTGCCCACAATTCCAACTCGCCGAATAAAACCCATGTAACTGACCGAAGCAGAATGTTAGATACTAAAACAGTTAGCAGATAATCCGACCCGGGACAACCTCGTGACGTCCCTACTACTAAATCTGACGTTAGAGGCTCTATCTTGAGCTGAAAGCCTCTTAACGTCGCTTCATAACGTCTTTAATGTTTGTGTTGGATTTTGATTACAGTTTAGCGTCTCTAGTATAACGTTATTTTTAATGGTTTGGTTAATATAAGTTGTTGTAGTTTAGTTAGTGCAGTTTATAGGGAGTTACAATGATGAAGAGATAGCATTGGTATCGGCTCCGACTTCCGAATTGCAGGTCTTGAGTTCGAACCCTGGTCTCGGTCTCGGTCAGGTTCGGGGTCTTGGGTCCCCTTTACTTGAAGTATTTATTTACAAAAAAAATTGCTTGTGTTTTGAGAGCAGTGATGATTAATTTCATCACCACTGATCACAAAACGGTGAAAGAAAACCTCGTGAGGGAACCGGCATGTCCTAGAACCAAAATTTTGAAGACATGTGACATCCACCAACTTGCACTGGGCCCGTGGCACAGAAAGGAGTCTTTCTTTCTTTTCTTTCTTGTCACTTTACTTTTTGTTTCTTTATCGGCACCTTGTTTCATAATCATGTGGGTAATTTGGTTATCATCTAATATTGTACTTTTGTGTGTTGTGCTGTCTTCTTGTATGTGCCAAATAAATGGTTTATCTATCCATCTATCTATCTTTTGTCCTAGCAATCGGAAAATTATAGGCTGATTATGTATGATGATGAAGTGGTTAAGGGGTATTGTATACCCAGTAACAGCGTATAACAGTAACAGCAGATAGGCAGTTGCTCCATGTAAAATACTGGTATACAGCTGCAAATGGTTAGACTGCAAGCTGACTCCAACATAGTTGTGGAAAAGCTAGGAAGACGATCAGAGACGAATATAGGATTTCTTTAGATTATTTTATGGAAAAAAGGTAAGTAATCAGCTAAAAAATCGTGTGCGGTCGGGGGAACCCCATCAGGAACGGAGTTTCGCACGCATATACACATGCGTATAAAGTAGAAAGAGACAGAAAGTCGCATGGAGGGAGCATAACGTTTTTTCCTTACATGATGATTTCTACCAGTCAACTCCTACGCAAGCCGCGTTAAGTAACTTCGTTCCTTTATACTTTAGTCTAGAAAGGAATCTATACTATAATATATATTAATAATAAAGCTGTAGAGTTTTGTTTTTTTCAACGCGCTAATCTCTGGAACTACCAGGCGGATTTTTTTTTGCATTTGATAGCCCAATTCTCGAGGAAGCAAAATGAAAAAATGAAGTGACAGCGCGGGCAGGTGATGCGATGCAGCGAGGTGGATCGAGAGAACAAGAAATTTCACGCGATTAAAGTCACGGGCAGAAGCTAGTAAATAATAATAGCAAACCGTGACCGAGTAGTGTTTGCCCGAAAATAAGTGGATTTCGTCGTAACTACATAAAGAAAGAAAGAAAAAAAAGTTTATTTGGAGAGAGTTCGTGAAACACAAAATACAAAAAAAAAACAAAATAAATATAATTTTTCAAACAACAATAGTGTGTGCCTCATAGCTGCTGTCTGACGCTGTGGTTTTCTAATGAACCATTAGGGAAAATATAAAATGAACAGTAACAGCACTAAATAATTGTATGTATTTTACCACTAATGTAGAATTTAATATATATGCCATGAACCAAGTGATTATTAGGACATTATAAAAAATGCCCGGGCAGTATGAAAAATGCCCAATTTGAGAGGGCAGTGTGATAACAACTATTGAAATAATCACATCAACCAGGCAGGCATTTTTTATAATGCTAGTCTCCTATGGGGCAGAACAATTAAAACCAGGTTTAATTACAGTAATTTTTATTTCAAACGTAGAATCAATATTTAAAATCGAACATGTTTCTATTCATAGACACTCTGCTGGCGATAGGCGACTAAGGATGCAAGAGCGAGCGAAGGGCACCCCGAGGTTAGGTTTGGTTAGATTACTTTAAACAGTATTATTACCATAATTAAATCAGTATACAATGGTCCCACAGCTGGAACACAAGTCTCCTCTCTGTTAGGGGACAATTCAATAAAACGGTTTCATTCCTGTACTTCAAACACACAAATGCGCTCTCGAAAAAAAAATATTCCGACGAACTGAGAACCTACTCCTTTTTTTGACGTCGGTTAAAAATAAGAAAAATCACAAACACTTACACGGCTTACAACGTGGAGGCTCAGTCGCGTTCGTAATCTGCCACTCGTCAAACACTCCTTTAGAGGCTTACTTGAACACGATGTAAAAAATGGATGGCTGAAGATTTTAGGGGATTAATACGAGTACCTATTCTTATAATATATTCTTACTATTATATATATATATAATAGTATTATTATAATATATTCTTACTGAAAAATACCCATTGATAAAGTAATACTTATCCTGTGATTTATTTTAGACTTACAAGTCTAAAATTATTTTATTCTACAAAATCCTTCCTTAAAGCCAAGCCAATTTACAAAATATGAAGCAATTATTTAATTACAAAAATCTATTGTTTGGACTAAAAAGTGAAAACACTAGTGTTTTATTATGTTGCTTGTAGAATAATCTGACAAAAAATCAGAATGATTGTATGTTTATTAGTATGGTTTTTATTGTATAAAGATCGTTTATAGAGGTAGGTATCTTCATGATTTTTTTCTATCAAAGTAAATTAGTTGTATTATGTTTTCAATACACTATCTACCTAGCATATATCCTGAAAATTATCATAATTATATTTTTCTAAATTTGTTTACTGTATTCGATCATATACTTTTATTGTTTCTAAAACTTGCGTGTTTCGCGTTTATATAGGTCCAGTAATCCCTTTAAGATAACCTACTTTCGAAATAGCAAATAACGAACAAAAACTAAAACACCACACAATATCATAAGACCATAAAAGCTTTACACTCAACAAAACTAGACAAGAAAGTTTTGCACAATACTTGTAAGTATTGTGCAAAACTTTCTTGTGCAAGTGCATAGTATAAGTTGGCGACGAACTTGCAGGCGTAATACGCAAGTTAAGTTGTTCCAGCAAGTTACATTCGACTCGCTATTGGAGAGTTTACGAGTTTGTTAATAACGTATTAATTGCTGAGGGCTTTAGAGTTGAGTGCCGGTAGCCATAGTTTTGATATTATAAGTTAATTTAAACTGCAAACGACTTCGACCTTTTAAAGTGTTCCAGTCAACAAAGTAAATGTGTAGTATAACATAACTACATAAATTTCCTAGTAATTCCAAATTATAAATATTTTTTATATTTATTTCTAAACATTATATCGGCTGACTTTTTACCGTTTGGACAAAACAGAGTATAAAAGGTGAACGCAATAGAAGCCTATTATAAAAAGAGATTTCCTTGCCATAGCACGGAAATTTCTTTTTTTTTTTACTCCTCACCTTTTTATTCAGTTTTTTGTACAGACGGTCAAATAGTCAGATGGTATAATAAAACCTGTAACGATATGAATGAATGAATGATAGATAGTTAAATAAATAAAATACATAAATAAATAAAATATGAAAAAATAAATGGTTATAAGGGAGACAATAAATTCTATCCTAATATCGTAACTTCATCCATACTAATATTATAAATGCGAAAGTGTGTCTGTCTGTAACCTTTTCATGTATAAACGGCTGAACCGATTTAGATTAAATTTGTTATAGAGATAGTTTGAGTCCCGGGAAAGGACATAGTTTTTATCCCAATAGAAACTTAAACCGGGTGAAACCGCGGGGCGCAACTAGTATATATATATATATTATTAATTTTAAATGTATATTATTAGTTTGTTTGTTACCTTTTCACGCAAAATTTCAGGATGATCTATGTTATTTTCTATCTCATTCTATTTTAGGTTCGCCTCTTATCTAATATCTTATCTAATGTCTTGTAAATTTCCAATTATGTACTTGAAACGCGATTTTATAACATCACTTCACACTCAATTGGTAGTTTCGGTGAAAACAAAAGTATTGTATGGTAGTATTAATAAATAAATAAATATATTAATTATTTATTTATGGCAACTAGGCCCAATTGTTAGTAACATTGTTCTTAAAAACTATTGTTAGTAAACAAACACAGAAACAAAAACAAGATTGTAAGGTTAGCTATGGGGTCTTCTGATAAGCACCTCCACAGCGTGCGACAACCAAAGTGCGTCGTACTTTTCTATAAATATACCATTGATTGACAGAATCGCAGTGAGCCCGGTGTCGAGGGAAATCTACATGCGAATGAATTGATGCCGTGACTCAATTGAAGCTTTGTTACGTTTGTATACTATGATATACATAGTTACAATGGGTTTCAGAATGCTTCGCCCTCCTCGGGCAGGCTAAGGTCTTGGACCATACCGCCTCGTCTTCAGTGCTTATTGTCCTTTTTGACTAAAGGCAAGACCAAAGCCTCCTTTCAGTTTCATCCTTCTTGTTCAAAAGTAAATAAGGCCACAGCCTCGTCCTTAGTAATTTATACTTTATTTGCTCTGTGCAAAAAACAAAATTAATTTTGACATTTAGGTTTCTCGTCGCGTTCGTCAACATGACAGAATGTTGCGTTCATATATCTTTTTCCACAGCCCGGTAACTGATGGTTCAAATAATTCTAAAATATTAACTCAAAACAGTTACACTTCCAAACAGATGGTGAAGGAAAACTACAGCCGCGTCACGATGAGTACCTTTCACAAAACATTAAAAAAACAAATGCACTAAAAATTTTCACCTCATAAACCCATTTACACCTTATTAATATATGGACAAAGGCGCTAAAATACTTAAGTAGTTGCAAAGAGTTTCATTGCAAAGATTACAGGCACATAAAAAACCTTCTTTTGTTTATTTAATCAGCCAATGGGCGGGTTTTTGGAGCACAGAATTAGAAAAGTTTTACCCTTATTTTTACGCAAACAACCATTTTTATTCAGAAGTGTTTAAATATTAAGTTTGTTTAATAAACCCATGACCTCGGTCCACTTCCGAAGTGGCGAAAGATGGCTGATTTAAAATGTCATTACTGAATGTTATTTGAAGATTAATTTGGAATGGATTTTTATAATTAACGCTTTTTTGATTGGGTCGGCTAAGTTCTTTGAGTGGGGGTTTATACCGTCGTTGTAGATGTGCGTTGGCATAATGACGATCCCTTGGGTTCCTAACAATGAATACCTACTTATAAAACTTACTGGGTAATTGTCTGCCTTGGCAAATTCCTGATTAACTGAATTACGTTTCTTTTTCTAGTTTAAATAGAAGTTTCTCTGATGGAGGTCACAGGAATCCGATGAATGCAGACAACCCATGAGTTGTCGGAAGCTTATGTCCTGCAGTGGACATCTTAAAGCTAATTTTATTTATTTATTTATTCATCAATCAAGTAACATAGACTTATACAATTATTAGGCATACAATGTCAAAAGCAATAAATACACTTAAAAAAAATAAATAGAATACAAAATAGAAAAATTAAATTAAATTAAATCACATTGCTAGGTCATAAAATAAAAATAAAATAAATAGATAAATAAGACAGAATAGTTATAATTTTCTGACCGGCATTCGAACAGCAACATGCCTGTCGCATCATTGCGCACCAAGGACGCACAGGCACACCGCTTGCGCATAGAAGCGTGGAAACAATCAGTTGCGTGCAATCGCGAACATCCCTGATGCGCTACAGAAACGGGGCAGCCCCAACACCGCCCTCAACGCATTGTTGTACTGGACACGGAGGGTACTGTATGCCCTTTCAGTATAGTCAAAGATAAAGTCTAAGATAAACCCATTCCAACTGTAAATACTATGCTATGTAATATAAACGCCAGCACATCAAGCTACTACAATTTGTTATTTTTTTTTAATAGATTTTCAACTTTATCGCTACAGCAAAAGGTTCAAAGTTGATTGGGAAAATTGGACAGTTTCGGGTAGCTTGATGTGCTTACAATGAAGGTACTTACAATTTTTTTTTGGTTTTAGGACTTCTCAATAACTCTTCTAAACGCAACGTATGTTCCTCGAAAATCAATAGTTTAGAAGCTGTGATTTAATAAATTTATTTTCATAAAGTCGCTACTTTAGTACATATTACCATTTGGGAATAATCCTAAAAAAATCTCTTTAGTTGTTAGCTACATGTCTATAATACTTAATCACCGAATTTGATTCGATTTAGTGTAAAAACTTTCAATCTAGAGATGTTAACACAACTAAAGTAGACATTTTAAGAGAACATTGTGGGACATACACACGTTTATTGTGAATCCATGTGATGTCGAAGACACAAAAAATTTTTTGAACCACTGTAAATCGACCAACCTGTATATCTACACGCCTCACATCAATAGCTCTCGTTTTGAGACCCATATCTAACAATCACAAAACAAATGCTTTTACAAAACACTTCTAAATTACGTTTACCTGCTCGAATAGGGTTAATAGCATAACCCATCTCATATTATATCCCGCTCAATCGAGAGGAACTAAAAATTTCTTTCATTCACAACAGACAGCCGACACATCTGTTCATAATAAGCCATTCAGAACTGTTCACAAACTTGTACAAGAGACACAGCAAGCTGATTTCCATACTATTGTGAATTGTCTTGTTCAAATATAGTATTATAAGCCGCACCTGCCTGGGTGATATGATAACTGAGTTAGTTTGTGTTTTGTTCATTTGTGTGTTGTATGTGTGTGTACAGTTTTACAAGTTAGCGGTCGAACATAACTTACACCATTCGTATAGTACAGATGCCAGCACATCAAGCTACCCGAAACTGTCAAATTTTCCCAATCAAATTTGAACCTTATGCTTTAGCGATAAAGTTGAAAATCTATTAAAGAAATTTGACAGATTGCAGTAGCTTGATGTGCTGGCGTCTGTACACTCGCACTCGCACCGGACACACATGCAACTACAAATGCAGCTAATTATTCTACTACGGCTGATTCTAATACGTGCTGAAAAATCCCTGATGGACAAAACCCTAAATATCATTTGGCCGATCTAGAATTCCAACCAACTCTATGTTTTTGTTAAAAATTATTAAATTGTTTCCTAACGATATGCTAACTCCACCGACTTCTCATAGTTGCAATGTACCCGAAATGTCATTGATATCAATTTCAAAACAACCGATGTTTTGTATCAATGAAAAGCGTTCATCTATTTCGAGACACAATCAATCGACTCCGTGGCGCAACGGTAGCGCGTCTGACTCCAGATCAGAAGGTTGCGTGTTCAAATCACGTCGGGGTCAAAATCCTCTTTTTGTGGATCCAAATTTTTTTCCCCATTTTATTACAATTTAAATCCAGAGCCGGCTTAAGATCTAGTCAGAAATAAATCCAAATAGTAAATTATAAGAAAGAAACAATTCGTCTTTTCGTGAAGTTTATTGACCAACTCCTCGAAAACTGAAATTGTCTACAAATAAAAGAATTTTTATTCCAATTTTCGGTGTAGTAATATTTGAGTATTGAAACTCACACGAAGTCCTATACAAAATCGTTAATATTACCGAATACCCTTACGCAAGAGGGTTCTGAAGTGCTAAGCAAATATCTTCAGGAGTATCTTATTTAGTTCCAATATACTAACGTAGAGGGGAAAACACACAACTCTTGTACAGACGCCAGCTGCACATCAAGCTACCCGAAACTGTCAAATTTTCCCATTCAACTTTGAACCTTATGCTTCAGGGATAAAGTTGAAAATCTATTAAAGAAATTTGACAGATTGTAGTAGCTTGACGTGCTGGCGTCTGTACATAATACCAAGGAGTAGGGCTGATCATTGAAATCTTGATAGTTTTATTTACGAGAATATATTTGTTCGGCAGGGTATATTGTCAAGAGTATATTTATTATATTAATCTTGGTTGATGTGTGGAAAATATCGTGAGAAATAAAAGCCTTTTATTATATAAAAAAAAACGTCATTTTAAAGTGTTTAAACATATTAACAACATAACTCATAATTATATTCCCTGAAGGGTTAGGGTACGGTGCACCTATGTATGTGTAGTACGCCCGTCACCCATATCTCACCGTAAAAACTTAGGTGAAGTGAACGTGGAGTGAGCTGTCAATAGTGTCAATTCCTAGCAAAAACAAACTCATAGTAGTAGCTATTCAAAATGACATTTTTCTATAACCTGCAGTGCGATTCTGTAACCATCTCACCGTGAAAACTTAGGTGAAGTGAGAGTGGAGTGAGCTGTCAATAGTCTAGTGTCAATTCCTAGCAAAAACAAACTCACTTCACCTAAGTTTTCACTGTGAGATTTTTACAGAATCGACCGGCTGATTTGACTTGCCCCCGACAGCAGACCGCTGTCGGAAGCATAGCGGTCGTCTATTTAATTGAAACTGTTAAAATGATCGGGTTTTGGATTTGTCAACAGTGTTTTAAGGACTACTACCATAACATGGATTAATTTTCGATACGGCACGGAAGCGTATCGAGTGGTTGTGAATAGCTATCTATGGTCAGCGGGATTGTCCGAAAGGGTTACCGCTGGCTCGGAACATAAAGGGCTAAGGAAGGAACACGGGTGGGTTTTAGTCAGTAAGAGTCTGACACTCCCTTCCGCCTTCCGCTCCACCCAGAGCGGGAGGGGTCATTTGATGATTTCCCATCCTAAAAAAAAAAAAATCGGTTGTCTGTAAAGTCGGTTTACTGACAAGCTGACGATAGTTGAACGTGACAACGTCATAAGAAAATACTGATGGAATAGTTGCATTGCATTTGTTAATATTCGCTTGCACTTCAAGCCGCCATGGAACGCCTCCACGCTACAGAGCGAGGCCGCGAGGTAACGCTACATGAGTCATGTTTTTTCGTGAGTGCAGCCAGCTTCATCGACTTATTAGACGTTGTCACGTCACAAAAAATAGCTATCTATGCAGTTATGTTTAAGTTCCTTGTAAATATGTATCTATGTGTCTTGTTTATAACCTTTTTATGTATTTGTGTACCTATTTTATTTATAATTCTCTAAGGTATATTTTTAACAGTTTTTTTTTAAATAATTATTCCTCTCAACCAAAACACCTGCCATCTAATCTCGTCAGCACCCTTGGTTGAGTGGCAGAGAATGCTTAAGGCATTGAGTCCGCCTTTGTACCGTTTTTTGTGTGCGAAATGTTTAAATAAATAAATAGAGGACGAGCCGACCGTCAAGAACGACCACAATTACAGACTTTCGGCTGCTACTGAGAAATTCCAGATAGAAAAATCCAATAACAAAAATGTTTTTGTGCCCAATTATCTTTACTACGTACGTTCAAGTAATTAAAACATTCTTTAGGAACCTATACTCTTTATTGTTTGTACTTTTTAACCGTCTTCAAAAAAGGAGGAGGTTCTCAATTCGGGTGTTCATATTTTTTATTGTTTGTGTTTGTAATTTGCAGGTCAGTATCAGGTTGTATCTTTAGCAAAATATTATTCACGACTATAATATTATATGTATTTACAGAATTATAGTCATTAGAATAGAATCTTTAAGTTAGATTTGTTTTCTAAGAACTTTTCCATAAGAGATTTATTCTTAAGGAACAAATCTAACTTAGAATTATGTATGAATGATTCTAATTATTATAATTCTGTAAAGACGTACCTGTTATAGTTGCAAGATACAACCTGACATTGACTTGAAAATTGCCAAAAACGTAAGAAAATTTGAATTTCGCGGTCTATCACTGCGTATTCACCTTAAATTGTCCGTGATCCCTGCGCATTCACCTCAAGGTAAATTAATTTTAGTTCATTTTGCGACCAAGGACATCGAGAAGAACGGGCAGGAATATCCATGGACAGTCCTTTAAATTATATTTTTACAAAAATATTAGTTACAATATTACAGCACCTGCTACGGTCCTTAAATACTCATTTTGTTTTTTCTTTTATGTTTATACATCTGGGGCCTAAAAACATCACTTTAGCAGAATCATAAAAGGGTATCATAATATGGCGAAGACAGTCCGTGTTTTTCTTTTTTTCGCTGCACTACGTAGGTATAATCAAAGAGATTGGGATTGGATTGATTGGTATTTTAGCACAGACAAAAAAAAATAACCGAAAAATCCTTTAGCAATGGGATTTGATAGATTAACTTAACAGTTAACTGTCCATTATGATTCATAATGTTATCCGTTTATGATTCTGCCAAAGTGGCTTTTTAAACCCCCTGGTCATACACGCGCGTCGCCATATTGTGGTCTGTAATTGCCTTTCAATTTGTAGCAACTAAGCTTGGTGATTGGTAGAGCAGTGGTATCCCAGTGGTAACGGCCGTGACTTACGGGTTGTAGGTCGTAGGGTCGAACCCTGACAGGCGCTTTACGTTGTATAAATTATTTTATCGCCACTACTCTGAAAACAGTGAACGAAAACATTGCAAAGAAACCGGTATATCTAAGAACAAAAAAAAAATCGAAGACATATTGTGACATACCTCTCACCGGGAGAAGGCTTGTATCCCGTCCCAGCTCATTATCTGCCTAGTCTTTTCCCAACTATGCTGGGGTCGGCTTCCAATCTAACCGAATGCAGCTGAATACCAGTATTTTACATGGAGCGACTGCCTATCTGACCTCCACAACCAGTTATTGGATAATACGATACCCTTGGTATCGTATTATCGTAAGCAAAATACGCGCATTGACGTGGAGTTGCGGACACCAGCCCGTATTACCTATTACCTACCCCGTGGTAAGACTGGTTGTCAGACTTTCGGGCTTCTGACTACCCGTAACGACTGTCAAAGATCCAAAGATCCACGAATGAAAGCTGGGACCAACGGCTTAACGTGCTTTCCGAGGCACGGAGGGGTCTCGGTATGTAAAGATGGTCACCCATCCACAGACCAACCGCGGCAAGGGTAGCTTAACCTGATCGATCGACCTGTGCGGCTTATTTCGCCACGGACCCCTCTTGTGCCGTCCCAGCTGTGGGAACGTTATTGGCTGATAATGATAATCATGGTGATTATACCTTATTCTTTCTCTGTATATGAAGAGATGTTTGTCCTTGTCTTTTCCTAAATTTACAATATTATTCAGATTTTCTCTTTCAAAAATTCCTTCTTAATAGTCTACACTACTCTGAGGCACACAATACGTACTATAAATAAACAACGTACTTACCACATATCAGACTCCGACTGGCACAAACGCCGACATAATATCCTAAGTACGCATAACCAATCTTGGCCCGCAGTGAGGCACATGAGGGCCGCAATCCGAATACAAATAGAATGGACATGGGACAGGGAAGTAGTTGGGATATGGATGAGGCAAGGAAAGCAGACACGAAAAGAAAAACAGAAGGAGAAAAATATCAGGGGATAAAAAATAGAATTTACAGTGCAAAAGTAGTCGCTATTTTTCCACTCTGGAACTGGCGTTTTGCTTCTGTTTTGATTGTAGTTTGCTTGTTGTCATTTTGTGTATTGTCTTTGGTCCCTGGCCCTGACACCAAGCATTGGGGAAAATTGTCAACGTTTTATTGCTCAAGTACGAGGTTTTTGGCTATAGTTGTGAAAAGGCTAGGCAGATGATGATGGTGGAAGAGTATTAAATGCAAAGAGATCTACTGACCATGATTTAAACACATTAAAAAAGATCATGCGCATTATATTGAAGAATACTTCTATTATAATTATAAGGATATGAATGTTCGGGAATGATAAGCTTATAATGAATTCAAGATTATTTATAAATTACTAGAGTTCAAAATAGTGTCATCTTCGGCATCTTGACATCCTGTTGACATTTTACGCCCACGCATATCCTCAATAGATTGCTTACCCCTTCACTCAAAACATGACAAGCACAAAACAGCAGTCCTTCAGAGATACACATAGAGCACAGTCCATAAATAAATAAAAAACCCAACTTCCACTGGACAGAAAAACCTCGCCCAAACCTTGACTTGTCTTATCCAGAAATAGTACATCCGTATCATCGATTCATGACTTATGGCTGCCTCTACGGTCCACTCAATTATTCATGATTTCCATTCTAACGGCGATGGAACATCTTTTTTATATCACTATATATATTTTTTACATATTCCCTTGAGGAAAGTGTAACTCAATAATAGGATAATCTTACTGTTTTCTGGAGTCTTCAGATTTTCTTTGGGTGCTACGACCTTTGTTGTTAGGGTGATTTTAATATTAATTTTTTGTGTGTGTATTATCTTTTTGGATGTAAAGCTTGGACGGAAGTAATCTTTACCTTTTTTTGCGACTTCCTGATGTTATGCCGTTAATGTCTACCGTATGTATCTTTTTACAATATGTACCTATACTAGATCATAAACGTGACGTCAGTGTAATTGTGCATCACGCTTATTAAATAATTTATACCGTACCAGATAATATTTTACCATGTGCCTCAAGCCTAAGTTGCTAAGTGACCTTATTGGTGATGTTATTCAGAATGAGATGAGTTGCGTAGTGCTCGCAACCGGCGTGCGTGTATGACCACAGAGAGAGAGGGCAATTCTCTTAATTTTAAGAATATTCAGTCTGATCTCAGTCTCAATGTGTCAAAGATACCTCTAATTTCCCCATATTTTTGATAATTTTTTTGAATTTTTTTTGTCGCCGAGTGTGAGACTGCGACTAAATTTTGAACTTTTAAATTACGAGAATTGGCCTTCTGATTTATGAACGAAGCTAAAGGAATATGTAAGGATAGTAGCAGGAAGCGTTTTGTAGTCTCTGCCTATCACCATGGGAAGAAGGCGTGAGTTTATGTCTATCTGTATCATGTCGTGTCTATGGTGTTTTGTTAGTCAGAGGTTGACTTGAAATGTGTGTTACAAGATGTATTACATAAATGATGCAATATTCTTTTGTGTTTACCGAGCTTGGCAGAATATTAAAAAAAAGTTAAAAACTAACACCCGACTACTGAAAAAGATGAAACGAGCAAGTACCTTCCCGTGGTCGCACGCCGCTGTACCTACTATCATTGCTGTTTCATCCTTTTCAATGTTTAGGTTTTAGTTTTTTTTTTATTTTTTATTTAATTATTTTGGGCTTATTTCAGTAATATAGTATTACTAGTAAAACCATATTACCGTACCGTACCGTATTTGTAGTATTAGTTTAGTTTATTGTAGTATTCTTGAAATAAGCCCTTACATTTGGCACCCCACAAGACAGCATCCCAAAATATTTATTTTTAAATTCATTACTTTATGTCCTCTAGAGAGCGCCATATTAAATTTAGTGTGAGGTCACATAGCCTATAACGATACCTCATTTGTCAAATTTTTATAAGTACTTTTGAAGTTATGCGGGAACAGATGAACATACATACATAGTGGTCAAAATCAGAATCCTCCTTTTTGCTTTTCTCAATAACGACAGTCTAAGGCAGATCACACACTACAACGCGACGGGGCGCGGGAAACGGAGCCAAATTTTCCGCGCAGAAGTGTGTTTTTCTTGATTTGAATGTAAAAAAAATCAAGCGCGGGGGCGCGTTTTCTGCGTCCCGTCGCGTGGTGCGTTGTAGTCTGTCGTACGACCACTGTCTTTGAATCAATTGGAGCAAAATCACACTTAAAAAAACTATCAAAAAGGTAAAAAAAAGGTTTTATACTATTTGTGCCTAATCTATTCCTTCTACCATCAATATTAGTTTATTTCATTGATGTAAGTAACTCCCTGATTTTATCCCAAGAGACACAACGAATTTACCAAAGTGCTCTATGATTGGGCAAAAAATATAATGGAAATAGTCCTCGTGACTAATGTCTTAAGTGGTAGCTTTTTTACCTTTTATCGTTAACGTTTAGTAATTAGCTGAGGCATGGTAAGGGGTGGAGCTCATCCATTAGATTGAAGGAAACAGATTATGTGGACTGGATTATGTTGTTCATGGCAATATGTTTGTTAGCGCGGGGAGCACTGAAAGAACGCGACTGTATTTTTGACAATAGTTTATAGCCCTTCCTATTAAAAATATAAACTGTCCCGGTTAAACAATTATAATTTGCGATAGTGTCCGTTGAAGCGAATGGCATCGGCCGAGGCTAGTCGTCGTCGCGCCGCACCTCAGTTTGATGATGACGCGATGATCACGCTGCCTGCGCAATGCTTGATTCCCAACAATATTAATTAAGTTAAACCAAAAACACGCTAACAGAAAATATCAAAACAAAAACAAAACAACACACCCACACACGTTAGGCAAAGGAATTCTTTGAGCTGATTAACACATTGCATTTTCAATTTCACATTCCACATTTTAGCATGCAAAAAATAATTTCATTTGCTTCGTATTTTCATGAGGACTGGAGTCTCGGGGATGGGTTTTAATAACACTTTAAAGTCGAGAGCTTTTGTTCTAATTGCTGAAAAGTTTTCAGTATCTCTTATAGAGCTGTAGGGTATTTTTAATCTTCGTTTTTTTGACTAGGAATTTGGCGAGATAATGGATGCTTCCTTGGTTTTGAGTGTGTGAATTTTGGAGAATGTAGTTTTAGACCTAAATAGTAGGTCAGTTTTGCAATTTTTGTAGAAGTAGTGGATTTTAATTTGGTATTATTATGTGATTGAAAATTAATAATCAAGCTATATAAAATGTATATAACTACGACCACAGTAATAGGAAAAAAGCCGTGACTATGACAATTGCGGGGAGTTTCTTGCCGGCTCTTTCCAATAGAAAACGACCAATTGGAAACGTGCACGTGGGCATTTTCACTTTAGGTAGGCGCAGGTCGTTTTTCGATTGTCTCATGACAACAAAATTATGAAAAAAATATTTGGAAACAATTTTTTTAAGAAAAAGGGTATATGCACTGAAAGTAATTTTATAAACTTGTGGATTTGATTTATTGGTTCTTGATAGAACACATTTTCAATTTTATTTAAATTAATAAAGTTTCGGAAATGTGTAAAATCATGATGTCCCAACGCCAGTATGTATCATTGCATTTAATTTTTTAGTTTTTTTTTGTACTACAGCTAACGTAGCGACAATTTAATTTTATTGTTAGATAGTTAATTTATCATTTAAACTAAGCATTTAATCTCAGTCAGTAAAGAAAATATTAAATAAATTAATAAAAAGCTTGTCCCACGAATTCGCGACTACCGGACATGTCCGGATAGTAACACGCTTTTTATTACTAAAATACACATTTATCGTGCAAATTCGGTTTTCATGGTAATCCCGGGTACAAATGTCAAAGTATGAAATACTATTTTGAAGGTAGTCACGCAAGGTGTTCAGCTGGTGCGGTACATTTCGCGGTACAAAAAATTGGTCAAGAAAAATCTATTGAGGTTAGTAACGTTTTTTTTCGTGAATATTAAGTTTGTCTTTATTTCTTTTTTAGCTGTACATAACTTAAACACTGCTGAAAGCACAAAAGTAGAATTTAATTGATTTCTGATAATATTGTTTGAGTATTTTAATTTAGTTTTAAAACGATCTACACTCGTCACGTCCTGTTAGCAACCGTTACTATAGGATGGACAAAAAATATTACGAAACAGACATGTAAAGCTTAGAACTCATAAATTAAACTTACGAAATTTATTATTGATGACAGAGCGGTTAGATCCTTTTAATATTTTAAATGTTAGTTTGTATGTTTGGATGTTTGTTACTCAATCAGGCAAAAGCGGCTGTTCGGCTTTGGATGAAATTAGACACACTGATAGATAGTTTATTAAATAAATTATTACTTTACTTTTTAGGAATATACTGATTGAAAGTTTAAGTTATAATCTTTTTTTTTTTTTTTTTTAATAAAGATACCGTGGTGGTTATGTTGATTGATTAATAGTTTGTTAGTTTATAGTTAATTAGTTGTTAAACGATGATTAAGATACTCGATACGTACCAAATAAATATTTTAAAGTACTTTAACAAAATGTTTTATTAAAATACATATTTAATACCTATCTATGCATTTTTGTTTAATTTAGGTAGGTATATTCTACTCTACTTCTACTCTCATAAGAAAACTAACATTTTGTAAGATTTTAACCTCACAGTGAGTTCTATTCCTAATAATTCTGTTTCGTCACGTCGCATGTCCATTTAGTAACTGTCCCAAAATATTTTTGCCTTATTTATTTAAAAAACCTTAAAATATTATCCGGAATAATATTATTAGAATATTATAAATAAAGAAAAATAAACTATATTAAGATTATATTTCAACTTTATCATTCCTTGACCGATCAAATAAGATACATGAAAATTAAAACTTGCATTTGGACAATATGTTACGATACTGACCAAATTGTTGAAATTTTAATTAAAAATAAGTATCTAATAACCAAGTATTAATATTTAATTTCATTAATCGATATACCAAAACTTAATAATAGCGTTTTTCTCATTTCATTCCAGCAGTTTAATTTTTATCGCGGTTTGATTTTTGTTACTAACAAGACATCTTTAGCCCGATCACTTTAGAAAAATAATTTTAGAAAATTAAATACTTATTTTTGCACGGAATTATTACATATATCACATAAATTATATATTTTTTTACAGTAATCCAAAGTTCAAAGTCCTAAAACAATAATAAATTTTTAAAGGCTGTTTATTATAACCTGCGCCATTTAAAATGAAAATGCCCACGTAGCATCTGACGATAAGTACCCATGTAGGTTTATGTGTAATAAAATATTTTGATTTTTAATGGACAAACTGAAACTCAAAACTCAAAGCATTTATTTCAAATAAACCAATTACAGGCACTTTTGAATTGTCAAGGCATCGGTTAGTCAGAAAGATGAAGCTAGTTGCCCATTCCAAAGCGTAGTAGGTATCCTATGGAGAAGAACGGCCAAGAAACACGACGGACATCCTGTACATGTTAAAGTCGTCTACTAGCAAACAAAATACTTTGGAAGCCATAAAAAATCTAAGATAGAGAAGACTGCCAGTAAACTGATCTATACATACCACCAATTTTAAATTTTCCATACAAACAGAGAGGAAGCTTCTATGGAAAATTTAAAATCGGTCTAATTTGGCTGTGACACTATTTTTCGAAAATATTCGTTACTAAATTTTTAGACCTTTGTATCCTGCCTAGGCGTATGAAGTTTCATTAAAATCGGTTCATTCATTTCGAAAAATATGGGCTTGAAAGTTTGTATGAAATGCCGTACGGCGTAAACGCTCTTAAAACACTGAAAGAGCGGGGGAAAATAAGAACTCCTCGTGATATGTTAACCCATTTCCCGAAACACAAGGTCATCAATACACTGACGGCGTTAAAAATTACGTCCATAAGAAAATATTTCTCGTACGATCCACTTGATATAACGAACCATTAACTTCTAACAACCCGTCATGTGATCCAAGGACGGTAGTTAGGCCAGAAACATTGACAGACTATAAATATTAAAGGCTTTTCGCCTGACCCGTTAACTGGCATCACCTAAACAAATAATAAAATAGTTAGAACATAATAAAGTTAGAAGTTGTAGGTATTAGTTTAATGACGGGAATTTTCATGGTTTAACAGGCAAAATTGTTCTTGAAATGGTGCTATAAATATACGAGCAATGTCTCAACAAAAGATCGTAACTTAAAATTCAATGGATGCTTCGGGTACGGCTGTTGAGTATTATGCGGTCGACTTTCAAGATGTGACCTCTGTGCAGCTAGCACATTACTCACAGAAATTTTCGTGGTCGCAAGAGCGACTGCTGAGCGTGGGGTCCTGGGTTGGATTCCCGGATCGGGCAAAGTGTTATCCATCAGGAATTTCTTAGTAACAACCCGGAGTTGGCGCCGTTGGCAGTGTGATACCCCGTGCCTAGAAAAGCACGATCCAGTCTTGTCGGATTGTGGTCCCATCGGACTATGAGAGTGAGGGAAGAGAGAGAGCTTGTGTCTGTGCAAACACTTGTGCACTATAATATATCCCGCGCCGAAGGCTGGTCTCCGCGTAAATTGGTTGATATGGCCACAAAATGGCCGAAATTCGGTCTGGAGGATTATTATTACTCGCAGAGCGGATGGTTGAGGGAGCCAAAATGTACCGGAAAACACACCGTGGATAGGCTCCAAGATGAACACTGATATATGTTGCGGATATAATATCCACCGAATGCGAGAGGAACTGATCGGTTGTTATAGCGATGCTCATGGGGAAAACCTATATCAAACAGGATGTTTTTCGGTTGAATGACGAGTAAGAAACTGGTACAGTGCCGGTGGATGGCATGTCAAACGGAAGCAGTGAGATTATGGAAGCTGAAAATTTTTATTATGAGAAAGGGCTGAGAACTGCATTTTGTTTCAAAAAGCGGATTTTAACAAGATGGTTAAAGTTTTAATTAAGTTCAACTGATGCATAAACATTGCAAAATGTCGTAATTTGAAAAGTCGTTGTGCCAGATGTTACGAGAATTTACATTCTTCTTTTAACAATTTTGCAGTTTAAAGCAGTTAAATTGCAGTGTACTTGTCTTTCATTTTAATTCTTTAGACTAACTTTAAAGACTTGAAGATCAGCCGGTTTATTTTGTAAATCAATCTAACCATGTAAGCTAAGATGAAGTGAGCTTGAAGTGAGATGTCAATCCTCCTGATGCATCTGCCTAACCTTTTCCCAACGACGAGAATTTTGGAGTTGGTTTGGAATTTAATCGGATGCAGCTGAATACCAGTATTTTACATGGAGCAACTGCAAATCTGATCTCCACAACCCAACTGGGTAATACTATACCCTTTGCTAAGACTGGTTGACTTCAAGCTCACTTCACCTAAGATTTCATGGTGATATTTTTACAGAATATACCGACAGTGCAAGAGGGCCCCGTGCCTAAATAATAACAGCCGCACAGGTAGATTCATCAGATTAAGCTACGCTTGCCGCGGTTGGTCTGTGGATGGGTGACCATCTTTACATACCGAGACCCCTCCGTGTCTCGGAAAGCATGTTAAGCCGTTGGTCCCGGCTGTCATTCGTGGATATTTGACGGTCGTAACGGGTTGTCAGAAGCCCGAAAGACCCAGACCCAGTATCGATACCCCCGATACTGGGTTGTGAAGGTCAAATAGGCAGTCGCTCCATGTAAAATACTGGTATTCAGCTGCATTCGGTTAAACTGGAAGCCGACCCCAACATAGTTGGGAAAAGCTGGCTAAGCAGATGATGATGATACAGCATTACTGCGCGCGTCACTAGTGCAGATAGTAAATTTATTTTTTATCACACCTGCTCTGAAAATACATACTAATTATACCAATTAGAGGGAAGAAACGCCTTTATCCCGCCCTTCAAATCCTTTCATCCCAAGGTATGGAAGTTTGTATGAAAATCCTTCCGACCCAAGGGTGGGAAGTATGTATGAAATTCCATTACATACCCGGTTTTTCTTTTTTTTTAATTTGTCAGCAGTCATACTGCCAAGAGACTTTAACTGTCTACTAATTAAATTTCAAGTAAATTGTTACTGGCCACATACAGTTTTTTTTTTTACCAGTTACCAACCTCCTTGGTGCATACAGAAAATTAAAAACGAAATTATTTATAATAGCTGCACTTTTAATCATTGTACTTTTAACTAAATATAAACATTTCTATGCATTTATTTCCATAATTTTCCTCGTAGGTGTAATAAAAAGCACTATACATCCCTCAGGATAAAGTACAGTTCCATACCTCAAATGGTTTGCGCCCCTCGCAAGCTCGTGGCGCAAATGCCATAATCTCGGTATGGAACTGTCACTTTCTTCCCTCTGAAGTAATGTACTATTGTTTAGTAATCTTGGATGTCCTTAATACTATTACGAGTGTGGTTTGGCTTGACATTGTATTACCTGGGCCTATTTGGGGCAGCCGTGAGGCATACTTTCCTGCTAATTTCTTACATCGGACTTTGCACTTTTTATTTTTTCACTATTATCTAACTATCTGGTGTATTGTGTGTGTCTTAGTCTGTGCTAAATAAATATATTTTCTTTCTTTCGTTATTGTTGTCGTTTTGTTATTTTATTGAAAGTAACGATACAACGTTACAATGTAATTAAACATTGCCAGTACTGCTATGAATATTATTTTTTGCAGACGGACTACTTTGCAGCAACACTTCAGATTCAAAAAGAAGAAGAATAATGTGTTAAGGTGTGTCCTTATTTTTATGGGTTTTGCAAATCAGGTATGATGCCAAAGTGACTGATTTATTCTTCTTGTGAAAAAGTGTTTATTGAGATTTACAAGTTATATGGATAGGTAGGTACACAGGATAGACTTCAGTTCATATGGAAGGTCGTGGCAAAAAAAAAGGGGCGAGCATTGCAGTCAACGGTTTTTATACTGCTGGATCGGCGCCTTCTCGTGGCAGGTGGTTGAACTACGTAGCTTGGTGGTGTCGCAGGCGCACGTGAATGATGAGTTCCGGTGCGATTCGACGCTCTCGTCGCTCCTCCCGTTGATGTCCACAGATGGCGCTGTCCTCAACAATATGATTAAGATGGATATTTCGGGTAAAATTGGTTCCTTTTGAAAAATGTCCATATTTACTCGTGACCAGTGATTATATAAGTACGGTGTATCGTAGAGCCTTCTTTTTAATATTTAACAGGTCAAGCTCCGCGTGTAACCTATGTGTTACGATACAACATAAAATCAATTGTGTCTCATTATCGGAGCTTAATGAGTATTTAATTGCTTTTGTTGAGTATTCTATTCTATTCTAAAACACAGGTCAAAGGTCTCGAATTCACAGTGACATACCATATTCTACATTTATTTTTTACATTTTCACAGTGTTACTTGATTCTATGCTAGATTCGATCGATCATTGCCTTAAAATTTAAGGCCCTAACACAAAAACGTGTGGACAGTTTCAGTTTCAACAATAAATGACAGTTTGTTTTAACAAAAAAAGGTTATCGAATGTAGCCCGTCTGCTTTATACCAAAAGAAAGACACTTAATTTATGCCATCATAAACAATTTATTCATGAGTATATCTTTTGTCTTGTTTCTTGTCTCCTGCCTTCTTTGGAAATTGTCGTAATAAAAGTATTATTACATTAATACACGAACAGGGTTGCCAAAAATATTGTGGAAAAGTTGCCAGTGTTTTTGCGTGGAAAATTTTATTTTCTTCTTCATCCCCGTCAATACGTCTATGCTTTTGAGAAAAATAATATCTGAAAAAAATTGTTATAGGTAGGTATTTGGCTCTAGTATTTAAAATAAATAGATCTGCAGGGCAGATGGACAAGAAGGGTGACACTGAAAGAAATAATCAGTAAATAAAAGTGAAAAATCATTAATCTGAACTGCTTTAAACAGTTCCATATGAGCCTAACGTTCAAAATAGTATTTTTTACTGATCCGTTTAAAGCTTGAGGCAAAATTTTACCGTCATGACAATAAACTTTATAGCTAAAAGGTCACAAAATTAACTGTTTTATTCATTTGGTGATATCGTTCAAAAACACTGTAATAATACAATGACAATTTTATCTAACCATCGGAGAAGCTTCCGCCTGGGCACGCAGTACCGTGGCCGACTTGGAAATCTCTAAATAGACTTCGAACCCAAGTCAGCTGGAGCAAAGTCAATCTCCATAGATGGGAGCTCACGGACGGCTCAGATCTCAAACGTATAAGCGGCACCTCCCCACAGACAATGGCCCCCTTTCCATCCTGCGTGCCATGCCCTGTCATCTGTGCACTTGATGACCTTACGACTGCGTCAGAGCGGAGTTCGTGCAGCTGAATTTTGGGCCAAAAATGTTTAAACTTTTTGCCATCGATACACTAAGAAGAAGAAAAACGCAATTACCAGTAACAAAAGTCGCTTGTAATTATTGGTAGGTAACCAACTCATGAGTCAGGCTGTCCAAGCAAGCTAATCTGCGTTCGCGATTTATTTGCCAAAAATGTAAACGAATATGAATTAATGGAAAAATAACTTTAACTCCACAATAAAGTTCAGTTTACGCTATAACTTCAAACATTTTTATGAATAACTTTTTCATTAGTGTTAGTCACTCTGAAAACAACTTAATCATATTTAATTGAAATAAAGTTGGTATTTGTTTAACTTGAAACAGGGTTGGTATGCAGCACTGCGCACTTTTACTATAGCATATAGTTACATACAAGGTTCAGTTTGGTGCCATCTGCTATATTGAGAAAATTTCGACCATCTACTGTCATGGCGACGGCAAAAGGCTACATATTGCAATAAATCAATGTATGGTGTCGGTGTGCAACCAAACCAGACAGCCCTGACTATTTCTATTGTTAATAGCAAAAACAATGTGGTCATGTATCGTTGAAGCATTTCCAAATTTATATATGGCTATTATCATTAATGTAATGACCATCTCGAATGTACATCATACACGTCGCTTAACAGTAATTGCTCTGCCCGTCGCCTATTGCCAAGTGGACGTACGCAGAATTTCCAACCTTAAAATAAGTGTAGTAAGATCGAGATTGTTCATATATAACTTTTAAGATTCATTACTATGGAGATGGGTTAAAATTAGTAGTGCAATCAAAAACTTTTGCGCTAGCCGTTATTCGTCGTTATATTTAATGAAAATTTTAAATTTATACTATCTTGATGATATATACACTCAACGAGCGTTTTATTTTCTTGTGATCCCTAACGAGATGAAAATAAAAACAATACGTTAGAAATTTGAAAACTTTGTAAAACATAAAATAATGAAATTAAATTGTTTGTTCTGTTATTTGGATATCAGAAACACTTTAAACATCATATTATAAAAAGTAAGCTGAAAGCTAAAGCGAGAAGAAATGATGATTGTTTCGTCATTTCTACTCGCTTCACCTTTCAGTATAGTCCAGATGAATCTTGGTCAGATCATGTGAAGAGAATGTAGATTAGTACCTGAAATGGTCTTTTGAAGAAAGAACCACACAGATTTGCGTGGACTAGTCTAGTCAGTGCAAGCATTTGTCAGTAATCGTGTAGCTCAACTCAGAATTTGATGAGCTCAACGACTCGACGAACAATGCCAAAGAAAGGACATTTAGGTAGCCTGCTTTAATTATTCAAACTGCCAGACCAACATTAAAACTAACAGAGAATGAAATAAAAACACGTACCCAAAATATTTACGATGTATCTATTGAGATAATAACTTTAGATATTTTATTCGGTTATAAAATTTTTACGTTGTTGGTAAATGTGGCCGGTTTAAAGACACCTCATCTTTGAAATTGGTTCATAAATCCGGGATATAACGTAAAACAGGGAAAGATCTATGATATTATTACATAAAATTGGCGTACAAGGTGAATCGAGGCTCGGTAGAACCAACACTAGCGGATGCAACGAACGTGGATGAATTAGGAAAAGGAGAAGGCATATTTTGCCCTTCCATAATCAGCTTATAATGTTCCCACTGCTATGACACAGACCTCCTCGTGACGAGAGGGAGTTGGCTGTAATCAACCACGCGGGCCCAGCACGGGTTAGTAAATGTCACAGATCTTAGAATTTTTGGTTCTAGGATACCGGTTTCTTTGAGATGTTTTTCTTCACCGTCTTTAGAGCATTGGTGATGAAATTAATTCCACAAAGTAAAGCCCCAGCCAGACCCAGCCAGTAGGTTCAGACCTTACGACCTTCAACTCGCAAGTCGGGGCCAGATAAAACTGATTTAAGCTGTTAAGTAAGCCAAAGCATGTTCAGTAGCTGTGTAAATAATTGTCAGAAGACCAAGGAAAACGATTTATAAACCCTAAGTTATGTCAGCGGGATTGTCCGAAAGGGTTACCGCTGGCCGGGAACATAAAGGGCTAAGGAAGGAACACGGGTGGGTTTTAGTCAGTAAGAGTCTGACACTCCTTTCCGCTCCACCCAGAGCGGGAGGGGTCATTTGATGATTTCCTATCTTGGAAAAAAAAAACCATAATTTTTAAAAAATCATCTACCACATCAACCAGAAAACAACATACATCTACATCAAACAAGGCTCCAAGCAGAGGTGTACGACGTCACATCCTGCTATTATAGCACGGTACCCACAATTTGCCTTTAATAAATAACAAGCTGCCGGCAACGACCTACACTCTACTGTTTATGGATCTTACATAATTAAGGCTATTAGAACGAACTGGCTACCTGTGTTCTAGATTTTATTGGGTCTGGACTAAGTTTAGCAACATTGTTGTAACTTATTACTGAAATAAACACTTTAAATAATAATATAATAATAATAATAATAAATGTTTTATTCAGTATTAAAATTGGTAAAATTATTACATAGAGTCTTAGAAATTATTTACATATATATTAATGTTAGATGCCTGTACTAGGATAAACCTGTATCACAGGCGGCATGAGCATACCTTTATGGTAATTGTAGGACTATAAAATTCTTTACAATATTTAACATTAGAAGTATTGAATTAATGACAAAATTATACTAATTATTTTATACCTAGTTTACTTAAATACTATTTTCTTAAAGATTAAAATAACAAAAAGTCTTATTGTATGCGTAATCATTGAGGTAGCGTAAAATAGTTTCTAGCACTTTAAAACTTAGCTAAACACATGATATGATTTTGCGTCAGCAGAAATTGGTAAGTGGGTTAAAGTCTATGTTGCACAAAATTAAATCACGTCAGAGGCAATGTGTTTATTCGATTTTTGCAGCGGGAGACTAATGTGCTTGAACATCAACAAAATCGATGGTTTGTAGGCCAGTACAGTGTGTTGTTGAGTCAGCGGCAGGCAGTAAACCCGGAAGTCTGGCCTTAAGTATGACGCTCTAGGCGCACTCGTAGTCGATAGAGTTGATGTACCTGTATTCCGCTATTTTCCTAGCAGGGCACTCAGCATCTCCCGTTTTATGGTTATTGGGCTTTTTAAAGCGTGAGCAAGTTCCACATTTCGGTGTGTCAGCTTTCTTTGCGCACTCTGACATCGAGTGTCCTTCTTCACCGCAATGACCACACGTAGATTTTAGCTCTCTGCATGTTTTTGCTGCATGACCATATTGCTGGCATTTGTAGCACCTGGTGACCAACATGAAGTCCCTGACAGGGCATGACGTCCAATTTATAAAAAGCCTTGATTGGGATAATAGGGCTTTACGTATATTGGCTGTAACTTCAATGACGTAGTTACAGGTCGACGCATCTTTCTTCCCAGATTTGTGGCTTAATTTAACCAAGCTCAAAAAGGACTCCATAGGCATTGCTGGAAACTTATCGGCTACGTTCTGTTCATAGATGCACCTGAAGACTTCAGTTTCAGCCAAAGTAGTCGGCACACCTACAACCACGATCCGAGGTTTGCGCTTGTTTGGTTCATCGGCGGTAAGTCCGGATGTAGAGAGCTCGACTGCATGCTTGAGTTTGTCAGCATCATGTTTCGTCTCTGTACTAATAATAACGCCTCCATTTTTGGTCTTTCGGACACCACGTACATGCAGCTTCATTTCATCAGGGCGAATGATTTTTTGCACGAGGACTTTTGTTTCATCACTTGACTTTAATGTATCGTTGGGATAAATAGCTACAGAGCTTAAATTTTTCGGTCGAATGAAATCATTTGCTCCTTTCTTCACCATATCGGCAAACGAAACATTTCCCGCAGAACCAGAGTCCTTAATCGTCTGCTTGAGCTCCAAAATATGTTCCGTCAGGTCGCGCTTTTCCTGAAGGGCATTAACCGCGTTATACGCGTGAATGGCTTTCTGTTTCAGCGACTGGTATAGAACTGCCATCTGTGAGGTTCCAGATCCTACTTTACGGCAAAGGGTAGAAATTTTCAGTTTCTGTTCCGAGTTGAGTTTGCCATCCGCGGCAATAGAGAAAACTTCATTTAAGTGCTGTTCGATGGCTGACATCCATTTTTGAATCTCGGGCATTGAAATAACGTCAGTCGTGACCGACTCAAGCGCTGGGTTCTGCGTCGTCGTCTTCGAGGGCGAAGCGGAGGGGTGCACTGGCCCTCTTAGATTAAAGGGGCTGTTATCCATTTTGTATTTTACGAGTTCAATGATTCGGGTTCATTATACACTGAAACTACAAACTAAGCAAAATTACAGTTGCATTACGTTGGTAATGCACTAAAGGAGGTCACTATTTTATTAAAGTAGGTAATTATTAAATATTGCTAACGAGCACGTCTGTATACTGCGAATGACTACGACTCAATCTAAAATATAAAAAATAGATGAAACGTCCTTTCATCTGAGTTATAATTTTATCAACCTGCCAGTCGCATTTTGGAACGGCTTTTACCTTCAGTGTTAGGAGGAAATTTTACCGAAAAAACTTGTCCGAAACAAAAAAGTTAAACAAAAAACAGTATTATTTCCATAATAAAATAAAAATATAATATCCTAACCCAACTAAAACTATTTATATTTATTTATTTAAACTTTTCGCACAAAAAGGTACAAAGGCGGACTTAATGCCTTAGGCATTCTCTACCAGTCAACCAAGGGTAGTGAAGAGATTGGATCATCATCATAGAATAGAATAGAATAGAAAACTCTACTCTCTTCTCTTCTGTTCTACTCTCTCTATTTTTCTCATCGTCTGCCTAGCCTTTTCAGTTGGGCGCTACACGAGGAGGCTTCTTCATGCATCCCTAAAACTTAATCACACACACATCCATCCATCGTTCATCCCACAGTTCATCCATCGTTTCTTTGATCTTTCGCTAGTTCTAAAGCCATCAACATTTATACTCAAAACTTTCCTACGACATTTTCCTCATTCCTCCTTATCACATACCATGTGTTTTAAATATAAATAAATTAAACCCTCGTCGAACATCGTAAGTGAATCTTATCGTTAAATACGGTTTCATGGTTTCCATCATCATCTGTCTAGCCGTTAGTACCCAACTATGTTGGGGTCGGTTTCCAGTCTAACCGGATGCAGCTGAATACCAGCATTTTACATTTTACCTCCGTTACTGTGTAATATGAAAACTAAAACTATTATCAAACTAAACTATGGCGTCGAAAAATTCCTCCGCATCGGTGTCGGCTGATAATGTACCCCAAGAGACTGGTTTGACAATACTTAGCCTTTTTTTTCAGGATGGGAAATCGGATGGGGTGGAGCGGAAAGGAGTGTCACTCTTAACACAATACTTAACCTCTGGTCAAGATAAAAGTCAGCCCTTGGGTCACGGGAAGTGTCAACCAGCCATTTGAAGATTTCATTCCATATTATAGGAATTAGTTATGAAACACAGACACCGATAATTGCTCAGCTAATGCACCAATCGAATCATCTCAAAAGCCTAATTCTCATTGCTCTGTTTTATGTAGGTACTACACATTAATTACAAACAACACTTAATAACACTTGGAAACAGACTAATTTAGCCCAAGAGGTGGCTTTAATTGGACCTGTATATTGAATGGAATTAGTCTAGAATTGAAGTCGTAAAAATAAAATAGACTCCAGGGAATGAATTCGATTTTAGTGGTTTTCGAGCTTAATACTCAGTTAAGGGTAGCATTGAAATGAAGTGCTTTTATCTAGTTTCGGGTTAAATAAAGCTTTTATCTACACCCATGCTATAAATACTCAATAAAAGTTTTTGAAACAGTTAGCTTATTGCCAACATTAAAACAACCAGTGTCAAAGTCAAACCAAAGCAATAAAAAAAAATAAAGTGCTGCCAGACACTTTGATACGCACATTTGACAATCTCAAAAAGCGGCAACTTCGTCTTGTTTATCACCGAAATCCTGAGCTCAAGATGTACTCTGACCATCTAATTTCGAGACATACTATCAAAACAAATGTTTACTTTACTTATAAATACATTTTTTATTCCTATATTAACAAGAACTAAAGATTATATAGCCTAATAGACAAACAAGTAATTTAACTGTAACATATTACAGATACTACGTGATATAATATGTTATAACTAAGAATATGTCAATCTGTACTTTTATACAACCCCGAAGCACCTTCTTAGGATGTGATAAAATTGATAAAAACACTTTACAACTAAGTGTTTACAACAGCGTAAGAATTTAGTAAAAATAATTTCAGAAATTCAATTCGGTGTACAATTTTATATTAAACTTATATATACATATATCGCTGACACGATTCACGAGACCTGGCATTACATAATCCATCGTTGTGGAACAGGTGTTTTAATAATGTCAATGTAGGACCCGGTGACTAGCTGACGTGGCCTCTGACTGATATTACAGAATAAGGATAGAAGGGTTTATTTATAGCTAGTACCTGAGAAGAAAGTTTGAACGGTGCGAATGTGTATTTTATACCTGTCTGTCTAGCATGAGCGCGCGGAGTAGGTAAATGTATCATCAATTCGGCTTAGGGCTGATTTTACCAAAGTCTAAAGTTATCTTTTAATCGTGGAATAATATTAACGTCCGACAGTTTTAGTATGGTAAAACTGTCAAAAATTCAAAATTTATTCTCAGGATAAGACTTATTCTACCCGTACGCAAAATACGCCGTATTACCTATTACCTAAGATTTATTCTAGGTATAAAAGTTTGGTGGAATGCCCTTATTAGTCGAATTGCAGTATTTTACTCGCCCGAAACTTAAGCGAATCGTTATTTTAAAAAACAATTTTTTTGTCTATAGGCAACTCACACGAAAGAAATTTATTTGTGGGTAACTCCAGAAATACATATGTATGTATTAGGCAACAATAGCACATTGTGAATATTATCCAATGAAGTTAAGAGCGTTATTACAAAACCGAAGTGCTCAGTTTTAGGTAAATTCGACGGCGCGCGGCAGCAGATGCGCACGTGTGCGTCTAGGGAAGAACGCTATGCACACATACAAACCGCTATGCGTCGGACGCCAGGATCAAACCAACACGAGCCTTTGTTTTCGAAATAAATTAAATTACTGTTATTATAGTTCATGAAATATTATTTGTACCGATGAGTGTTACCTACAACGCACGCACTCCTCATAAAATTCTTACCGCTCAGCTTCTCTTGCGCGTTTCAAATTATCGGCCAAAACTTTTTTTTTTATTTTGACAGCACCAAAAGTTCTATTTTTTTCTATTTTGCCCATTATTGTGAACTATTGTCTGAAAATAATTAATTAAATTAAAGTTAGAGATGACAATAAATAAAAAAGTCAGAAAAATTAAAAACAACAACTATATTTACGTATGTTTTTTTTCTATAATTATATTCGCGTTGGAACATCATAGGAAAATAATTATATTATATACATTACAAACAAAACATAACTAATTAAAAAAAAAAACTCACTTGTATCAAGAAGTGTTGGTCGCTTTTTATTCGTGGCGAATTGTCGAACGAGATCACGCAGCAGCGAGTGAGCCATACGTCCTCCCTCTGAAAGCGCTCGGCACGGACTAAAGCTAAGACCGCGCATCCCGAGATTTATATTGTTAAAAAAGCATTGCATAAAACAGTTGCTTAAAAATATTATTTTACTTCAAAATAGAGTATTTTTTTTTTCAACCAAGGTGACAAAGTAACCTTAGTTATTAAACACTTTTTGTTTGAATTTCTATTAAATATTCAGAGATAAAAAATATCATTTCGGCTGAAAAAATATCATTAACTCTCTGTTTTACGGAATTATTTTTGGTTTATTACTGTATTAAACATAATAAATTGATGTATGCATACAAAAGTAGAAGATGCAGTTGTACCGTGGACATTTTTATAAATTATTAAACTATTATATCTTCGATGTAACAGAGCATCGCGAGATGCTCGAAAGTAAATTTTTATGAAACAGCCTTTGCAGGAACAAGTTTTTTACTGATTTATGTAAACAAACTGAAATATTTATTGAATGCGCTCCCAAAAGAAGGAATTAAACTTTCTCGGGCATGTATTTTTTTTACTATTGTGACTTTAGTTAAACCATAATCACAAATCAAAACTCGAGTCAAACGCTCTAAACAAGAAAAACTTGTGATAGCGCTCTTAAGAAAAAAGTACACGTTACAAAAACAATATTATTACGAGCTTGTTGGTTCGTGACAATAAAAACTGCCGATTTAATAACCAAAAATTGACACTTTAATCAACAACATTAATTACAACTCAAACACACTAATTATGAAACACAATTGCACTACTGATCACTCCTAAGTCGCACTTGAAGATCACTTTCGATGTGTTCGCTTGTATCGCTGTATCCAATCTATGTCTCGCGGCCCACACCAGCCTTATATGTATAGTGCCACAGAGCTACTATATAAACATCTAGAATGTTCGACTACATACCGGTCCCGACTGACCCGATGTCGATAGTTCTCGGAATTTCTAGGACCTTGACCCTACTAGTTCTGCTACCCGATACTAGACGGCGCTAGTGGTAAAAGTGTGTGTGTGTGTGTTTAAGGGTGTTGTGGCGCAGCTTGGGAGAGGCCTATTGTCCGGCAGTGGACTGAAATATACTGAGTGGATTGATTGATTTAAAAGTGACGATTCGCTCGTTTCTGGAGAGTGAATTCGTGTGAATCGACTATTAAGCCGTAAATTCGAACGATTTTGAAAGTACTAGATATCATTTCGCTGCCTTTTTAAAGAGGTCTTTGCTTAGGAATAGGTTTTAAAACAATTGCTCGACTATTTCAGTTTAATGTTCCGAGTTTCGTTTCAAGGTGAACTGAAAAACTGGGGCTTACTAATCTATTAGTTAGGTACTAGTCTGGACGTCTAAATATTGTTTTGAAAATAAGGGATTCTTATAAACTTCTTACTTTGTTTAACCAATATACCCCGGGCTGTTACAGAGAGTTTTCGGATGGAAAATCAAAAAACTTTTCCCAAACTTATGAAACTCAGGACAATCGATATCTAGTACAAATTACCTTGTACAGACACCAGCACATCTAGCTATTACAATCTGTGAAATTTCTGTAATAGATTTTCAACTTTATCACTAAAGCATAAGGTTCAAAGTTGATTAGGAAAATTTGACAGTTTCGGGTAGCGAGATGTGCTGTCGTCTGGTCATAAAAATATGAAACATTTCACATTTTTTTTATTTAAGTACCTACTAACATGAATTCGCGCTATTAACACACGGCGGGTGGCAGAAGGTTCAGAACGACACGTAGGCACTTAGTCACTATTTTTGCATACTCTTTTAGCTTCTTATAATAATATCACGTTTATCCAGTTCCAACACTAAAATACTATCAAACCAATCTACTGCACGCTATACCAGCATGGAGTCGTTTTCCTGTATTCGCGTTAAGGCTCCTACAAAACAGGCGCAACACGCGACGCGAATCGCGCGCGACACAAAGGCACCGCTCGTTACGCGATTTGCGGTGCCTTTGTGTCGCGTATCGTGTCGCGCCTGTTTGAAGGAGCCTTTAAGCGATCAAGAAAATGAGCACTATAAACGTTGCGAACATAAAATTTAAACAATAAACTTGCAACAACACGTAAAAGTTACTTTTAAAATGCAAACAAAATACTTTTAAGTTATAACAAAAATAAAATGGAGCACTTCGTAAATGCTGTAAAATATTACCGCAGAAAAATGTTAGTTACTATGTATAAGTATTTTACTAGGTATTTTTGCATATAATTTATTGAGGTGACAAGGAGAGTGGTTTTAACTGTAATGGTGGTTAACAAATAATATGGAAATAAAATGTTGAAAGTTTGACGACTATGCAACACACGAGTGTGGCTAATGGCCAGTAATCAAAAAAATTATAACAACATAAAATAATTCGTAATTTAAAAAAAAACCTGCGTCGTTCGTCAATGTAGGGCTCTCTCTCTCTCTCTTTTCTTCAATAAATTCGCCTTCTCTTTGCACGTTATTCGTTTTAACTTCATTGATGCGTTATGATCCGTGACTCCGGCAAATGATCCCTGCGCTGAGTTCTTTAACTAAGAATGCTCCAGCCTCCAAGATGCTATTTTAGAAACATGTAAATAAATAATAACGTTTAATGAAAGTAAAATACGTTCATAAAACAATAAAGGCTCCTACAAACAGGCGCGACACGCGATATAATCGCGCGCGACACAAAGGCACCGCTCGTTGCGCGACTCGTGGTGCTTTTATGTCCCGCGCGATTTTATCGCGTGTCCCGCTTGTTTGAAGGAGCCTTTACGCGAAACCAAATACGTGTGTTATATTAATTTTTCCATTAAAGCGGCAAGCTGTATAGTTGGTATTTAGATGATGAACAATGATCACCTTTTTAACCTGGCTGTCGATATTCCTTAGCCAGGTGCAAGAAGTCTGATGGCAGTCGCTCCGAGTAAAATTTCTTTTTAATTTTTCATCAGCCATGTTTCTAGTAGGTGCTATTTGATATGATATGTATACTATTTTTCATATTTAGAAGAATAGGGATAAGAAAAGAGCTTAAGCTACGCTTGCCGCGGTTTGTCCGTGGATGGGTGACAATCTTTACATACCAAGACCCCTCCGTGGCTCGGAAAGCACGTTAAGCCGATGGCCCCGGCTGTATTTCGTGAATCTTTGACAGTCTTTACGGGTCATCAGGAGCCCGAAAGTCTGGCAACCAGTCTTACTTCGTATTACCCAGTAAATGGGTTGTGGAGGTCAGATAGGCAGTCGCTCTATGTAAAATACTAAGCTGTATCCGGTTAGACTGGAAGCTGACCTCAGCATAGTTAGGAAAAGCTGGGCAGATGATGAGATGATGAGGGAAAAGAAAAGCGTTAACTCGGGCAACGCACGTCTGGATGTAAAAAGTAATAATTTTAAGCATATTCTATCATAGTGACATCTACCAAAGTACCAACCGGTTCTGGGCATGCTTAATGGACTGGATCCACTCACTCTCGAAGTGAGGAGGCCTGTGTCACAGCAATGGGAACATTATAGGCTGATTATGCGTATCCTACAAATATGTGTTGCATCCGGGTAACTTAGAGTTTACGATTACGATCCTAGTACAATGAGGGTTTTCTGAAATGACGTTCGCTAGGTGGCAGCACTGGCACGTCCAGACTTGTCAGTGCTGCCACCTAGCGAACGTCATTTCAGAATATCCTCATTGCTTTATCATGTCTTAAGTTATTCTCATACGGCCTTATTATAAAACAAGGTTTATCTTTAGACCCAGGTATCAGCGAGCCATTTTTAAATTTCGAACTTTATTCCGACAAAGTTGAAGTTCTTATTACAAAAATTGACGTTAAACAAACCCGAGTCTTAGTTTAAATTTTGCATTAGGAACTTTACGGTTATCCGAATAAAGTTAAAAATCTTCTGCAAGTGTAACTGAAACTAATGTCGATTAGCTAACTAAAAATATATATACGTATATAATGCCCTATAAATAACCTTTATCTTGGACCACGCACCAACCAGCATCCCCATTGTCGCTAGAATCACAAGAGATATCCGCAGCAGTATTAGGAGATTGCCGGTGCGACCCAGTTATCCAGACCCGTAAATTATTACTAAACCTAGGTCAAAGAACGCGTTCGACACTTGAAGGTCATTTAAGAACTTTGAAGAAATATATTTTTGACCTTCAGACATCGAAAATTTTTGTTGAATTTATTTCATAAAAGGAGGGATTTGGAGGCGTCTTTACCATTGTTTAATTACGTCTACTACGTAATCTCTTACGTACTTTACTTTACGTACGTTTTTTAAACTGCTGGACAATTCTCGTAATTTAAAACGTTCAAAAAATTGTCGCCGTCTCATCTCGACAACAAACGAATATCAAAAAGTTGTCAAAAGTGTAGGGAAATTAGAGGTATTTTTGCCAGATTGAGACTGAGATCAGGGGGCCTAAAAAGGCCACTTTGGCAGAATCATAAAAGGATAAAATTATGAATCGTAATGGACAGTTAACTGTTAAGTTAATCGAATGAAATCCCATTGATGAAGGATTTTTCAGTTATTGTTTTTTGTCTGTGCTAAAGTACTAATGAATCCAATCCAAATCTAATCCTTATCTCTTTGATTATACGTCGTGTGTTCAAAAAGTAAGGTGACTTTGTATTTTTAAGAAAAAATATTTATTTATTTATCAATATTTATGTTGTCCCCTTCAAAGTAATCCCCCTCAGATACAATACACTTATGCCAACGGTTTTTCCAATCCTCAAAGCACTTCTCATAAGCACTTTTCGGTATAGCCTTGAGCTCTTCCAGCGATGCAGTCTTTATCTCTTCAATCGATGCAAATCTCCGTCCTTTCATAGGTCTCTTTAGTTTTGGAAACAAGAAAAAGTCACATGGGGCCAAATCCGGTGAATATGGTGGCTGAGGCATGATTGTGGTGTTGTTTTTGGCCAAAAAATCTCTCACAAGCAAAGATGAATGAGCAGGGGCATTATCGTGATGCAAAAGCCATGAATTGTTTTTCCACAATTCTGGACGTTTTTTTCGTATTGCTTCTCGCAAACGGCGCATAACTTCAAGATAATACTGTTTATTGACCGTACGTCCATATGGTAAGAACTCCTGATGCACCACGCCATGGTAATCGAAGAAAACAGTGAGCAAAACTTTGACATTTGATCGAACTTGGCGTGCTTTTTTCGGTCTTGGCTCATCTGGGCTCTTCCATTGGGACGATTGGACTTTGGTTTCGATATCATAACCATATACCCATGATTCGTCACCAGTTATGACCCTTTTGAGTAAATCTGGGTCGTCGTTGACGTCATTCAACAGTTCTTGAGCGATGCTCATGCGACGGTTCTTTTGGTCAAAATTTAGCAATTTCGGAACGAACTTCGCTGATACACGTCTCATGCCCAAAACGTTAGAAAAAATTTCATGGCACGAGCCAAGCGATATACCAACATCCTCAGCAACTTCTCTGATAGTGATTCGACGATTTTCCAGAACCATTTTCTTCACTGCTTGAACGTTTTCATCAGTTGTTGACGTGCTTGGGCGTCCAGAGCGAGGCTCGTCATTGGCATCTTCCCGGCCATCTTGAAAAAGTTTGTACCACTTGTAAACATTTTTTTTACTCAGAACAGTTTCACCGTATGCCACTGTCAACATTTCAAGTGTTTCGGAGCACTTTATTTTATTTTTTACACAAAATTTGATGCAAATCCTTTGATCCATATTTTTCGATAGCAAGAAATCGCCGAGCACGGAAAACACTTATAACCTTTACGCCTCTCACAACCAAACAAAAAATGCTATACACTTGAAACTTGGTACAGATGTTCTGGAAGAGTGTACCAACATAAAAAAATAAAAAAATCGATAATCGAAAGTACGTTGCCCGCCAAATTTGAAAAGTCACCTTACTTTTTGAACACACAAGAAAAACACGGACTGTCTTCGCCATATTTTGATTCATAACGTTATCCTTTTAAGATTCTGCAAAAGTGGCCTTTTTAGGCCCTCAGACTGTGAACCTTCTTAAAATTACGTGAATCATCTTCTTAAAATTACGGGACATCATAGGGGCAGATGTCATTATATTGGTACAATTCAATAATTAACTAATCGTTTTTGGTGACGTTTAGACTTGTGTTTAGCAACCTATAAACAAGTCTAAACAAACAAAATTAACAAACTAAAAAATGTACATTATCCAGCTGATAGCAAAGATAGAGATAGTAAGAATTATTGTGTTAATTAATATTAATGATAAATAGTTGTATCTCTATTATTTTCATTTTAACTTTGAAAGATATTATAAAAAGATCGTGGCCAAAATGTAAAATACTATTAAGGCTCCTTCAAACAGGCGCGATACGACACGCGACACAAAGGCACCGCAAGTCGCGCAACGAGCGGTGCCTTTGTGTCGCGCACGATTCGCGTCACGCCTGTTTGCAGGAGCCTTTAAGAGCGTCCATTGGTCCAATTAAGTAATATAAACTAGATAGACTAAGTATAATAGAATAAACCAGACTGTTAATGAAGGAAGATCCTTTTATTTCTTTCAAAGAACAAACGTTTTTATTAAATAACTAGCGACCCGCCCCGGCTTCGCACGGAAACATTATTATTATTATACATATAAACCTTCCTCTTGAATCACTCTATCTATTAAAAAAAACCGCATCAAAATCCGTTGCGTAGTTTCAAAGATTTAAGCATACAAAGGGACAAAGGGACAAAGGGACATAGGGACAGATAAAGCGACTTTGTTTTATACTATGTAGTGATGTAATGTCTTGAAGCGGATCTAGGAATTAGATACAAAGGGGAGATAAAAATATACTGACCTATACCTATATATTATAATAATAATATATAAAAAAATTGTAAATATATACCGTTTATTATTATTATAATTATTTATAGATTTTTTGATATTGACGAAATTTAACAACAATATGTGGTGGCGTCTGTAGGTACCTCAGCTGCACATGTCCGCAAATTCCGGCCATTCGTATCGTATTGTTTTTCCTGCTGTTCATAATTCCCATTTCACTGTCACTGATGACAGATTGGACCACAGAACATGGGAAGCTACTCTCTTGCTATGTGTAGGTATGTCGATTGGACAGTGTAAAGTCTGTTGTTCGCTTTAGGCTTCCTACAGACAGACTGCAACATCGCAGTTTGGATGCAGTTGACTTTAAATGCTTTGAAACCTAGTAATTGCATTTTTTGCAGTTGCATGCAGTTGGCATACAGTTCAAATATAGTCCGTCTGTTTAGACCCTTAGTGAAACCTGAATCAGCTATCTGGATATTAGTTCGTAATGAAGATTGCTTCATGAGAGGGGCCCGTGGCTAAATAATAACAGCTGCACAGGTCAACCGATCCGGTTAAGCTACGCTTGCCGCGGTAGGTCTGTGGATGGGTGACCATCTTTGCATACCGTGACCCCTCCGTGCCTCGGAAAGCACGTTAAGCCGTTGGTCCCGGTTGTCATTCGTGGATCTTTGACAGTCGTTACGGGTAGTCTGACAACCAGTCTTACCAAAGGGTATCGTATTACCCAGTAACTGGGTTGTAGAGGTCAGATAGGCAATCGCTCCATGTAAAATACTGGTATTCAGCTGCATCCGGTTAGACTGGAAGACGACCCCAACATAGTTGGGAAAAGGCTGAGCAGATGATGAATGAAGATTGCTTTATGGTGAATCATTCGACACAGATTTAAATACGTAATTTGTTGACCTCTGATAACCAGCACTGTGCTCAGTATTTTTTCCCGTGCCTTTTATTATATGTTTAGGTTAGTTAGGCAAGCTTATTAAATTTGGTAACAATAGAATATGAATAGCGTTGGAAGGCCTCCAACAACCCATTGGATGCGAGAAGCACAGAACCGGTCGAAGTGGAGGTGCTTGGGGGAGGCCTATGTCCAGCAGTGGACGTCTTTCGGCTGGAATGATGATGATGAGAAAATGAATATATTACTAGCTTCTGTCCGCGACTTCGTCCGCGTAAAATTTCGGCTTTCAACCTATCCCGTCATATCGCATCGCCTGCCCGCACTACATATATTACTCTGTTTTCGCTCAGCGATCTTTCTGACTTTTTTTTGTTTTTTCTCGACTACTTTCAAGGGTTCAAGAATAAGAATTAGGAATTAATAATTAAGAATTAGGCTATAGAATAGAAAAGAATTTTCTTTATTAAAGTGACCAAGACTCAATACTTAAAGACTCAAACTCAAACAAGATTGTTAGTAAAAACTTAAGACTATATTAGTAAGCACATACACTAAAAAAACACACAAAAAATAACGGTTGGTCACCGTAGAGACATCCCATGAGAGACGACACAACAGTGACCCACGTAAACACAGTCAAGGCGACTCGCAACCATGTTTAAGACACTGTTGGAGCCGCCCCACCCCCTGCGCACCAGGAAAGCGCACCTTTTACGCATTGTTGCGTAAAAGCAATCTACATGCGCATCTGCGAAGATTCCTGGCGCACTACAGAAACGGGGCAGCCCCACCAGTATCCTAAACGCATTGTTATATTGAACGCGAAGAGCGCTGTACGATCTTCGCGTATATCTAGCTCACAGGCTGCACGTGTAGAAAACAGTACAGTAGGTTCGAAAGAGTGTGATTTTAACAGGAAGTGAGCATCGTGCACACCTGCGTGCCACCATGATCGCTCTAACCAACAACGCTCTCCACTATCATATTTTATGCAAAAATATTTTTTCAAATCCGACTGGTAGTTTCACAGATTAGCGCGTTCAAACAAACATACAAACAAACCCTTTAGCTTTATTATTAGTAAGTATGTCTAAGTATAGATTGTGTCTCATTAGTAACAGTTGAGCTCATATTTAAGTAGGTATTCTTGGTGGAGGTGGAGGTGCTTGGGGGAGGCCTATGTCCAGCAGTGGACGTCTTCCAGCTGAAATGATGATGATGATTCCAGCAGGACTTGTTTATATTATATGTACGGCTATAATATTTCCATTGCTGGGACACAGGCCTCCTCTCGGTGGGAGGTAGTGGGCCGTTATGCACCACGCGGGCCCAGTGCGGGTCGGTAGATGTCACATGTCTTCGAATTTTTACTTCTAGTTTAGTTTCCTCACGATGTTTTCCTTCACCGATTTCCAGAGCAGTGGTGATAAAGTAATTTACGCAAAGTAAAGCACCTGTCGGGGTTCGAACCTACGACCTACAACTCGTAAGTCGCGGCCGGTACCACTGGGCTAACACTTCAAATGATCACTTACAATTTACGAAACGTCATTATTGTTTGTAGAAAACATAACAAGGAATGCCATACAAAATCAGAACATTACGTACAGTTCAACCCTACATGTTACGGAAAGAACAGCCATAAATAAAACCATGTCTCAGGGGCCATAAAAGAAGGCGGCGACAGGGTTGACCTTGAAAAAAAAAGAGTTTTGTTGCGGTTGATTTTTCGCACAAACGATAGAAAATATACTAGTTTTCGAGTTTCTCAAGCGTCAAGTGTACACCAAGTGTACATAAGAGAAAGTGCTCGAAACGTCAACGGTACACCAAGTGTACGCAACAGTGTCATTGTTCTATTGTCATTATCATTGTTAAAACAATGACTTTACTGCGCCCATTCAACTACTCCTACGCGTGGGGTGTTTCGACAGGTAGGCGGGCAAAGGTGTGAGAAGTTAACATATTTGGTGTTTCAGTACGCGGGTTGGAGATGTTTGAAAAGATGGATGTATAGAAACGGAATATGGTTGAAAGTGGAAATATTCGCTCCTTTGCAAATTTCGTTCCGAATACAATTGCGAGTCAATTCGATACATTCGCGTTTCAGTTTTCACGTATTTGTTTCGAAATAGAAGTACCTTTTTGGATACTGTTGTTGGAAATTGTTTCTATTATTTCTTATAGTATGTCTTTGATTTTATTTTCTAGGTAAGATGTTATTATTATCTCAAACATTTTTGTAAGTTTTTGAAATACGTCTGTGAGTTCAAAATATAATAGTACGCTTTGCAATGGGCAACTTGCTTCATATTTCTGAATAATCAACTCCTTGAAAATTCAAAAGTGCCTGTAAATGATTTAATTGAAATGATGCTTCTGAGTTTGAGTTTCATGAGATCAAATGTCAAATCTGATCACATTATAAATAACAAAGACTTAAAATAAAGACTAAAGGCTCCTTCAAACAGGCGCGACACGACACGCGATACAAAGGCACCGCAAGTCGCGCAACGATCGGTGCCTTTGTGTCGCGCGCGATTATATCGCGTGTCGCGCCTGTTTGTAGGAGCCTTAAAGTAACATTCCAAGAATATTTTCAATCCTAACAAATGAAATATATTTCGTTCTATTTCACAATTCCAATAAAATAACATGTAAATAAACCTAAATTATTCTTTAAACTTCATGCCCCACCAAAGATAAATACCGCTAGCATAAAACATCCACAAAATATTTAATTTGAATTCATTACATCTTCGTAACCCACTCACGCGTGTGCCAAAACTGAGAAATATTAAGACCGACTTGAATTTAATATACGAACAAGAAATTGTGAGTAGGGATGCCGCCATTTTTTTACAAAATATATGAGATATTTCATGCCAAACTCTAAGCTGCCGACAGTGTCTATGTCACGTATCATTAAATACTTCCGTTGTTACCTTCATTTTTATATCGTTTCTTTTTTGTCTTTGGTTCATCATTTTGGTCCTTTTTTTCCAGATTAAAACAATGAAAGTTCATTTTAGAAAATTATTTTGCCAACTTAAAAAATAGAAATTCGTTTTGGAAAATTATTTTAATTTTTAATAAAATTAAAAAGTGTTTAAGTCTGTTTGAAAAACTTCAGTTTTTTCAAAAAACTGTGGGTAGGCCTATCGTCGTCCTACCGACTAAAACCTCACGATTTCTTCCGGTACGATGAGTCGGGGGCCCGGGAGATACCTACAAGCTGTATATTCCCCGCGCCCCCGACTGACAGAACACCACCTTCTAAGATCTTTTTTTTTTGGATGGGAAATTATCAAATAACTTCTCCCGCTCTGGGCGGAGCGGGATGGCGTGTCAGACTTTTACTGACTAAAACCCACCCGTGTTCCTTCAGTTGCCTGTGCCAAGGCCACGGTATCTCTTTCGAACAACCTGTGAGCCTGGCAGACCTGTTAAGATCCTTACTTACTCTTTTACCATACGTCTTAGTCTTTAAATACTGTTACTCAAATTAAATACAAAGAAACCATATTAATTAATTCAACACTACATATTTTATAGTCACGAGACTTAAAATAATGAAGCTAAGATCTTTATCACAGATTCTAGTTACATAATAAATAATATTCCAATTAAAATATAAATTAATTTAAGTGTATCATCTGGTTATAATTTCTTATGATAAATTCTCTAATTTATTTGAGTTAATTACTTTTGGTACCTATCTTAGAGGCAACTAAGTTACTAAATATTTGGGCAGAGGCACGTGTAACTAAAATATCTTATTACTGTAAATAATCTACCTGTCATAAGGGGCTCGTGGCTAAGTACCTAATAACAGCCGCGCGGTCCGATCGAATAGGTTAAGCAACGCTTGCCGCGGTTGGTCCGTGGATGGGTGACCATCTTTACATAACAAGACCCCTCCGTGCCTCGGAAAGCATGTTGAGCCGTTGGTCCCGGCTTTCATTCGTGGATCTTTGACAGTTGTTACGAGCCGTCAGAAGTCCGAAAGTCTTACCAAGGGGTATCTTATTACCCAGTAACTGGGTTGTAGAGGTCAGATAGGCAGTCGCTCCATGTAAAATACTGGTACTCAGCAGCTGCACCCGGTTAGACTGGAAGCCGACCCCATGTCGATGTCCTTGCCAACCTGTTTAATGTTCAGCAATATACTGGTATTAAATGAAAAAAAAACCATCATGTACGAATATTTTATAATGTTAATTCCCGACTACAACTGCCCTTGAACTCACAAAGAAACAAGTAAAAACAAAAAATTTAATAACGTTTTCTCGCTCATCGGATCCGGAAAATTCCCCGACACGTCTGCTTCAAATTGCGACAAGTCCTTGGGGGCCAGGGCCGGGGTCGATGATACTAAGGCGCTTTGCAGATGGAGCAACTCTAGTTGAGCCATCTATCAACTTTTTTAAATTTTCCTTCAAAAGTTGTCAGTTGCTACAGCCAAATACTAGCCCGAGATGTATGTAAACTGCTAGTTGCCAGTTGCTGCAATAGTTGCTCTATCTGCAAACCGCCTAATAAGGTAGATAGTAATTTTGCAGATACAAATAACTCACTGAAGATACAAAGGGTTCTATCCATACAGACTTTCGTAGTTATCCTAAAAGCTATCATAAATTTTAGCTAATTTTTATAGCTACTTCATAAATTCTTGCCACGATAAAATAAGGTTACGGGGAACGAAAATAAGGGCTACCATAAAAAAGGCCATTAACAATCTACTATTACTTACGCTTTGATAAATTGGCACCACCACGATTAAGTATATGGAAGTAGCTCATAATTGAGATACTAAGTAGTTTTGCTAAGAAGTGGGAAAGTTGTTTGTTTTGTTTCTCTGATTTTCTTTTATGAGTATATCGGAAAAATTAAGGCTACTACATGACCTAAAGCGCGGTCTTTGTCGGACTGCATAGAAAAGAAAGAGAAGCGCGATGACAAAACGCTGGTAATTTATTGCAAAATATGAAGCAATTATCTATTTACAAAGAATTTATTGTGGACTAAAAAATTAAAACAAATGCTTTAGTATGTTGCTTGTAGAATAATCAGACAAAAAAATCAAAATGATTGTATGTATATTAGTTTTGTTTTTATTGTAAAAAGAAAGTTTTTACAGGTACGAGTATCTTCATTTATTTTTTCTATCGTATCAAAGAAGTTGTACACAAACAACAATTGTTGTGTGTTTGTGGTACACAAACGCATAAATAGTTTTTTTTAAATCATTGTTCCTCTCAATCAAAGCACCTGGCATCCAATCTCTTCACCACCCTTGGTTGACTGCTAGAGAATGCCTAAGGCATTAAGGCCAGGACTCTCGGAAATCTCGGAATCGACCTATTTTTGATTCAACATTAAACAATCAAATATTCTTTGTTTTAATCTGAAAAAAATATATGGCATAGTTTAACTAACATTCTTGATTATTCTATGGTTCAAAACACGATATTTACAACTTCACTCGATCATAAAAAATCGCAAACAAATCGAAAACAGCGAAGTTTTTAATCGTTTTTCAAGTCGCATTTGAAGTAGACTTAACTTTTACTCGCAAAAAATATATGAAAAAATAGGAAATGATGTATAGTAGAACATTCTACGGTTAATTTTTCTCAAAACTGATTTTTATTGTCTTAACAAGATATAATCTAAAAAGGCGGCCTGCGCGCTTCACTTCAGTAGCCCGCCGGGCGTTACCGAGGTAGGACCTGTGTCGCTTTTGCTGGCTCGCCGCGTTCCCGCTAATCGATCGAAATATACGTTATAATATTGTTAGTTAATTTCCGTGTTTGTGTATTAGTTTCAAAATTCAGTCTGTAAATATTGTTTAGGTTCTAGTATTAATAATTAAACTAAATATTAGTTTGTTATAATATAGTTGTAATATAGTGATAATTAAGATTAAATTATGGGGAATAAAAACAGAAGAAAGAAAAAAAAACGTTCAGCATTGAACTGCAAAGCTTAAAAAAAAATAAGGTAATTTTGATTATTATTTTTCTACGTATTTATAACTACCCACTTATAAGACGACGCGACAGAATAATATTGTAGTTGTATAGGTTCTCTTGCTTTCGTCACAGTACTAGCAGTAGCAGGTCGGTACCATAAATTTACAATTATCGTAGTATCTGTAATAGATTTTCAACTTTACTACAACGGAATAAGGTTTATATTCAATTGCAAAATTTGAGTTTTTGAGTTTGTGTTTCTAGTTTTGTGATTGTATAGGTAAAATATTATATTTTTTCGAAGTGAAAACTTCTTTAGCATTATTGTGATTTGAAAATTTTATGAAACGAAAAAGCTACAGTAAAAAGAGACATAAGATTTAACGTGGGAGAAAATGAGATAGGAAGCATTATACAGTGTTTTTGTTTTTTATTATTACAAATGACATCACATTTAATCCTATGCTACTAATTTGTGATGATGATGGTGATGGTGTTGGCGATGGCGATGACGATGGTGATGGCGATGGTGATGGTGATGGTGATTATGATGGCGATGGTGATGGCGATGGTGATGGCGATGGTGATGGTGATGGCGATGGTGGTGGTGATGGTGATGGTGATAGCGATGGTGATGGCGATGGTTATGGCGATGGTGATTGCGATGGCGATGGCAATGATGATGATGGTGATGGCGATGGTGATGGCGATGGCGATGGTTATGGCGATGGCGATGGCGATGGCGATGGCGATGATGATGATGGTGATGGAGATGGTGATGGCGATGGTGATGGCGATGGCGATGGTGATAGCGATGGCGATGGCGATGGCGATGGTGATGGTGATGGATGGATGGATGGATGGATGGATGTTCTTTAGCATCGTTGTGATTTGAAAGTTTATGAAACGAAAAAGCGACAGTAAAAAGAGACATGTAAATTCATAAGATTTAACGTGGGAGAAAATGAGATAGGAAGCATTATACAGTGTTTTTGAAGGTTTCACTTCTACCACGTGTGAATTGCACACTTGCTGTTTTTTTATTGAAAAATATGAAATTCGTTGTGAATGAAATAGGAAGAGTTCAATAAAAATACGTATTGTGGTGTTTTTGATTAGTAGATTTAATTAAAAAAACTTATTGACGAATTCAAGCAACCAAAAAAAGTGTTTTACAAAAAAAAACAACCGACTCAAAAAAAAAACACTACAACGTGAAGAATATAATTATTTTCATTTTTTGACACCGACTTTCGAAACTAAAGTTATTTTTCACTTTGTAGTGTTTTTTTTTTGGAAGTCGGTTTTTTTTTTGTAAAAAGTTTTTATTTTTCACTTTTTAGTTGTACTTACCTACCCCAAACAAATTCATATGTCACTACTTGCTATGTGAATATCAGTAACAAAGCTATTGAACACATCTGCTTTACCCTTTGAAGGGTACAGGCGTGATGTTATGTTGTGTGATTGCGATTACATATGCTATAGCAGCAATCGCGGTTGATTTGCTGGCATTTATTGAATAGTTCCGTTGTTTGTCTCTGAAAGTCATCATCAGATCTTTACAAAAATAAAAAAACAGCATGTGTGCAATTCACACGTGGTAGAAATGAAACCTTCAAAAACACTGTATAATGCTTCCTAACACATTTTCTCCCACGTTAAATCTTATGAATTCATGTCTCTTTTTACTGTCGCTTTTTCGTTTCATAAACTTTCAAATCACAACGATGCTAAAGAACATCCATCTATCCATCCATCCATCCATCCATCCATCCTTCACCATCACCATCGCCATCGCCATCACCATCACCATCGCCATCACCATCGCCATCACCATCGCCATCACCATCGCCATCGCCATCACCATCGCCATCACCATCATCAACATCGCCATCATCATCGCCATCACCATCGCCATCACCATCGCCATCAACATCGCATCACCACCATCGCCATCACCATCGCCACCACCATTGCCATCACCATCGCCATCGCCATCACCATCATCAACATCACCATCGCCATCACCATCACCATCGCCATCACCATCACCATCGCATCACCATCATCATCATCGCCATCACCATCGCCATCACCATCACCACCACCATCGCCATCACCATCGCCATCATCATCATCGCCATCATCATCATCGCCATCACCATCGCCATCACCATCGCCATCGCCATCACCATCATCCTCATCATCATCATCACCACAAATTAGTAGCATAGGATTAAATGTGATGTCATTTGTAATAATAAAAAACAAAAACACTGTATAATGCTTCCTATCTCATTTTCTCCCACGTTAAATCTCATGTCTCTTTTTACTGTTGCTTTTTCGTTTCACAAAATTTTCAAATCACATCACAACAATGCTAAAGAAGTTTTCACTTCAAAAAAAAAAATTGCAGATCTGTCTATTTACGATGGAGTTATGCCCCCCCTAACATACATTAAAAAAAATAGAAATATCCGAATTGAGAACCTCCGCCTTTTTTGAAGTCGGTTAAAAATATAATATTTACAATCACAAAACTAGAAAGAAACTAAAGTAGGATGATGAAATTAAAATACTGTAGACGAGCAGCTCATATAGAGCTGCTCGTCTACAGTATTTTAATTTCATCAAGAATAGGGCCGATTCACAATACTATTACTTATAAAAATAACCGTGACAGGGGTCAGCGAGTTCATTCGAACTGCGCTTTCGCGGCATTTGCCACGCGAGGACGGAGGTAACGCTAAATGCCTACTACGCTCGAAGATCCTGGCCTTAAGCCCGCCTTAGTACATTTTTGTGCGAAAAGCAAAAATATAAATAAATAAAGCTTAGAATCAAAACCACTCCAGTTAGCCAAACATTACCTATACACTAAGATGTTTCCATAACAGAGCCCTATTCATAGTCTGTCCTAAACACTGTTGGCAAGCATTCCATCATGTACGTTATTATATAATCATGTCAAATCTGTAAAGTAAATATGTGGAAGTTCAACCAAACGAAGGCCAACACAGATAAGAAATAACAGAAATTTCTTGGCAAACCGAATAGTAAGTCGTTTGTTTTATTGAAATTTCAGTTGGAACTATGCCTGGTTTTATTAAAATTGTACTTTCTACTGGCCTTGTTGATAGTGGAATATATATTGTTTATTTGATTGGGTTCTTGGGTACGAAGAGGATTTTAATTTTCTTCAATATTTGGATGGCGTAAGCAATGGCAAGTTTTGAAAAGTATAGTCTTATTTTCTTCTTATCATATTACAATATCTCGAATATTTGATCGATATCGATCGGTCGACATGAAGAATTCTTGAGGTCATAATGATCGCATTATGACCTCAGGAATTCCTCATTTTCTAAGTGGAGGTACATAATCAGCTTATAATGTTCCCACTGCTCGTCTCGGTGAGAGGGAAGGGGATATAATCTACCACCACGCGGGCCCGGTGCCGGTTGGTAGATGTCACATGTCTTCAAATTTTAGGCCATACCGATTTCCTCACGATGTTTTCCGTCACCGTTTTGAGAGCAGTGGTGATGAAATTATTTACACAAAGTAAAGCGCCTGTCTGGGTTCGAACCTACGACCTACAACTCGTAAGTCGCGGCCGTTATCACTGGGCCACCACTGCTCATTTTATAAGTGTAACACTTAGAAATTGAGGAAATCTTAAAACTGTATTATTATGTATTATGTAATTGTGGAAGCTTTAATTAGATAATGAGGATTTTTTGTTGTCTGTATTTAATGTTCGTTTTCACGATTTCCATAATACAATATAATTTTATAACATAATATAATTTCAATAATTAATTTAGAAAAATTTAACATCGTCTGCAGCTATATTTACGAGATAATAGTGCGGCAAAAGAAAAACTACATTCTTACTAACTGCTCTACTTGCCCACAAGACAAAAGAGCTACTTACAACAAAAATACAAACAAAAAAATTGGCGAACAAAGTGTAAGTTGCTTTTTGTTTTATTGAAACTTAACTTGGAAACATGCCTAATTTTATAAGTTTGCAAGGCTCGGTCTTTTGATATACGACAACGTTTTGTAAATCTCCTTTAGTATTATCTCCTACATGATATATTTATGTAGATATTCCATTTAATGACTAGGTCAATGGGTAATGCTTTCCGGAAACTGTATCTGTTGCCAGATTATAGCGCTAGTTGGTTCTGGATCGGATGCGGCATGGCTATATATTTTGAGTGCCATATTATTTTATGGGTGAAAGTTAAATAAATTTTGATGAAGACTGTTGTGGAATATTTTTTACTTTGCTAGAGTACTTTGTTGGTCTTGTGTAAAGAGCGCTACTGCAGAGCATGACGTAATGACTTCAATTCCCAGGCATTTGGGCAAAGCATTGTTGAGTTTTTTCATTAGGGATTTCTCAGTAGCAGTCAGAAGGCCAATACTCGTAATTCCAAACGTTCAAAATCTCTTCGCATCTTGGCGACAAACAAAATAATGTCAAAAATGTAGGAAAGTTAGAGGTATTTTTTGACAGTTTGAGATCAATGAATGTTCTTAAAATTACGAAAATTGCTGCTGTGTCTGGTTTTTAACCAATTGTTGACAACGGGGTCACATATGGTTTGAAATGAGGGCGTACTATAGATAGGTACACCTGTGCCTAGCTCTTCGGAGAGTACAACCGTTATGTTATGTTACAAAAAATTTGTTTCTCTCTTATTTCGCCTATATTATTCGATGATGTCACTAATCATGACGAAGTACGTGACACGAACAATATAAAAAAATTAAGTGATGGATTGTTCACACTGGATTTAATTGACATCAACAAGTCTGGAACTCATTTCGTCTCTTCGTGTAGATAGATAGATAGATAGATAAATAGATAGATAAACCATTTATTTGGCACACACAAGAAGACAGCACAACACACAAAAGTACAATATTAGATGATAACCAAATTACCCACATGATTATAAAACAAGGTGCCGATAAAAAACAAAATGTAAACACATCGAAATAAAAGTGACACTGTCGAATACTTAAAATAAAATTAATAACGAAACATACACAGTGCGGTGTGTGTCTCAAGGTTGCATCAAATGGGAGTCCAGCTCTGCATGTGTCAGGCATATGTGTGTGTGTATGTAGTGTCTTTTTTTTTTTTTTGCTGAATATACCGTTCTTGACCTCGATCACGCCAGATAGAAAGCTATGGATGAGGTCTATGATGGAACGAGCGTGCCCAGAAGATGCCTAAGGCATTGGAACTTCCACGCATCGACGAAATACAGCAGGCTGCTTGACGCCGGACTCCGGTGGGAGGGTGGTCGCAAACCAGGCGGGTGTTAGCCCTACCACCGCAAGGGAATAATTGGCCAGTCTAATAAGGTGGTGGGTGTCCAGGTTGCGCCGAGTGCCCTGATCAGTTGAGTTACTGGTGGAACAAACTGCGCTGAGAAGGCTTCCTCATTCATCCAAAAAAAAAAAACATATATAAACTCCCTAGTTTATATATGTTTTTTTTTTTTTTTTTTTGGAACTTCCCTAAGTTAAAGGTCGAACAATCAATGTAACTTATAAGTATGATAATAGTTTCAGTTAAGTTTTTATGTTAAAATTTACTTAGCATAAGAAGTTTATCCAGTGTTTATATTTTTAACGTTAAAGTAAGTTAAAATCTACCTTACTACTCGCACTCACGATAAGAGACTTAATTACATAATCATTAACATTTACTGACCAGCATATTATGTCTACAAAATTAAAATGTTCAAAATCTACATTATTAACTGACAGCATACCATTTTCTATCAATTAGGTAACCCGTCTGAGTGAGGCACTTACAACTTTTCTATAAATCAAATCTCCTTGCTCGGACACAATAATAAGTAGGTCACACTCACAGACGCGCCGTACGTCTTGCGAATGCAGTCTGTAATAGCCTTAAGATCCTAATGAATCAGGAAGTATTGACATGTTAGTTACGCCTTCGTAGCAATTTATTATCCAATACTCCTCCTACTAGTTTGGCTTTCAGATTTGTGTAAAATATAATAGTAGTATGCTCTTTTTTGCCCTGGGTTATTTTATTTGTAACTTCTGTTGTCGTATTTGATATCAATAACCTTGACTACCATTACATTCTATACCCATATTCAACAACAAATATTCTATTTGATATTTTTAACAAATATTGTACGATCCTTTTTCATTTTCACAAAGCTGTAACCAACTGCCATTTCAAAATAAAAATAAAACGCTCTGTGTACACAAAAAGCATTTTCAGATTTCTGTTGATCCAAACTGTTACCAATCAAAAGTCACGATTCATTGAAAAACACTCCACCAATTCATTGTGATGTACATGTATAAGCAAGTGATCCATCAAGAATTCTGTTTGTAATAAGACTCCAATTTTATTTGCCTGTATCATTTATATTATATCCAAGATAAGAATGCTTGGAAACATGCTGGTCCTGCTCCATAGGAAAATCTAGTGTCTAGATAAAATCAAACTGGTTCCTAATTTAATTTATATTTTTTAAATTTTTATGACATTAATTTTTACAATCTGTGACTACAGTAACTCACACACTTGCTAAAATTCTAGAAAAATCATCTACTTTTCCAATATTTGAAAATAATTTGTAAGTATGTGAGCACCATGTATCAATCACATAATTGAGTTACCTGTAATTGCTTCATTTTTATTTCTTTTTATTTTTTTTGGGGTAGACTTCTTTTAGTCTAGGTGCATCGTCTTCACATATAATTATATTATGTATACAAACCTTATAAAACATTTTAAAAGAGTAACAGTGGAGTTTCTTGTCCATTCTTCTCCATACGAAAACTATGTTTTGGAAGGGGCGACTAGAATCAATTCAATTTTACTGTAAGTTTTGACGTTCAAAAGTGCCTTTAATGTGCCTATTTGAAATAAATGATTTGACTTTGACATTGTTATTTTGATGAATATATCTGTGATTTATTTTTCACTTCCCTCGTTTTGGAGTTATGCGGCGTTGGTTATAATGTAAAAGCTTTTTAAAAAGAATATTAATTAAAATATTTAGTTCTGAATTTTTTTACCATTACTTCGGATCTTTAAATACTGTATTGTTCAGTTGAAATACAGGAGTGGAAGCATTACTTACACAACGATCGCACTGAATGAACAGAATCACAAGCACTATTCTATTTTCATAGAATGCTAAATATTTTTAAATTAAACATTAATATATAGTAGTCATAGTAATATATATGACGGAGAAGGTAGGTTTTGTCTCGTTATCATTAGCCATATTTGAACTGCTGTGGGCGTACTGTGGGTATGTGTTGGTTATTGCGCAATAGAAAAACTGTTAGCAGTTCAAATTAGATTATAATTTCATAAACAATTTAAGCACACTAGCAAATTACACACTTTAGGTACACGACACAACCAGACACACAGTAAAATATTTAGGTACGGTAACAAAGTAATTGCGAACAAATCGTAGGATCGATTACTGTTCGTATAGTGACAGAGCCGCCCAAATATAGCGTATTTAGAAGACAGGTATGTAATTCCAGCAACAAAGCTGAACTTTAGTAAACCGACAGGTTTGTCGGAGCTAGTGCTCTGTAAGGAGTCGAGTCCGAAGACCAAATTCCGGCACAAACAAGTACGCTCAGATATAAAGGATTTGTCCCCACCACGCACTCGCCATACAACAACTCTGTCGGATGACGCACGGAAGAACGTCCACGTGTTTACTTGAGTTGATACAAAACACTAAAATGTGCTAATCTAATAAGTCTAACATTATACGTAATCAAACAATACAAGAATAATTGTCGTTAATAAACAATGGTGATTCCACAAAGTAAATCATTTTAAAATCAAAGTAACATGTCATCAAATGTTTTGAACAAAACCATCGGTTACAATTATCGAGATAAGTTGCCAAAATCAATTAGTGCGTACACCGTGTACTCAATCAATTATGTTTCAATTTATTAGACAATAATTGATAGTAAAAACACTTAAATTATTAATAAGAAAAACAAATAATAACAAATTATGTTGACTACCCACAATTGTAATAGTTGAGAACCAACTCCGACATATAAAACCCCTTTGAGTAAAACGCTTTTGTTTTACTGTATCTAAACATTTATATGGCGATAACGAATTCACATTCTTAGTTTTGGGTACATACAAATAGCTATGTTGACAAATCCTTATTATGCTTGACAAAAGGCAGTGAGCAAACTGTGAACTCTTCTAATACTCTCTCTAAGTCCCAAAGCTACCCTGTTCTGTTTCAAATGTTTATGTAAACATAAATGTATGTACTGTTATCAAAAGACTCGTCCTACCCAAACAAGTTGTATTTAGGTTATACATTTTTGTCCTAAATAAATAACACTGATTTACATGTGGCTGTAATAGAGTGGGTTGCGAAATTGTACCAGATTTGAGCGGATTAATTCGCTTGTTCATATTTATGCCACACGGCCGACGGGGGACAATCTGTAAATGTGTAAAAATGAAAATTTATTGCTGGGAAATATATCAGGTTAGCCTGGTATGAAAAAATGAGCACTTTATAAAATGTGAATGTTGGTGAAATAAAAAATTGTTGTCTTTGTGGAAATAAAAGTATATTTGTATAATGATGTCGAGAACTCGAATTTACTATCTAAGCGTATTAAAGTGCATCACAAAGTTCGCATTAAAAGTAAAGATGTTTTTGTTTATAGGCAATGGGTTTCCCAAATTCGTCTATTGACAGTCTGTGTTACAAATTCTCGTGTCAGTCGTCAATGACCGGATTATGAAGGGGGGAAAGAGGAAAATAAACAACACTCAACCCTACAGAACTAACGCTCTCAGAAATGACTTCAATTCTCCATCGAGTGGTTTTACCGATCGTATCAATGACAAACATAAACATTATTCATATCCATACTATCCATACTAACAATATTATACATTCGAAAGTAACTGTGAGTCTTTTGCACGCCTAAACAACTGAACGAATTTCGATAAAATTTGGCAAGGAGAAACTTGGCATCCTGAGGAAGTACAGACGCCAGCACATCAAGCTACTACAATCTGTCAAATTTCTTTAATAGATTTTCAACTTTATCGCTATAGCATAAGGTTCAATGTTGATTGGGAAAATTATACATTTTCGGGTAGCTTGATGGGCTGGCATCTGTACATAGTCTACTTTATGTCTACTGTATTTTGCTTGACCTATATTATATTACAACAAAATAAAAAACAAAACTTACTACATTGTGTTATGTAGTTTTCTATCATGGCCAAACTTCCAAAATATTTTATCTGAAAGTAGTAATTTTGAAACAATATATTTTGCTAGAATAATCGATCACTATACCCAAACAAGCTTTTCAATACTATTTAACCCAAAATTCTCGCCATTTAAAGAAAAAAAAACCTGCCAAAAATTGCTCTTACCACAATTCTACGCAGTTTAAGCCCGTAGTTTGTCAACTAACCTTGAACCAGTGAACCACCGACCCACCGTCTGAGAATAAACTATTGGATCCATAATTCATGGGACAAAGGGGAGCGCCCAAATAAAAAGTATAATTTTTACGTAGTTGTGATTATGCGTAAATCGTCCAAGTTACGTATAGTTTGGTACTTACCTACTAACCTCTTTACGATTGAATTGAGAGAATAATACCTTTAAGATCCGTAGTAACCTTATTTGCAAATGTGTTTTTTCTGATATCCGTGATGACGCGAGCAATCATCTTCCTTATTATTGGAAGTTCCTTGCTTATAAGGCTTTGGTACGTCACGAAATGGCAGTAGATACCTAAAGCTTGCGATTGGGAGATAACGGTTAGACAAAACGCGTAGATGATGTGGTGCATGGTACCGAGTCGATCAAATCAGCCTATTACAGTCCACCGCTGGACATAGAAGAAGCCCTGTTCTCGTAACCTGTGTGGCACCGCACCAAGTGGACCCAACATGCTGCTGCGCCCTGCTGTGCCTACGACGCAGCTGTACCTTTCGCGTCTGCATCACTCCACGACAACTGAGGAAGTCGTGCAGTATTTGAAGGTGAAGACCAACTGGACTCTGAGGGTCGAAAGGTTGGAATCGCGCCTCAACATGAATTTTAAGTCATTGGTGGTACGAGTTCCAACCCAACATCTACAGACCTTGTCTGAAAGAGGACTTTTGGCCGAAAGGTGTCGTATATCGACGTTTCCGAGGACGGTTACGCGACACCACGCAGCGAAACACAACGCCGACAACGTTACGTGTATAGTCATAGTTTTAAGGTTTTTAATATTATTAGTTTGTATAAGATTATTTTGTGTATTTTATCTATGGGCCTTAGTTGCTTGATAATAAAATTATTATTATTATTATAGGCCTTTCCCAGGCTGCGCCACAACACCCTGTCTTCCGCCTTTCGCATCCAGCCTGTCCCAGCAACCATTTTTAGGTCGTCCATCCATCTAGCTGGGGGCGTCCCACACTACGGTTACCGATACACGGTCTCCACTCCGGGACTCGTCTGCTCCACAGAACTGAGTATGATATGATAACTAAGGAACGAATACATACACCGCTGTTGTCCGTCCTTTTGAGACAAAAAGATGTGGAGAGTTAGTATAGCAAAGTAAGTCAGCGCTGTTTATTTTCACAACACAAAGGCAACATATTTAAACGTTACTTAGCACGTACGGTGGCTATGCGTTATCCTTGTCACTGTCACAAAATTGTCAAACTACAAGTGCAAGAGAGAGACAGAACCGGTACGTGTCTGATTCAAAGCACGTGCTAAGTAACTTTTGTAGATCTTTTTATTCAAAGGCACTTTGAATGACGTTCGTTATTCCTATCCTGCTTATACAATATTAATTAAAACATTGTTTTATTCTCAACATTTCCATCATGTAACTCACTTTAACGGAGCTCCATGAAATCCAGAAAGTGTCAAGCTAGTTTATATATTATTTTAATCCAGTACACTTTTCCATTAGCCATGACGTCACAAAGGCAAGCTTTTAGTTCAATGTGTAAAGGCAAAAATGTTCAAAAAAATGTCGTAAGTTCAAAAAAATTCAACAAAATATCGTAACTTTGCTCTGTGAGAACGCGTGATAATTTTTCACCGCCATACTTTTTGAGATAAACCTTTTTGCATTTTTTTTAAATAACAGCGATTTATGTGTGTTTTAAATCGTTTAATTTTAGTGGAGTTGCAACAGTGAGAGGTGTGACAAATAACAGGCGGCTTTTGGGGGTGAAAGCCCATGAATGAGGACAATTTTTCGCTCCTGCAGTAAAAGTTGCAAAGTTGTTCATATTTCCTGAAAAAGGAGGTAGGTATGTGGGTGGGGGTGTGTCCGCGCCGAAATATCCATGGAAAGGTAAATAATAACACTTGAATTTTGAGTTTTGCCAAAATCAAAGAAAGAAAGAAAAAGTATCTATTGGGACTCGCAAAGGAAGATAATTACCAAAACGTAATATTAAGACAAAAATAAATTTCAAAATAAAAACACGAGTATGAAAAAAATTTATCAACCTTTGAAATATTCCTTATTTATCCGTTTTTATTTTCTTTATTTACTGAAGATTCTTTCCTCGTGTAGCTCCTGGCATAAGCTTATCTTTAATTAATGTGTAATTCCAATATACTTTTAGATGACTTATAAGCACAACAGTATAAATAAATACAAAATACGTGACACAAAATGGCTGAAACTATATTTACTTTACGTAGAATATGTATCTTTATAAATTCTCGCAAACATGATTCCCGAAGCCATTTAAATGAGAGTTCAGTTTTATTTTATTAGACCAGAATTTATAATACAAAATAATTATTTTACGTAGTAGGGTTTCAGTGTATTGGCTAAACGTGTAACATAACAGGGGTCCCTTGTGAGCTTAGGACCTCCTCGCTCGTAACTATAGCAAACATCATAAGATGCTGCGTCAAAATTCATCACACTATATCTAGGAGCTGACTTTAAAATTTATAAAAGATTTCTTTTCAAAATTCAACACCTATGTCAATGAAATCAAATGCTCCAAATAACTTTTTCTTCTCATTTCGAATATTAACTTTTTGTATGCTCAGCCCAACTTTGGACTTGCGCCGTCGTAGCACCGCGTAGCCGTCGCTTCAGTCGAGCTACGCCGGGCGCCCCGATCGCTACGCCATAGCGGACCATGCCGCACGCTACGATCTAATCAGAAACGTGGTCAAACTTTTCCTAGAGTAAATTAAATTAATTAAACTAGTTAAGTGAACACTGTGTACGTTATAGGAATATATAAGGTGTATTTTAGTGTTAAAGTGTGTATTACAAGTGCGAGTGTACCCTTGAGTATAATTATTATGATCGTTGGCCGCCGCTGTTCAATTTGCAGAAAAAACAAACGATGACCTTTTCATTTTACAGGTTAGTTGTGTTTTTAATTAATGAGATGAGAGGGCATTTTATATTACCAGTTTTGATTTTTTTTTTCGGTAAATTAAAACTTATTACTTTGAGCGTCATTACGGTTATATCGTGAAGTTTTATAGGTCTATAAAAAAATTCGGAATACATTAACCGGAATTGGTCGACTGTTATATGCCTAATAAAGTTGATTTTTTATATTTTTATGTGTTATAAATTTAACGAGGTTAACACAAAGAGGTTGAACATTGGTAGAAGCTGAAATTAGAACAAATATTTGAGGTCTTTATTTATTTTTGTTTTCGAGTAAAATTCTTAGATTTTGCGACTAAAATGAGAATTAGTTTTACATCTCGCAGCTTTACTTTATGTGAAATGTTTTAATTTAATTTAGTACTCTAACTTAAAGGTTTGCGTCCATATTTTTTCATTAAAAATCTGTAGGCGACCGCCTAGCCCTAGGGATTACTGAAAATTATATAAATTTTAATATTCTAAAGTAGGTATTAATGTAACTCTGAGTTTAATTAAAATGAAACCTAGATTTTTCTGTGCAGACATTTGGTATCTTTGTGATGCTTAAAATAATATTTTTGATCAAATAATTACTCACTGCTCTTTAATATTTTAATTAACAACTATTAACAAGTTATTTTCTTAGTAATATGCGGAAAAATACCAAATTAATATTAATGAACCCGAAATAGACAAGGAAATTGTTTCACGAAAATCGGAACAGATTTTAACGGTAAAATGTCATGAAAAATCTTAAATGCTCAAATGAGATTAATGCTCATGGCTCATGAATATAAGGCAATCTTTATGAGAAACAAAAAGGTTTGCGTAATTTTTAAGGGTGGCCTGAATTTTTTTATTTCGTAAGGATTGTCGAAAAATTACTGATGCGTAATGTTCATGTTTCAATGTAGAAATATAGAAAGTGGGTAGTAGAGAAAAGGTGAATTGAGAAGGTATGGTTGTGTATAAATTAATAATGTGCGTTACTGGTGATGCTATAACTTCTTTGAAATATTTTACAACACGTCATGACGGCTGTAGGCGGGATGATCATGATGTAGAATTATGTCATATTCCAGTAGCATTCATAGAGTTTGGTTCAAAAGAGATTGTTTCTATTGTTGTTAACATTATAACACCTGGTATCATCAAATCATTGACCTGCCGGTCAATTCTGTAAAAATTTCACCGTGAAAACTTAGGTGAAGTGAGTTGGTTTTTTCTAGAAATTGACACTATTGACAGCTCACTCCACGCTCACTTCACCTAAGTTTTCACTGTGAGATTTTTACAGAATAGCACCGCAGTAAACAAACAAATTATAAATAATAATAAAAAAAAATATATGTATATAAATATATATAATTTTATTTTTTTTATTATAAATTCGAAAGTAACTCTGCCTGACTGTTACCTTTCACGCCTAAACCATTGAACGGATTTCGATGAAATTTGGCAAGGAGATAGATGGCATCCTAGGAAAGGACATAGGCTACTTTTTGTCCCGGTAGTAAGTTCCCGTGGGATAATTTCTGATAACCACGCAGACAAAGCCGCGGACAGAAGCTAGTTTAAATAAAAATTGTTAGCCGTTGTGATTTCATCATTATTTCAGCCGAAAGACGTCCACTGCTGGACATAGGCCTTCCCCGAGCACTTCCATCTCGACGGGCTTTGTGCGTCTCGCATCCAATGAGTTCCTGGGGCCTTCACAAGGTCGTCGGTTCACCTTATTCAGGCCTTCCAACGCTTCGTCTTCCGGTACGCGGTCACCACTCCAGAACCTTTCGATTTTTTCCGTTGTGATTTGCTTGATCAATATAACAACAGCAAGACCAAACACTTGAGAACAGCCTAAATTGAATCAAAATTTCGAAACTTTCGATCACTCAAATACCTAACCTATCAGCTTAATAAAAAAAAAGATGATTTTAGATGCGTGTGACAGGAAGTCTGCTCCAGTCATCATTAGTGGCAACATTCTATGAAAAAAATAAACCTAAAAAAATAAAATTTATGAGAAACATTTTCCACGGTACACGACGACATGTCTTTTCCCTCGACGCCATCACTTGTCGCGGATTGAAAACACTGCCTTATCAGGCAAAGTACTGCGACCGCGAAACACTGATGACATTCAATCCATCTCCTTCTACTCAGCCTGAGGAGTTATCGTGTTAACAACCTGAGGGTCGTTCCGTAGGATGATAAGATACTCTTAGAATATTAGAATGAGGGGTACGTAAAATCGTAAAATCGCGGCTGGGACAGGGTGGATGCGGAAGGTTCGAAAGGCTGGATGTTCTGTCTATCAGTGGACTGTGATAGGCTGTTTTTTTTTTTTTTTCAGGATGGTAAATCATCAAATGACCCCTCCCGCTCTGGGTGTAGCGGAAGGGAGTGTCAGACTCTTACTGACTAAAACCCACCCGTGTTCCTTCCTTCGCCCTTTATGTTCCGGGCCAGCGGTAACCCTTTCGGACAATCCCGCTGACCCGACAGGCTTCGGCCCTAACCGGCCCCTTCAACTGATGCTGACATCTCTTTGGGTTGAGTTGAGTGATAGGCTTGGTTCATTGATTAGGTTCTCCAGAGAGGCCGGTGTCAGAGAGGTCGATTGAAGGTTAAGCTACGCTGGCCGCGGCCAGTGCGTGGATGACCATCAATTATATGTGGAGACCCCCGTGCCTCGGAAAACACGTTAAGCCGTTGGTTCTTGTAATTCGAAGATCTTTGAAAAAAAGAAAAATTATTTATTGCGACTCGTACAGGAAGATAACAAACTAAACTAAACACAGTCAAAATAAAAAAGTAACAAAAAGAAAAATGAAACAGAAAGTCTTAAGGCTCCTACAAAAAGGCGCGACACGCGATATAATTGCGCGCGACACAAAGGCACCGCTCGTTACGCGACTTGCGGTGCCTTTGTGTCGCGTGTCGTGTCGCGCCTGTTTGAAGGAGCCTTTAAAAGAGGCCAAAAGGCTACAGACGGCCGGCAGACAGTTGTTACGGGTAGTCAGAAGTCCTAAAGGCTGATAACCAGTCTTACCAAAGCGTATCGTGTTACCCAGTAACTGGGTTGTGGAGGTCAGATAGGCAGTTGCTCCAGGTAATATTGCATCCGGTTAGACTGGAAGCCGACTTTTAACATATTTGGGAAAAGGCTATATAAATATTTATTTGACACTAAGAAATACATGTTACAAAGCAGTCATCATAAAACAAACTCGAATGTATTGCCAACTGGATTGACTGGATTGTGACTGTATTGTAAACTGGTCCTAACCCCCAAAATTTGTAACATGTATTTTTTTGTGTCAAATAAATATTTTTATTTATTTACATTTATTTTTTACCGTATTGTACAGACGCCAGCACGTCAACCTACCCGAAACTGTCAAATTTTCCGAATCAATTTTGAACCTTATGCTGTAGCAATAAAGTTGAAAATTTATTAAAGAAATTTGACAGATTGTAGTAGGTTGATGTGCCGGCTGTCGGTCTGTACCTCACGAATAGTGGAAAGGTTGAACGTGACTTAACAGGTTAGCGATGGTGCCTTCGTTCACAAAGGACCCCTTTATTACCTACGCTCAAGCCCGAAGACTAAATGCCGCTGAACATTATCGGCATTAGTTCCATTGTAATAATAAATAGCGAAAAAACTGCTATCCGTCCATAAAATAAAGAAAGACAATACGATTATTTGTGGTAAACATGACTCAAAGAAAAACACAAACACAAAAGAGAACAAGTTGGGAGAATATATGCGTCACATCCACGCAAAACAGCCATCGCTCAGCATAATGCTGCGACCTTAAGCGAGATGGAGTTAGAGCCACATTGCTGATTTTCAGCGACAGCTGACGTTGACGTGATGACGTCGATCCGTGAAGCATAACAATCCTACTTAATATTATAAATGTGAAAGTTTGTATATTTGGATGGTCGTTACTCAACACGCAAAAACGTCTAAACGAAATCGGATGGCACACGGATTGTTTAAAACCTGGATTAACGCAAAGGATACTTTTCATCCCGGTAGTACGTTTCTGTGGGATAATTTCCGACCTCCATAACCGCGGGCAAAGGCTGGTGAGATATAAATAAGAAATAAAAATAGAATAGATACACAATACTATCCTACATCACGACCTTTTCAGTAGTTTATGCATATCTAATCAATGTTTTCAGTTGAAAGGAGAGAGAAAAAAGAGTCTCTGTCCCTTAGGACTTGTATTGAAGACAATCCTTTACATAAAACATTTTATAAAAGGATATCTATCTGTTTTCTCAGCAATACTTTGTACAGTTGACAAAGAAATTGGGAAGCAGATGAAAGAAAGGAGAAATATATTTTATTTGGGACACGCACAGGAAATACAAACAATATAAAGAACATTCAAATCTAACAAAAACATGAAAACAATAAAAAATAAAAAAAAAGAATTACTTACTAGGTAGGTATGGCGTTATATCTTTTTGGGCCTTAGAAACACATAGAAGATTCATGTGAAAGTTTTGACTCGGCACACCCTCAACATTGTTTAAAATTAAACTTTACAAATTATCTGTAAACAGTTAATTAAATGAAGATGTCTTCCCTGTAATTTGTACGCTTCATGTCTTAATTAGTAAAATTTTGATATAAGTCGTGTCAAAGTTCATGTAGGTAGCTTTTGAAAATGGTTGATAAACTTATTCCATTATCTTTAAAATGTTGATGTTTTAGAAAATTTGGTTACATCGAAAAGTTTGTTAAAATATTAAGAGAAAAGTGATATTTGGTGACGAATTCTGTGAAATTTTCAAAATACATGAAAATTGAAGTTTCTCGAATCACATTAATTTATTAATTGTTGCAAATGGGTCACATTTTTATGTCCTAGAAGGAATACGTTAAATAACAAGTCACCCTGTATACGTATTCCGTTGTTTGATTATACGATAGAACACGCTCGCGTTATGAAATTTTATTAGTATTCTTTGGCCGTGCTATCAAGGACAATAATGTAATAGTGTGACACATCTAGTGTTGCTTGTAAAAGGCTTATGTTTTTGTCTCAATTTGTCGTCGTGTGAGAAGTGACAGATATACTGGTATAATAGTGAAGCCTGTACGTGTAGTGTATTTTTGAAAGCGAGTATCTTGAAACTTGACGCTTTCATTTGTTTCGTACGTACCTAGCTATAGCGCTACAAGGTTCTTTTGGCGCGTGGTCAAAATCGGAACTAATGCCGCCATCTTGTTTTTTTCACCTGTTTTAAGTAACATTTCACAAAACTATTGCGCAAATGTTTACTATATCTGTCAATGTCATTCAAGCGCCAAAAGATCGACTTAAAGGAATATTGGCAGAATTGTCGACATCGGCACTATTGCCATAGAGAAAAATAGAATAGAATAGGTAATAATTAGGTAGACTAGTGTGGAATAAAAATTTACAATAGGAAATAGGTACCACCGTTTTCTTGCGACTTAGATTACTGCAAAGGAAATCATTGTTTCTTATCAGTATTTTAATATTTGCTATTCAAAAAGTACCTAAATAGAAAACCAGTCGCCGAAAGACTACAAGAATTCAAGTTACCAAAGAAATGTTATTAGTTTTTTTTACATTTTCTAATGATAATCGCGTTTAATTACCAGTGTAGATAGTAATTATTGGATTCTAAGAACACTATAATTTTCTTTCCAAGGTCGTTATTACGGTTTTATTTTTCAGTTTCAAAAGATGTGATTAAAAGTTTTTTTACCTTTCACAAATCTGAATATTTTAATATACTCACCACCTACATAATTATGACTTAGGCGAAAGAAAAAAAACCTCCGTTTTATCCCGTAAGTATATCGGAATAAAAAGTATCCTATGTGTTAATCCAGGAAATGGTCTATCTATGTGCCAATTTTCATCCAAATCTATTCAACGGTTTACGCGTGATTGAGTAACAAACATCCGAATATCTTTCACAAGCTTTCACATCCTAACTAATATAATAAATGCGAAAGTAGGTTTGCTTGTTTGTTTGTTTCACGCCTAAACCACTGAACCGAACACCCTGAAATTTTGCATATACGTTATCAGATGTACAGAAACAGACATAGGGTACCTTTCATCCCGAAAAAAGTGCTGTTCCAGAGGAAAACAACAATAACGTTATTGTGTTAATAGATGGCGCCACGTGTCTTTCGAACGGGATTGACACATATGCGGGTGAAACCGCGGGATACTGCTAGTTTAAAATATTAGTAGCATTGCCAACGGATACTAAACTCTTTGTTTGTTATCTTTAGGGTTTCTTATAACTTAGTTTAAAGCAAAACACTATTCCCTAGCTCTCGCAAAATATAGGAATGGGGCTCTTGAATTTCCCAAGGACGGAACAAATTCCGTGTCCCAATTTCAGGTCTCACATTTCTCCAATTCCTAGAACACTAAAATGCTCCACCATTGCTATCCATCACTTAGAACCAGGCCGATTTGAATTGCGAATGCTGATATAATCTTTTATTGGATACCAGACTCAAGCGTGGAATCCAGCAATCGTGTAATTGGTGGAATCCCATTGTATGCACGATCTTTATTTGGTATTTTTTACATTAATTCACCAATCAGTAAACTCGTTGCGGTGCGGTTTAATATTTTAAACGTTTCACACTAATATCAGGCCGCAACTTTTAGTGTATAATATCTGGTCAGATTTTTAAATGGAATTTCCATTTTTTAAAGCTTTGTATCAGGTAATTTGAGCCTGGATTTACAGAATTCGACTCAATAAATAAAATCAAATTATAGTTTGCTTGGTATTATTCATGTTAGTTCTTATGACATCTAGTTCTGTTTTTTTGCCTACATTCTAGTTTGTCATAATAATTATGTCTGGCCTGATTTTAATCCGACTGGCCCAGAAGGAGAGTAATATTTTTGTTGTAAGGCATCGGCCTAATTGAACGTGAATCATCATCGTAGGTTCGTGGGAATTTTACTTGTACGAACGCGCGATCAAATAATTATATTGATTTCGAATAGGTCCTAATTTTTGTACCGACCGTGCCAGTGCCAAACTAGGTACTCCACGGTCGCTCGCGTCGCAAATTCGCACGATTATCACGTATTCGCGTTCTATTAGGACACCCAGTTTTTGCTATATCGCGAACACGCGATGATCGCGTCGCTTACTCGCGCGATGATCGCGCATTCGCGTTCTTAGGATGATGCCTCAGCGTTCCTGCACACGATGCCGTCACCGCGCCGTCGCCGCGCCGACGCCGCACCGTTACACTGTTTATACGAGTCGCGCGAAGCCCGCCACCGCGCCGCCGCCGCGCCGCCGCCGCGCCGCCACCGCGCGCGTTCCCCTCCCTATCTGTTTGATTCATTCACGGGAAATTACGCGGCGTGCACGTTCGTACGCGGCCGGTAATGGAATGAATGAAACAGTAAAAACGCGCGCGGTGGCGGCGCGGCGACGGCGCGGTGGCGGGCTTCGCGCGACTCGTATAAACAGTGTAACGGTGCGGCGTCGGCGCGGCGACGGCGCGGTGACGGCATCGTGTGCAGGAACGCTCACAGTTTGTGCTTGATATTTAAACGGCGTATAGTTTGTCTACCATTTGTTTTCGCCGCTCATCGCTTGCCGCGCCGCTCTTGGCTGTGGCCAGGGGGTATTAGTATAAGAAAAAAAAATGATTTTTAATCTCAATACTTAATACTCAATGTTTTGTTTCCATTCCACAGTGTGTACTTAAAATTATATGTGATCATTATGGACCCTGTTAGGCACAGAAAAAGTGTAGAAGAGAGAAAGAAAGCCTTGAAAAACCTAGTTTATCTTATCAGCCTTTTAAAAATCTAATATTATTATAAATTATATTTTTGTCTCAACTGATGGTCTATACAAGCATTATTTTACGTATATTTACCGAAAACTTACTTTGCAAAAAAATATTCTGAATGAAAGAAATAGCGCGTACCTACGCAAAGTGAAACTTGTCACCCGAAAAGGTCAAGGATAACAAGTGAAGTAAAATAGATTTCGGAAATCTCGAACACAATAGGATCTGCAGTTACTGTTCCTTTGTCGCCATCTACGACCCCCGGGGTACCAATCCGGTAATCCCATTCGTAACACGAAACCAAACTGCTCGTGATTGAGGTTCCGAAGTCCAAAAAGTAAGCTATCTATGTCTATGCTTGCAGGGAAGAAATACGGAAAAATAACTTGGAAAGGAAAATTTGGAAATTCTAGGCTGACTTTTCTATATATTTTTTTTGAGGGACTTAGTAAATCGATTGAATGTCATGTAACTATCCATAATCCTAGATGGACTCACATAACACACAAAATATTCTAATACAACATTAAAATAATCAAGTTCAAAAAGATCCATTTACCAGAAGGTAGTAGAAAATCAGGGACAATATGTAATTGATTAAAATATAAATAATAGCTTTAAGAACTAACCACGAGTTTTATTTACAAAAACCGACAGAACTTTCCGGTACACCGAATATATTTCCTGTACAAAGCAGTAGACAAAAACTTTTCCACGCAATATTAATGCTCTATCTATTACAGTGGAATTTTCAGTTAGGTTACGATATTAAGATGGATACCCTTTATTATGTACACCCAATCAAACTGCCTAGCATTTTTCCAACTATGTTGGGGTCGGCTTCCAGTCTAACCGGATGCAGCTGAATACCAGTATTGTACATGGAGCGACTGCCTATCTGACCTCCACAACCCAGTTACTGGGTAATACGATACCTCTTGGTAAGATTGGTTGTTAGACTTTCGGACTTCTGACGACTCATAACGACTGTCAAAGATCCACAAATGGCAGCCGGGACCAACGGCTTAACGTGCTTTCCAAGACACGGTGGGGTCTTGGTATGTAATGTTGGTCACCCAACCATGGAACAACCAATATAGCCTAGCTTCAATATGTATTTTCTTGAATTTGATCCGCCGCGCGCTTTGTATGAAACAAACGACCGGCTGTGCGCAATACGACAAACGCACCGCTTTGGCACCGCAGCGGTCTGACATAAAACGTCAAAATTGAAAGAGCCCTTAGGTATAAAATATAAATGACTTTAGTAACTTCATGATAATTCCACACTTATTGTGCAATAGAAACACAAAATATAAAAATTTTCTTGATCAAAAATCATCACAAAGTTACCTCCAATTTTCACGACTTTTCGATTTGAATCGATCGATCACGTGATCGATCAAGCCGCACGGCTGTTATAACTTAGCCACATCTTTTTTTTTTCTTTTTTTTTCATATTCCCTTATGTACACTCTGTATTGTTATAATTTAATTCGTAGTGCTGTCGAAGCGCATCGTGTCGTGGTGTTGTTAATATAACGTTGCTAATTAGCAAAGCGCTTTCATCTTTGATGCATACATGCACGTAATAATAGGATAGCACACAATATTCTTGTTCATAATGTTAATATTTTGTTTATAATTAAGTGGTTGTAATGATAATGATAACATTATAAATGATTTTATTTCTGTAAGTAGGTTTGCACGAACACTTTTACACGTCAATCATATTTTCAGACGTAATTAGTATTAATATCTAGTATAATTATGTATAATTATGTAGAATTTAAGTACATTGAATCTTTTAAATTAAATTTATAATTACAAAGATAGATAATTACATTTTACATGTGGTGTTTGCCTGTAATTGGTTGTGCAGTTAGATTCAAGACAATTACTTGTATGTTCCTATCAGTATAATATCTGTAACAACTATTGGTGAACCTCAAATAAATAAATACATTTTAAAAACTAGATGAGGTCGGCGTTTCCTATCTGACTACTCTGAGAAAGGCTGAAACAAACTCAGTGTTTTTTGTTTAGTGCAACTTACTTGTAATAGCACCGTTTGAGAATTAATTAATATCTTTTAGAATGAAATGGCTTGAAACACAACGCCTGTTTTTAATTAACACTGTTCACTAATTAACGACTACTTAGTCTTACAGATAATATATTGCTCTAGATACTTTTGTTACTGAATTGGATAACGTTGCTAATTATTATTTTATTATTATTATATTTATTTATTCAGATACCAGAGATCCATTGGGTTAGTAACAATAGTCTTAACCTATGTTAGTACTCAACTAATAACACCGACAATGTACAGGTGACAAGTGACCTCACCAACGGGCTGTCGTGTCTCCCGGCTATAGCGCGTAGAATGCTGTTGGGGCTGCCACGGAGTCTGTTTAGCAGCGAGGCCGCTCTCTTACGCCGTACAGCATTGAAGCAGTCGGTACGTGCCTCAGCGAACATAGATGATGCGCTACAGAACCGAGGCAGACGCAACAGCACTCTAAACGCGTTGTTATATTGGATCCGCAGAGCATTGTAGGCTTTTTGGGTGTAGCTGAACCACAGGCTCCCCGAGTACAGTGACATGCAATATGCTTTAAACAGCGTTATTTTGACCGCCGCCGTACATCGGAAGAACCGGCGGGCTAGCATATTAGCCCGAACCGACAATGCTCTGCGCTCCCTCTCCATATCTGCGTCATCCTTCAAATCATCCGTCACCAAGTGGCCCAGGTATTTCAAAGAGTACACTCTGTGCAACTCCACACCGTTCAGTAACACAGGAGGTACGGTCGAGGGACACTTGGTATCGGACTTGAATACCATGTATTTTGACTTGCCTTCGTTGTATATAAGGCCATGAGACTCAGCGTACGACTCGCAAATATCGAGAAGCTTACGGAGCGCACCGACCGAGGGGGCCAGCAGCACCATGTCGTCTGCATAGCTTAAATTATTGAAACAAACTCTATCAATAAAGCAACCAACACGTGTGCTGCTGAGCCGCTCGATCAGTGCATTCACATACAGACTAAACAACAAAGGCGAGGTCAGGCCACCCTGCCTAACGCCACACTCTGGCCTACTTAACTCTGAAAGCTCTCCTGCCCATCGCACGCGATTCTCCTGCTTCATATACCAGTAATTATGATTAGAGCTTCTTATAGATATTAGAGATCTTAGAACGTATCGTTCCCCTTCCTATAAAATTTTCTTCATATTTACTTGGTTCCTTTTAGTTATTTAGGATGGACAAAATAAAGGTCATTTCAAATGCCCATGTAACACCCACTCTCATAGAGATCGGAGACGCTACACTCGAACTCGTGGGCGAGTATGTTTACCTAAGACAAACTGTCCAGTTATTTAGATCTAACTTCGAGAAAGAGGTCAATTGTCGAATCCGACTCGGCTGGGTAGCTTTCGCAAAGCTACGCAATATCTTCTCGTCCCACATACCGCAGTGTATGAAGACTCAAGACGAAAGTCTTTGACCAGTGCGTGTTGCCAGTGATAACTTATGGCACTGAATTGTGGTCGCTCAGAATGGGCCTTATAGGAAGGCTAAAAGTGAGCCAAAGGACAATGGAGAGGGCTATGCTTGGAGTTTCCCTGCGTGATCAAATCGGGAATGAGGAGATCCAAAGGAGAACCAAGGTAACCGACATAGCCCGAAGAATTGCCAAACTTAAGTGGCAGTGGGCAGGGCACATATATACTTATTTGACGTGATTATAACTATTGTAACAATAGCTTCAGCCCGCGACTTTGTCTGCGTGAAATTTCTTACTCCCCCGACCCACGCATCGCATTGCATCGCCTGCCCGCGTTTTTATTTTTTTCGCTTAGCGTTCTTTTTTCTGATTTTTCTTCTTTTTGCCCGGCTATGTATGTAGTCTATAGCCTGCCTCAAGAATTGGGCTATAAAATGCAAAATGCATCAAATGCAAATTCGACCGGTAGTTCCAGAGATTAGCGCGTGCAAACCAACAAACAAACTTGAGTTTTATTATTAGTATAGATAAGATATAACACAACACAGGCCACAGCTAGTGTAGCATAATTACATCCTCTCAATAGCTCACACATACGATTAATTATTGTGTTTCTCATTCGAATTTGAACTCAATGGAATCAGAATCATGTCTGATTTGATAGCCAGCATTATAATAATTGTTTTGCTTACTGAGGCGATGGGAACTGCGGAGTTTCCACTTCGATTATGCTGGTATGTGTATATTAACGGGTTATAAGGTGGGGTGTATGATATAATTGCATTTAATATGAGGAGTATTTACTCATATGATTACTTACCTACCTATATCAATTTTGATAACATGATAAACACGTCTATATTTTCAGAAGGGGTACGCTGAAGGGTTGTTTACACCTTATCAACACCATAAATCATTCCTTTGGTGCAAAAAGAAATCCAAAACTCGCCAAAGCACAGGAAAAAGATAAAGAACAACAAAAGCAACAAACAAAATAAAAACTTGAAATTACAGACATCAACCATGTACTTAAGTACAGACGCCAGCACATCGAGCTACCCGAAACTATCAAATTTTCCCAATCGACTTTGAAACTTATTCTTTTGCGATAAAGTTGAAAATCTATTAAAGAAATTTGACAGATTGTATTAACGTGGCGTCTGTACATACAGGTGGTTGATGTTATGTTATGTAACATTTATTTATTTTATTTATTTATTTAGGGCCTTGTGGCTAAGTAATAACAGCCACACGGGTCGATCGATCAGGTTAAGCTACACTTGCCGCGGTTGGTCCATAGATGGGTGACCATCTTTACATACTAAGACCCCTCCGTGCTTCGGAAAGAATGTTAAGCCGTTGGACACGGCTGTCGTTCGTGGATCTTCGGCAGTCGTTGCGGGTCGTCAGAAGCCCGAAAGTCTGACAACCAGTTTTACCAAGGGGTTTCGTATTATCCAGGAACTGGGTTGTGGAGGTCAGATATGCAGTCGCTCCATGTAAAATACTGGTACTCAGCTGCATCTGGTTAGACTGGAAGCTGACCCCAATATAATTAGGAAAAGGCTAGGCAGATGATGACCTAACTTATGCGTTCTTGAGTACCTATTCAACAAGTTACTTGGTGCACGAATTAAATAAATTATTCATCAGCACAAGACGGTACAGGACGTACACTCAAACACAAAAGTGGTCTACCAGACTTAGCAATCTATTTTTGACAGGCTTTTCAACATAAAAATAATATGATAAGAGACGGACAAACTAATGATAACTGCATTGTGATTGGCTGAATGAAATAACAGCAGCCAATCAAATAAGTTGACATTGGATTTGACAGTTTGTTTGTATTCATTTTCAAAAATTATTTGAGTATCGATTACTTTATGCTGTATTTATGAATATATTTGCCCTTACCCTCGGCGTTGCTCTCGTAGTGTATACCACAGAAACTGCATTTTTTCGGGATAAACGCAGTCTGCTCATAAAATATCTCTATGCGGATAGCTAAGTACTTGATCCGTTACTGCGTGAAAAAAGTCTACGCTACACAGACAGACAAGAAATGCTACTTTAACCTTTTGACCGCCAGTCATGTATAGATGACAAACCAAAATGTGTCCAGCACGCCAATGTTCGACTATATGACAGACTTTGACGCAGAGAGCACGTTTTTGATTTTTCGACGGTCAAAAGGTTAATTTATAATATCTATAGATATAGAAGTGGGTTTTTAGTGACGTCACGCGTTTCTAGTTGAAGTTGAGTCAACCGTACCAACATTTTTTGTTTGTTTCATTTGTTTTGATAGGCGATGTAGTCAAGACACTTTTCTCGCCAACGGTACTTATGATGTGTTGGAGACTGACCGATCGATAGCAAAGACAAGTTACATGTGATATACAAGTTGTGGGTAGAAAAGTCTTTGCTGTCCTACATTGAAGACGTCTTAAGGTTAAATGTAGATGTCGCACGATTGCTGTGAGCCGACGTTTTGTTAATGAATAAATTATTGGAAGTTTGTAGAATGTTATTCAAACATGAATGTAGAAAAATGGAATAAGTACAGAAAGTTCATATAAAAAAAAGATGTAAAAAAATACTCAACAATAAACAAAACTCATTTGATGATTTCCCATCCTGAAAAAAAAGAAAGAAAAAAAAGGCACCTATAAAATGATTCAGGGTTGCATTTTTGGGAATCGAGTATAAAAATCGAATGTCGAGTTAAAACGTGCGTCTTAGATTTAATGAAGAAACATGGATAGAAAAATCTCTAAAAATACTTTTGAGGAGAAAATACAGCAGGATATTGTTGACCTCATTATTCTTTCAAAAATGTGTCAAACACGACAAAAAATAACGACATAAAGTTCTATATGATTATACTTACACCTACACACATTTGTATACAGCCGGTCGATTCTGTAAAAATCTCACCGTGAACACTTAGGTGAAGTGAGTTTGTTTTTACTAGAAATTGACACTATTGACAGCTCACTCCACGCTCCCTTCACCTAAGTTTTCACGGTGAGATTTTTACAAAATAGGCTGGTTACAGGTATTCTATCTTCCCAAAACAATCTCCCAGTTGCCTGTACACGTGGTACCTCTACACAATACTGTGAGCTAATTAGGACTGCCGTAAAAATGACGCCATTCTTCGCCGTCTTAGGACCTCTTACTCAGGTTAATATTTCATTCCGAGCTTTCTTAACGTACAGCTGTTTTAGGTTATTCTGAATAAGTGCTGGGTTTTATGTGCTTCATGCAGAGAGAGAGACTTGTGGTTAAGTAATGACAGCCAAACGGGTTGATCGATAAGGTTATGCTACGCTTACCGCGGTTGGTCCGTGGATGGGTGACCATCTTTACATACCTAAATATCTCCGTGCCTCGGAAATCACGTTAAGCCGTAGGTCCCAGTTGTCATTCGCGGATCTTTGGCAGCCGTTACGGGTCGTCAGAAGCTCGAAAGTCTGACAACCAGTCTTACCGGTCTTGTATTGCCCAGTAACTGGGTTGTGGAGGTCAGATAGGCAATCGCTCCATGTACAATCTTCATCCGGTTAGACTGGAAGCCGACCCCAACTTAGTTGGGAAAAGGCTAGGGATTAGCCCTCGGCCCTCCTTGGCCCGGATTGGCATTAATATTTTAGTTTCAGACTTCACACTCACACATATATTCACACATACACACACATACATACACAACACACACACACACACACATTCATATTTTTCTCCTCTTGTTCTCACACACTATTGTCTGTATTTATTTTTTACTTCTCCTTTCGTAGGTCTGCTGGAAGAAATTTCTTAAGAAATAAGCAGTACCTTTGTACTCAATTGTAATTATGTTATATCCCTATGTATTTTACTGTCTGTACATAAATAATAAAATAAATAAATAAATAGTGTGTGCCTCACGGCTGCACCAAAAAGGTTCATTTCCTCATTAATGCCAGGCAGATGCTGTCTGACGCTGGTTTTCTAATAAACCTTTAGTTTTCCTCTCCTTCTCCATCCATCAACATTTATATTCATCACTTTCTTAGTCATATTTCCTCATCACAGCCTATACTAAGCCAAACGATCTCCTTTCAAATTTGTCAGTAGCGCCACTTTCAAACTTCCCCATAGATACTCATTTCTTCTGCTCTGTCTTTAATTGTAAGGCCAGATTTTTATCCCCCGGAATAAAAAGTATTATCGGGTAGATAGTACGTTTTATCACTCTTCTTTAAATGTTTTTAGTCATAAATTCGGTCACAAAAATATACCTAACAGAAAAACCGAGAAATACAGTTTTATGTATTGTGTTTTCTAATGAAAGCATAATATTTACCCGTTACAATTCCATTTTCGAAATGTGATATTTATAGTTCGAATTATTTCCTAACGACCCGTATGTTATTAGTACAAATCTATAAACAGCATCCTATTTGCGTAACACAATATCTAGGTATATATAGGTATATAATTTTGAAGGATATTACTAATTCATTGCTTCATACGTTTCCGTTGGTCTAGTGGTTGCAGACGCGACTGCTGAGCGCCCTGGGTTCAAAGGCAATGTGTTATTGGGTTTTTACAAAAAAACTGGACTACAAAAGATCACCTTCATCTCAGTTCAATATCCAAGTCGGCACCTACTTCTAGTAAACGCTAAAGAATGTCGTAAGATTTACTGAGCTGAACAAAAATAATAAAAACGAAGTGTTCCCTCTAGATCATATTGACGGCCTTCGGAAAATTCGTTTAAAAGAGCTTGAGCTTACTGATTTAACGTAAGGATGTTCGTATCAAAGATTTTCAGTTTTTTTTTTATTCAGTGTTTTGGACTTTTTGGTGACATATCTATATTCTTTACAATTAAAACTTTTAAACAACGCTAACAGCATGCTGGCCGCGCTCGCGGTAAGGCTTGATTGCTCCATTATCTCTCACTGTTGTGAGAGACACGTGAGGCAGGCTGATGCGACTAACAAACCTCATTTTTATCTAAATTCTTAATTTAATTGTCATTATTTTTTATTATTGTTATTTATGAATTGAATTGAATTTGTAGTTTTGTGTATGTAATTTGACTGTATGAGTGTATTATTTCTATCATGAGTCAATGATACTCGAATTTAAATGTTTTTTTTTAAATATTTTTTTAAAGTAACTTTTCGTGTCTGTTTCTGTAATCGAGTTGTACTTCTTAATGACGCAACGAATTTTGATGACGAATTTTTCGTCATCATTTAAATAATTTGTTCCGAAAAGATTTTTTAATTTTTTTTTAATAAGCCGTTTCAGTCCCACTGCTATGCAAAGGCCTCTCTACTCTCATTCCATCTCGCTCTGTCCAGAGCTGCCAATCTCTATTAAAGGTATCCAGCTCATACTGCCATCTCCGACTGGGCCTTTTTTTTTTCAGGATGGGAAATCAAATTAAACCCACCCGTGTTCCTTCCTTAGCCCTTTATGTTCCAGGCCAGCAGTAACCCTTTCGGACAATCCCGCTGACCCGGCAGGCTTCAGCCCTGGAGGCCGCGGCCGACGTCGAGGCCTACCGCGATGTCTTTAAAACTGTCAGACGTCAATTTTATTCCACGAATAAAAATTATCATACGATTGAAAAATCAGCCCTTAATGTGATAACCTAATCGCCTCTGTATAGTAATTATACGTATAAGTATTACTTAAGAATTTCTTTTCATTGTAATATTAATAACAGTAAAAGTAAAGAAAGAAATAAATTAACCAACTTATGATTACAACGCTTTTAAATATCTGTTCCTTTATAAAAGAGCTGTGCAGAGTAACTCAGGAAATCGAATCATAATATCCAAAAAGTGTATATCCATATATATCGCAATCCTAAAAATAAAACGTTTCGTCGTATCATAGCAGTTTATAGATGGTTATCAAACATGAAATGTCGTAAGGCACGATTTTCAGGACTATCATAATATATCCGAGATGGTACTACCAACAGTCACGTTTTGTCAGAATAGTAGGCTTTTTGTTGTCATTTCAATTTAGGTCAAAACCTACATTTTTATTGTAAGGTTCAAACTTAGCGTTAATTTATATCTATGCTATTGTCAGTTGTACGGTCCCTTGTATTGTATTTATATCTAACTTAATATGTAGGTATAACTAGTTTCAGTCTTACCAAGGGGTATCGTAATTACCCAGTAACTGGGTTGTGGAGGTCAGATATGCAGTTGCTCTGTGTAAAATACAGGTATTCAACTGCATCTGGTTAGATCCCGGATTCTCCTTGAATACAACCAGCACATACAACTTAGATGATTTTAAATTGTGTAAAATTGAACACTTTCCATTACAATAATTGATATAACTGTGTAATTAGCTCTTGAACGCTTTATTTTTGTCGTCGTTTTTTTGCACAGTTACTTTGAAATAAAATGAAATTGTTTAGTCTGTAAAGGATATAAGAATCACTACTACCTACGTAATATAAGTTAGATGGATTTGACATTTCCTATCGCCATTTCTTCTCAGGGGTAGCCACCCCTGTGAAGAAATGGAGAAACAAACTCAGGGGTCAAAGGGGGTTCAGATCATATGTGGACCATATAGATCCTTTGTAACAATGCTCAAAGTATAGACCAGATTTTCATAGCCCGGCTGTACAGACGCTAGCACATCAAGCTACTACAATCTGTCAAATTTCTTTCATAGATTTTCAACTTTATCGCTAAAGCTTATGGTTCAAAGTTGATTGGGAAAATTTGACAGTTTCGGGTAACTTGATGTGCTAGCGTCTGTACATTAAAATATAAACGAACTTAATATCCTACAAGATCTAAGTATTACCTGCTTCTTAAAATTGTCCATAAGCCTGTACTCGGTACAAAATCATACCTATAACAAATTCGACACGCGTACGTTTCCATTATGTTTATTACCAATGTTCGGAGCAATAAAATTGTATTCGAAATCTAGGTAACCTAGACTTTTGAAAAGGTACTTGTGACTACGTCGCCACGTAGGTAAATAGCAGAAGTTCCAATCGCACCATGCATCAAGAATCCTTATGTTAATGAACGTTTGACACCTTATATATGGTCAGCGGGATTGTCCGAAAGGGTTACCGCTGGCTCGGAACATAGGGCTGAAGAAGGAACACGGGTGGGTTTTAGTCAGTAAGAGTCTGACACTCCCTTCCGCTCCACCCAGAGCGGGAGGGGTCATTTGATGATTTTCCATCCTCAAAAAAAAAACACCTTATATATGCACGTTTATAGTTAGACTTTCCAGGTCATTCTTGGAAAAAGTTGTAACACTCTTATAACAGTGGTTTCAAAAGGCATGAGGCTACATCCAGGGAATAAGCATGAGCTTGAGCCTTCAATTGTTTGTTACCAACATAAAGCAGCAACCTGCATCTCTTTTGTTAATCGCTATGAGGCACAATTTTCAAATAAGCATAAGAACAATAGAGAGAATAGTAGTATGTCATCAAAAAGGCTTTAAATAACAATTAAACAAAGGTAAAAAGGTACCCAAAAAATCTTGAATATAACGGCAGATAAACACAAACAATCGGCTTCCAAAAAAGACACTACAAAGTGAAAAATAACTTTAATTTCGGAAGCAGGTATCGTCGGGTTCGTATTTTAATTGTTTGCCACCGACTTCCGAAATCAAAGTTATTATTCACTTTGTAATGTCTTTTTTGGAAGTCGGTTGTTTTTTTTTGTAAAAGAGTTTTTATTTTTCACTTTTAATTTGTACTTACCCCACACAAATTCGTATAACACTACATGCTATATAAATATCAGTGACAGTCATTATAACATCATCATTAGAAACAAAGTGGAAAAAATACGTATTATTGAAGCTAACTCACAAATTACCCAAGCAAAGTTAATAAAATGTATATGTAGTCCCATATACATTTTATTAACTTTGCTTGGGTAATTTTTCCAGAGGCATATCCATTAAAAAAAAAAGATTTTTGGAAATCGATTTACAATTGCTGGAAATATCGTGTAACAAACAAAAAAAAAAACATACATTCGAATTGAGAACCTCCTCCTTTTTGAAGTCGTTTAAAGATAGAGTGCTAAGTACGATGCTTGCAAGGCTTTAAAACACAATTTTTATCCCATTAGACAATCTTCCAAAGAGGTGAGTAAGCCGAGGCAATGAGTTATTCACAAAACGATGATAAAACTATAACTACTGTGTCCCAGATTTATAACGAAAACGATGTATCCAAAACGGATCGCTGGTAAACGTTATGGCTTTTGTTTCGACAACGTTGAGACGTGAAGGAGGCAGAAGGTGCAATTCGGTGCGATAACTCAATGATATTTTCTACTAACTGCGCCTCGCGGTTTCACCCGCATAAGGGTTGATCCCGTGGGAATATCGGGATAAAAACTATCTTGCGTCCTTCCCCGAAATGCAATCTATCTATCTGCCAAATTTTATCGAAATCCGTTCCGTGGTTTAGGCGTGAAATACAGACAGACAGAGTTACTTTCGAATTTATAATATTAGTATGGATGCTTCATCTGTCCAGCCTTTTCCCAACTATGTTGGGGTCGGTTTCCAGTCTAACCGGATGCAGCTGAATACCAGTATTCTACTTGGGGTGACAGCCTATCTGACCTCTACAAACCAGTTACAGAGTAATAGGATAACCCTTGGTTAGACTGGTTGTCAAAATTTCCGGCTTCTGACCTAACGTGCTTTCCGAGGCACGCAGGGGCCCCGGTATGAAATGATGGTCACCCACGTACGGACCGACTGTGACAAGTGTATCTTAACCTGATCCATCGACCCGTGCGGCTGTACACGAGCCTTTTTTTTTTTCAGGATGGGAAATCGTCAAATGACACCTCCCGCTCTGGGTGGAGCGGAAGGGAGTGTCAGACCCTTACTGACTAAAACCCACCCGTGTTCCTTCCTTAGCCCTTTATGTTCCGAGCCAGCGGTAACCCTTTCGGACAATCCCGCTGACCCGGCAGACACGAGCCTCCCCTGATATTTTCTAGCAAGATACAAAAAAATTATGCAATCCAATCCGCTAGTAATATTTTTTTGAGAAGTGTTTAGCTATATTTTTATTAAATATAACGATGAAGGATTATAAACATTCAGTTTCATGCTTGAAGGAATTAGAAGCATCGGGTTAAGAATGAGTAATGCGGACCTTCCTCTTTGAAAAGATCAAACAAAGTGTATAGATTTATAAATCAATCTGATAAAGTTAATGACCACGCCAAGTGCAGCGATTGCGTAAAAGTGCGCGTTGGTATATGTGGTGGACATAAAACACAGATATTTAGTGTGAGAGATAGAGAGAGAAATTGTTATATCTTTCTTCTCTCTCATGTAACGAAATGTGCTTAAACATGACGCGTCCTTGAAATTTCACTCTCAATTCTCGTCCAATTTTATCAAATCGCCGCTTAGTTTTACTTCAAAGGTCGAGTAGGTGTGTTTTAAAGGATATTCCATAGTGATCCTTCTCTCCACCTTTCTGCTTTATTATACGGGGCTATAAAATTGTAGTTACGGTATCAATCGCATGAAGGTAGCATGGATCGTTAGGTAACTTGAGTAATGGCGAAGTTATTATAGCCGCCGTAATCGCTCCGAAGGTATATTCCGGGAATTTTTGTAAATAACAAATGTTTGGTGTTTCTTGGTAATGTGCAAGTGAAAATGTAAGAGTTTATAAGGATTTGTGATGCGTGTGAGAGTGGTGATTTATAATGGTTTTTATTTAATACAAAAGCCATGAAACTTCAACTGATTTCACGGCTGTTTTACTCATTTGGGTAACTCACACGGTTATTGATGAGAAAAAGTCTTTCCATGTGGGTAGGCAGAAACACAACCTGCTAAGATTCTTACACACTCCTTCTGTTTCATTTTTCAATAAAATTTGGCAGAGATATAGATTGCATCCCAGGGAAGGACATAGGATAGTTTTTATCCCGATATTCCCACGGGTTCAAAACGTATGCGGGTGAAACCGCGGGGCGCTGCTAGTCGCCAATAAATACTTTTTCTTTCCATCATCATCATCATCAGCCTATAATGTTCCAACTGCTGGGACACAGGCCTCCTCTCAGTGAGAGGGAGTGGGCCGTAATCCACCACGCGGGCCCAGTGCGGGTTGGTAGATGTCACATGTCTTCGAATTTTTGGTTCTAGGACATGTCGGTTTCCTCACGATGTTTTCCTTCACCGTTTTTGTGAGCAGTGGTGATGAAATAATTTACACAAAGTAAAGCGCGAGCGTAAGTCGCGGCCGTTACCACTTGGCCACCACTGCTCACCACTCTTTCCATAATGTCACTATATTATTATGTCATTATAGGGCGTCCTCTCCCGGTGTTTTTACTCACATCTGCCTTATAAATAGTTTTTGTTAGTATGGCCCCGAGAATGGGCCTGTAGGTGATGGGGTAATGAAACGCGAAAACTTTAAGTAGACAAAGGGAAAAGACGCTGGTGCGAGCGGAACGATTCAACGCGGCGGACATACTCCTTTTTACCAACTGCGGGTGGACGAAACTTGCATAGAAAAATTTACACCCACTAACGTCTTTATAATTATTTATTTATAAATACTCCAATAGATGGCGTTACAAATTCAGAAATAAAGTTTTCTTACAACTAACTTAATTGCTAAATCTTATTGCTAATTTAATTAATAACAATATTAATATGCGTCGCCTACAATTCCACCCCCTAGTGATGACTAGTCATCACAATCACACTCAGGTGCGAGTAAGGCGACGCGTGTAACTGGTCGTCGCAGCACGCCCGTGCGAGTGCGCACGTCCACCACGCGAATGCGCCCGTCATCCCCGGGGAGTGTCGCACTCACTACACCATGCCGCCATGAACCACGCTCTAAGTTCGGTTCAACTATCATAACATAATCTCCTACACGCAATGACCTCTGCTCACTACTCCACTTTTGACGCGGCAAAAGAGTGGGCAAATATTCTTTAATCCAACGCGACCAAAACATGTCAGTCAGTCTCTGCGCTATACGCCACTGCTTCCTAAGGTGGAGATCCACGTCTGTGTACCTTCCATAAGATGGTCCAATTGATGACGTACCTATTAAAAAATGGTTAGGTGTCAGAGCCTCGGGGTAATTTGGATCCGTCGAAACATATGTGATGGGTCTACTGTTGACTAGAGCTTCAACCTCAGCCATCAAAGTTGAAAGGGTTTCAGGACGGGGCGCACGCTCCTTTAATATAACTCGGAGAGCCGTCTTAACGGTGCGCACCATACGTTCCCAAGCTCCTCCCATTTCGGGTGCGCCTGGGGGTATAAAACGCCACTCAATACCTCTAAGTAGCCCGTCATTACGCAGAACATCTACATCGAGCTCAGCGATGCTGCGTTTCAACTCGGTGTCCGCTCCTCTCAGGTTGGTACCGTTATCTGAGTAGATCACAGTAGGTGCCCCTCTACGGGCTATCATTCTTCTCAGGGCCATCAGTGTAGAATCAGTGGTAAGACTCTCAGTTATTTCTACGTGAACAGCTCGAACTGTTAAGCACGTAAATAACATGCCGTAACGTTTTTGTCTACCACGACCCACTGTGACCTCCATTGGTCCAAAGAAATCAATACCTGAGAATGTAAACGGACGTCGGTTGTGCTGCAGTCGGGCCGACGGCAAGTCACCCATGCGTTGCGGTTGCGGCGTCGCACGTCGGTACTTGCAGAATAGGCAGCGCACTGCCACCGCGCGCACAGTGGGGCGGAGCTTCAATATCCAGTAGCGTTGCCTTAGTTCGTTGACTACTAGTTCATGAGCTCCATGTAGCGCTCGTCGGTGGTAGTACTCCACCAGAAGTCTGGTCGTCCTCCGTTGACCATCGAGAATAACAGGTCTCCTGGTATCCTCCGTTACACCTTCGGTCTTGTCGATGCGGCCACCAACTCGTAGTAAGCCCGCACTGTCAAGATAAGGTGTTAGATTTAATAATCGGCTATTTTTTAATAATGGCTTGTTTTGTTTTAAACTTTCTATCTCCGTAGCAAAAGAATCATATTGACACTTTTTTATCAACAGCTCCTCTGCCTTTCGCAACATTTCACTGTCAATTCGATTGCCTTTACGTTGACATTTGTCGATAAACAATAAGACCCTTGCAGTTGTCATTAGCAATCGAATCCACGATGAAAAGTTGTTCTCATTAGGTACTGGAAACACAGTATTTGTCGTAGCTATGACGTTAACAATTTTTTGTTCACAAATTGTCTCAACCAACTGCTTACATTTTTTAAGATCTTTAGGCCATTTACTTTCTGGTTCTCTTAAATATCCCGGACCTTGAAACCATACATCCTGAAACTGTAGCGGTGGCGCATCATCGCGCGTGGCTACGTCAGCGGCGTTCAGTCTGGATGGCACGTACCGCCATTCCGTGGTGGTGGTCAGCTCATCGATTTCACCTAGACGATGTGAAACATACGGCTTATAGTCTCTAGGATCGCCACGTATCCACTGAAGGACAGTGTGCGAATCAGTCCAAAAGTATCTTTTGTCTGCCTTTATATCTTTATGCTCACTTTGAACTGTGCTCACAAGTCGAGCTGCGAGTACGGCTCCTTGCAGTTCAAGCCTCGGGACTGATACAGGGCGCAGAGGTGTAACCCTGCTTTTACCGGCTACAAAACATACTGATACAGTACCATTTGAGCGAATAAATCGCCAATAAATCACGGCTGCGAAAGCCTTAGTACTTGAGTCACAAAATATGTGCAACTCAGTCCTAATAATCTTAGGCGCACTCACCTCATGCTTCATGTCATCGTAGCATTGGCTCCAAACTCCTGCACTAGCATAGCATCGTGGTATGCGCAACGAATCTAGAAGTTTTAATTCGTCGAGCCACCTTACCCATCTACTATGTTCGTCGGGTTGGATGCGGCAGTTCCAGTCAATGCCACTGCGATGTACATTCTGAAAAATTATTTTACTTTTTATAATAAACGGCGACAAAAAACCATGAATATCATAAACAGACATTATAACACTAAGCATTTTAGCTTTAGTAGGAGGCTCCAATCCATTTAATATCGCCTCCGAAACCCGATTAAATGATACTTTAAATCCAAAGGTGTCATCCGACGGATGCCACATCAAACCTAAGGTGCGCTCAGTTGTGTTCATAGCTCCGTCTTTGAATTGAACAGCTGTGGGCGCGAGCGCATCTGGCGGTATTGTTTCTAAAACCTGTTTGTCATTGCTCAACCAACCTCTTATCTCAAATCCACCGTGTTTATGAATTTGAGTAATTTGTTGTATTAACTTGATAGCATTATTTGCATCGGGAGTCGAATACAAACAATCGTCCATGTAATGATTTTTTATAATTACTTGTACGGCTTCTGGGTATAAGTCGTCATATTTAAGTGCGTTTTTATTTTTAATATACTGTGCTATAAAAGGAGAACATGTTGCACCAAATATTAAACTTTGCATGGCGCATGTTTTTATGGGAGCGCTTGGTGATTCTTGCCATAAGAATCTAAGAACATGTTGATCCTGTGGCCTAATTTTGACCCTTAAGAACATGTCCTTGATGTCCCCTACAATAACAACCTTATTTTCACGAAATCTTAACATAATTCCCATAAGTGAATTATATAAGTCCGGACCTGTTAATAAATAACTGTTAAGACATAATCCATTTACCTTTGATGCGGCGTCGAAGACGAGGCGTAGCTTTCCCGGTTTGTTAGGATTCTGGACACCAAAATGTGGAAGGTACCATACGTGGTCAGCTGAGAGTTCATTTTCCTTAAGTTCCCGAGCGTAACCGTCAACAAACAGTTTGTTTACCTCCTTCCTATAACGATCTGCGTACGAGTCATCTTTAAGAAATTTCCGCATCAAAGTCAGCAGTCGCGAAGATGCGGCTTGATATGAATCAGGCATGGTGAAAACATTTTTTTTGAAGGGCAAACCTACTTCCCATTGACTTCCGATAAGACGTGACGTATCATCCAATATTTGCAGTGCTCTTAAATGATCACTATTCTCACGGCATAAGGTTGAAATTCCAATGGAGTCTAGAGAAAAATAATGTTTAATTAAACTATTTAATTCATCAGTTTGACTTAGGTCTGTGTGAGAGAGAGTGAACACATTGGCAGCGTTGGTGGAGTGAGTGCGACCGCAATAACCATGAATTGACCAGCCTAACTTACAACGAGTGGCATAAGGTTCATTTTTATTACCATGAATAATTTCTAGTGGCGCAATCAAAACATAATTATCTTCGCCAATAAGTAATCGAGGCACTACATGACTTTTACATACGTAATCTTTAACTTTAGACAAATGTTTACAATCTAATTCGTTAATTACAGTTAAATTTTGTGCTGGCAAATTTAATTTAGACACTTTGCGTAACTTAATGTCATAATAATTGTTTTTGTTATGTTCACTTATCTGGGCACTTACGGTCGGTGCATCGGATTGATACACCTCCAGTCCAAAGGCATCAATGAACTTGATGTCACATGATTGTTCACACTTTAGTCCTAGTTCGGTAGCAAGATCCGAGTCGATTATAGACACTGAGGCCGCATCGTCCAGTAGGGCATACGTATTCACTACACCTTTAGGTCCACACACTTTCACTGCAACCACTTTTAACATGACGTGATCCGAAGATAAGCGTTTATCACAGCTTGACGCGACGTGTGCTACAGTAGTATTTACAGCGGGCGTCGCGTCCGGCGCGGACGCTGACAGCGGCGGTGGCGGTGATGACGGTTGCGCGGACTCCGGGGCCGGCGCAGCGGGCTCGCGCCGCGCGCCGCCCGGCGCGTGTGTCGATTGTGATGACGTAGGTTTGCTCCAGTGTAGCAACTTGTGGTGTGCAAGCCCACAGTCATCTATGTCGCATACAGGTGCGGGGCATGTATTCCTATCATGTCGTGACGTCAGGCAACAATAACACAAGCCATTCATTTTTACAAACTTCCATCTATCACGGCGCATTGCACGTTTGAAAGCGCGGCACTCGGGCAGTGAATGATTGATCTTTTTGCAAAATTTACATTTATCGCCCTCCTCAACAGCTGTTGTAGCTAATATGGGTCGATTAGTGCGAAATTTGTTGTCATCTCGTTTTGTCACCTCGGTCTGCTTCTTTTGTTCACGACATTGAGGTATTCCGATTAGCGATAACATTTCTGCTTCATGTTTAAGAAATGCTGCAACTAACTCCAACTTTGACTGATTTTCACTTAACTTCTGGTAGGCAAAGTCGGTCCATTTTGCTATCAGTGTGCTCGGCAGCTTAGATAGAACAGCTGACGCCAATTCAGGGCTTCGTAAATAATCAGGTTGATTTAGTGCACGAATAGTGGCCACACAGTTATTAATTTTAATAGAAAAATTTATTAGATCGTACTGGTACGAGGTAGGTAACGCAGGTTGCTTCCTTAACTGCGTCGTGAGGTTCAGAATAATCACTTCCGGTCGACCAAACCTCAAGTCTAGGGCTTCCATTACAGCTGCGGGCGGAGTATTACCGATTAGCAGGTCGGTAACTGCCTCCTTAGCGTCGCCTCGCAACGCTTTGCGTAGTCTCCACAGGTTTTCGGATTCACTAAATTTACACACTCGCGTGGATTCATCATATGCACTCTTAAAATGTAGCCACTCAACACAGTCTCCACTGAAGACGGGTAAGTCACGCGGAGTAGACAAGCGACTGAGTAGACGGTCCTCGCGTTGGCCTGACGAGGTTGCCATCATGTCTTTTAAGGTAAGTGCGAGTTGCTGAATACTATCAACAGGAACATCAGTGCACTGGACGGGGCCGACGTGAGCACGGCTAGTTGACGGTGCCGTCGGCTGATGCTGATAACTGCAGGTAGGTTCGTTGTGATCTTGATTTAGCCAATCCTCGACGTTAGAACGTGCTTGCTCGTGGAGGATCTTATCACTACTAGCTTCGCTGCCATCACCTTGGAGCTCTTCAGCATCAACTTGAGCAAGGTCAGCTTCCAGCTTCTTATCTATCAGGGCCAGCTGAATCTGTGCTTTTGCTTCAGCGGCTTCTAATTCCAATTGCTTGCGTCTAGCAATGGATGATGACGTAGATCGCTTCGATTTTGCAGACGTAATCGAACCACTTTTTACAGACGCAAACGGCGTATGTATTTTTGCTGTTTCACTCTTCATTCGTTCCATGTCCTTAGACGGTATGAGACTATCGGTGCCTAGGACAGGTAATTTGACTTTAGGTTCCGTAGGTGCGTTGGCCGATGTGCTCGCCATTTGCATTTGCTGGCGCTCGAATTCCCGATGCTGTTTGCGAGTCAAAACTTTACGCGGGGCGCGCGGTGGCGATTTAAACATTACACTGATTAATATTTGGCTCGAAGACCACACTTATTGTAGGTGATGGGGTAATGAAACGCGAAAACTTTAAGTAGACAAAGGGAAAAGACGCTGGTGTGAGCGGAACGATTCAACGCGGCGTACATACTCCTTTTTACCAACTGCGGGTGGACGAAACTTGCATAGAAAAATTTACACCCACTAACGTCTTTATAATTATTTATTTATAAATACTCCAATAGATGGCGTTACAAATTCAGAAATAAAGTTTTCTTACAACTATCTTAATTGCTAAATCTTATTGCTAATTTAATTAATAACAATATTAATATGCGTCGCCTACAGGGCCAATATCAAAATCAACAGTCATTTATTCAAACTAGGCTGAGAATCAGCACTTTTTGAACGTCAAAATTACATAAGACATTACTCCAAAACGGTTCTTCACCACTTCCTAGTACTTTAGCTGGGAAGAAGAAGAAGTAGCGCAACAAATTCCCCAGCAGATCTTTTTACACTTACTTACGAAGAAGAAATAAACATTGATTAACATGTTTCCTACATATGCCTGCATATCTCGAAATAAACGTAAAAACTGGGTCACAAAAATACAATAAAATTGACACTTAATATTTCTCTGCATCAAGAAATAATTGATCTGTAATGCGATATGTAACAGATCGGAGCCGCGTTCCCGATCACATTAAGCTTCACATTATATTCTGAACAACTGAAAATAACAATGATATTGAATGAAGACAGTAAAAAAATAAATGAAGTTGTCGAAATACAATTTCATTTATTGACATGTATTTTCAGCCATGTGTTTTTCTAAATGAAATAGGACATTTTGTTGGAATAAATTGAACTTTGTGTAGAAGGTTGGAATAATAGTAACTATTTTTCAATTGAATTGGATGTTGGCCTTATTATTTTTGTTGAGTTTTGCTCGACTGTATTTTGTATAATGCCAACGCCAGCACATCAAGCTACCCGAAACTGTCAAATTTTCCCGATCAATATTAAAACTTATGCTTTAGCGATAAAGTTGAAAATCTATTAAAGGAATTTGACAGATTGTTTTAGCTCGGTGTGCTGGTGTCTGTAACTATCGGGTGGTGTACGGTCATATTCTAGAGCATAGGTGCCCGTAGGATAAGAATTACATCTAAACTAAAATGTTGACCTGATCAGAGTATTTTGTTCTTCAGCGTTACAATTACAATTTTCTATTAACTTAGGCATTACAAACTCTACTAATCAACCTATAACGTTCCCACTACTGGAACAATGGACTTCTCTCTGTGAGAGGAACTGGGCCCAGTGCGGGTTGGTAAAGCTCTAGAAATAACCTTTATTGCATCCATTCCGTGTACCGAAAGACGTAGCATTGGAAGGCCTCCCATAAGGTGGTCCGGCGACCTTGTGGAGGCCGCAGGAACCCGTTGGATGCGAGAAGCATAGAACCGGTCGAAGTGGAGGTGCTTGGGGGAGGCCTATGTCCAGCAGTGAACGTCTTTCGGCTGAAATAATGATGATGGTATCCAAAAATAAAGCATACAAAAATTCCTACCCCTCAAAAATAAGCCTGGATTTTCAATACTGAGTTGTCACAACAATCCTATTAAAGCTGTATTCACACAGCACTGCCATAAAACCAGCTGCAAGCGTGCACAAGTACCTCGTTTAGCGAATATTAGCACGTAGTAATGCATTTTTGACGAGTAAGCCGTTTTGCGCAAATGTACATACAGCTGTGCCGTGTGTTGTACAAAAATAGCAGTGGAATACGTGTGCAGAGAAATAAAAATACGAAGCTAGGCAGGGAAAAAGGTAAGCAAGTCACGTGTAAAAAGATAAAAGATCACTTAACGAAATTCAAAAGAGATATTCTTTTGAATCTTCTTAGAATAGTGAGTTATTCTCCGAATATAAAATTATTGTTTACGCCTGACTGATATATGCATTATTTATTAAGTTTACAGAAGTAAAAGAGCATAAATATTTGAGTTCTTATAGGATTTGTAACATTGTTATTATAATATCATATTTGCAATTGAAGAAAACACTTATGAATCTTCTGCAATCATCACTTTTATGAAACAACTTACGGAATAACGAACGCGATTTTGGGCTCAGGATGTGTCACGCCTTCTTACGAAATATATATGCAGCTTCTAATTCATAACTCGTGAAATTTCGGGAATTTTATGTGTAAGTATAGATAAAGATTTAGAATCAAATAAAAGGTAACTAGCAAGAAATATAATGCTAAGATGGACATTACATCACCCACCTGTTATTACTAGGGAATCCACTCAGCCGTAAAAGTATTATGACAGTGATACAAACCAATAAATGGCGATAGATGTTGTAGTACCCTTCCCATATAAGGACTTAATAATTTGTTACGTTGAAATATGGTTTTTGGTGTACTTTTATATTACTATTATGCTAGATTCCTATTAGCTAATTAATGAAAGTCGTTGGTTTGAATCCATCTTTACATATCGAGACCTCTCCGTGCCTCGGAAAGCACGTTAAGCCGTTGGTCCCGGCTGTCATTCGTGGATCTTTGACAGTCGTTACGAGTAGTCAGAAGCCCGAAAATCTGACAACCAGTCTTACCAAGGGGTATCGTATTACCCAGTAACTGGGTTGTGGAGGTTAGATAGGCAGGCGCTCTATGTATAACACTGGTATTCAGCTGGATCTGGTTAGACTGGAAGCCGACCCCAACGTAGTTGGGAAAAGGCAAAGCAGATGATGTTGGTTTGAATTACGTTTAGCGTATTCAAATTTAATTAAGTTCTGAGTTGAGCTACACCGTTTCTGACAAATACCTGCATTGACTGAATAGCGGTGCTATTCTGTAAAAAACTCACTGTGAAAACTTAGGTGAATTGAGCACGGAGTGAGCTATCAATAGTATCAATTCCTAGCAAAAACAAACTCACTTCACCTAAGTTTTCACGGTGAGATTTTTACAGAATCGACCGGCTCGGTCCACTAAAATCAGTGTGGTTCTTTTCTCAAAAGACCATTTCGAAATCCACGTGATCCTCACATGATCTGACCAAGATTATATCTGGATTTTTAAAGAGATTTTAACCCTTGCGTTTTTTTTTTTTCAAGAGCTAGTAACTGCTCGTCACGCTACGTGCTGTAATCGCGTTGGGCTAACTTCGTAACCCCGACATAGTTGAGAAGTTTTAATGTTAGAACTTGTTTCATCTTGAATGTAAAAGCTTTAGCTTTAACGCTATGTAGCTGAATAGTTTACTGTCACTTTTAAGTTTTCATTATTTTAGTTTTTGTGGTCCATTTCTAAGTTAACTAAGAATGAATTCTTTGGATATAAATGCGAAACGTTTATTACTGTACTTACTTGTCAAAAGGAGTAACCTAGATAAAGTGGATAAGACAGAGATTTAAACAGAAGACGATCTAGCTGGGAATCGGGGGGGGGAGGGGTTTCAGGGGATCAGACCGGAATAAATCTTTTCAATCCATATGTTTATCTTGAACATCACTGGAATGCGGTGAAGACAAACATCGTGAGGAAACCTAGACTTATAATTGAAAGAAAGAAAATACATTTATTTAGCACAGACTAAGAGACACACAATACACCAGATAGTTAGATAGGTAATAGTCGTAAAAAATAAGGTAAACATAAAAAGTGCAAAGTCCGATGTAAGAAATTAGCAGGAAAGTGTGCCTCACGGCTGCGCCAAAAAGGCCCAGTTCAGCAAAAATGCCAGACAACTGGTGCCTGACGCTGGTTTTCAACTGGACCTGGTGTGTGAGGTGACGGACGCAAATCAGTAAGTTGCCAATTCGCCTTGAGTAAGTGTGGTGATCTATGCTAATGCCTTCTCTATACATTCAGGTCTAGGTATTGTGTATTTATTTTACTTTTTTATTGTGTTATTTATATCTCTTCGTATACTGCACTGGTTGACGTCATTACGTCAACGCTGGCTGTGGCCAGCGCTGGCGCCCTGTCTTGTATAGCGTCGTTGCGCGTGCAAAAGCCGCTATGTGTTATTTAGTTATTTTCGGTTCTTTATGCAGTTTTAATCGTTATTTCAATACACACATACTGTATAAACAGCTATGTGATAAGTGCAATATTTAAAGAGTAAGGAATGTAGCTATGTGATATTAATACATCGAAAGTTCCGTATAAACACGCTAAATGTTATAATTCGTATAGCTCAAATAAGTTCACTAAAAACACATAGCGACTTTTGCACGCGCAACGACGATAGGCTCAGCATAATGCTACGATGTAATAATTTACATCGTAGCATTATGCTGAGCGATGGCGGTGTTACCTGGATGTGACGCATATTTTCTCCAACTTGTAATTTTTTGTGTTTATTCTCTGCGTCATATGTTTACCGCAAATAAACCCATTTTCTTTCTTTAGATAATTTTCTGTTTCCTTTGTCCTGCAGTGGAAAAATATTATGTTGCTATTTAGCATGACTTCTTATTTGTCCAGCGTTAGGCCTAAGGTATTACTAGATGGGCCCGCCGCACGGCATTGCATTAATAGGTACTTATACTTAAATCACTTTCAAACCACAGGCATGTACCGTCCCGCACTATTTTGTATATGCGCTGCGGCCCATAATAAATACTTACAGTACCCGGCGATAAATATTGCACATCGACCTTTTTACACAAAACAATTTTATACAAAGAATAAAAATAATTATCAAATAAGCAAATCATAATTGTTTTAACAGCTCCTAATCGATACCGGACTGTTTGTATTTCGTGCGACAGAGATAACGCTCTACGAAGCCGAAATTAGCCGATTGTCTCTTTCCAAAGGTCGATGTGCTATATTTATCGCCGGGTACTGTACAATGTTTAATTCTCATATTGATTGCAAAGAACTTTTGAAAATCCCATGGTCAGTATAATATCTAACATTATTTTTTTCTTACAATCGTATCTTCATTACCCATTTTCTTCAAAACATGTGACAAATATTTTTGTTCCCCAGTCATTCTAAAGTAAATAAACAAACATTTTTATTCGTCAAAGCAGCTCCACTTATAAAACTCTTCCCAATGAGCTCTTAGTTTTTTAAAAACAGTAAAAAATATTTTAGCAGCGCGTCGTCGCCGCAAAAAAATTCTGTAAAAACTTATAAAAGATAACTTAGCGGCAGAATTTTCTTTTGTCTTTGAATCATCGTCGAAACAAAGTGAGTAAACCGTGTTCGCAACGGTTTGCGACAAATTTTTATATTAAAATTCCTTTTTGCTGTATTATGAGAATGAAATTACGAGAACGGGCTAAAAGATATAATGCTAAGCTGGATACAAATGTCTTCAGTGAAGAATTGGCTTACAGAATTCAGTGATACGAGCTATTTACCTAGCTATCGAGATATTTACTTTAGTGATTAGTCTAGTGGCTGTTTACATGGGTTCACTAAATCAAAGAAATTTGGTTAAAGTACAATGTCGTATGAACCAGCGATTTTTCATTAGAGAAAGAATCTCGAAACGACAATAACAATCGTGAAAGCCGGTGAACCGTTGAGTTGAACGTTCTTTAAACTCAAAGCATTGATTACAAATAAATCAAAGTTGCCCATTTCAAAGCGGTAAGTACCTGTGGAGAAGAACGGGCAAGAAACTCCTTCTTCTTCATTAACTTAACATAATTTTATTAGCCTTCTGTTAACGCAAGAACAAACAACAAAGAAAAGTAAGATCTTCATCATTATTATAGCTTTCAAAATTCGACACATTTCTCGACGTTCAAGTTAAAACCAGGTTCGTTACAAAACAACTAAGTTATACGTGTTTCCCGAAACGGCTTCCATTAAAAGTTATACCCGAAACAAGTATAAAATGATTCATGGAGTTCTTTTTAATGCAATGTTACTGAAACTTTATTTTGTTAAATGTCTTTTGAATTTGGCGTTGTAAATAATTGCTGTAAAGTGGTTTATTTTTTATTTGAAATGGGTTTGCTCTTGACTCTAGTCTAGGTCAGAGGTGACAGAGACAAATTCGACGATGGAATGAGCTTACCCAGAAGAAGCCTTTTCACTCTTACTTTGAAGAGATTCGGGTTGTATGCGCTCGGAAACAGACGCAGGCGGAGAGTTCCACTCTTTTGCTGTGCACATTATAAAGGACAAGGTGATTTTTGAATTGAAAAGCGTGTAACAAACGGTCATAATAATTTATTATGTTTTGTTATTCTGTTTTTCCGACGACATCGTACAAATAGCCGGAAACTTATGACTCAGACGGGCAAGGGATAGAGCCATCTGGAACGGTTGGGAGGTGGCTTTCACCGCAAGAGGCGGCCTTGCCCTTACACCTAACAATACCAACCTTATTTAGGTACAAAACTAAAATGACTAACAAATTTTAAATAAGTACACAGCAGAAAACTACATGTCTTTTACATGTAGTTTTCTGCTGTGTACTTATTTAAAATAAAGCTAATAAATAAATGAATATATAAGAGGGGCCTGAATAGGTGAAATTAAATTGGGTTTTTCCATTAGAAATTTCTCGGTAGCAGGTGTTGATGTGCAGAAATAGTTGTTTATTTATTGTAGGTACCTCGATGGTCCTCGATGGTCTCATGGTGAGCACCATGTATCTATCACATAATTGATTTACCTGTAATTGCTTAATTTTTAATTCTTTTTATTATTTTTTTGGGGTAGACTTTTATTCTAGGTGCATCGTCTTCACATATAATTATATTATGTATACAAAACCTTGTAAAACATTTTAAAAGAGTAACGGTGGAGTTTCTTGCCCATTCTTCTCCATACGAAAACTACCTTTTGGAAGGGGCGACTAGAATCAATTCAATTTTACTGTAAGTTTTGACGTTCAAAAGTGCCTTTAATGTGCCTATTTGAAATAAATGATTTGACTTTGACTTTGACTTTGGTCCTAGTTTTTAATTTGTGACTTCGAGTACAGCTATGTGAACAGAACCAAACATTGCATAAATATTTAAGTTGTCACGCCCTTTATGCCTGGAGGCTTTTATTTAGGTGTTAAATTTTGTTTTCATTAATATTTTTAGTTATTTTATGCTTGAGTGTAGTTTATATTCTATTAATTGGTATATTGGCGTGGCTTGCTGACATATGGCAAATAGTTTAACTTAATTAATTAATTTATACTTTATTGTACACCAGAAAATAAAAAAAGCCGGTCAAGAGCGAGTCGGACTCGTGCACCGAGGGTTCCGTATCATCATGTTTTTAATTTTTCATCGGCGAGGCCTATATTTGTCAGAGAATTTTAACACAGTGCACTGCGGTGTAGAATATTGCAATTTTATGTCAGCGCCATCTCTTGACCTATAGTGGAACTAATGTAACTCTTGTTGGTGATTTCTGAATAAGTGTGCTATTTAGCGACATCGTTTTATTTTTCCTGTAATCTTTACATAAACTTCTATCACATATAATAACTTCAGATTTATCTCTTTGCAAATTTCGGAGATAAAAAAAATATATTTTTTTTTTACATTTTTCATCAAAAGTCGAAAACTATGCGGCCTAAAAAAAGAAAAACTGTTTGAGAATGTGCAAACTACGTTCTTTTATATGATATCCCACATGCCCTACTAACCCCATTTCGAATGTTTCAGACCCCCTTTCAGTCCCTTTTGCAAAAAATATACATATACAACGTGTAACGGATTAAGCGCAATACCTCAGACACCCCAATTAGAATATAAAATTATAAGTCTAAAACAATACCCGTAATTAAATAAATTTAAACCAAACCTGGTCGTTTTTTATAAAATAGTTATCCTTACTAAACGCAAAACGTATGTGCAGCAACATGCCTACACACACACTCATGCAATATTAGTAGCCGACGCGACACGCACATTCGAGCGCCCGCCAGCTGACCATAGTTATAGGCATAGATGTGCGTTAGTTCAATGAACGAATTTTACTTACATCAGGTGAGATAGTGGTCAAACGCGCGCCTATCAATAGTAAAAAAAACCTAAAATGTCACAGACTGATATTATGAATTAATAACTTTTGATACTTACTTAATTGAGTTTACAGTGTAATGATTGATAATTTTCTAGCAAGTGAAATTATCAACATGAATCTAAGACTTTACGCTTAGTAACGGGGATGCATTTAAAACTGCGACTTTTTACCCGAAATTCGAAACTAATGAAGGGCGAAGCGCCCGGACTCCGTGCGGCACACGCGGGTAAAAAATATTTATCTCAGATGCGTAACTTTCGCGATATTATTAGCTACCTCTGATAAGCGTGTTTTCTGCTAATTACCTACGTGAAACAAAAATCAGTGCTTACAAGATTTTAATCACAAACAGTAAAAAATACCTACTTTGAAGATGGCCGGCCGGCAGCCCGGAGGAAGCGCGCGCGCGCGGTCTCAAAGGGTCGCCGGTTTTGTGCATCTCGCTCTTTCACATTATTCTTACGGTACATTTGCAAAGCTAGCTCATAGGAACCAGAAAATTGTCTACTACCTATTTCGACATTTCTCAACAAATCAATTAGTGAGACATGCGGAATACAAATCGGTCGTGCATTTCAATAAGCCTTATTATTTGCACGGAAGGATTAAATTCTCTTACATCAACTGTTTTATTAAACGCGCTAAAATGCTTTGATATTATTCATGTGCACGTGTGTATCATGGACCTAAAAATTAGGTTGTTTGTTCAATTTTAGCGTCGGGCGCGCCAACGGTGAGTGCCTAGTTCTAATGTAGGCATTAAATACCTACCTATGGCCGTATGAACGATCATTAAATTACCGAACATTAGCTAGATGTGATATTGATAAGCGATATCACCGTGTAAAATTATTTTTTTTCTATCGAACTTTCACAGGCTTTGAATTTAGTCTCTACGCACCGCGCCGCGCGCCGCTGCTTGCAGTTTTTATCTACCTACCTATCTTTTGAGATTGCACCCCCGCGAATCCCGCGATCCCTCTGATAAGTTCGTTGTGTTTAGGTAGGTCCAGTTTATTGTTTGTACTACAAAAATATGCAAAGACGTCGTGTTTAAAAGATTATAATAACAATTTTTACAGTGATTAGAATACAATCGTATTGATAGGAAGAAGTAGCAGAACTGGACTATTTACACTTAACACTTGGGTTATTAATTTGCACTATTTCTGCGATCCACTTTCATTAAAGTTTCAAAATGACCGCCGTCTTGAACTATGCACTTATTATCAATTTTGTAAGCACTTCAGTATCACTTTTCACCGTCACAAATGCTTGTTGAATTTTTGTTTTTAGCTCCTCGACACTTGTAGATTGACTGACATACACGAGCGATTTTATGCGACCCCACAAAAAAGTCTAGCGGTGTAAGTCTGGCGATCTGGGAGGCCACGGCACAGGTCCTCCGCGACCTATCCAGCGACTGCCATACTCCGCATCCAGATGCCATCGAACGGTCCACGTGAAATGCGCGGGAGCACCGTCTTCGGCGTTAGGTCTTGACACCGTCGAAGATGAATGGGTGTTCACCATCAGCACGCAACGTTCGCCACACGTACATGTGGCTGCAGTCGAACTGGGGTGCTGTTTCTCTCGAGCTGTCCTCTGGATGTTCATCGAAATGGTCGAGAATACGCTCTTGCAGACGAGTAGTCCGCACATTCGTCCCTCTGTCCAAAGCCGTATTAGGAAGGAACGTCCCAGAGTCCCTCAGTCGCTGAGTTGCAGCCAGCATCGTCCTGGCGCTCACACTGCAGCCAAAACGGTCATTGAACTCCCGACAAGCTAACGCGACATTATCAAGACAGCGAGCCAGGGTTCTCACCATCTCCGTGTATTGTATGTTGGTGTACCGGAAAGCCAGCCATCAAGCACGGAATCAAAAATGTCACGGAAGTAAACTGAAGAACAACTACACTAGGTCGCTACCGGCGGATGACTAGCTTCTTTTAATAATTTTAATGTTAGGTACTCATGTTACTCGGCGGTAGCGGCGGCGTGTTTGTCGGCATTTCGCATAGAACGTCAAAGAGGTTGCCGACAAATGCTTTATTTCTTTGCGATAAGGTTCAAATTTCTTCAAATTCAATAATTTTATTTTGTATTAATGCCTAAAATTTGTTTGTGTGTGTGTAGGGCTACTCTGATGACCGCACTAAGTTTGGTCGTGCATTCAAACAAGCCTTACATATTGGAGATAAAGTTGAAATTCCTTTAAATTACCTATTTAATTTGACGCACACTACTTTTATTGTAAAATGCATTGATATTATTTACGTGTGTGTATTACGACCTGTGAGCAAAATACAAATAATGTCGTGCGTTTAAGTAACCTTTATTGCTCTGAGTTAAGGTTTCAATTTCCTTGAGTTAAGGATTGTATTAATTTGTCATGATACTGTGTTTCTAATTTAAGTAATTTAAAAGATTTTTCCGTCAAAATTTAACACCTATTTTTGATGACGGAAATGGATTCAGAAGCCGATTCTGAACAAACTACTTTCAGGAATTGCGTTTATTCTGTTACACGTTGTATATTTTTATTTATTTCTTATTTGCAAAATTGTTGGGCAAACATCATCTAAAACTACGCCAAATTTCAAGTGGATAGCATTAGTAGTTCTTGAGATATCCAGCTGTGACAGACAGACAGACAGTTCGTTTTACCATTTTGGTACGGAACCCTAAAAACATTTTTTTTAATGTTCTGTGTCTCTTAATACTTTGCAAACCGACTACTTTTTTTAACTGAACAGACAGCTGGGCTGCTGGGGAGTTTGTTGCGCCACTTTTTCCCAGCGAAAGCACTAGAAAGTGGTGAAGGGCGGGCGTTTTGGGGAACTGTCTTATGTAATTTTGACGTTCGAAAAGTGCTGATTCTCAGCCTAATTTGAATAAATGACTTTTGATTTGATTTGTCTTCTAGTTTTTTGCCCGGCAATAAGCTCGCGACTCCGAATCCGACTTAAGGCTCCTTCAAACAGGCGCGACACGACACGCGACACAAAGGTACCGCAAGTCGCGCAACGAGCGGTGCCTTTGTGTCGCGCGCGATTATATCGCGTGTCGCGCATGTTTGTAGGAGCCTTTACAGTTCCAGAGATTGGCGCGTTCAAACAAACAAACTCTTCGGCTTTATTATTAGTATAAGATATATTTGGTAAAAAGTTAGGCAAGTGATAATGATGAATCCCAAAACTTAAACAAAATCCAACATGAATACTATTCAGGCCTAAATCAAATACTATTTCGAAGTTATAAAGTAACCCATTACAACCAGAAAAGTTACGACGAGAAGTGAAATATTCACGAGTATGTTTAAATATTTAAACCCAATCGCGGCGCGAGTTTGTTCAAGTTAATTATTTAAACTCATTATCGAGTCAGTTTTGTTTGTTAATTAAGTAGGTAAAGGTGAGGTGTTGAATGTTAAGAAACCGTCAATAAATTCAGGGGTTGAAAAAGGTAAATGGTATTGAAAAATTGCTTAAGAAGTAGTTCATTGAAACTTTGGAAAACTTTATAGTAAAAATCTATTTAAAATAATAAAAAGTTGGTCTTTCTTTCCTTGAATGAATTGGGCCATCTAAAATTTTGTGAAAATGGAAAGGAATTTTTGTTAACAATCCCGAGATTTGTTTATCGCTGCGCCCAGCGATTTCACTCGCATAAGTATCAACCCAGTGGGAATATCGGGATAAAGAGTATCCTATGTGTTAACCCTGATTATAAACTATCTGTGTGCCAAATTTCATCTAAATGCGTTCAGCCGTTTGTGCGTGAAGAAGTTACAAACATACAAACTTTCGCCTTTATAATATGTAGGATTTACTAAGATACATCAATAGCTTCTGTATATAATATATCTTAAGCACATAAGTACTAAAGGTAACAATAGCCTTGGACTTGCACATTCGCCAATTTAGGTTAGTGCTTAGACACACGAGCGCCATTCGTCATCGGTAGAGGCAACTGCAGGCGTTGTGCCGCTCGTGTATTTGAGTACGGCGCTCGGTGTATGGTGCTACCGACTGTCATAGAGATGGGCAAGCCAACACTCTTTTCGTCGCTGCTGCGGTGGCGTCGCCGCGACGCTGCCTTAAGAACTTTGCGACGCCGTACAGCCCGTGTGATCGCCAGTGCGGCGAGATGTTTTGCAGTGCGGCATCGTACCGCACTGTGTAGAACGGCTCTGAGTGTCCACGGCTGCAGTTCTCTCTGCCGTTGACTCGTGTCGTATGAGTATGCACACTTAACCAACATTTCTAGAATAATAGAAGGTACTGTGAAGCTCTCTACGAGCTGTCAGGGTATCGGGAGGAATCAATTAAACCACGGTTTATCACGTGCTAAAAGTCATCCAAAGGGCAATGGAGAGGGCTATGCATGGAGTTTCCCTGCGTGATCGAATCAGGAATGAGGAGATCCGCAGGAGAATCAAGGTAAACGACATAGCCCGAAGAATTGCCAAACTTAAGTGGCAGTGGGCAGGGCACATTGCTCGCAGAACAGATGACCGATGGGGCCGAAAGGTTCTGGAGTGGCGACCGCGTACTGGAAGACGTAGCGTTGGAAGGCCTCCCACAAGGTGGTCCGACGACCTTGTGAAGACCGCAGGAACCCGTTGGATGCGAGAAGCACAGAACCGGTCAAAGTGGAGGTGCTTGGGGGAGGCCTATGTCCAGCAGTGACGTCTTTCGGCTGAATTCATGATGATTATCACGTGTGTTCAATATTATTCCTACAATACGTATTATATTGCTATTCTGTACGCAAAATACGCGCATTGACGTGGAGTTGCGGACACCAGCCCGTGTTACCTATTACCTATTCCTACAAATCATTCTACTTATAGTATAGTATAGTATAGTATATGTATTCATCTTAGTATAGTATACTTTGACGGGCTAGTCCCAAAAACAAGCTTCTGTAACATTGATGGCAAAAAAAAATTGCACATAAAAGTAAAAGTAAAAAAAGCTGAAAGATACTTAGCAGAATGCTTGACTGAGTTTTGTTTGTCGCGTTCGCTTGGTTGGTGTACTTTCGCTATACGTCGTAAAACTTATGGAGGATACTGTCCGCATGTCAAGTTTCAAACATAAACCGTTCGGCCGTAAAAAATGTTGTATGTCATTCTTTGGGATCAACGTTGAGTGCCTCAATACTTATTTTTGTGTATGGTTTTAGTGTCGTTTTTGTTCCGGTAGTATTTCATTAGTTTCAGCCTCACTGCCTCATCGGTCTAATAGTCACAACCCCTACTCCTGAGCATAAGGTCCTGGGTTCGATTTGCAGCTTTTTTGAGCTGAATGGTGCTGATCTGTGCGTCATGTTCGTGAACTGGCGCCATCAGTGGGGCTGGTCATCACTTAGCTGCCTCGGCTTATTTTTAATTATTTTATTTTTAGATTGTTGTTCTGTTACTATTTGCTGTACTCTGGACGCTTTTAACGCGTACGTCTTTTTTTACATCGTTCTCACATATAATTATAAATTCAACATTAATGATGTAATTAACTAATATTTTTGCAAAAATATAATTTAAAAGAATGTCCATGGAGTTTCTTGCCCATTCTTCTCCATAGGTACCTACGCTTTGGAATGGGTAGCTAGCTTTCAAACTTTCTGTCTGACCGACTTCTTGACAATTAAAAAGTGCTTGTAAATTGTTTATTTGAAATAAATGGTTTGAGTTTAAGAAAGTACTATTGTGTTTTCCGTCAGGAATTTTTCAGTAGAAGCTTGGAGTTTGAATTAGTGCCCTGTTAATGGTAACAGGCTTGCCCCATGTTAATGGGACTTAAACATATCTGGCGAAACGTGGGTGTACTATAGCATAAAGATGTTACGGAAGTCGTTTTACCGGAACCGAAACCGGAATCGGAGGTTTTAAATTTAATTGATCGGAATCTGAACCGGAATTGGAACTGGAACCGGGGTGAAAGTAGAAGAAAGATGTGTTCAGGGGCCTTCCCTAAAAACATCTTTCTTCTACTTTCTTCTAACATCCACAAACAAAACAATAAACTGAGACTTTGAGCGCGAGCGTGTATAAAATAAACAAACATTACCCTGGCGACAAGTTAAAACTTGATTGTAGGCGCTCTAGCCACGTGTATCACTACGTTTCGAACTTCGGTCTAATTCCGATTCAAAATTATCGGAACCGAAATCGGAATCGGAAGTGTAAAATTAATCGGAAGTTCCGACTTTTCGGAATCGGAACCGAAGCTCCGTAACATCCCCGCTATAGCATATATTGATCTGTCTAACCCTTCAGGGATAACAGGCGCAATGTTATGTTTCAGACTCAAACGGAGCCTGTAAGTTCAATTCTATTACGCCCTGTTAACTTACCAATAATTTAGTTAACTGACCGTTTAGAATAACAAACAGGTTTTCAGAAAGAACTGTAAATAACTATCATTTAGCTAACTGACCGTTTAGAATAACTTAGAGGTTCTCAGAAAGAACTTTAAATAACTAACTGACTCGACTGAATTTACTGGTAAGTAACAGATGGTGGATATAATTGGAGTGAAAAGTCAGTTAAGCAGTCTTTCCATGTAAAATACTGGTATTCAGCTGCATCCGGTTAGACTGGAAGCCGACCCCAAGATAGTTGAGAAAAGACTAGGCAGACTGATCATCATTTGCCTAGTCTTTTCCCAACTATGTTAGGGTCGGCTTTCAGTATAACCGGATGCAGCTTAATACCAGAATTTTACTTGGAGCGACTGCCTATCTGACCTCCACAACCTTACTGGGTAATATAAGAAAAGATAAGATATCCATTGAGAAGAAGATAAGATAAGATAAGATAAGGTAAGATATCCATTGGTGATATTGGACAGATTTCCCATTACTTAATTCATGCCAAACAAATACTAGCGTAAACTAGGTACAGGACATTACAAACGAACAAACAGACAAACATTTAGCTAAGCATTGTATACACTGTATTATTTACTATAACTTTGTAGTGTCAAAGTTTGCAGACATTCAAGTTGTAAGCTGCTGAGATAATAGTTGAGTTATTTTACATAATTCCACGGCTTGCATACTTGAATTTGAAACAAATACTGTTTACGTATATAAATGTGCCACTGAGGTCGCGATGGCCCAGTGGTTAAGACCTCTCAAGCACGAGTTTGTGGGTACAAATCTGGGCGAGTATCAATGTGACTTTTTAAATTTATATGTACTTTCTGAGTTTTTATTTAGAGAAAATGTAACTAACTATTTACACTAGATACTAAATTAAATGATTAACTTACTTTACAAATAAATACAAAAACAATGGACACTTAGGTTGCCACCAGAGATGAGCGAGGATGCGTGGCGAGGGGTGTGTGAAACCAACCAATAATATCCCTTCATTTTTACCGACTTAAAAAAAGGAGGTTGTCAATTCGACACGTATGTATGTAATATTATTGGAATTGCATTATATTCACATACTTATGACAATCTATTAGGGCTTCCAAACAAATATACAAAATTCTATAGATGTATGTATGTATGTATGTTTGTTCACGCATTTCTCCGCAACGATACCTCACTCTATGGGATATACGAGAAAAAAACCATCCCCACTTTACGTGTACAGGAGGTACCCTAAAAAAAATATTTTTCATGATTTTATTTTACCACTTTGTCGGGGTGATTAATAAGTATATCCATGCCAAATTATAGCTTTCTAGTACTAATAATCTCTGAGCGAAGCTGCGGACGGACGGATGGACAGATGGCGAAACTATAAGGGACAACGGAACCCTAAAAACGCAATTAAAAAAATAGCTAGAAAGTTTTTTAATAATATGTAGGTACCAGTACTCAGCCTTAATTACAAAATGTTAAATCATAATTCTTAAACTTCGCCACTACAAGAGTTCGCATCTAAGGCGTGTTAGACACAGCTCGCCGTCCGGTTAGGACCAGGCCCAAGTTGACGGCGCGTTGTGGTTCACGCGCGCCTCAAAGAGATGTCAGCACTAACCTGACGGGGTCCGCTAGGGCCGATGCCTGCCAGGGTCGCGGGTTGTTCGAAAGAGATACCGTGGCTCGTGGCACAGGCAACTGAAGGAACACGGGTGGGTTTTAGTCAGTACAAGTCTGACACATATAGCAGGAGAAGTTATTTGATTATTTCCCACCCAAAAAAAAATAGGCATGTTAGACACGAGCGATCTCAGATTCTCTTACAAGTTAGTTACGCAAACATTTTCGCAGTACGAGTAGACATAAACTCTGAACTGCGTGTATGTTGATTTAATAAGTTTTGCTAATGAAGAAACCCTGTTGCTTGTAAGTTTTGGCATGTGAGTACTTCGCTTTATGTTTTCAATCTGCAGTATTAAATTACGCTTTGAAACTAACAACGTGATCATTTGGTTTAGTTTGTTAAAGAAACATGAGTAAATTAAAAGAGTACCGCTTCTCGTCCACCCCGTCGCATCGCATCGCCTGCCCGCGCTATTACTTCGTTTTCATTTAGCGTTTTTTCTGGTTTTTTTTCTTGGCTCCTAGCGTAGCCTTCCTCAAGGATTGGGCTTTCAAATGCAAAAATAATTTTTCAAAACCAACTGGTAGCGCGTTCAAACAAACAAATTCTTCAGCTTTATTATTTAGTAAAGATTACCATCTTATTGTGGGTTTAGACCACCATAGCACGGGTTCCTGAAAACAGCATCGTGAAAGACCCAGGTAGGTGGTGGGACGAACTTGACGCCACGAGGAATTTTTTTTTTCAGGATGTGACATCATCAAATGACCCCTCCCGCTCTGGGTGGAGCGGAAGGGAGTGTCAGACTCTTACTGAGTAAAACCCACCCGTGTTCCTTCCTTAGCCCTTTATGTTCCGGGCCAGTGGTAACCCTTTCGGACAATCCCGCAGAGATTGGTTCATATTGGCTCAGGATCGAGTTAAGTGGAAAAACAAACCCTAAAGTGAGACTTTATAAAGGCTGAATATAATTGCTGTTGAGGTTGTATTACATTTTCAGACCTTCCTTTGCAATTTTCTTGACACCACTCAACGTCAAAATGAAATGAAAAGAAGAGTTGTCGACACATTGTTAGTGCTGCTTATATACCTCCTAAGACTTCTTCGCTAGTGTACAATGTGCATTTCGAAACGCTACAAGAGGTACTTAGTCATTCTACTGTTGACAGCTTCTATATTTTGGGTGACTACAATCTCCCAGAAGCCAATTGGTTAGCTTCCTCTATCACGGATTCTTCCGGGGATGCAACCCTCAACCCCGTGGCGTCTGTGACTTCCGCTAACCTACATAACCTCATTTCATTTCTTGGGGCTTCGCAGTTCAATAATGTAGTGAATTGTAAGGGTAAAATACTAGACTTAGTTATTTCTAACACCCCCTGTATAGTTTCCCAATCCACAAGTACTCTGCTACCTATTGACATTTAACACCCTGCTTTGACCTGTGAGACTTGCTTGGATATCAAAATTTTCCCTTTGACTAAGATTCCCCTACACAAATATAATTTTCATAAAGCTAATTTTGACAACATTAACTGTAACCTACTAGCAACGAATTGGTTAGATCTGCTTAGTTCTAAAAACTCCGAGGACGCACTGACTACTTTCTACAATGAGTTGGATAATATTATCAAGCAAGATGCTCCTTTGGCTCGAGCCAGATCAGGTTGTTATCCTATCTGGTTCTCAAAGAGTCTTATAACAATCTCGAAAAAGAAACAGAAGGCGTGGATTAAGTGGAGAAAATTTGATAACATTTCGGATTACAATACATTTGCTAAATACAGAACACAATTCAAGGACACGTGCCTAAAATGTTTCAACTCTTATATTATGTCTGTCGAAGATAGTTTGTCCAAAAACATTAAGCATTTCTGGACATATATTTCGAATCGGAAAGTGAAACCTGGGATACCAGCTAAGGTTCAATATAAAAACTCTGAATCTAATGATCCGATTTCCGTTTGTAATATGTTTTCAAATTTTTTCTACTCCGTTTTCGAGCCTGCTTCACCGTCATTGCCACAATGGAAGCCCCCACTTGACAATGCACTACACGATGCTTCAATCTGCGACACATCTTTTAGTGAAGATAAAATATTGAAAGAGCTAAAATCACTTGATGCATCGAAAGGACCTGGACCAGACGGACTTTCTCCTTATTTCTTAAAAAACACCGCCGATTCTATTTGTAAACCTCTCTTTATTATCTACAATAAATGCATGTCGGAGGGTGTGATGCCCAAACAGTGGAAGGCTGCCTTCATTGTGCCTGTCCACAAAGGCGGTTCGAGGCGTAATGTTGAACACTATCGTCCTATTTCTATGTTGTCTGCCTTGTCGAAGCTTTTTGAGAGGTTAGTGCATAATGAAATTTATCCTATTCTGCATAATATTATCGTTCAACAACAGCACGGATTTGTCAAACAGCGGTCCACTATCACTAATCTTTTGCTATTCACAAGTTATTTATTTGACAACATCGACAGCCGCGTACAGGTGGACGCTGTGTATACAGACTTCTGTAAGGCTTTCGACAAGGTAGACCATGAAATATTACTCAATAAATTAGCGTTTAATGGAATTCGTGGTAACTTACTGAGGTGGTTTGCTTCCTACATTACTAACCGTAGTCAAAAAGTTGTAGTGAATGGTCATTCATCTTGTATCGCACAGGTTACCTCTGGTGTACCACAAGGTTCTATTCTTGGTCCCCTTTTGTTTGTCGTGTACATTAACGATATCAGCCAGTGCTTTCTTAATGCCAAATTTCTTTTATACGCCGATGACCTTAAGGTATACAGAACAATTCGCGATGTAGATGACTGCCTTCTGCTACAACAAGATTTGGACAGATTGTCAAACTACTGTCGAAGAAATAAGTTGCAGCTTAGTTTACCTAAATGTAATTTTCAAAACTTTACTAAAAACAAAAACATTATAACATATACATACACTTTGTGCGATGTTCCCCTAACAAAAGTGGACTTTGTCCGTGATCTCGGCATTATCCTTGACTCCAAGCTTTGCTTAGACTTACACATTAGTAAAATAATCAATAAAGCGTACCAACTTTACGGATTTGTTATGCGCTCGACATTAGATTTTAAGAAACCCTCTTCATACATTCATCTGTATAAGTCTGTCGTACGCTCCCAACTGGAGTATGCCGTGTCCGTCTGGAGTCCATATTACAAAAAATACATTGAGGCGATTGAGAGTGTTCAACAAAAATTCTTACGTGCTATGCATTTTAGATGTTACGGATACTATTTGCCATATCAGGATTTACTTAATAAATACAAACTCACAACACTAGAAAACAGACGTAAGTACTTGGAAGCCATGAATCTTTACAATATTGTCAGTAATAGATTTAACTGTATTGAGTTAACCAATATGTTATGCTATGTTGTCCCTAGAACAGTGTACAAGCGAAAGGTGCGCGCTGGCAGACTATTTTCTACGCGTACTTGCCATTCTAACACTGGTTTGCGCTCACCTGTTCGCAGAATGATGGATACCTACAATGAGGCCTTTGAACATATTGATATTTTTGCAAATTCTCCTAGTAGGTTCAAAGGTCTTATACTCAAGGAGCTCTTTTGATTTGATTTGGTGTGTAAAATTATAGATTGTATGCATGATAGTTAAGTAAGTTTAGTTTTTAAATTTGTTATGAATTAGTTATAGTCATTTAGCCTAGCGTTTAATTATTTGTAAGTATTCCACAGCTAATCTGTGAACATCGTTGTGGGCTACAGTATTGTTATGTTTTGTGTACCTCTTTTTATACTATATATACTGTAGCTGTTTGATGTTCCATATAAATAAAAAAAAAAATAAAAAAAATAAAAATAAAGAGTGATCCAAAGAAACTTCAGTAAAATTCAAGGAGTTTTTGACACTTAGCTTTAAATAAAGATAAGCACACATAAAGTCACGTCTTTTTCCCATGGGGGTAGGCCACCTGCCTACCCCCATGGGAAAAAGACCTGCCTTACATTCTCCTTTTGCTTCGTTTACGTTCATCAGGTCATACACGCACGCCGCTTGCGAGCACTAAGCACTTGACCTTTATGAAGGACATCACTAATAAAGTCACTATACGTCCTCTTAGTGCGTCATCTCCCGGGGTTCCCCTTTTTCATCTGCCTTGAAAAAAGATGCCTTATATCTCTGATAAAATTATAACAAAACGTAGGCCTGCTTCGCAAAGAAAATCACCCATACGCTATCAACACGCTACAGTAGCAGACTATCCTCAACACTCAAAGCCCTAGGGCTTTAGAATAGTCTGCTGGATACCCTTACCCAACCACATCTGCTACTGAAAATAGCTCATGATTATAGCCCAAGCTTTTAGCCCGTTTCTCAGACGTTAACAAATACAGAAAGAGAATCTTCTCTAAGCCCCGAGACACGTATTAGCCCCGTCCGTGTAAAACATTTGGATTGTAAACATTTGCCGACTCAGTGCGCCATTATACTAACGAGCTGAGGCTTCAATTTACTGACTAAGTGATAGTTTGGCTGCTGTCATTGAACCGGAGAGGAGCAGAGAAACAAACTTACTCGTAGGTAATCATTAGCTAATTAAAATTCAACAGTTTCAAGTTTTACTCCGCTTATAATATATATTGATACAATTTGTCTTCCAATATCAATGTGGTTGCGCCACAGTAGAAAAAACCATAAGTGCACACTTAAATGATTGCGTTTGATTGATATTGATCCCCTCAAAACTAGAAATAATCGATGGTGGATCGATGATGATGAATGAGAATGATGTAACCGATATTTTAATTTAAAAGTGTCCGTGGAGTTTCTTCTCCGTATCTACTAAGCTTCGGTATGGGCAACTAGCTTCATCTTTCTGACTGACGCGACTCTTTGACAATCCAAAACTGCCTGTAATTGGTTTCATCGAATAAAATGCTTTGAGTTTGAACATAATCTCACTGCTATGCATACGTACCACACTGAATCGATCTGAACTGTCAATGTCAACGATTCACCGCAATCCATTTGTACCATTTGTAGACTTCGCATTTAGCGATAAAATCGCCCATTGTATCACCTCTTGTAAAATTTCGGCTACAGCAGAACAGATTAAAGTACCCGGCGATAAATATTGCACATCGACCTTTACCTTTTTTTGTATTTTATACAAAGAATAAAAATAATTATCAAAAGAAGCAAATCAGCTCCTAATAGATACCGGACTGTTTGTATTTCGTGCGACAGAGATAACGCTCTACGAAGCCGAAATTAGCCGATTGTCTCTTTCCAAAGGTCGATGTGCAATATTTATCGCCGGGTACTGTAATTAGTTTTTCATTCAACCACAGAATACTTAGGTATAAGCAGAGATAATGTACACTCACTTTCTCCGCTTCGAACATCTTGTCCTTTTACACCGCTCCATAGCGCTGATTCGTTACACTGTAAGGCAATCCCGCTCAGCTAAGCTTACTCGCTCCGCTGCAACGGACAAACAGCTTTAGTAAAGTTACATCCTGATGAAGTAAGGTTGAAAGCTGCAAATTTTTCGCTGTTAACTTTTACCCGTAACGAGGCGAGGAAGGGAATTGGTACCTAAAAGGTAGTAAGATTCAATTCTTATGAGTGATTTGTACAGACGCCACTGCACATCAAGCTACTACAATCTGTCAAATTTCTTTAATACATTTTCAACTTTAACGCTAAAGCATAAGATTCAAAGTAGATTAGGAAAATTTTACAGATTCGGCTATTTGTTTTAAAAAAACCACCTTTCTGGTACACTAAGTTAGTTGAGAATTGAGTTGAGTTTCTTGCTTCAATTTTATTGCATGCCACAGGCAAGAAACTTGCACAGTGCAGTAGCAAGTGTTGCCAAAGTAGAATAAGTAGGTAATTACATTCAGTTGCCATAATGAAAATACATTTTAAATTTTTGTTACCTACCATATGAATAATTTGTATTTTTACAGTGTTGCTACTAACTACTAGACTGGAAATTAACTTTATTTCGTTTTTTCCCTTTTTTGTTACCTGTTTTGAATTCCGTAATGGTCATAGTCGATTACTTACAAATATCACCCAAAAAAAATCTACTTTTTTTTAACTGATATAGAAATAACCATTCCTAGCACAATGCTCATTACTCCGAGTACAGTATTAAAAAACCGGCCAAGTGTGAGCAGGAATCGCACACGAAGGTTTCTGTACCACGGCCAAAAAATTACGAAAAAATCACGTTTATAAAAATAAAATAATGATAATAAAAATTAAAGAAGACCCCCTTTAATTTGTATTAACTCTATTTTATTTTTATTATTTGTCATTATCGGCAATAGAAATACACACTCAGTGAAAATTTCGACTGTCTGTCAGCGGGCTGTCTCTTATAAACTGGCTGTTCATGAGAAAGACAGACAGACGGATGGATGAACGGACAGCGGAGGCTTAGTAGGTAATAGATAATACGGGCTGGTGTCCGCAACTCCACGTCAATGCGCGTATTTTGAGTAGGTACGGAGGGTTAGCAATAAGGTTCCGTTGGCACACTTTGGACGGAACCCTAAGAAAGATGCTAGTGTGTATTACCAAGAGCCAAGTATGTAAGTACTTTGCCGGAAGGTTAGGTCCGTTATGATACGTACTTTGAAGGGTCAATGTTAATATCAGTCCGCACTCAGCTCTATAAAAGGGAGCATGCAAAGGGCGTATACTGGGTGCCAATTCATGTAGGTTCTTTGTATCTCCTTTTCTAACATAACTAACTTCACACCTGTTCTCCCAAAGGGTTGGACAGAAGTGTAGGTACCTATACTGCCGTACTTACAATACGGGCAATAACTCGGATTTTGGGCTTTAAAAAGTATCGTATATATATATTTAATATTATTTAGCTTAAAAAAATACTCTGCCATGCTACTCTAGCTCTCCATTGATTTTGTGAACAAGTTTTAAATACAACGCTTTCACGTTATTTTGGCGCGTGGCCAAAATTAGAACTAAAGGCGCCATCTTGTTTTGTCCATGCACAATGACAGTGATAATTTCACAATAAAAATTATTTGGCATTAAAAAATACTCCGTCATTCTACGGCTCCCCACTTATTTGTAGAAAAACATTTTAAATATTTATTAAAAGCGTTGTATTTACAACGCTTTAAGGTTATCTTAGCGCGTTGTCAAAATATAAAAGTACTCTGTGGTCAAAATCGGAACTAGCGCCACCATCTTGTTTTGTCCATGCAAAATGACAGAGATAAATTAACAAATGTTTACCAACAACGCCCCCCTGTCAATGTCACTCAGACGCCAAGAGATCCTTATAACACTCTATCTAGTTCGCTTCGTTTGTTACTTATTAATTGAGCGTCGACTAATGACACGTATAATTAATTATTATATATTGTTGACAGACTCCCGGGGGCCTGATACTCTTACTGTTTCTTATATAAGACCAAGATAAATTCTCAGGCTTGATCAATCCGATAAATCAGAGTAATGTAGAAATCATACAACGTTATATTTACACAATTTAAAGCTCATTCTAAACTCGCTTGACTGCCCGAATGCAACCAGAGTTATTTTGTTGACAGACTGCACTACATAAGGTCGACTATAGCCGACAACTTTTTTTTTTTTTTAAACCTGCCCCACACTAGGAATTACTCCTGTATTGTGGGTGCGTTTACAAACATTTAAATTCACACACACAAGCAGCCAGACCCGGAACAACTACCTGTAGGCAATACAAATATTTGTTCCGTGCGGGAATCGAACCCGCGACACGCAGCGCAGCAGTCGATCGCTCAGCCACTGCGCCAACCGTGTCATCATCAACTTTTAGAGTACAGCAGATCAGCAGATCATTGAATCACTTTCCAAATCAAAAGTCTGACATTTAAATTAGGATGAAAATCAGCACTTTCAAAAGTCAAAATTAGATAAGACAGTCCATCAAAACTCCCGCCCATCACCACTTCCTAGTGGTTTCGCTGGGAAGAAGAAGTGGCGCAACAAACTCGCCAGTAGCGCAGCACAAGTAGTTCAAACATTATTAATACACGAATTTGTAAACATGCCTTAAATACAATTACGATCCCAAATAAGCTCAAAGTCAAGGGGAAGATTCCGAGGAGCTTATCTAAAATGTATGCAGAGGATTCACGGTTTGGGTGTATCATCCCGATGTAGGCCTAAAAGGGGTTGCAAGATATTGCCTAAGTCAATATGTTGGCATCGATTGGATACCCTCCTTTCTAAGGAATTTTATTGCATGGGCGATGTCTATTATACAGGATGTAGATATTGTCACTGTGTTAAGCATAGATTAGGTTGTGAGGAGAAAAACATTTTTCATCTTTGTGCCATTTCTTGAATATTATATTGTTACGAGCTTGGGGTTCGTGACATTAAAAACTGCTGATTTAATAACCAAAAATTGACACTTTCATCACAACACTAATTATTATTACAACTCAAACACACTAATTATGAAACACAATTTCACTACTGATCACTCTTAGTCGCACTTGAATATCGCTTCGATTTACTCGCTTGTATCGCTTATTCAAAACTATGTGTGTCTCGCGGCCCACCCGGCCTTTTATAGTGCCACAGAGCTACTATATAAACATCTAGAATGTTCGAGTACATACCGGTCCCGACTAACCCGATGTCGATAGTTCTTGGAATTTCTAGGACCTTGACCCTATTAGTTCTACTACCCGATACTAGATGGCGCTAGTGGTAACTAATGTCACCATGTACCAGGCATCAATTGTGGCGCGCAACAATATAAACAGCATAAGTATATAAGCATAAAACATAATCAGCCTATAATGTTCCCACTGCTGGGACACAGGCCTCCTCTCTGTGAGAGGGAGTGGGCCTTAATCTACCACGCGAGCACAGTGCGGGTTGGCGGATGTCACACGTCTTTCCTAACGATGTTTTCCTTCACTGCTTTGAGAGCAGAGGTGATGAAAATGTTGCCTTTTATGTGCCTATTTGAAATAAATGCTTTGACTTTGACTTTGAAATAATTAAGACAAAATTATGTGTGTCAATAAGTGAGTAATGACTAGATTTTTTTTTGTACAGAATAATTTTTGATATTATTATTGTAGTCTCGCAAAAATCAAGAAATGAAAACTGAATGAAGTTTGAAACTAGGAAGTGGAGTTTGTTATTTTTTATACCCTGTCATTTGTCTCTACATTACCTAGTCAGTTGGTTCTCATATTACTTTTACGTAAACAACTTGAGCTTTGTTTACAAAACAGGCTTAGAAGTCGTGCGACTTCCTCTCGTAGAAAGCAAAATAATTCTTGGTATTATTTTATTCACAAACATTTCTATCTAGATATTATTCATACTTGATACCTATTTACTAGACGTACAAGTCACGCAGAATTCAAATGCTATTTTCTAGTGAAATAGCGATTGGAACTTTGAGAAAAGGCCATTTTCATAATTTTTCATCTTTTTTATAATTTATAAGTTTTTATGCAATTTTTTAAAGAGTAATTTGCGTATTTAATCATAAAAATTGACATAAATTTTGAATTATTTTCTATTTGCAGTACTTATTATGATAAAATATTTTTATTTAATAGTAAATGTCAATAATATAAATACCAACAATCTAGTGCTTGGCTGTAAAAAAAATAGTAATTTGGTTTAAATTTAATAAAAATAATCACGAAAAGCCACTAGAAATGCGACGTTGCCAGCCTGCGCTGGATGAACACTCCTTAAGGCGAAATTTTAATCTTATGTGGTATTCAATCTTGTCTGCAGCTTCGTATCTATACCAAAGTACTTCTAAATAACATTAAGGTGGTTAATAAGGCGACATATTCGCTTGTTTTCATTAACACTGAGCGACAACTAAATGAATGGCCAAATACAAGCGATGTCGGATTTACAAAAAAAAAAAAAAAAATTCGGTATTCAGCCGAGCGTTGAAAATCTACCAGCTTGGAATTTATCTACCAAAGTCTAAAGTACCTCCACCCACCATACTTCTTGTTCAAATAAAGTGGATAGTATGTAGTTACAAGACTCGTAACGTCTCCAAAGAACCTTTTCTGGTGTACTAAGAAACTTAAATTGACTTAGAGAGAATTTAGAAGAAAATCAACAAGGTTCCCAGTTGAGTCTAAGGTAAGCTAAAGTAAGAGACGAAATTAGATAACACACAATGAGTTCAAGACTTCAGGCTTGTGGCTCCAGAGTTCTTGTTTGACATGGTAGTGATAGTTAGGTTAACTAGGAATGTGTAGCTTGTCCGCGAGTTTGCCTGTAGAGATTTAGGTTTAGTTTTTCTCTTGTATCAACAATGTCTGTTCTAAAAGTTTCAGATGAAAGTGTCAAAAATCTTGTTCAGGTTAAATTCTTACGCAATCACTCACTAAAGGGATTTGTTATTTATAAAGATTCAAATTAATTTTTCCAGTAATTGTTGTTCGAATAGCATTATTAAATTGTACCTAATTGAAAAAATAGTCAACGTAAATGGAGGTAATAAAATTAACCGCAATTGCCAAACCAAAAACATTTTTAAAATTAGAATTTCGGGTTAAAGTATCGAAAATACCAAATCAAAGCACTCAATTTCTTAGTGGCACTACACATTGGAATCCAAAGCTATGTCTTCTGATTCGTTTATTTACATTTGGAACATACTCTAAACGAGAAAAGCTCTTGCAGTGGTAAAAATTTCAGCCAGTATCTAAGGTGGATGCGGAGCTTACTACTTAGGGAGCACCAGACGTGCATAAGTATCGCCACTTATGGGGTCTAGTTAGGTTATAAGCAAGATAAGTATTCTGTAGAGTTCACTTTGAACCCCAGTCAAGTGACTGCATAGGTACAATTTCAAGGCGAATTCTCGTGTTTTTAACCTATAACCTAACCCCTTGGTCTTATATCAATTTACCGTGCGCCCAGCGCCCAGGTAATAAATAAATCGACAAATAAATATTTACGATGAAAGAAATAAAACACAAAAAACTAACCCTATGTATCCCTATATGCTTTAAAATAAATTTATAAACACTATAGGTACTCGTATTAATCCGACTGGGGCGGTCAATAGGAAAAAAAAGGAACAAAAAGGAAAGAAGGAAAAGAAGATGGAGGAAGGAAGGAAATCTTGTATTTTTAAGAACGTTTGCAATCAAACCTCTGTCCCGATATGTCAAAATGACTTATAATTTTCTTAAGCATTTGTCAAATTGTTGAGTTTTTGACTGGGATGAAGTTGCATCTAGATTTTGAACATTTCTAATTACGGGAATTGGCCTCCAGGATTTACATTTTCACACCGTTTTAATTTTGAAGTGATATTTGTTTGTTGTGTCTATGTTTGTTGATTTTCTTGTACAAACTTCTCCTGAAGTGATTAGGCTGTGTGAGTGTGTCTGTCAGTCATGAATTCATGATATCTATCTATAAGTTTTGATAGCAGACAGTAAAATATACTAAGTTCTGCTAAGTACTAGTCTGTGTAAATATTCATTCGACCTAGTTTGATTTGGGTTCTGGGTGTAAAATATCCTAAGAAGAAAAAAACACGTCACGCAAGTCTATCTGCCGATGAAGTTTCTAATAGATTCAAGAATATATCTATACAATTCGTTCGTTAAAAACGTTGTAGTACTCGAAACTTTAGGTACTGAGATTTCAAAAAGTACTTGAAATCCCTTCTAGACTTTTAATGGTCGAAAAAATGCCAGCTGTCTCGTTTTAATAGACGATAAATGTTGATTGATGTCACAAAGCTACCGCCATTTTGAGTCTCGAATTCCTAATAGGAATGGCTGTTAGGGTAATTACATGCCGTAGATGACTTACTGCGATACACATTTTATAATATTAGTTAGGAATAATGCTACTTTACACAAATACTATTAACTTTTAACTAGATTTATCTGGCCTCCGCCTAGGCTAATTTCAAAATGTAAAATAACTGTCAACAGCCATTACTAATCAAACGGTTCCACATTGATTTGATTCAGGATAAAGTCCAAACTAAACGATAAGGAACTAGAACAATTCACATTAAAGCTCAAGTCACATTGGCCCTGAACGTGGGGGATGGCATTAATTACCGGATTTGTACTTGGGATGTGAGAATATAGTTTGTAATGACATTTTTATAGGGCTGTAATTGTAGGTTTGGGTGTTCATAAGGCTATTTGGGGAAGTAATATGTTTGTTATTTGTTTCGTTAAAGAAGATTTGGCTTAATTTTTGTATATTAGATACAGTAACCTGTTTTTAAGACACATTAAACGATTATTAAGGAATATGGGAGCACGATTTTATGATTATATTTTGTTGATGATATCATGGTTAATGATGACCATTGATCTGGTAAAGGCCGTAGGAATCCGCTGTTAATAACTAGTGTCTATAACGTGATATGATATGATAGTATTTATTATCTACCTTTTATTATTTTAGTTGTCTTTTAGTTTTTTATTACTATTTGACATAAAAATGACTGTCTGTTAATTGGACATCACAATATAGACATAGACTAATATTTCTAAAATATCTAAAATTGTATTGTGTTTTGATAAGTTTAGACTTAGAATTTATCTTAAGTTGTTGTTCATAATCTCAACAGCAAACTATCATTTATGTTTTTCATGTACAGACGCAAGCAAATCAAGCTACCCGAAACTGTCAAATTTTCCCAATCAGCTTTGAACCTTATGCTTTGGCGATAAAGTTGAAAATCTATTAAAGAAATCTGACAGATTGTAGTAGCTTGATGTGCTGGCGTACAAAAATAATTTATCGATAGCAATTCATTGAAAAAAAATTACATAGCTTGATTTAATTAATCATCCGAGTACTCATGGTCTTTTAAGGACATTTCGAACGGCTGGTTGACACTTCCTGTGACCCAAGGGCTGGCTTTTACCTTGGTCAGAGGATAGTTATTGCCATACAACATAGTAATGCCGCCAGTCTCTTGGGTACATTACCAGTCGACAGCGATGCGAATGAATTTTACGACGCTATATTTTAGTTTGTGAATAGTTTTAGTTAATTTATGATATCATTATATCATTTTTATTAATGAATTAGGTATTAATTGTCATTTACTTACATATTATGTATTTTAATTTTAAATAAATGGTAATTCAAATTAAATTGAATCATTATTATTTTCAATCATGATCTCGAAAATATCACGCTTTAAGTACTCGACATGGCAATATAAAAATTAAAAAAAATTAAACATCCGAATTGAGGACCTCCTCCTTTTTTGAAGTCGGTTGAAAATGGCCTACTGTTTTTTTTCCAACCAGCCAGCTTGTCAAAATCGAATTCTGCATAACGTATCAAAAGTTTGATAGATTCTATCAAAACGACTTTCCAACACAGCCTCTCCTACTAATTTAAGCAAAACCTCTTCACCATCTCAGAACTTTGTTCTCAATTGCTCTTACACCACGAATAACAATATATTTTATGGTTTTGGATACGCGTCGATAGTATGATTATATTAGTGGTAGTTTGGCGGCCCATCACCCTCGGGTATACCCATTCGTTATCCTCTATTGAGAAATCGAGTTCAGCGTCGAAGTGTCTCGAAAGTAGATTCCATATTTTTGGAGCGAGTGGGGAATAACCAAGGTCGTTGATATTTCCAAACTATGCATTGTTGGAGTGTAATTTTTAAAGATAAATAAATTGCTTCCGAAAAACAAATCAACTTCCGGCGATCTGTGGTTGAACGTAATACTAGGTAACTAAGCTATGTTAAAATGAATTACCGAAAAATTGACACAAAATTACCGAAAAAATATTTTGAATTTAACTAACAAAAAAGATCTTATTCAAATTACAATTCTACGAAAAATAATCTGTATTTTCAAGTAATAAATTAATTTCCAAACAAAAATACTAAACTTCCGAAAAAAATACTAAGTTTCCGAAAACATATTTATAAATGAACGAGCGAAGGGCACCCGAGCTTAGGTTTGGTTAGGTTACTCTAGAAAAAGGAGTCCTGCGAAGCGGGGCTACGTCGACATAGAATGCAAGAGCGAGCGTATGAGAATTAGAGTGATTGATTAGAGACTCATAGTTTTCAATAGAACGTAATTTAAGCTGGTAGAAAAGTATGTATAGCAATAAACAGTCATGTTTATTTTTCGAAGATTTCAGTATCTCATTCGGTCGTTTCGTCATTTTTATTCGGACAAAAGTTAGTATTTTAGGCAGTACATTTAATATTTTAAGTAAGGACAATTCTTATTTTTTTGTCGGAGCTTTTATTACTTCCCCTTTTTTAAATGCCCACAAGTTTCTTATGATATTTTGTGCTTTAATTTCTCAAGACTTGACCCATCTCAATTAACAATCTACTCAGACTATCGCAGTCCACTGCTGGTCATAGGCCTCTCCAAGACTACGCCGCAGCACCCTGTCGTCCGCCTACCGCATCCAGTCTACCCCAGCCACCTTCTTTAGGCTTTCATTTTTCTTGACCCATCTGAGTCTGAAGTATTATTTTGTTTAAGGGGGAAGCGTTAAGGTAGCCCGCGAAATTAAAATTTTCTTACGTTTTTTGCAATTTGCTGGTCAGTATGTAGTCAGTATGTAGTACGGCCGCGAATCATATGTTAATCAACGCAAAACTTAATACTGACCAGCAAATTGTAAAAAACCTAAAAATATTTGAATTTCGGGAGCTACCCTTGCGCTTTCGCCTAAGTAATTTTTGTTAAGTACGCTTAAATTTAAAAGTGGTATGTTTTATTGTACTCGGAACTGTATCATACGAGACAATTTCGTGCACATGATGTAGCTTGTTTGCCAGTCAAAACGTAATTAAGGAACGGAGTATTAGACAATTAGGCATTTGTGGACCAGCTAGGAAATCACTTGCATCACACTAATATTATACAGGCAAAAGTTTGTGAGTGTGTGTGTTTATATGTTTGTTACTTCTTCACGCTCAAACGGCTGCACCAATTTTGATAAAATTTTGTATGGAGGTAGCTGACACCCTGGATCAACATATACGAGTATACGGTACTATTTATCTCGATATTCCCACGGTATTGACACTTATGCGGATGAAACCGCGGGGCGCAGCTAGTAAAATATAAGACATACTTCTGTTAAAGGCCTGTCAGTAAAACAAACCACATCTATCTAACTAGTTAAGGAGTAGATTACAACCTGGTGCTGAAAACTTGCCGTCTGGGACTGAATTGTCTTAAAATACTGGGATAACGAGACAGATACCTAGAAATATGAATAAACTCCGGAGATAAAATCTTAATTAAAATGGCTAACACCCGATTTCTGAATTGAAAATTCGAATTGAAAGTAAAGTTTGGAAGTTCTCCACTTCAAATTCTCAATTCAGAAACCAGTGTATTGCATTACCACCGCACCAGAGAATAGCGTACAATGCGTGCCACGAAAGATGAGACTTGACACACCACGTGGTTTGACATGCGCAGTACACGATTTTAGGTATCTTTAGCGATATGAGGTCTGAGTGCGGGACGGGACCGGACGTCATAGGGGCGGCGGAAAGAGCGGGGGAGGCGGGGTCAAGTCTCATATTTCGTGGCACGCATTGTAACACACTATCAATCTCAATCTGAATCATTTTGAAGGATATTGTTAATCCATTGCTTCATATGTTCGAAGACTTGGCTGCTCAATAACGTAAATAACGCAATGAATGTTGTTGAATTGTCAAAATGAAACCCATTGCTACTGATAATGTGCTACGCAATTACCCCCCTGCTGTAAGAAATGAGTACAGTACCCGGCGATAAATATTGCACATCGACCTTAGGAAAGAGACAATCGGCTAATTTCGGCTTCGTAGAGCGTTATCTCTGTCGCACGAAATACAAACAGTCCGGTATCTATTAGGAGCTGTTAAAACAATTATGATTTGCTTATTTTGATAAATTATTTTTATTCTTTGTATAAAATGGTTTTGTGTAAAAAGGTCGACGTGCAATATTTATCGCCGGGTACTGCTGGTCGATTCTGTAAAAATCTTACTGTGAAAACTTAGGTGATGTGAGTTTGTTTTTGCTAGGAATTGACACTATTGACAGCTCACTCCACGCTCACTTCACCTAAGTTTTCACGGTGAGATGGTTACAGAATCGCACTGCAGTACGTCACCTGTTTGTCTAGAAGATTAAGACTAAAATCTCATCACGGGGACTCTTACACGAAACAGCTGTTTTACTTTCTCAATATATTTTCAAGGTTAGTCTCATAGTAAAAGTTGTTTGTTTTCATGTAAATACTTTCACCCCTCGTATTATGTAGTAGAAGTTACACATTTCTCGTAGTAAAGTCAAAGAAACTTTATTCTTAATCAGATTAACGTCTCCAAAAGATTTAACTCAGACTTGAAGTTACACATACCTTCACATGTCATGTAGTACACAAAATACGTATTTAGTAGCACATCATTTTACTTTTATATATTTTCATATGCTAATTGTTAGGTATTTCTGTAAAAATATACTTATTTTCATAGTTGATAATTTACCCAACTGCCCCCTTAAAGGCTCCTGCAAACAGGCGCGACGCGCGACGCGAATCGCGCGCGACTCAAAGGCACCGCTCGTTGCGCGACTTGCGGTGCCTTTGTGTCACGCGCGATTTTATCTCGTGTCGCGCCTGTTTGAAGGAGCCCTAAGGAGGGTTTTTCGAGAGTATGTATGTCTATTTCTTTGTTTCATTATTTTTCTATTTCTTTCTTTCATATTTGTAAATGTGAGGACTTTGTAGGCCTTGTAAACTTTAAATCTGTAGACCATTTTTTATATTATTCACGTCGACAAAATGGTAAAATAAAATATTGAAAAAAAAAAATTTTTTTTAGGGTAATAATTAGGGTATTTTTTTTCCTCTACACGTAAAGTGGGATATTTTTTTTTCTCGTCTACCCCGTGGTGTGGGGTATCGTTGGATAGGTTTTTTTAAAAATATTGCGGGTTTACCGAAACAATTTTTCGATTCAGGGATCCGTTTGTGATTTGTACCCACACATAAACTCACGCTTTCTTTCCATGAGGGTAGGCAGAAACTACAAAACGCTACCTGCTACGATCGCGGTTGAAAGTTCTACGCAGGCGCGGATCCAGCCCTCAAAAAAGGTTGTGGTCACAGGGGCCGTTCAAGTATTACGTAAACAAATTTCTTGAAATTATTAACCTTCCCCCCTCCCCCTCGTCAGCAAAAGTAAGCAAAGCTCTTACCCCCCCATGCTTGCGTAAACATTGGTACATCCATTTTTCAATGTATTCTGGTTTATTTATTGATTCATGAGCAACAGTTATATGCGTTTTGTTTTCAAGCATAGACAAGTAGGGTTGCCATATGTGTTCAAATCAAAATTGACTGGTAGAAAATCCGAAAGAAAAAAAAATTAAAGCTGACGTAATCACCATCCAGACCCCCCATCCGCCATGTCATCAAAAATAAGCAAAGTAAAGACCCCCCGCTCCCTGTAGTGCTTATTACGTAATACTTGAATAACCCCACAGCCTCCCGAAAATCGCCAAAAAGAAATCGGCAGAAAAGGAACATTTAATAATAATAATTAATTAATTAAAAAAATATTATTATTTTTTTATTTAATTTAATTGTCTATTAAACACAATTTATTTAAAGCTAGCATTGTTAGTTTTTGAGACTTTCAGGTATCTTTATGTGACTCTAATTCATTGCTCTTGAGTGTATATGACGTCCTGACCACGATCAGCGCGGAATAACTCGATTTTAAGCACGATTCGTTGTATTGTTTTTTTTTTATTTTATTAAGGCATATTAAAGGATATAATACCATCAGCCTATCGATCTCAATATACCGTGAATGTGTGTCGTCACAAGTCTAATAGGGTTATGGGCCATCGTGCCCACAAAGGTGGATCCGCGCTTAGTTCTACGCACCTTACCCTTCTGAAGAACTTCACCATTAGTATATGTATTTCATCCTTTACACCAAATAACCCATTTGAACATATTCAATCTATCCAGATTTGCATAAAATTAATCAATAGACCCTAATAACTAGTTAGACAAACAGAATCAAGTCGCTTGTTTACGCAGAAACTGAAACCGCTTACAATGCTCGCAAATAAAGCTATCCAATTTGATTTGAATGTAAATTGCTTAAATGATAAATGATTTGTTTTCTGTAAGTAGGTCTGTACAAACACTTTTACACGTCAGTCATATTTTTTTAAACTAGATGAAGTCGGCGTTTCCTATCTGACTATTCTGAGAAGAAAGGCGGAAACAAACTCAGAGGTCACTGTCTCTTATAAAGTCCAGACAAAATCTTGGTCAGATCATGTGAAGACCATGTAGCTTGGTGTCTGAAATGATCTTTTGAGGAAAGAACCACACAGATTGAGTGGACCTATCCAGTCAGTGCACGCATTTGTCAAAAATCGTGCAGCTCAAGCGTCGCCTAGCTGTAGCCTAGTCGACGTATCGGAGCTTCTGATCCGCTTAGGTTACGTGCTTTTTTTTAGGATGGGAAATCATCAAATGACCCCTCCCGCTCTGGGTGGAGTGAAAGGGAGTGTCAGGTTCTTACTGACTAAAACCCACCCGTGTTCCTTCCATAGCCCTTTATGCTCCGGGGCAGCGGTAACTTTTTCAGAAAATCCCGCTAACCCTAATGACGGCTTTCGGTCCTAATGACGTATTGAAGCTTCTGATCCGCTTTGGTTACGTGCTTACGTTAAGTTGACGCCTGTTTGACGGCGAGGTGAAAGGCGATAAGGTACCGACCCCTTTTCGATTTGATACGTGTGCTATGAACTTTAATTCGGCTTTCGGTAGGAGTAAACTGGTATAAATCGTTATCCGCCCTCCGTGGGAACTTCTCTGTTTCCAAGAGAGAGAAGATAGTTCTTATGGTTGAAAAAAACGGAACCCTTATATAATCACTTCGTTGTCCGTCTGTCTGTCCGTCAGTCAAGACCCTTTTTCTCAGGAACGCGTGGAGTTATCAAGTTGAAACTTCTAAGTCAACGCAATCAAAAGATACGGGTGTTTATATTCCGAAATCGAACCCCAAAGGGTAATTGCCGTTGATCTAGAATCATGAAATTTGGCAAGAAGCAATGTCATGTGGCACAAGTAAAGGAAAAATTCCGAAAACCGTAAATTTGTAGTTAGGTACATACCCACAAATTTGTTCGAAACCCTCAGTGCGCGAGTCCGGCTTTTTTAATTTATGTATCTCTTTGTCTATGCAAGTACCTCAGGACTAAGTTAGACAATGATGTTAGAAAAATCAAAACTATTGACGTTTATTAATACGAATTAACAATAACACAATCAAAAACATTGGTAATTAACTCTATCATCGCATACTTCCATATCCCACAGTAATTAATCACGCTACACTGAATTACGAAACCACAATTCAAATAGAGACACCAACCAAATTTAAACGCTAATAAAAACACAACCTACAACACCTAAAAATGCGAAACCCATTAATCACTACCCCTTCCATTTCCCCCCTTTATATTCAACGAGGTTACAACACTATTAATCCAATTGACAGTCACTAAAAGCCTGAAGGCGGTTATAATAGCCCTCCTGATGGCTATAACGATTTCCGTTATCGTTAACACCCGTCAAAAACACGCTAACGTTAACGATCTCCGTTAAATTCCGTTATTTCTATAGGGTGTTGATGTTAAGCTTAATAAAAAGGAAAGTATTGAATTTCAATTTGAACCAAAGCTTTTATATCAAGAAGTAATGAAGTGACAAGAATAGAGAAAAGAATACAAAATCATAACTTTTTGTAACACACAAATAAGTATGAATATACAACAGTTGAGAATTATTTGTAGAAGTCTGTGGAACACGCGATTATTTTATAAAGGGTGTAGTTTTCTTGGTGATAAAGAGGTATAATTTGGATTGGTGTACGATTTTGTTTGTGATATAAAAATAATATAGTCCGGTTGTCGAGACAACGCGTTCCTGACACCTGTCAGTGCGACGATTCTAGTAGGTAATAAACATCAAAGTCGCAACACACGTTTGAATGAAACTGAATGCATTATCTCGACGACCGCACTGCAGTGCAGTTTCATTTTTAAGAAGCAAAAACAATTATTATACTTAAAACATTTTGTTTCATTGATATACCTAGAACGTAAACATTATGGAAAATGATAACATTTAAATTTAGGGCCTAAACAAAGTGACATTCTTTTAGCGATAACGATGATGAAGATGTGAAAAATGTATTGGATTGATATAGACTACTGAAAAGTTTATGTCAATCCTGTTAAAAAGTCATATTTGAAATATGAAATGCTTTGAAAGCGATTCCCACTTATCTATGCCTCAGGTGGACGGAATCACAATTAAAAGTAAGAAGAGTGATTAATTATTGATTTTATAATTTAACCTAAGCTTATTGGTTTTCCCAGAAAGGCTTTCGATGGTCATGATAAGACAGAGATTAAAACAGAAGAAGAAGTAGCAGGGGATTGAGGAGGGGGGAATAACTCGTAAAATCACTGAATATAAGCCGCAAAACAGAAGCACATAATTATGTATTTGAAAAAATGTTCACTTTGACACATACACGGTCCCAATATTCGCACAACCTGTATAATATTTTCCCAATAAAAGTAAATAAATATTCTATCACCCTCTACATGCATGAGTTTGAGGGTGTCACTCCCTCCCTTGTTGTTGTCAGTATTTCATTGTTCCAATAAAGATTTTTGTTTGTGCTCCTCCAGGCGTGAGCTGTTGCAAATTATCATCAATTTTATTGTATTTTGTGTCACTTTTACACCATTTTCCAGTTTGTTCCAGTTAACAAACGCTGCCAAACGCTCAGTAACAGGAACAGCAGTTGTTTCGTATCTTGTTTTTGTTTTTTGTTCAATAGGTACAGACGACAGCACATCAAGCTACTACAATCTGTCAAACTTCTTTAATAGATTTTCAACTTTATCGCTAAAGTATAAGGTTCAAAATTGATTGCGAAAATTTGACAGTTTCGGGTAGCTTGATGTGCTGGCGTCTATACATGTTCGATAATTAATTAATTTTATTGTTTATACCACACTTTTACTGGCAGCATCAGACGATTTATTATTGCTGGCCTACACAATGTTTTGTTTAGTTGTCACTTGTTTCTTGAAAAAATTTGTAACTCGTTAACACGCATTATTAGTTTATTTCTATTTCTCCATTTCACCCATGTCGTTAATGGACTCATCACATTCCACTTGTATTGTATATTCTCTGTAATACTGTTTCACTAGCCGCCGTAAGCCTAATCTCGCCGTAAGGTCGGCGCCTGCGACCATTTACTTGTCACAGCAATGCCAGAGTGCCTCTGACACTCAAGGCATACACAAGTAGGTAATTATTACACGTTGTTAACAAGTTTTTATTATTTGCTAATATTTTACATATTATTTATTTATTTCTGTAACTGCCCGTGACATCACAGCGGGCCCTATCAGAATACCAGCGCTGCGACATTTATTTTTTAAATGTCGCAGCATCATGCTGAGATAGGAGCCTTTTGGCCTCGTATAGGACTTTCTGTTTCATTTTCCTTTTGTTACTTTTTTTTTATATACCTAACTCGGATTTTTTATTTTACTGTGTTTAGTTTAGTTTGTGATCTTCCTTTACGAGTCGCAATAAATTATTTCTTTCTTTCTTTCTAATATGTTAATTAAGTCGCGATTGCTCCATAATATTACAGTGTATTCGATTTCCAACATTACCAATACTCACTTAATCCTAAATACCATTCATAAACAAAACCGCGTATTTAAACCGACTTAGGCTAAGAACTCACGGAGCGATTTTCGCCCGCGTCCGCTGCGGTTGCGGGCCCGCAGCTTCTGTAGAATGCAAATATTTATATAAAAAATTAAAGCACATTTCACGACGCGTTTTACGCCCCCGGTGTACGCGGTTGTATGCGGCTCCCGCTGTACCGGCGGGCAACTAGTAGAATCGCGCGGGCCGCGGTTACCCGCAGCCTCGGCGGGTGGCGCCCGCGCGCTTTGCGATCGGTTGGTGGGCGACCGCGGGGGCCGGCGCGCGGCGGGGGGCGGGGCGGTGATCGTTAACCGCCCGTCTTGCAATCTTGCGATCATCGCCCGCCACGTTTGCGGGCGATGATCGCAACCGCAACCGTGGCGGCCGCGTAACCGCGCGAATAACCGGTCTCGTGAGTTTTGAAATAAAACCGCAGATCACGACCGCGGCGGTTGCGAGCGAAAATCGCTCCGTGAGTTCTTAGCCTTACGCGTAAACTGTCAGAACGCGGTCAAATTCCAATTATATCGGTTTACTAACCACGGATTAACGTATAGTTAATTTCCTAAACCATATCTCAGGGGCGCTGTTTACGTCAAAATGTAAACCACCGTTTTGTATTTAGGAAGTTGAGGTGATGTGGGGGTTTGTGGTTGGTAATAACATTAGCGTGCGTATATAAAGACGTTTGAAGTGTGTGAGACAGAATAATAATCTTCTCATATCTACACAAATAAATCAAATTGAAGTATACGGAAACATAAAAAAACCATTTTTATTTTTTTTGTCTCTGTCAGTTTTTTCCAGCTAATCTCCGAAACGGTTGGACCGATTTTGACGGGACTTTCACTGGCAGATAGCTGATATTATAAGGAGTAACTTATATCTATAGGGCACGTTTATTTTATAAAAAGAAAAAAAATAATTCTGCGCAAGCAATTAAAAGTCAAGAAATCCAATTTGTTTTTGCGCCATGTACGCAAACGAAGTCGCGGGCACAGCTAGTATATAATAACTAGCTTCTACCCGCGACTTCGTCCACGTGAATATTCACCCTCCCCCATTCACCCTTTTATGTCTCTAGGACCAGCGATTTAGGCTGTGCTTTGATATACCAAACAGTCAGGACTTTGAATTTGGTATAATATATAGATCAGATAGAAAATTAAATGCTGTTCGTGATAAGCGCATCATTTGAGAACGGCGGGACCGATTTGGCCATTTTTCTTTTAAAATAATATTTATACTGCGAAAAAGGTTATTAGGGAAAGAAAAATTGGAAAATTGACCCGGAAAATTAAAAAAAATATAATCAATAACAGGTTTTTTTTCAAGGCTTCTTCTGAGTAAGCTCACTCCATCGTAGACTTTGTCTCTGTCACCTCTGACCTAGACTAGAGTCAAGAGCAAACCCATTACAAATAAAAAAAAAGATTCTTCTTCCTATCGATTTTTTGTACGAATTATTGTTTGGACAAGACAACGTCTGTCTGGTCTGCTGGTTTATTATATAAATGACACACTTTAGAAAGAGATAATCCTTAGTGCTTTCTCCTTCACCAGCGCTGGGGCTCTGTGTCGCATAGGGTCTTAGCATTATGCTGAGCGATAGCCGTTTTACGTGGATGTGACGTATGTTTTCCCCCACTTGTTATTTTTTTGTGTGTGATCTTTTTTTGCGTCATGTTTACCGCAAATAAACGTATTTTCTTTTGTTTTCTTCTCTTGTGTCATCATGACCCATGAGTCATCACCGGCTGTATGTCATGTAGGCATTGACTTATATATTACTAGCGTAGTATGTATATGTCTGGTGTTCTTAAATAATACGCAACATGTAATAATGGTTTCTATGTTAACTAATGTATTTGGTGTTGTGCCATTGTAATTAACTATAAACAAATAAATACATGAGCTATACTATAATAGAAGGTTCAATCAGACAGCCTGTTTAAATATTTATAACTAGATCAATTAAATTTATAGTGAAAGATTGGTTATCCAACTTTAGCTCTTTTGGTTTAAAATAAACATATAATATTACTTCTCTTGTTTTCAACAACTTCAAGTAGACCAACCATAATTTTGACTAAAAATTTTGACTAAAAAGTTTGGACTAAAAAATTAAACTAACACTAGTCCTTTAGTATGTTGCTTGTAGAATAATCTGACAAAAAATCAGAATGATTGTTTGTATAAATAATATGGTTTTTTATTATAAAAATAAAGTTTTTAGAGGTATATTCATGTTTTTTTCTATAATATCAAATTAGTTGTACTATATTTTGAACACGCTATCTACCTAGCATATATCCTGAAGAATATCATATATTTTTATGATTTTGTTTACTGTAGTCGATCATATACTTTTAAGCATCACAAAACTTGCCTTTTTTGTGTTTAGGTCCTGTAAGCCCCATGTATGTAATTAGAACTCTAGCAAGAACTTTGAAATGGCTAAAATAGCCTATTATTGTGTACACGAAGAAGCAAAATACTGGCTTATTGTAGAACCACAATAGCAAACGTGCTTTTGCTAGGGCTGAAATAAGAAATAAAGAAAATGACGATGCTGAGAAAAGGAATTCAAATTGGAAGTCGTGCCGATACGGGGAAAAAGAAGATTACAATATTTTATTTACCCCTCCCTATTTTATGTTGGGATATTATTTATATACAGAGTTTTCATCATTATTAAAGTGCAATAAGAATCGATAGAAGGACTAAACAAACAATAACAAACAACAACACAAAAAACAATAATAATTACAACAACAACAAATAATAACAACAATTTACCAGCAACAACAAACGGCAACAACAACTACAATAACAACAGTATATAACAATTTATACCTAATATTTATTGCAATAAGTATTTTATTTTCTTATTTTTCAATCCCGTAGTGGTATTTATAGATGTTCGTAGGTGTGTCCGTGGTATCACAATGAGTATCAGAATATCAGCGCTGCGGTATTTATTTTTAAATATCGAGTGTATGTATGTATTACATATTTCTTTGGCACGCTCTGTAGCCTAAACGGCTTAATCGCTTTCAGCTTGAGAGGTGCCGTTAGATTCGTCTTAATTGTGAGAGTAACACTGGCTGTATCAAAATTGAAAAAAAAATTATATAGCCGATTTTTGGTGCCCTATTGTCTTCAAAATATTTTTTTTTTCTCAAAAGTTTCGAGTAAAATAAAAATAAAGGGTTTTTAAAAGGTGATTATAAAAATATACACAACTTATATGGTTAAAAGTAATTCGAAGTGACATATCGTAAAAAACACGTACCAAGAACTAAATCGTCTGCAAAATCTTTCACATTTGTAAACTAAAGGGTTGGAAATAAAAAATAAAAAAAAATCGGACTGCGGTAAAAACCTTAAGTTAAAAAAAACTGAAAAGCTAAAAACAAGCCCATTTTAAATTAAATAAAAGTTGGAAGCAGGCGGGACCCATACCATTTTTATTATATTTTAAAATACAAATGGATCCCGCTTGCTTCCGAAAATTTTAACTGTCTAGCTATCACGGTTCATGAGATACAGCCTGGTGACAGACAGACGGACAGTGGAGTCTTAGTAATGGGGTCCCGTTTTTACTCTTTGGGTTCGGAACCCTAAAAACGAAACAGAAAGTCCTATACGAGGCCAAAAGGCTCCTATCTCATCATGAACAGAGCATAATTTTAATAATATTTCATTTGAGTTTGAAGACAACAACTTACATAGGTAGGTTATAAGGAACGTAAGCTTATGGTAACATTCCTAATTGCGTCACAAATTGCGAACGTATCTCATTATGTCCTTTGCGATGAAACCATTACAGTCTGTTTCTCCTTAAAGCCGATTTTATGTTATGCCTGGGAGAATCAACTGATTACCGTAACGTATGTGGTTACGTTCTCTTCAAAACGAAGTCGAAACATATTAAATTATAAATGTGATTCACTTGTTATGGAAATGTTTTCGTTAAGGAGTTGATATTAATATTTATGGGAAGGAAGCTGAGACGGTTGTATGACAGGCATATTATTAGATACTTTAAAGACTTCGCTTCTCTTTAGATTTGTTTGACGAGGTTTTAATGAATAAAGAGTATTATTACATAGCAAGATATAAACATTTAGACACATAGATACATTTATAGGCTAGAATATTTCTGTTTTGGAATTGACTTTTACGATACGTGCCCGTTTCAGTAACAAGCAGATCAGTATCGGCCCCGACTTACGACTTGTGGGTCGTGAATTCGAACCCAGGCACTTACTTTTAATTTCGTCACTCTTAAAACGGTGCATGAAAACCTAGTGAGGAAACTGGCATGTCCTAGAATAAAAAAATCGAAAACAAGTGACATCTACCAACCCGCACTGGGCCCGCGTAGTGACTTACAGAACACCTCTCACAAAGAAGAGGCCTTTTTTTTTTCAGGATGGGGAATCATCAAATGACCCCTCCCGCTCTGGGTGCAGCGGAAGGGAGTGTCAGACTCTTACTGACTAAAACCCACCCGTGTTGCTTCCTTAGCCCTTTATGTTCCGAGCCAGCGGTAACTCTTTCGGGCAATCCCGCTGACCCGGCAGGCTTCGGCCCTAACGGGCCCCTTCTTTGTTACTATCATCTCTTTGAGACGCGCGTGGAACACGTACGCGCTGTCCAGCACGGGCCTGGTCCTGATCGGACGGTGAACTACCCATTACTCTCCGTCCGCAGACCCGCGCCTACGGTGGCCGGGAGTCGGGTCGCGGCGGTTGGGACGGGAGGCTCTTTCCCTCAGCCATCCCACCACTACCTTCGCTAGCATGACTGCTTCGCAGAAGGAGGCGACTGCCTCCCACTCCCTCTCTTTCCGGACCATGGCTTGAACCAGGGTCGGACGCGAGAGATCGCCGCCGCTGCCGATCGCTTCTACGAGAAGGCGGTGCTCCACCCAAGCGGGGCAGCCCTCCACCGTGTCCTCTGGGCAATCCTGGCAATGGTGACACCCGGGCGTTTCCTCCCGCCTGATGATGTGCAGGATATACGGAACCCTCGGTACGCGAGACCGACTCGCACATGACCGGTTTTTTTTTTTCCACTCTGTGTCGTACAAATCTTGTCTAGTTCTATCCAGCCGAGCTATTATATCTGCTATAGACACATTTTGCCACAAGATTGCTACTACTAGGTAATAAAAGTTTTATTTCACCAACAATCCAAAGAAAATTCTTTATTTCTAACAGATTTACAAGCAAATCCTCCAACGCCTGTATATTATCTGCAAAAAAACTCAAAAGTCAACTTAAGGCAGCATCTCAAAGTATTGGCGGCTAGCCAACGGTAAATTCGATTTAGTATTTGTTAGAGCTTTAGGTGCCTGGTCGAACCACCTGAGAATTTATTTATTCCAGTCAGGAAAAGTATGAAACTTGTTTAAACATTACACGTATAAATCCCTGAAGGGTTGAGCGGAGATGTAGGTACGTTAGATAACGTCGATATGGCGATGATAGCTACCACATTACTCACGTCACTGGGTAACACGTTAACCTTGAGCTGGTTTAGCGTTTTTACCCGACTATAATAGAGGGTTATGATTTTAACCCGTATATGTATGTTCATCTGTTGCCTCATAACTTCAAAAGTACTTATAATAATTTGACAAATGAGGTATCGTCAGAAGCGTCTAGACCGTCCGCTGGTTAAAGGCTATGAGATGTCACGCTCAATTTAATATGGCGCCCTCTAGAGGACTTAAAGTAATGAATTTAAAAATAAATATCTTGGGATGGTGCCATGTTGGGTACTAAATGAAAGGTCTTAATTAGCCCATTTCAAAAATATAAATGTTACTGAAATAAGCCCCAAAATAATTAAATTAAAAATAAGTTTAAAAACCAAAACCAAAGTCAAAGCATTTATTTCAAATAGGCACATAAAAGGCACTTTTGAACGTCAAAAATTACAACAAAATAGGATTGATTCTAGTAGCCCATTCCAAAAGGTAGTTTTCGTATGGAGAAGAATGGGCCAGAAACTCCACCGTTACTCTTTTAAAATGTTTTATAACATTTCGCATACATTAATTATATAATAATAACCCGACTACTGCAAAGGAAGAAGTACCTACTTTCTTGTTTCATCCTTTTCACTAGTCGACCCCAACATAGTTGGGAAAAGGGTGGGCAGGTGATGATCTCGGTTCGGCTTGACTGTTTCTTTTTCATGGTATTACGTTTGTGTGGTGTGTTTTGAGACCAATATTAATTTTCCCTGTCTTTCTTTCCAGGTACTGACTTCACTGCTTATACCTTTTAAGAATTTCCTTAACAACGAACTTGGTAAACTGTTGCTTTTTGTCCTTCGAGCAAAGGCTTTTTGTATATTTTCTCTAATGTTCTCTTTTTTTTTTAACTTGGAGAAATGCTCATGCATACTGCACTACCACGGGGAGATAGTGCAGTTATGTGGGACTCTAACCCACTAAAACTCCACGGTGTCCTCCTCTGCCGCTTACGGCGGGAACACGGGCACGCATTAGCACTCATCCGTGAACACGCCGGTCTGTAAATAACTGATAAGACGACTTTATTATGTTCCTGGCACAGAAACGAATGGATGATGATTTTTAATTATACATTTAACTCCACTAACTATTTACACTAGGTACTAAATTAAATGACTGACTAACCAACTGTACAATTTGGTAAAAAAACAAACGGACACTTAGGCGTGGAAGTACTTGTCCGCATCGCTGTCATCCGGAAACATGCCCAGATGATTGGCAGTATTGCCACGTTGAATGGAAACATTCTCGCCTAATTATTAAGAACGATCGAAGAACGATCCAGCCCTCTGGTCACGTGAAGTGTCGACCAGTAGGCGAAAAATTTCCTTTAGTGATTCAATCGGTATTACGAGTACTACAGTTAACTGTTAACAGTTATCTGCCATCACATCTAATAAAATGATTATTATTATTATTATTATTACATCTTTAAAAAAGTATTTAAGTAATTTATAATGATTTGTTTATTTAATCAAATAACAATGTTAAAATCAAATAGTGTCTTCTGTAGTCTTCGGGTAGGTGTCAGAAGAAGTCAGAATAGGTTCATTGAAAAAATAAGGAATCATTATTTCAAAGTAATTTCAGTTAATCGTTTGAGTTCAAAAGCCCAGATTCACTTCCTAATCCAATTTAATGAATATAATATTCATAGAAATGTAAGCCTTTCAGTATAATACTCGTTAAAATTTCTTTAAGCTTTCATCGCTTTAGCAGTCTCGAATTGTTAGAAGACTTTTTATATTACAGAGTACCGACGTATGTATTCAGGAGTTCTCGTTCAACCTCGAGTACGGTACCTACCTTATGTTGGAAATATGTTTAATCTTGGTATAATTAGGTACCCCACTTCCTCCTCGTTTAACATTATACCTAAATGTTTTTGATTCAGGTTGGTTATAAATTATGAATATCTCTGAAACAGTCGATAACTTAAATACAGTAAACTGTCCTATTACAGCGTGAAAGCCTCTTCTATTCTACGATAATAAAATAAATTAATTTCATATTTACATTCATCCCAAAAACTGTAAAAAAACAATAATGGAATGGATACAAACGCTTACCAATAATGATACCGAAACGCTTCTGAAACCTTGACACATACACACCCTCACACTCATGTAGTCTCAGTCACACCTACAGGCTACACTCTCACTCACATATAACCACACACATTTACACCCACTCATACAAACATTTAATGAAATTTAAGTTAATGTTAATTTATGTAGTTTTAGCATAAAAATTATACGTTTTGCTTTTTGTATAGCACGTCTTACTATGGAAGAGCGTACTCTCTTAACACATGCACTATCTTCCTAAAAGGAGGATCCAATGAAAACATTTTGTTATACCTAAACTTATTTTACCAATAAGGGGCCATTCAAGTATTACGTAAGCATTATATGTATACGTGGGGGATGGGGTCTGGATGGTTCCAGACCCCCTATCCTTCATTACGACAGCAGTATTTATTATTTTACTTTTTGAGATTATGTATCAAATTTAGTCGATTGCGGTTTGAACACATTATATAGCAACCCTACTTATCTATATTTGAAAACGAAACACATATAACTGCTGCTCAAGAATCAATAAAGAAACCAGAACACATTGAAAAATGTATGTACAGACGCCAACACATCAAGCTACCCGAAACTGTCAAATTTTCCCAATCAACTTTGAACCTTATGCTCTAGCGATAAATTTGAATATCTGTTAAAGAAATTTGACAGATTGTAGTAGCTGGATGTGCTGGTGTCTGTACCAATGTTTACGTAAGCACTTGGGGTAAGAGCTTTGCTTACTTTTGTTGACGAGGGGGGTTAATAATTGCAAAAAATCTGCTTACGTAATCCTTAACGGCCCCTAAACTATTTTTTTTTATTGCAGAGAAGGCCTTTATAAGCTGATCACCAAACTTGTTCATGCAACGAATTTTTAGGGTTTGTACCCAAAGGATGCCAACGGGACCCTATCACTAAGCCTTCGATGTCTCTCCGTCTATCTGTCAGCGATTCAGCGTGTGTATTTCTATTGCCGCTAAAACAACAAATAATGAAAATAAAAACACAAACAATACTTTGCCATCACTTACTGACATATCGGATATACGTTAAAACCGAGTACATCCCGAGGACAGCTGAACACATCTGAAGCGGGTATTTTTTTTATCGTCTTATGAACAAAACACGCGCGGTGTCGCTTACAGTAACAGTGGCGCGAGTTCAATGGTTTTTCCCATCTCGAAAAATGCCCAACGCGCCTAAAGAAGTTTTCCCTTCAAAAACTCACATTATTACGGGTGTAACCGTCATCCTCGTTCTTTCGAAACAGACTCCTACATCGCCAACGTAACATTGTAATTACGAATTACGATTTATTCCGGTCTAATCCCCTGAACCCTCCCCCCCTCACCCCCGGATCCCTTGCTAGTTATTCTTCTGTTTTAATCTCTGTCTTATCCACTTTATCTAGTTCTGATTCCCTTACACGAAACAAAACAAAAGTGTAACGAACCAAGACTAAACGAACAAGTAGAACCATGTTCTCGGTGTACTTGTAAATTCGTTGTCTCAACGTAACAACATAAGTAAGATAACATTACCGATACAAGTAACATTCAACCTTTCCCCTGAAATTCAATTTAACAAGAACATCTCTTGCAAGGCGCAAAGGAGATCACCCATTTTGTTCGGCGACTTGGGATAAAAAATATAAAGTCGGTAGCCAAGATGAATTATATTTTATTTGATTGGTCGCAGCAGTAGAAACATTTATTTGTATGGTGACAATACTGTAATGAATTTGAAAACAAAGACATACAACGATACTTTGTTTCGAGCCGCCTCCAAATATATATAATATATTATCTCCGAATCCAAATTGTTCTAGACTTTGACGCCTTAGTAAAAAATAATGTGTTATAGGTGTATTTTAAAAATATATAATTATTATTGATGGCCGCCAAAAAAAAAAAACACAGAATTTGTGATGTCCTTTAAGCAGAGTATTAAAATCGTATTCTTTTTGTAAAGCCGTAAAATAAGGAGATTGTAAATGTTTAAGTACTGGTTCTTTAAATAGGTGTGGGATCATAGGACCAAAAAGTAACAAAACTTAAGTGCCTACTTTGTTTACAAAATTAACTTTTGCAAATAAGTCTTCTTATCCCGTATCAATCTGTGAATGTCCATTGTCCACTATTAATTATCATCAGCTGTCTTGACGGAATTAACACAGTAAGATATATACCTCAGTAGGACGCCATAGCGGCGCAGCCAGGTTGCGTCGCCAACTAAATGAATGGTTGGCTGCGTATCCAAGCGGACGCCAAGTGAGCCATCAACTATAATTTAGCAGTATAAATTTAGTTAGCAGCGCGACATAGTGACGTCGCTATGTCGTTCCGGTCAGGTATGGCTCTTATAATTAAATCATTTTGCCGTTCAGCTGGAGGGTAATTTGAGTGCTTAGAAAGATTAAAGTGTCCTTAGAAATAATGTCTCAATCGTCTTTTATGACACCTACAGGAAGAAAAAAGCAAGTTTATTTATTTATTAATTTCAATCGTCTTTTATGACACCTACAGGAAGAAAAAAGCAAGTTTATTTATTTATTAATTTATTGCCAAATGTTATACTCAAAACATTATTACATTATTAATAACTTTGAAAAACAAAACCCTAGCTGGATCTCCTAACACTATATGACCTCGAACGAGCCTCTTTAAAAATAACCGTTATCTGCCCACGCAGCCCAGCCATACCCGACCTTACCTAAGGCTCTGTTCGTGGCCTCTTGCGTTGCGACTTGCGACGCGACTTGTGTCAAATGACACGTGAGCACCCGTTTCCGTCCGTCGCTCAGCAAGTCGCGTCGCGGTGCCTTTTGGCATGCTCTAAACAACTCTTTTATTTGGTTTCTCTGTAGTCACTGACGCAAGACACAATTTGCTTGAGCTTATAGCTCGTGGACACGGTTAGACTACCTACGTCGCGACCATGTAATATTACTTATTCACCAACCACAAAGGAGTTTGACAACCGCATCAAAGCCATGGCCTCGAACGAGCCTCTTCAAAAATACCAGTTGTCTACCCACGCGGCCCAGCCATACCTTTTTTTTTTTTTTTTTTTTTTTTCACGTGGAGAAATGCTCATGCATACTACACTACCACGGGGAGATAGTGCAGTTATGTGGGACTCTAACCCACTAAAACTCCACGGTGTCCTCCTCTGCCGCTTACGGCGGGAACACGGGCACGCGTTAGCACTCATCCGTGAACCCGCCGCGGCCGTCCGTTACCGGACCCTCCTCTGGGGAGTACTCCCCATCACCGGCGCACCAGAACACATAGCACGCCGTGACCACCCCAGGGACCAAACCAGCACATGGGCGCCAGACGACCCCGTGTCTGGGCACCCTTGGTCCCCCCTGCGACGGGTCAGGACATTGGCCCCGCCGCCTGCCAATTTTCGGCTGCAGAGGATAGGGAGAGCGGCCAACGCAATACCGACACTCCTCTTCCCCTGCAGCCCCACCGCGTCCGCCATCGAACGGTGGCGACCCCGTCAAGGCCGCGGAAGGTAGGGAGAGCGGCGCACCGTAATACCGGCACTCCTTTCCCGCCGCGGCCTCCAACCCTCAACCGCGATGCCTCCGGTACGTACGACATCGCGGCCCGCCTCAGTTGCGATGTCGCCCAAGCGACACCGCAACCTACCTTTGGCCGCTACGTCGTCGGCTTGTCAGCAGAAGCCCTGACGAGCGGCCCCTCCTCGGGTTCCTCTTAGCTTCACCGTGGGTGTCCAAGCCACGGCTACTGAGCCCCCCCGCCTCGACAATGCGGGAACCCACCGGGGGGGGGCCCAGCCATACCTGACCTTACCTAAGGTCCTGTTCACGGCTTCTAGCGTTGTGACTGGCAACGTGACTTGCGTCAAGCGAAACGCGCGCGCGTCACCCGTTTCCGTCCGTCACTCCGCAAGTCACGTTGCAGTGACTCGTTACATGCTCTATACAAGTCGGTTCATTTGTTTTCTCCGTAGTCGCTGTCGCAAGTCGCGTGTCGCTTGAGCTTGTACCTCATGGCCAGGGGTTAAGGCCTTAAAATTCAATTTTCTACGGGCATTTTTCCGACGCACCGGGTAAGTATAACGCGATAAATTCTCTAAATAAATAATTATATGAATCCGGCCTGCTATATCGATCGTCGCAGTTGCGTGGAAGTGTGCTGCATGAAATATGTATGGGTTATCTTTGGAGCTGTCTTGCTACATCAGTTAAGTGATAGATTGCGATTTTTGAGAAGAATTAATAGATTTCTATTGAGGAATAAAACATAAAATCACGCCTATAATCCCCGAGGGAAATAACCTAGAGAAAATGACAGTTGTTGTGTACGCAAACGATGCTGGTGACATTGTAATAAAGTGATTTTTGAAACTCAACATAAAATTATGATAACGAAATATGCGAAAAATAATATTGGTCTTCGTTGAAATTATAATTAAATTAATTTTAATTATATAAACACTCCGTGACATTCAGGTGGCACAGGGAATTAAAGAGTTTATTATAACCGACCTGCTATTATGAATCGTCGCAGTGGAAAAACCTATCTATCTCTAGTTTTAACGTCCCAATAATCTATATCAGTAGCGATCTGTATGAATATGGTACTGACAGTTAATGATTATACTGGTTACATCTAGCGATCTGTCTTTAACTGAAAATAGTTTATTGGGTTCGGCCGTAAGAGATATACGCTTAGAGTATTATTAGTTAACCGACTTCCAAAAAGGAGGGGTTATATGTTCGACTTTACGTATGTTTTTTATGTACGAGTACGTTCACCGATTTCTCCGTCAATTGTGGGCCTATTTTTTTTTTTGTTTGACAGTGAATTCCCTCGAGGTGGTCCCATTGTCATCAAATTGGAATCTGATGAGAGGATCCCATGGAAATCGGGGGATACCCTTAAATTTTATAGGCAAACCTATAGCGATTTGAGTATTTTTTAAAGGAACTTGAGCATTTCCTCTCGTAAATAATTATTTAGTCTTACGTTTCGTGTAGATAATCTGTTTTCCACAGATTGTTAGTTTTGCACCCTATTTTTCACGACCTTGCTGCTTTAAGACAGTGATAGCCCAAAGAAAGACTAACTTTAGCTGGTCGTTTAAACTCTTTATACTATTTTGCAATAAGGTTCTTTTTTACGTGAACTTCTTACAATATCAACACACCGTGAATGAAATCTTCGTAGATAGACGATCCTGCTCTACAGATAAATACAATCAAACGATCTCTTCCTCTCCAAAATCCACTAAGATAAGAGCTCCTTTCACACGCAATCAGTGTGGAAAAAAACAAAACACATTCGAGGACAAACACGGTCCCTTCATTAATTCTCCACACGAAATTAGAAAAGCTACAGCCAAATCAAGACGATGAATTAGCAAAATGAAGCAAGGACGTCTTCCACAGGTTTTTACCAAAATTAATCTACCGGGATGTTTGGGCACATGGTGAATTGAACCGTGTTGCCAGTACGAAGTTATTGGGGTTGCTGAGAAAAAAATAAACGAAAATAAGGCGCATGAAAATGAGGTTGGCTTGCGCTTTTATGTTAGCTTAGGGAATTACTTGTCTTCGGTCTTTTTCAATTATGGTGGGACAAAATTCGAGGGCAAAGGTAGTAAGGGTAAGTGGATTTGCCATTATAGCCACAAGTAGACAGTTCCCTTTTTATTTGGTAGGTGTAGGTACAGTCAACAAAAGAGATAAGTATGCAGCAAAAGTCTAATATCCGATCTTACTAAGGGTACCGTGTTACCCAGTAACTGGGTTGTGGAGGTCAGATAGGCAGACGCTTCATCTTCAATACTGGTATTCTGCTGTATCTGATAAGACAGGAGGCCGACGAGCTATGTACAGACGCCAGCACATCAAGCTACCCGAAACTGTCAAATTTTCCCAATCAACTTCGAACCTTATGCTTTAGCGATAAAGTTGAAAATCTATTAAAGAAATTTGACAGATTGTAGTAGCTTGAAGTGCTGGCATCTGTACATACATAAACATATATGTATAATATTCGTTGCTAAAAGCTTACGAGACCAAACCAATATCAATTTCTCTTTGTTGAATAATCATTAAGCAATGAATCAAGCCGTATTGCTGTCTGTCTCATGGGATTCAACGGTGTTTTCGTGAACGGATTTAGATGAAATTTGGCAAATGGATGGATTACGATATAATACTTTTTATCCCTTAAGAGAAGCACTGAAGGCTTCAAGCTGACTAGAACTAAATTAGTGTTATATAATGCCTTAGTTTGGAGCCACCTTGAGTTTACCAGCGAAGTGTGGATCCCGCACTATGCTGTGCACTCACAAATAGTCGAAAGCATTCAGAGGGCCTTCACAAAACCTAGTGTAGATATACCTTCGGTAAAATATCTCCCCGGTGTCCATATGAACAACGTGTTCGATGCTACAATATGGATTCTCTGCGCGACCGTCGACTGACACAGGGTCTAATGTTTCTTTACAAATCGGTCAACAATAAATTAGACTGTGACAAATTAGTTGAGCATATTGGACTAAAAGTTCCTTACAAAATGCGTAGATACCCTGTAACCGATGTATTTCACATACGAGCTTCCAAGACGAATATATTGGAATAAACTCAACACTAAATAGACTAGAGAGTGAGATGAATTTATTGTTTATTTATTGTTATTTGTTTATTCTTTAATTAAAACGGTTTACAACCAAAAAAAACAACGGTAGGTATAAGGTTTGATAAAGTACCAGATGTCGACGTATACCATGATTCCATAAAAGTATTTAAAGTGTTTAGTCTTAGTCTTAACTAAGTGGACAAAATTGCAATGTTGTTCATCTTTTTATTTTACTTTTTGTTAGTAATCTTAGTAGTAGTTCAAGAAGTATTTTACCATAATTTTTAAGTTCTAGCCTTTAGTTTTATTATTATTATGTGTGATCACTTATTTGAGACTGTTTAAGACCGAGACTATTGTGATATATGTATACTTAAGATAATATTGTACATAGAAGCTGTAGGTGTACCTTAAAGAAATAAATATCCCGATATTGCCACGGAATCGACTCGATTCCATGGTAATATCCGTGTGGATATTGTATTGTATTGTGTGTATTCCGTGGGGATATTATCATTGAATCGAGACTTATGCGGATAAAACCGCAGGGCTTTATCATATCATCAGGGCTACTCTCAAATAAATAAATTAAAAAAAAAACGGAGTAAGCTAGCGTGGTTTTCAATACTGTTTTTTATTTTATTTTTTCACAGTGTTTTAGGTAATCATTGCAGTGTTACAGTAAAAACAACTCAATTTTCAGAGTTCTCAAGTTTTATAAATATTGTCTCATTATTAGTAATGAAACCAATTATATGGATCTCCGTGTATTGCTAGATGTGGATGGTTTTAATAAAATTATATTTCTACGCTGAAAAAGTTAAGAATAAAAAAAGCAGAAATATAGGTTGCTTATCTTTGCGTAAAAATTGCCGGAGCAACTCACCTCGTGGCGGAAAAAAAGTATGGAAAATAAAAATAAAACTAGCATCGTCACGCGCTTCAAGTGTTTCATCTGTTTTTTTTTCTTTTTTTTTTATTGCGTCGGCCAACACTTCGGTTGTTGAGTTTGTCTTTTAAGGATTAGTGTGAAAGTGTGTGGAAGTGTACGGTATTTTAATGATTGTGGAGTTATTATCCATTCAGATAGGTATTCTTATGGATTGTAATTATTATTACTTACCTGTTTCATTAGTTATGAGATTGACAAGCTTTTAAAGTCACAATTTTTACTTAAAGGAACATTTCAAACAGTAGCCATGAATTCTCGTCGTTGTCGTTCTCACGGTCGTGTATAATTTCAACATAAATGATGTAACCAATATTTTGTTATATTTTTATGATTTAAAAGAGTGTCCATGGAGTTTCTTGCCCGTTCTTCTCCATAGGTACCTACTACGCTTTGGAATGGGCAACTAGCTTCATCTTTCTGACTGACCGACCCCTTGACAATTCAAAAGTGAAATAATAATAATTGGTTTTTGAAATAAATGCGTTGAGTTTGAGTTTTTTCACATGATTTTAAACCCCCTAGCGTAGAGATTTTACGTTGGTAAATAAAAAAAAAACAGCTGTTTCATAGAAAAGTTCTAATATCTACATAAAACTTCTAATATCTGCATAAAACTTCTAATATCTGCATAAAACTTCTAATATCTGCATAAAAGACTTTTACGAGGGTAGAAGGGCGCTCATTGTATGTTTTGTAGTGTTAAAAAAAAAACACTTTTTGTTATTTTTGTTCTGGTGTATAGTAAAGTAGGTATATATGTCGCAGCCAATTGGTTTAATTTGACGTTTAATAATAATAATAATAATTTATTTACTTCAGACCATTGATCCATATAATGTTAGTAAAATCTTAGCCTTTTAGTTAGCCGCCTACCCTTTTAACTAAACGGCGGCCGTTCAACTAACGGCCTGAATGATATTCAATAATATTATACTTTAGGTTGGAACTGTAACCAATGACGCGAGAGCCGAACTGGTCGCAGTAGCTAAGCCGTGGCTTGGTCATCCACGGTGAAGCGAAGATCCGAGGAGGGGTCGCTCGTCAGGGCATTTGCCGGGAAGCCGACGACGTGGCGGCCAACAAGTAGGTTGCGTTGCCGCTTGGGCGACATCGCATCTGAAGGCTGGAGGCCGCGGCGGAAGAGGAGTGCCGGTATTGCGGTGCGCCGCTCTCCCTACCTTCCGCGGTCTTGACGGGATCGCCACCGTCTGATGGCGGACGCGGTGGGGCCGCAGGGAAGGAGTGTTGATATGACGTTGGCCGCTCTCCCATCCTCTGCGGCCGATAATTGGTAGGCGGCGGAGCCAATGACCTGACCCGTCGCAGGGGAACCAAGGGTGCCCAGACACGGGCTCATCTGGCGCCCATGTGCTGGTTTGGTTTGGGTGGCCACGGCTTGCTATGTATTCGGGTGCGCCGGTGATGGGGAGTACTCCTCATAGGAGGATGGACGACGGACGGGTTCACGGAGGACTGCCAAGGTGTGCCCGTGTTCCCGCCGTAAGCTGCAGAGGAGGACACCGTGGAGTTTTAGTGGGTTAGAGTCCCACATAACTGCACTATCTCCCGGTGGTAATGCAGAATGCATGAGCATTTCTTCACGATAAAGAAAATAAGGTTAGAATTCTGATCAACCTTGTGCGAGCAAAGAGAGCGAAGCAAGGCGAGCACTACTTCTAAAGGCCAGGCGGTTAACTAACCGGATAATTTAACCAGTTGGCTGCGACGTATATATGTATAAATAAATAATAACAAGAAAGTGTCACATTTTTAAGTATCTATTTGTTTAGCAAAATAACTATCGGAATAAATATTCAGAACAGCCATCTAAGTTTGAATATGCGTATTAACTTACTAAAGTTTATTAGTTTTACATCATTACATACATCCCCGTTCCAATTTAAAGTTTGGTCCCAACGTCGCATATCCAAGTCCTCAAATGAGCCTTAGCACTTTTTCAGTACAAAGGTTATACGCAGCTCAATTCTACTTTATGACGTCGTTTCGCGTCTGTCTGTTGAGATCCTGTAGTAATGGGTAATAACTTTACAGTAATATGTTTAGAATAATGTACAGATGCCAGCATATCAAGCTACCCGAAACTGTCAAATTTTCCCAATCAACTTTGAACTTTATGCTTTAGCCATAAAGTTGAAAATCTATTAAAGACATTTGACAGATGGCAGTAGCCTGATGTGCTGGCGTCTGTACCTAAAGGAGAGCCGGGAGCATAATCAGCTTATAACGTTCCCACTCCTGGGACACAGGCCTCAGGCCCTAAAATAACTTAATCCGCTTTAGTAAAATCGATTTTAGTTATTAATTCTTTGAAAATATTAGCTAATACCTAAACATTTTTTCTTGTATTGTCTTTTATTATCAAAACTCACTTTAGAGCTGACTTTTCCAACGCCAGATAAATTTATCAGAGGAATCACTTTGAATTTTTGACATTTCTTCCATATAAAAAACTGTCAGACGTCAATTTTATTCTACGAATAAAAATTATCTGTCGTTTAAAAAATCAGACATACGCTTAGTATAAGACGGGGCAGCAAATAACTTGAATTCTCTAGTTTCGTCTGCCTGCACAAACAAAACCCACGGAACCGCTTCCTTTTCAATTAAGTTTCCCACGGCCGAACGACAAATTGTTTTAGTGTTGTTCTTTCATTTTGGAAGGAAGAACTCTCTACCTTTAATTACTTTCTCTGCTTCACGATGTTTTATTTCAAGGAGAGCGTGTCCTAGAAAAACCTGCGGAAATAGAAGCCCTAAACTCTGACAAGCAGTCTTACCAAAGGGTATCGTATTACGGTAATTGGATTGTGGAGGTCAGATAGGAAGTCGCTTCATGTAATATATTGGTATTCAGCTGCAACCGGTTAGAGTGGAAGCCGACCCCAACATGTTGGGATAAGCTAGACAGATGCAGATGCAGTAAGTATTATAGTATTGTAGTTAGAACAAGTAATTTCCGAGTCCACAGATCATGTCAAAGTTCTAAAAAGCCTTATAAAAACGTAATTTCAAATCGCCAAACCCCTATTGAAAGGTATTTAACCTCAAAAAAGACAGTTGCATGGATGTGGGTTGAATACAGGTCATCTGCCTAGCCTTTTCCCAACTATGTTAGGTCGACTTCCAGTCTAACCGGATGAAGCTGAATATCAGTATTTTACATGGAGCGACTGCATATCTGACCTCCACAACGCAGTTACTGGGTAATACGGTACCCCTTAGTAAGACTGGTTGTCAGACTTTCGGGCTTCTGACTACCCGTAACGACTGTCAAAGATCCACGAATGACAGCCGGGACCAACGGCTTAACGTGCTTTCCGAGGCACGGAGGGTCTCGGTATGTAAAGATGGTCACTCATCCACAGACAAGTCAGCCAATTATTAATTCGATTATACCTAACGGTTTTTTCTTGATCATTACAAAGTATATTGGCGTAACCTGTTTTTTTAAATTTCTATGGGCGTAGTTATTAGATAAGGAAAGAAAAAAGAAAAGAAATACGTTTATTTGCGTTAAACATGACGCAGAGAAATAACACAAACACAAAAAATTACAAGTTTGGGGAAAACATGCGTCACATCCACGCAAAACGGCCATGGCTCTGCATGATGCTAAGACCATATACGAAACAGAGCCTCATCACTGATTGACCTCATTTAAGTGATAGTTGACTGAATAATTCGGTCCTAAAATAATAATAAATGGTATACGTAATGCCGGCGCCATATTCATATTTACGAATTCACCCCAAAAATACCCCAATAAAAAAGGGGTATTTTTAAAAAGGAGCTTAGGTACCATATTCACATCATTTTAACGGTTGACTTTTCACATTTTGCTTCCACATCAACCGCCTGAATTCAGTAACTTAATAAACAAAAAAACGTAAATTTCCTTTACGAAATCTCATAACGGAATGCCTATCTATTTTAAACAAAATAAAAGCTTTCTCATGTTTTGACGATTTGTCGCGAAATCTCTTAAGAAATGGTAATATTTTCTTGTTCAATTCAAATTCTATTGCGCTTGATGTTGAGAACTCATTAAATACGGGAAAAGGTACAAAATGAAAAATTCGTCAAAAAGTGCAATTGATTAGTGTCATGAAGCGAAAATTGTTAAAAAGGGAAGTTTTTTATGAAGGGAGGAGTTATTGAGCCAATTTAGTATGATTGGATTTTTCTGTTAGGAAAATTCCCAGTTAGAAACCTGAATCGGAATCGGTCCCGATAGAGCGATAGGCTTCGTCTCTTATCTTTAGGGGTTTTTAAACTGTAATTATCAAAGTGTTCAAGTTACGTAATTTATCTACCTGCCTGTCTTTTTTATAGAAATGCTAACTATGTTCACAAATATATAGCGCATTCAGAATTATAAGACCTTTTAGGTACTTATTGTGCCTTGATAGTTGACCGATAAAAAACTGAAATTAATTTCCATCTTGTCAGACACTCATAAGAGTCTGACAAAATCCAAATATCTATCATTTTCCTGCCCTTATCCCATGAAACATGAGGTCGCCGCAACACGTTTTTTCTTCCATCTTCCATGTCAACCGTCACGCTATTATTCACTTAAAAAATCCAATCCGAGCTTTTATTACTTCACAAAATAGAAATCTAGGTACAATTAGCCTACCACAAGGTGGCGCAAAAATAATGTCATACTGTGAATGTGTCATAATTTTTGCAAATGGCGTGATGCCATTTTGATTTGTTACTACTTGTAGATAGAGAATTAGTTGATACTGCAAGGCAGCGATTTAGATAGTCACACAGGTCAGGCAACGATGGAGATTTTGAAACATCAATTTCTGGGCCGTGTCTCTCGTTTTGGCGATTTGAACTGGCTGGCCAGATCGCTAGATCTGACGGCGTCAGACTTCTTACTTTGATTTTGAAACCTTGCGTTTATCTTGCGTGTTGTTTACTAACACTTAGTTTTAAGAAGAATGTTACTAACACTATATGAGTCTTCGCTCGAATTAAAGTTTTTGAATTTGAATTTTTATCAAACAAAGCAGCACCTTGCAAGTCTTGAAAGCCAACATTGAGGAACAAATTTGGGAAGATGTTTTGCGAGCAATAATTCAAAATGGCGTAAAATGTGCAAAAAATTAAATGTGCATCAACACAGGAGGTGGTCATTTCGACTTAATATCATCAATTTTCACATTTTAAATGAAGTCTCCGTGAAAACAGAGCCTATTTTTTTTCATTTCTAACAAAATGGCAGCCAATTCATATGACGTTACTTTTCCCCAATTTGTATTATATTATGTCATATCGGTTAATTTCATTTGAAACTACCCTCAGGGATCTTACTAAGATATTTCTGTCACGTTGTCATATTGACGTGCCTTACAAAAATGTTATACATTTCTGTAAATATAAATAACGAAGTACGTAATAGAATTTCTATTATTCAACACGTACGAGCTGATAGACAATCGTCCCTCAGTTATTGAGTTATAGAAAACCGAGTCAAAAGATACCAAAAGCTCGTTCACATGCATTTTCATGTTTAAAATTCAAACATCACTTGCTGAAATTAGAATACCCTACTCCATTTATATGCGACAAAAGTTCACTGACATGACGAAAATTCAATTCTATTTCTTCGTGTCGCCCGAAATTTCCTCTCTCCGTAATAATGTCCTAAATATATATACCTACATCTTCTATCTATGTCATATCAAACTCGACTAAAATACTTGGACACTGAAATAATAAAACTGGTCTAAATATGACCAATGTTGGCTTAAAAGCCTGCTCGACCAGTAACACTGTATCGTTCTCACTGGTTTCAAATTGGCCCAACATTTGGAAGCGAGTGAGTTTGTAGGCAGTACCTAAGAGTGTCTCAGTTGGTCCTTTGGTCCAATATTTGGACACGAGGTTATCATACAGTTGTTGTCTAAGTTTTCAAATATCTTCTAGGGGTGTATTGAGGTCGATGCGATACGTTAACACTGGCAGCCATTTGCCGGCTAATAAATCTGTCATCCTTGAGTGACTTGGAAGTTGTAGGAGATAAATGGTCCTCCGAGGAAAGTCTTAGCACACGCGGTCTTATTGATATTATGGATCTTTTAGGTCAACTTGGATGATAGATGAGGAGAATCATAGGATATAGAAGACCTAATAAATTTATAGTTTTTATTTGGGTATCAAAATAGGATAATTATTATTGGTCAGGGATACGAAAGGTGATAAAAAGAAGCTGAATGATTTCATAAAAAATATTATGGCTACCTACATTCGCAAATTAAGGCGCAGATATACGATTTTCAATGATTTTAAATTCATCATCACGTCTAAACGACTGGCCTGATTTCTTTGAAAATAAAATATGTTATACTAGACAATTTTCTCCGTAATTTGATATGTGAATATTTGCAATTATATTTTTTAAACATAGTGTAATTAATTTGCAAAGTAATGTCAACCGCGGACAAAAAAACGATAATCACGCAGACACTATCGGGTGTATTTTCATAAAACTTTCACCATATAAAAGAAAATTTAATTTCCCAAATTTTAATATACGGTTTTTATTTGTTTTGTGTTTGATAAATCAACGTGGGTTCTTTTTTCGAATAATCTTGGTGCGCGTGGAAGCGGGGCCTCTTGCGGGCGACGGGCGGCAGTGCATCGCTGACCACTGTCACGAGTAGACGCTAACGCTCGGAGAAATCAGAACATAATTTTATTCGCTGTTGAGTTTCGTGCTGAAAATGCCTGGTAAATCCAAATTACTAAAAAAGAAACGCCTTATACTGGCAAAAAATAGATTATTGAGGTAAGTAAAGTATTTTAATTGAAATAAAATTAAATTAAATGTAAATGCAGATACGAGGTAATTATTGTAATGTAGTATATCCATACCGCATCCTTGTAGGGACAGTCCGGATCAGAGTTTCAAAAAATACTTGGATGCTAATTATTGACATAGTTGTGGGGTAATTATTCTTGATAATGCTAGTTTTTATTCTGTTTGTTTTAGCTGTAAGTCATCCATAGCAAATAAATAAATAAATAAGTGACTTTAGTACGACTTCGTCTGCGGAGATGTAACTTTTGCGTCTGTTTTAGACTTACAGTACTTATGTCGTGCACAACTATCTTCCTAATTTCTCACATGCCTATACTTCCATGCCGATGCCTAAAAATCCATTTATTTTGTAGCTCTGGCTGTATAGAACACGAGAAAAAGGCAACTCCGCATATTGAAAATGAGGATATTATTGCTGACAAGTAAATGCATATACCCAATTTATTATTATTATTTTCACAGTAGCTCACATACAGGGGATCTGGTACATTTGCGCTCCTTTTGCGCGACTGGACGTTTCCACGACTAGACTGTTACATGACTGACATTTCCGCGAAAGACATTTGCGCGAGTACAGTTCGTGCCACGAAAGAAGAGACTTGACCCCGCCTCCCCACCTCTTTCCGCCGCCCCGATGACGCCCAGTCCCCGTCCCGCACCGGGCGTCATCGGGGCGGCCTCGGGCGGCGGAAAGAGGCGGGGGTGGCGGGGTCAAGTCTCTTCTTACGTGGCACGAACTGTACACTTACGCGAAAGGATGCTTGGGAGACATTTATATTCGTAAAGGATATTGGGCAAAAATCCGAAAAATGAGATCCCATACAGACGTAACATCCCGCCTGTATTCTCCGAAGGGTAGGGCAGAGGTGTATACTAAGTTCGTGTAGTACACCCATTTATTACTTTATCTAGTTAACATACGTAATAGCTAGTTTAAATTGTTAAAAGTTATATTATGCGGTCCCACACGTTTCTTCTCCCGAGGGTGGGGATCGAAATCAAAATCCAAGATGGTGACTGCGAAATTTTACAAAATATGCGTCATGGGTGTCGTTTCCATGGTTTTCGGGGGCTCTGATGACGAAAATGAGGTCAAAGTCAAAATCCAAGATGGCGGCTGCGAAATTTTACAAAATATCCGTCATGGGTGTCGTTTCCATGGTTTTTGGGGGCTCTGATGACGAAAATGAGGTCAAAGTCAAAGTCCAATATGGCGGCTGCAAAATTTTACAAAATATGCGTCATGGGTGTCGTTTCCATGGTTTTCGGGGGCGCTGATGGCGAAAATGAGGTCAAAGTCAAAATCCAAGATGGCGGCTGCGAAATTTTACAAAATATCCGTCATGGGTGTCGTTTCCATGGTTTTTGGGGGCTCTGATGACGAAAATGAGGTCAAAGTCAAAATCCAATATGGCGGCTGCAAAATTTTACAAAATATGCGTCATGGGTGTCGTTTCCATGGTTTTCGGGGGCGCTGATGGCGAAAATGAGGTCAAAGTCAAAATCCAAGATGGCGGCTGCGAAATTTTACAAAATATCCGTCATGGGTGTCGTTTCCATGGTTTTTGGGGGCTCTGATGACGAAAATGAGGTCAAAGTCAAAATCCAAGATGGCGGCTGCGAAATTTTACAAAATATCCGTCATGGGTGTCGTTTCCATGGTTTTTGGGGGCTCTGATGACGAAAATGAGGTCAAAGTCAAAATCCAATATGGCGGCTGCAAAATTTTACAAAATATGCGTCATGGGTGTCGTTTCCATGGTTTTCGGGGGCGCTGATGGCGAAAATGAGGTCAAAGTCAAAATCCAAGATGGCGGCTGCAAAATTTTACAAAATATGCGTCATGGGTGTCGTTTCCATGGTTTTTGGGGGTGCTGATGACGAAAATGAGGTCAAAGTCAAAATCCAATATGGCGGCTGCAAAATTTTACAAAATATACGTCATGGGTGTGTTGTCCATAGTTTTCGGGGTCCTGATGCTGTAAATGAGGTCTAGTTTAAAATCCAAGATGGATGACGCTTATTTTGTAAAATTTTGCAGCCGCGATTTTGATTTCGATCTCCCCTGCTCTCGGGACGAATGTATGTAACCGCATAATATAACTTTCTACAATTTAAATGTATTATGAACGTTATCTCGATAAAATAATAAATGGGTGTACTTTACAAACTTAGTATACACCTCTGCCCTACTCTTTAGAGAATAAAGGCGTAATCTTACGTCTGTATGGGATTTAATTTCTCGGATTTTGTGCAATATCCAAAATAAATGTCGCGCAAGCATAAAGATGCTTCCGCACTTCCGCGAAAGCGCGGAAGTGTAGTCGCGCAAATGTCTTTCGCGGAAATGTCAGTCGCGCGTGTCTAGTCGCGCAAAGGGAGTCGCACAAATTCCTTTCACTTTACACTTATTAACGTAATAATGTAAAGTTTATTGCGTTTATCACTTATGTTGTTTTTGCAACGGATAATATAAAAAATCACTTCTAGGTTTTTTCGTTTTATTTATCATTATAATTATAATGTTTCAGTTCTGAAGTGATTGGAACATTTGCATGCTTCCTGAACTGGTCGGTCCAAGACATACAAGATGTACCCCTCTTACATAGTTACTGCTATACAGGGACGCAAAAGAAAATCGGAAGAGGATAAAGAGACTAAAAAAAAGCAAAACAAAAAACGAGCAATGGTGGTGGAAGACAATAGCCAAGACAATACAAACGACCAAGAGACACTTTGTAATACAAACACACGTATAAATGATTCAGTGAAAACACTAAATTTTGAGGAATATTAAATAAAATTTAAAATAAAATTAAATAATTCACATATTTTTGTTTAATTTGATCATTTTAAATCTTTGTAAGTACATAAACAAACAAACACATATAAAACTCACGCCTTTTTCCCATGGACGCCAATTGATACGATGCTTACAAGCCGATTCTATTTATTTCGTTTACGTTCATATACATATCTGGTCATACACGCACACAAATCATCACACATCTTTGTTTTATATTTTTGTCATCTTCTGTTCTTATTTTAAGTTGGTATGTCTATGTAGACAGGTGATAGGGCTAGTGATTCTGGATACGATATATCGAGAATCACTAGCCCTATCACCTGTCTTCGTTATCGGAAGCGTTTCCCTTACACCCTGTATATTTACGTAAGTACTTACCAAATAAATGTGTCCGAACATAAATAGGAAATACTAATGAAATATAGACATACCAACTTAAAATAAGAACAGAAGATCCATCAAAAAATTGGAAAAAATAATGAATAATTTTCTCTTTTTTTTTAGCATTTTTCGTACACTATGCTGTGAACAGTTAAATAAAAAAACCATTATTCGCGATTAAACACATTTTTTTTCTTTACAACTAACAAGCAATGTATTCGTAAATAAATATCATCTGACGCTTGCGCATGACCTCGAGTTCAAAGTGCACGCGCGCTCGCCGACAGCCGCGCGGCTGACAACCCCAAGTCCACGCGACGACTGAAACGTACATGGGGAGGTGAAGGGGAAGGCGAGATGGGCATCGCCCGAGGTACAGAGATAATTGTGACCGTATTGTACCAGCTGTCTGCACTCACGTGCTTGAGCACGTGAGTGCAGACAGCTGGTACAACACGGTAAGTAAGTAATAATAACCTTCGTACGAATTCTGATAATCAAGGTAAATGATCACAAAACTCATTGGTATAGGCCGAGGTAAATGATCACAAAACTCATTGGTATAATGCACCCGGGCCGGGTCACCTAGTTAGAGAGAGGAGTCCACGGCTATGCACGGCGCGGCGGCGACCTTGGGCATCCTTTGTAAAGCGCCGCCAAAATAAATAAGACGAAATATTACAGAGGCGTCAACAGTTTTAAATTGATGCACTGTGTCGTGCATTTAATAAAAGTTTTGTATGTAAGTCGATAATCGATAATGCACTAGATAAAATAAAAGATCGCGACTATAGGCGTGATTGACTAAATTAATAATTATATTATAAAAAAGATTTTCTCCTTTGTAATTTGTTGATCTTTGCACATCAAAAGACACCGCTATCTGACTTCACGACGTTTTACACGTTTTATAGGGGTAGGCATTTTGAAAGTGGTGTTTGTAAATTCCGTATAAATCCCGTGACTCGGCCCCGGCCGTACGCATTACCTTATTTTTATTAACACTATATTGGAATAAAAATGGATGATGGTTAAAAATCAGGCAGGATTGGATTATCCTCACCATCTGAAACGTATGGTTACCCTACGAAATTACGTGCATGCAGTTGCGGGGTCGCGGGGCGTGACGCTCTCGCTCCTCCCACTCGCTCAAGGTCGCTGTCACTTATTGTCGCCTTAATAGATACAGTCAACAAAAGATATAAGTATGCAGGATCATCGGATATTGTTGAAGTTTAGTAAGAAAACGATGAATGTTGTCGACTGAAATTTAATTTGATAAATGAGTTGTTTGTTTTCTATTAATAAAATAATATTTTATTCGAGAACATCCGTCGGTTTCTTACTAAACTTAAACTAAACCCGACGATCCTGCATACTTATCTCTTTTGTTGACTTTACCCATATTATTCTCTTCAATTCCTATTAAAGTCATAGTTGAAATGAAACCTTAACGAATGTAGGAAAAAGGACTAGTTCAGTAAATAATAATATAATAAGAATAATTTATTTATCCAGATCACAGAATCCAATTTGTCAGTAAAACATGGACCTTTTTTTTGCTAACCTGTCCCATTGCTCGGCAAAGGTCTCCCCAACCCCTTCCAGGAACTCTTTTCATGCGCTACCTTGAACCAGCCCTCGTGTAGGTCCATAATGCCTATTAATTTCATTCAATGTACAGACGCCAGCACATCAAGCTACCCGAAGCTGTCAAATTTCTTTAATAGATTTTCAACTTCATCGCTAAAGACATATAAGGTTCAAAGTCGATTGGGAAAATTTGACAGTTTCGGGTAGCTTAATGTACTGGCGTCTGTACTTAAAAGCTTTTATAAATAAAATATGTAAAGCCCAGTGATTCTTAGATTACAAAATAAGCGTTTCATTACACCCGAAGGTAGTATTACGTCAGGGATGATAAGTAAACAGTTTCTTTTTAATTACTTCTTTGAGTTACTCTTGAAAAAGACGAGCGCTTCGGAAATAAGAATGGTAATTAGTATTTTGATCTTTAGATATAACATTACGCGTTTTTTAATTATTTATTTTGTTCAGAAATCTCTACTAATAAAAAAGCTAAAGAGTTTGTTTGTTTGTTTGAACGCGCTAATCTCTGGAACTTCCAGTCGGATTTGAAAAATTATTTTTGCGTTTGATTGCCCCTTCTTGAGTAAGGCTTTAGGCTTATTTACATCACGCTTGGACCCTTAGAAGCCGAGCAAAACGCAACAAGTCAAAAAGAACACGAAGCGAAAACAAAGTAGTAGCGTGGGCAGGCGATGAGATGCGACTCGGTGGATCAGGGATCAAGAAATTTCACGCGGACGAAGTCGCGGGCAGAAGCTAGTCCTTTATATGAACTAAAATATACATTGGTATATACATTGGTACTATGGTACTAATGTTTTTTTAACACTGAAAAGGTAGCCATTTTGGAAAGCTTTTATGGAAAATGCGTCGACGTGTGAGTGGATAAAATAATAATAATTAATTATTATTTTGTATTGGGAATAATATTTATTATTTCGTTTCAGAAAATACATAAGCATACACAGTCTGGTTTACTAAAAATAAATTTTGTGATCAACTCAATAACACAGGCCGACAAAATTTGACGAACACTCTTACCCAGAAACCAGACTATACTTTTTCGACGAAGGATTTTGACGCGCTGAATTCGAATCTGGTCTCAAAATTACTCTATCACATCAGGGTTTTGAGATATCCTAACCCAAAAGTGCAAAAAATATCGTTTTTTCTCATTTTTGAGGTTATGTAGCACGGCCGATCCTATTTTCTTTCAAAAATTATTAATAGCATATCAAAGGATTAGTCTTTCTCTTTAAAATGACGTTGAGTTTACTCAAATATCTTTTTTTTTTCACTGAGAAATTGCATTTTGAAATTTTCCAATAGACTATGTATATGAATTCTCAAACGTGGAACAATCCAAGTACAGGAAAATTTGGGTGCCAGCTGTTTTAGAACCCAATGACTTGGCACGCGACGATGGGAAGAGACCAGACGGAATGACCATCATGCCTTGGAAGGTTGGTAGGCCTTTGGTGTGGGATGCAACTGTCGAAACCTTTGCGCCATCCCATCTTCCAAGCACGGCGAGCTGTGCTGGGGCGGCTGCTGCAGGTGCGGAAAACCTCAAACGGCGCAAATACTCTAATCTCTTTGGATCTTATATGTTTGAGCCGTTTGGGGTTGAAACTCTAGGGCCATGGGGCCCGAGTGCCCTAGTATTTCGAGACATCGCCAAGCGGTTGGTCGACTCTTCACGTGACCAGAGGGCTGGCTTATTTTTTGGCCAAAGAATTAGCATTGCCATACAAAGTGGCAATGCTGCCAGTCTTTTAGGCACGTTTCCCGTTGACAGCGATGCGGATGAATTTTTCGATGCCCTTTGATTATTTCCCCTCATTTTTATTTACTTGTATAGACGCCAGCACATCAAGCTACTACAATTTGTCAAATTTCTTTGATAGATTTTCAACTTTATCGCTAAAGCATAAGGTTCAAAGTTAATTGGGAAAATTTGACAGTTTCGGGTAGGTTGATGTGCTGGCGTCTGTACATATTATTACTATTATTTTAATACTGTTAGCATTTAAAATTATGTTTCCACGAATAAAAACTCCCTTATCAATCTAGGTTCTTAGACATTGTAACCTTCAAGTAAATGGCAAAAACCGATAAAGACAGGAGTAATCATAATCTGATACGATACGATACACAAACGAAGCAAAAGGAATATTGAAAGATCGTAGCAAGTTGCGTTCTAGAGAAAGCAGGTAGGCAGAAACTGCAGTATCTGCCTACGCCTGGGAAGATGTCAGTTTATTTATGTAAGAAGATCACAATAAAAAGAAAAATAAATGAAAACATGCTACTTGAAACGATCAAAATCACAACATTCTAATTAAATAAATCCAACACAGTTTCATAATGAAAATTCCAAGTATTTTATCGCTTCATTTGTTGAAATAAATGAAACACTAAGCACGCGACTGTTTTCCGAAATTCCGAATCATTCTGAATAATCCTACGAAGTAAATAAACTTCATTACTCTACAAATAAATCGGATTACTGCTTTTACGTCACGGCTTACAACATTTATATTAAAGGGAAATGCATTTATAGGCTTTTGTAAGTATTAAATGATTAATATCGTTCGTACTTAATTAGTAAATAAAAAATTTTAAAAATCGTTCGAGAATAATGTGTTGTATGTTTTATATGGAATCGTAATTATTTATTTTATCAGCTTACCAGGCTTTTTTTTTTGAGGATGGGAAATCATCAAATGACCGCTCCCGCTCTGGGTGGAGCAGAAGGGAGTGTCTGCAGACTCTTACTGACTAAAATCCACCCGTGTTCCTTCCTTAGCCCTTTATGTTCCGGGCCAGCGGTAACCCTTTCGGACAATCCCACTGACCCGGAAGTCTTCAGGATTACCTAAGGCTTACTCATCATCTGCCTAGCCTTTTTCCAACTATGTAGGGTCGACTTCCAGTCTAACGGGATGCAGCTATTAAAAAAAAGCGAGTGTGCTTATGACCACACGACTGAAGTGAAACTTCTTTAGCTCCATCTGTATGTATATATAATTATATAGGTCTGCATATATATCGTTATCGCCTCCGCGTTTTCGAGTTTTTGAATTTGAAAATTGAATTTTTTTTTAATATTTGAATTTCGGAAAAAATAACCAAAGAATCACCGTTCGCGTAACGCTAGTAAACTCGCAAACGAACTATTGACTGAGATATATACATATTTCATTTACTAGCTATAAGAGAAAGAAAATGTGCGCGCGCACTGCTTTCTCTTGCTTATATGACTCAACTCCCGTTTGCCTCGCCCGATCACACTTTTCGTAACGTTTACGTTACGCGTTCGCCAGCTAACTCCCCAAGTCAAGCGTGCGTAAAGAAGTTTCACTTCAAAAATTAAAACCCATGAAACCCAATTTGTTTTCCGACATGCACAAGAACAAAGTTGCGTGCACAGCTAGTTTAGCATAAGGCTTACTAAAATACGTGACTAAAAATTACCTCCTATCACCCTGAAACCAGCAACTCAACCTAGCAAAAAGTGAAACCTAAGTATTCTCAAGCAGACACTATTACCGGCTAATCGTACTTTTACCGTTACACGTCGGATTAGCTAACGAACCGTTACTGCAACTGTAAGATAGCCTAATGCGTTTGCCTCATTAACTTCCCAGCTTTTTTAGTTGAACTGGAGCGAGTAAGCGGTTTGCATGATTGGTTAAAATCGGTTTTTGCTTATGTTTGGATTTTATACAAGTCATTGGATGATACAGTATTGCGTTTCGTTTATAAGTAAAATAACATAAAGTCACGCTTGCAACTCTTGAGGGTCAGCAGAAATATACATAAGGACACATTTCGCCGTAAGTTATGACTTAACCAGATTCGCAACTCACCATGATGATGATCATGGTGAGTTGCGAATCTGGTGAGTTGCGAAACTGGTTAGTTGGGAATCTGATGAGTTGAGAATCTAGTGATTTTCTCATGATGGATCATCATCTTCTTAGCTTTTTCGCAACTATTTAAGAAGTGCGTGAAGGGCGGGTGTTTTGGGGGACAGTCTTCTGTAATTTTGACGTTCGAAAAGTGCTGATTCTCAGCCTAGTACCTATGAATAAATGACTTTTGATTTAGATTTTATTTTTGGGTTGAATATCAGTATTTTACGTGGAGCAACAGCCCATCTGTAATCCACAAACCAGTTGCTGGATAAGACGACACCCTTTGGTACTCGTAAGACTGGTCGCCAGACTTTCGGGTTTCTGGCGACCCGTAACGACTGTCAAAGATCCACGAATGACAGCCAGGACCAACAGCTTAACGGGCTTTCCGCGGCCACGGAGAGGTCTCGGTATGGAAAGATGGTAACCCATCTACCGACCGACCGCGGCAAGATTAGCATAACATGATGGATGGAACCATGCGGCTGTTATAACTTAGGCAGCAGACCCTGCCATGTTCATTTCGCTATAAATATTAGTTCTATTTTAGTCAGAGTAGTCAAATGTTAACAACTACCAAATAGATACTCGACGGTTATGACGTAGTAGTTGATTAATTATCCCTAAATTACTTTCGAATCTTTTCATTTATATCTAAATAATATTCTTTGTATTTATTTTCCCATAATAAGTCGTCTATTTGATTTTTATAACAATAATTTTGTAATCATAACATAGTGGATATTAACTGACAGTTTGATTTTGAATATGGCGGTCAAGTATATAAAAGGACGGTTGCTCTGCGAAAAATACAGTCTGAGTTTGAACATAGTTCGTGTTTTATTGTGCAAACCCTGCTACTGAATAATATTTCAGAAGTGGGATCGGGATAAAATGTCAGGACCATATTTTCACGGTTTGGGGAAACGCAATCGAGAGTGCACTGAGTCAACCAGTTCGGAAGATGAAAATAGTGATTTTTTTTTCTCTGAAGACCTTCATAAGACTAAGTCGCGCAAAAAACGACATGTTGCTCCCAGTGATGCCGAAGTTCTTCCTAAATTTCGACCCGAAGACAACAGCAGCAACGTTATTGGTTGGCTCCACAAAATAGACCAACTAGGCGATGTCTATGGCTGGGACAACACCGATCGAACATTTATCATGCAACTGCGGTTGCGTGGTGCTGCGCGAGAATGGTATGACGACCTTGAAAACTACAATATGACATGGGATGGCTGGAAGGAAATGCTTCAGGTCGCTTTTCCTCGATCGACTGACTATGTGGACAAATTGGAACGTATGCTGGCAAGGACAAAGGAAGATAAAGAGACGATGACGAAGTATTATCACGAAAAATTATCCCTACTGAAGAAATGCAACATAAACGGTGAAGATGCTATTTCCTGCATAATACGTGGACTACCTTCTGAATTGAGAGCCAATGCCAAAGCATATAGTTGTGGATCTCCTGAACAACTATACTATGGCTACCTATCTTCATTGGAAAATTTCAAACGAGGGGAGACATATACTGTGCGGAAATAAACGAGTACGTGGAGAAGAGGAGCGAGCAGCACCGTGCCAACCTCAACATCGGGTCATCAGCTCTAGCCGAAGATATGCTACACGTGTCGGTGGCCGGGCCACGAGGCGCGGGACTGCAGACAGCGTCAGCACTGCGAGACCTGCCGGCGCAGCGGGCATACGACGGCGGATTGCTGGTTTGGCGCTGGGAGTTCGCGACAGCAACCACAAAAGGTTAGTCAGGTGCTACATATCACCTATGATATTTATGTTGATAATTACAAAAGAATTGTGATGGTAAATAGACAGCAGCTCCGAGCTTACATAGATACTGGCAGTAAAATCAACATGCTTTGTGTCTCACAAGCTGAAAACTTGCAAATTAAAATGGAGCCTAGTGCAACTGTCATGAAAGGTTTTGGAGGAGCATGTGTAAACTCACTCGGTTCGTGTTGCCTAAGTGTTTTGATAGATAATGTAAAATTAGATGGAATAGTCGAAATAGTTAATTATATTGCATCGGATATTGAGCTATTAATTGGACAAACAATGATTAATAGTAAGAATGTTAGTTTAGTCACTTCTGCTTCTTCTGTACGTTTTGTTCCAAGTGAAATTATACCGGATATATTTACGGACATAAAATTACATGCAACGGACTTTATTGAAAATTTTCCAGTTTATACAAAGCATAATGTTATAATACCAAAGCAAAATCAATTGTATATAGAAGTTTATGTTGACTGCAGACAAAATATTGGAAAAGAGCACACATTTTTAACGCACACAGTATGGATGCAGCTAGGTAATCTAACGTAGGTATTTAATACCTTCAGCTATTATTAATTCAAACCATTCTTATTTAAAAGTTGTAAACCTAGGTCATACTGACGTTGTTTGGGAATCTCATAGGTTGGTAGCTAGAGAGCAGAGTTGGTAACAATACCAGCATTTAATAGTGAGTCAAGAGTATTAGCCATAGATATTTCAGACACGGATAATATACAAATTAGCTTAACAGATATTGATAAGGGCCACCTTACTGATAGTGAAAGCAAACAATTACTAGAGCTACTAAATAAGTATGCTCATTCATTTGCTAGAAGTACTAAATATTTAGGTTGTACTGATTTCATAAGGATGCACATTCGTACAATGAATAACCAGCCTGTTTATTGCAAGCCTTATCGATTGTCGCATAAAGAAAATGAAATTGTTAATGGAAAAGTTAAAGATTTATTGGAAGCAGGTATCATTAGAGAGTCAATGTCTGATTACGCTAGTCCAGTGGTACTGGTTAAGAAGAAGGGTGGCGATTACAGGCTTTGTGTTGATTATAGGGCATTAAATGCTAATACTGTGAAAGATAGGTATCCTTTACCGCATATCGAAGACGAGGTTAGTAAGTTGTCGGGCAAGTTCTATTTCACCACCCTTGACCTTGCTCAAGGGTATTATCAAGTCGGCCTTCATGAAGACTCAATACCAAAGACTGCATTCGTTACTCCATCAGGCCAGTATGAGTTTTTGAAAATGCCCTTTGGCCTGACCAATTCTCCAGCAGTATTCTCTCGCTTAATTCAAATGACGCTAGGTAGAGTCGATCAAAATATTGCTCTGTACCTTGATGATGTCATGATACCTACGGAATCAATTCAGGAAGGGTTTGTGCTTTTAGAAAAAGTATTACAATTACTGACCCAGGAAAATTTAAAACTAAATTTACGTAAATGTTCTTTTTTTAAACGTACCGCTACGTACTTAGGCCATGAGATTTCAGATTTAATAACCCTACAGATACAAGATGATAATATACAAAACATTATTTCTAGACTTCGTGATAACTCCGATTCTAATTTATCTGCAAATTATATAATAAAAGATAATATACTCTATAGGAAAACTATTGCTGGAGAGCGGTTTGTAATCCCTAAGTTAGCTAAATACGGTTTACTACAAAAACTTCATGATCAGATAGGCCATCCCGGTTTTGAAAAATGTGAAAATTCTATTAAAGCTCAATTTTGGTTCGAAGGCATGACTAGATTTATACGAAAATATATAAACTCTTGTTTACAATGTGCGTTTAATAAGGGCAATTATGGTAGGTTAGAAGGTGAATTATACCCAATTAAAAAGCCAGCCATACCTATGCATACGTTGCACGCTGACCATTTAGGTCCTTTTGCCAAAACTCGTAAAGGAAACACTTATATCTTAGTGGTTATAGACGCTTTTACTAAATTTGTATTTGCCCGACCAGCTAAAAATTGTAGTTCAATAGAAACCATTCGATTATTAAAAGAAATTATTATGCAGTTTGGCTATCCAGTTAGAATAATAACAGAACGAGGAAAAGCTTTTACAACTGGACGAGTAGATACTTCAAAGAATTTTCCGAGGAAAATCAATTCAAACATATATTAAATGCTATAGCCAGTCCTCGCTCCAATGGGCAGGTCGAACTAGTAAATCGTACATTATTAAATGGCCTTAACACTATGTTCGAAAGCGAATGTACATGGTATAATAAGCTAGATGATATATTATAGTATGGGGAATCAATAATACACCCAATGCTACTACTGGCTTTTCGCCATTTAACCTTATGTTCGGTCATACCAATTCTAGGTATCCATCCTTATCGTCTGACTCACCCTCTAGTTCTTAAACTCAACAGAACCAACTGCAGGCCAATAGGGAAACTGCTAAGCTCCGTATCGATAGAAATATGACTTCCATGAAAACGCGATTCGACAAAAAAAAAAATAGGAAATGTATTTAGTACACCGTAGGTCAACTAGTTCTTTGAAAAGGTGGTATAGCTAAAGATACAACCACTGGGGTTACTAGAAAACTTATTGGGCGATATACAGGTCCCTACAAAATATCTAAGGCCGAACAATCGTTGGACCGATATACAATCTCTAGTATAAAGGGTATGAAAGGCTATAAAAAGTTTAGCGCAGTAGTTCGTGGAGAAACTCTTCGACCATAAAAACCAACTATATCTGAGGACGAAAGTTCAGGCAGTGACAGAGAAGTAGACAGAGACGACTTGATTGATCTTCTTGAAAGTTAATTAACATAAAATACTGGTCGTTACAGATGTGTGATCCTCCATTATTTGAATCTTGTATTTATCTTATGTTTAACTAGCGACCCGCCCCGGCTTCGCACGGAAACATTATTATTATTATACATATAAACCTTCCTCTTGAATCACTCTATCTATTAAAAAAAACCGCATCAAAATCCGTTGCGCAGTTTCAAAGATTTAAGCATACAAAGGGACATAGGGACATAGGGACAGAGAAAGCGACTTTGTTTTATACTATGTAGTGATGGACCAAAAGTGTAAGTAAAGTTTCCAAAAAACAATACAGTGTAGTTATTTCTTAGAATTTTACGTATCACTAATAATTATTTCATAATTTCACTGTGACAATAATTACGGCAACAAATTCACGTACTTATATATAACAGTATGATAACTATGATACTATGTAGGTAAGGACAGCTGTGTGATCAAGTCCATCGGTATATTCTTATAGCTACGTGGCTTAAAATCTATTAGTAAAGACTGCTGTGTGACCTAGTCAATAATTAAAAGGGATGGCTATGTGATCAAGTCCATAATAATAGAGACAATAGGCAATTGCGCTGTGTGATTACTTGATTAGGCTGTGTGTACAAATTCATGATAAGGACCGCTTTGTGATCAATAAAGGACGGCTTTGTGATCAAGTCCATAACAGGGACAGCTTTGTGATCAAATCCATAACCGGGACAGCTTTGTGATCAAGTCCATAACAGGGACAGCTTTGTGATCAAGTCCATAATAAGGACGGCTTTGTGACCAAGTCCATATCTTAACTAAGTGATGAAGACTTCATTTGTAATAGCTGTGCAATACTTCTAAATGCGAGATCTGTCCTATATTCTATAAAAGGAACTATACTTATATATAATATTTGGACAAATAAAAACAAACCTTAAGGCTGTGTGATAAGAAGTGGAAAATGAAAGAACATAAACTAAGGTCATTCACTAATATATTCAAACATATTAATAATTATATTTCACAAATAACAAGTTACTGCTGTACATTATTTCTGTTTCAGGACTTCGGGCAAGCCGCTGAAGAAAGCAAAGAAGGCCGTGGGACACGGCCTATGCAGGATGGCCGAGTGTTAACAACTACCAAATAGATACTCGACGGTTATGACGTAGTAGTTGATTAATTATCCCTAAATTACTTTCGAATCTTTTCATTTATATCTAAATAATATTCTTTGTATTTATTTTCCCATAATAAGTCGTCTATTTGATTTTTATAACAATAATTTTGTAATCATAACATAGTGGATATTAACTGACAGTTTGATTTTGAATATGGCGGTCAAGTATATAAAAGGACGGTTGCTCTGCGAAAAATACAGTCTGAGTTTGAACATAGTTCGTGTTTTATTGTGCAAACCCTGCTACTGAATAATACAAAATAGTTGACAATTCAAAGTAAATTGTTAGAGAAATTCGCCAAGTTGGAACTTCTGCAGTTTCATATATGAATTCTAATATAGAAAGCACTTTTATTTTCATTATAATTAAAGATTGAGTACAATAGAATTTCGAATGCATAGATATCGTTAAAAATCTTGATTAAAATGAATTTGTTAGCAAGATTGGACAAGATGTACAGAAAGACTTGCTATTCAAAAATTAAAAATCTGTATCGTTTTTATGTGTATGTATGAGGAACAGGGTGTAAAGTTCACTCATACTGAATAAATAAGCGAGGATCCTCCGACCCGATGATTTATGTCGGGCCGTTGTATCTATGCTAGTTGCGCGGTAAACTCTGCTTGCGAGATGCAGGATTTTGTGTAACGTCAGTATGACGCGTTGGTCGCACGTGGCGTTGTAGATACCGCTACATGTATAACCTATACGTATAATAAAATAGTAACTAAGTCAAAACTGTACCTTGAATATTTTTGAAAAAAGAACTGTCTCGGTCTGATGCCGAAATTGTAGTTTTTAGAATTTTTATCTGATTGTCTGTTTTTCTAGATGTGTATGTTCCGGCAGAGCAATTGCGTAACACATTATCAATTGGAATCGGTTTCATTTTGACAGTTCAACAGACAACAAAATACATTGCGTTATTAAAGTGTTGAGCAGACAAATATTTCGAACTTATGAAGCAATGGATTAGTAATTTGCTGCAAAATGGTTCAGAATCCGATTGGTCGTTTTTTGCTCAAATCAGCACCCTAATAGCGTAACCGCTATTAGGATACTGATTTGTGCAAAAAATGGCTTTGGCACACAGTTTATACGCTGGATTAACACAAAGGGTACTTTTAATCTCGGTAAAGAAAGAGAAAGAAAGAAAGAAAATACGTTTATTTGCGGCAAACATGACGCATAAAAATAAAAGACACAAACAACAGAAAAACAAAAATATCAATTTTGGAGAGAGTATGCGTCACATCTACGCAAAACGGCCAACGCTCAGCATAATGCTGAGACCCTATACGAGACAGAGCCCCAGCGCTGGTTTTCAGCGACAGCCGGTGATTGACTAGTACTTTCCCATGGAATACTTTTTTAGTAATCTAATAAAACAAAGGGAAAAAAGAAAGGGTACCTTTGCCCAACAGTGGGACAACATAGGCTAAAAATAATAATAATAACACTTCATTTACACTTCATTTTTTTCATTTTTTTTTTCGTTTTATTTTTTTTTCATACTTTTTCTTTCTTTCTTTATTTAAAATTGTCTAATGGGCCTCTGCGAGTTGGCTTCGGCCCCTGGCACGCCTTCCAAAGGTCCGGGACCCCAGTCACATGACCTAAACGCGGTCTTTGTCGGACTGCATAGAAAAGAAAGATAAGCGCGGTGACACAACACTGGTAATTTATTGCAAAATATGAAGCAATTATCTATTTACAAAAAATCTATTGTTTGGACTAAAAAATTAAAACACCACTAGTGTTTTAATTTTTTTTAACTTTAGTATGTTGCTTGTAGAATAATCTGACAAAAAATCATAATGATTGCATGTATATCGCACGGGTGTCACCATTGCAAGGATCGCCCAGAGGACACGAGGCTAGGCAGCAGAGGACATGAGATTGGTCATCTTTTAACTGCCAAAGCTTATTTTTAATTTTATATTTAGAATTGTTTTTGTCTTTTTTACATTGTTCTCATATAATAAAAGCAACAAGAATAATGTACCGAGGATTTTGTAATATCTTGATTTAAAAGAGTATCTATGGAGTTTCTTGCCTATTCTTCTCCATAGAGCTTAGCTTCAACTTTCTGACTAACTGACAGACTATTTAATTTTGACAGTTCAAGAGTGCCTGTACATGGTTTAATTGAAATAAATGCTTTGAGTTTGAGTTGGTTTATGTCAAATTTCCTAAGGAACACAAGGCTTATTAGAACAGTAAGTAAAAGTGATAATGTAATTTGATTTAAAAGCATGAAGCAAACCATGGAGTTTCTTACCCATTCTATTCCATAATCCACGCTTTGGTACTAGCAACTAGTATCAACATTTTCTCTGACCTATTTAGAAGTATCTGTAACTGCTTTAAGTTTTAATGAGTTTCAGTTTGACTAACTTAAATCTTAAATGTAAAATTAACAAAGCCTTACACACGTATTCAGCTTTCTATTTAATTAACCAACCGACCGGTTACACTATTAATCTTTTTAATAACGTTATTAATTCTAAAACTTTAGTTCTTAGGATTCAGTTTGGAATTAATTTCAAAGTTAGAGGGTCTGCTGGAGTAGAGCTATTGTTGGTTTAGGTACATTTTACAATTGCGATTGGATTAGTTACATCTGTTGAAGTCATGGTTTGATTTATTAGTGTGTTGGTGTTTTAAAAGAATAAGTCAGTTTGTTTGTAATTTCTTTTTTAAAGATCGAAATGAAATGAAATAATTTTTGATTTTTTTATGTAAATTTTTAAGCGTGATGGTGTGCAATTGCATATACCTATGTTCAGCAGTGGACTTGTGGGCTGATGATGATGATGAAGTAGAACTTTTAAGACACTTTTACACTTAAAAAATTGTTTGGTCTAAATTTTTTAACAAGATAGTCCCGATCAGTAGTTATAAAAAATATTTAATTTGTTATTTCTATTTTTCCCACAAAAATAATGTTGTAGGCGAATCTATTTCAAAGTGTCGTAGCTACTATCAACCTTCCCGATCTTGGTTGTACGCTCAAAATTCCAGCACAAATTCCATAAATTATCATACAAGACATTACCAAAAATATCTTCACACACACAGTTTAAATGCCCGCAGACCGCAGGCCTAAAATAATCACCCCTGAAATTCCATATCATACAAAATTAAATTACTTAACATACCTCACCCACGCATAGCTATATATACATGAATACATTAACAAAATATAATTTACGACACCAATTGCCGCTTGCCTCGAGATAACAGTAATAATCGTACGTGTGAGTCACTTAATGACGTCACACAACATTTTACATTCACGGTGACGCACAGGTAATGTCTGTACCAACGATGACGTATGAAGCTCAAACTGTATTCAGAGGCATTCGCCGAGTCATAGCAGATAAGCGAATGGGGACGTTTAGGTGGCGCAAGTCTAAAGCGAAGGCGATTAAAGGTTTGGTCGTAATATCCTCGCAGATACGCTGATCCTTTGAGTCTTGTTGATTGATGAAAGGGTTGATAGCATTGATATCCTAAATCCAGATGTTTTGGTGTAGATGTTAGGTCTGGCCTTTGAATAGATTAAGGCTAGGCGTTTGAATGGAAATGACGGTAATTTAAACATTCTCATACGTCTGTGTGGATAGATTACTCGGTGGAATCCTAAACACAACTTTGATGTTTATTATTATTACTAGATTCTGTCCGAGACCCATCGTGTTGCGTCCCGTCGCTCACCCGTGCTAATACTTCGTTTTCACTTAGCGTTTTACCTTTTTTCTTGGCTTTTAAGGATGTTAAATAGCCTTGAATATCTTCCCCAAGAATTGGGCTATCAAATGCAAAAATATTTTTTCACATCCAGCTAGTACTTACGGAGATTACCCCAAAACAAATAAATTTACTCATTTACCTCTTTATAATATTATAGTTTAGGACACGAACTCGATTTACCTAAGATTATTAGACAAATCTATAAGTGATATCCAAAAGTATTCAGCACCATCTTTTCACTGTTTCCTACTGCTCCAAAAATATCAATTTTTTTCATAATATTCGAGATGGCAATCTCATCAAAGCAAAATAAATTTGCTGCTGCAAAACCGCTGTCTGATCACAACTTGTCCACAGAAGTAACATTACAAAGTAAAGCGGAGCGGTGAATGCAAACGACTATAGAAGGCGTGTAATTGCGTCCGCCATTGTATGTTCAACGTTTTTTCCCGTTCTGCTATGAGTTTCAACGGGAGATAACGTATATTTCTCGACGAATCGAAGAGTTTCGGATCACAAAAGTCGGAGTTAGAAAGTAACTTTTTTACGAGAGCTCCGGTATTCGGATTAGAAAAGAGTGGAACTCTCTACTTGCGTTTGTGTTTCCGAGTACATACAACTCGAATCTCTTCAAAGTAAGAGTGAACAGGCTTTTTCTACGTAAGCTCACTCCAGCGTAGACTTTATCTCTGTCACCTCTGACCTAGACTAGAGTCAAGGGCAAACCCATTTCAAATTAAAAAAAAAGAAAATATGGCTTCGGTTTGAGTTTGAAATTAGAAACTTTTTTCGGCTGTTTTATATTCCACACAAACGGCGCCGCCGAGGTCGGCCCAGAAAGCGGTGGCGATATGACCTGAACGCGTACCGCGAGGGCGGGTTTAAGGTGGCGCGGGAAAGGAGTTTCTGGAAGCACTTGGGGGTGGCCTTTGCCCAGAAATGGGACAGAAGGGGCTAAACAAGAAAAAAAATAGCATTGGTTATCCGTATATTTTTTATTTATTTGAAATGGGTTTGCTCTTGACTAGTCTAGGTCAGAGGTGACAAATAAATTTTATTTGATAATAGTAGTGGTCCAGTGGAAATGGCCGCGACTTATGAGTAGTAGGTCGTCAGTTCAGACAGGCACTTTACTTTGTGTAAATTATTTTAATCACCACTGCTCTCAAAATGTCTCAAATCTCTCGGTGAAGGAAGAGATTGTGAGGAAACCGGCATGTCCCAGAACCAAAAATTCTAAGACATGTGACATCTAACAACCCGCACTGGTCCTGTGTGGTGGATTACGGCCTACTCCCGTTCACCGAGAGGAAAACTGTGTCTTAGTAGTGGAAATACTATAGGCTTATTATGTTTATTTTATTTCAAGCCGCTACAGATTGAGTCGAAACGTGAAATTAAATGTACTGACGCCAGCACATCAAGTTACTACAATCTGTCAAATTTCTTTAATAGATTTTCAACTTTATCGCTAGAGCATAAGGTTCAACGTTGATTGGGAAAATTTGACAGTTTCGGGTAGGTTGATATGCTGGCGTCTGTACATGTTTTTGATTTGAAGCTTAAGGCATGTTTAATTACGACAAAATCTCAATCACGCAGTACGAATGTAATTATCTTTTAAGGCATAATATTTTGATGAAACAGTGATGGCCTGATAAAATATTAAATTGATCTAAAAATCTACATTTGTACTCGAAAACATATATTTATTGTTAAAAAAGTCTTAAATTTTTAGAAGTGCATAGTTTCATAGCCTCACTTGATTATTACGTAATCGAAAGCCTTCGTTTAGAAACAGAGGATCATTAATAACAGACTCTACCTACCTCGTTCGACATTCTCAAAGCGTGACGTGCAACGCTAATTATTTGTTCATTAATTTTTGAGAAATGGTAATATTTAATTATAATATTACCTTGTGTACCTAAATTAATATTATAAAGGAGGTATTATTATCTCTATTAAATAAGAATATTTCGTCATAAATTCTGTGAAGTCCCTGACTTGTATTAGGTGATTACCTATGTTACAATAACCAGGTTTTTACTATTCAAAACTTATGCATCTAGAAAAAAAGGAGAAATAGAAACAGTGGTACTCCGGGAGTGATGACAGAAGTGGAAACAAAACAAAAACAGAATACTTTGCCATCACTCACTGACATAGCGGACATTCAAACTCAAAGCATTTATTTCAATTAAACCATTCACAGGCACTTTTGAATTGTCAAGAAGTCGGTCAGTCAGAAAATATAAAGCTAGTTGCCCATTCCAAAGCGTAGGTACCTATGGAGAAGAACGGGCAAGAAACTCCATGGACACTCTTTTTAAATTATATTTTACAAAATATTAGTTACATAATTACTTTTGAATTTAAAATTATATAATGTGAGAACGATGTAAAAAATAAAAAAGACGTACGCGTTAAAAGCGTCCAGAGTAGGTACAACAAATATTACTGAACAAAACAACAATCCGAAAATAAAATAATTAAAAATAAGCGGAAGCCATTAGAACCTACTACGTCCCAAGGACAGCCAAACACATCCGAAGCAGGTATTTTTTTAATCGTCTTATAAACAAAACACGCGCAGTGTCGCTCACGGTAACAGTGGCGCGAGAACAATGGTTTTTTTCTCATCTCAATAAATGCCCAAAGCGGTAAAAAAAGTTTTCACCTTAAAAAAAAAAAACGCATGTGTATCTTGTTCAAGACTTTTTGCTAGAACTTAACAATCCTGGTGTGTTCAGACGCCAGCACATCAAGCTACTACATGTGTAAAATTTATTTAATTGATTTTCAACTTTATCGCTAATGTATAAGGTTCAAAGTTGATTGGAAAAATTTGACAGTTTCGGGTAGCTTCATGTGCTGGCGTCTGTATATCCAACATAAATATTTTAGTATTTTTTCAGATTTTTAATATTTATCATTCCTGAACTTTTAATCCATACAGGGGTAGTTTCAAGCTTATACTTTTGCTCCACTGCCCTTAAAACCTTGTTGTTCTCTACTGCTCAGCTCTCAACTTGTAAATGGGTTTCAAGTAAAGTGTCACTCAAACTACGCTAATTTCAGTGTACCGCATTTTTTTTTAATTCACATTTTTTTCCTCTCACTGCCTAACGGCTGAAAAAAAACTGAATTAATTTTTTTTTTGTCAGTCAAGCAGTAAAGAAGCATTGTTCTTCATGTTACTAATACTTAATACCTTTTATATGATTACATTACGCCTCAAGTTAGTTAAGACAGATAGTTTGAAACTTCCCAAAAAAATGCGAAACCATCATCCAAACCACTCTAATTTTACTACACCATTACCAAAGAAAAATCGTCTTCCATACTCAATAATGACACCATCAAAAAAGCTTCCGTGCTTCAAATAATCAGGGATACTCCAAGGGTATGTAATAGGACCAAAACTGCTACACAACCTAATTCGAAATAAATAGGTCCTATTAACAAGACTTATTTACGTCGTTAAGTTAGATAGTAATACATTAAAAAAGGTGCATTACAGTCACTTTTAATCTTAGAAAACGGTTGTAATCAAGTGGAGAGCTTGGATGGATGCGTGATTAACTTGGATCTTTCTTTACTCGGTCTTGCATGTGATTAAATGTCGGGAGAGGTATTATGGATGAGTTCTTTTATACTTTAATTGTATTGGAATTGTTTGATGCCTCAGCTCGTGGAAAATAAAAAAAAGAAATGGAAGAACAAAACTCCAGTAATGTTTTGGATTTAATGTAGTGTATAAGCACGGTCCAGTTATGTTGGCTTTGCAAGGGAAATTTTCGAGATATTATCAGAGTTATGAGATTTGTATTCAGCACTTAGGCAATAAAGAATAATATAAAACTAGTTTTTGTTTCCAATTTATTTCGGAGAATAGGAAAAAAATCCAATTGTGTAAATAACTAGCTTCTGCCCGCGACGTCATTTGCGTGATTTTTTTTTCATACCATTTGCATCGCCTGCCCGCGCTAGTACTTCCTTTTCGTTCAGCGTTCTTTCTGACTTTTTCTATTTTGCTCGGCTACTGAGGGTCCTAGCGTGATGTCACGTAGCTTATAGCCTGTCTAAAGAATTGAGCTATCAAATGCAACAATATTTTTTCAGATCCGACTGGTAGTTCCAGAGATTAGCGCGTTCAAGCAAACAAACTCAACTCTAATATCAGTATGCAGCGGTGCTATTCTGTAAAAATCTCACCGTGAAAACTTAGTTGAAGTGAGAGTGGAGTGAGCTGTCAATAGTGTCAATCCCTAGCAAAAACAAACTCACTTCACCTAAGTTTTCACGGTGAGATTTCTTACAGAATTGACCGGCTTGGTTATTAGTAAAACATTTACAACCTCTTAATAGGTAATTGTACTCATTATGAACAACTTCTCCTATGGGACCAAACCTGAAAACGCCAATAAAAATCAGCTGTTCCCTACATTTATGTTCGTATAGCTCGTCAAAATGTAGGGAACAACAGATTTTTTTTTTGTTTAGATTATTCCGAACTAGGCTGCTGCTCGAATTTCCATGTAAAAAAAGGCAATTTTCCGACCTAAAATCTTTAGAAACATACTCCTTTCAGCCGACTTTTAAAACTATGAAGCGGGGTCCAAAAAACACAAAAAAATACTGAACATTCAACCTTCAATACAACCTTAACTTTAAGGACTTCAGTTCAACTTCAAACAGAAAATCACAATAGTTCTCTTTTCAATCTACTAATGTTAGAACTAAGTGATTAGCTTGAAGATCTAACGGACGGTTCGCTAAGCTGATGAATGGCGAGAGCTTGGCTGCTTCCGCATCGTTAAGTTAACGGTCCAATTCCTTTAGACTTTAGTTAAGTTTATTGATAAGTTAAAACAGTTCGTTAGAATGGGAAATTCCGTAGTTTAATTTTAAGTTGATAATGATTGTTGACGTTGAAAATATAGTTTCTTGCCCGTTCTTCTCCATACGAACTACCTTTTGGAAGGGGCGACTAGAATGAATTCTGTTGTACATTTTAACGTTCAAAAGTACCCTTTAAATGCGCCTATTTGAAATAAATGCTTTGACTTGGACTTTATATTTATTCTAATCTTAGATCCCATGGGGTAATATTGTCTTTGTACCTCTTTTCATTTCTCACGGCTGATTGCTGAAATTAGAGTTGAGGAGATTATTTTTTTTCCAAATTGATCACCAACTTAAATTGTTCGAAAATTTAAATCACAACTGTCATTTTTTGGCATTTTAATGAAATGGCTAAATCACTGCAAATTGGCGTAGCGTAGGTAGTGTCAGTTATTCTGTGGTAGCAATTTAATAAAAACTTAATTTCCTTTAATGTACAATCCTAACTTTAATACTGTAAATGCGTAAGGAAGTTTGTTTGTTTGTTACCTTTTCACGTCTAAACCACTAAACCGATCATCCTGAAATTTTGTATATACGTTGTCAGATGTACAGAAACAGACGTAGGGTACCTTTCATCCCGAAAAAAAGTGCTGTTCTCGAGGAAAACCACAATAACGTTATTATGATAATAGATGGCGCCACGTGTCTTACGAACGGGATCAACACTTATGTGGGTGAAACCGCGGGAGCTGCTAGTCTTTAATAAAGCCGTCTAACTTACTTTTCTTTCTTCGTAGAAATGTTTCCTGTTAATAGTTAGGTACTGGAAAAACGCTACAGTTTGTAAATATCTACATGCTTAGCTTACAAAAATTTGTATTCGTAATAGCAAAAATGTGTACTTCATTTAATTTTCAAACACAAAACTGAAAGCCTTAACTTCAAACTGAAAACTCTCAAAATGAAAAGCAACTTTAGTACTGACTGTGCTGCGCCCCGTAGATTCATTCCCCGTGGATTCATTCCCCGTGGATTCATTCCCCGTGGATTCATTCCCCGTGGATTCATTCCTCGTGGATTCATTCTCGCATTATTCTCGATCCCGTGGGAATATCGGTATAAAAAGTATCACATGACCTAATCCAGGTCAGACAGACATTCAAATCCGTTCAGTCGTTTTAGCGTGAAAGCTTAACAAAAAAAACATACACAAATCAAATATTTTCTCTTTATAATTATAATATTAGTTTAGAAAACAATAACATCAAAACTGAATAAAATTCTGAAATACAAAACACACAGAATAACTTTGTTTAAACACGGTTTACAGTGGGTGCAAGTTGGCAAATAAACGTCACTAGTATGAAACTGGAAACTGAGTTTCGAAACTCAGTTATGACCTTAGTCTTTACTCTAGAACAGCTACGAGAATAGCCTTATATGTATTAAGGCTGACGTTTTCGAGTTATAACTTCCCAGTTTGTTGGTATTGAAAGCTAGTGGTTTTTTGGTCTTTTGGTACATATTAAGAACTAGCTTCCTCACGCGGCTTCGCCTGAGTGGTACGTCGATAAAAAGTAGCCGATTTTCTTCCGCAGGGCTCAAAGTATCTCCATACTAAATTTCATCAAAATCGGTTCATTCATTTCGGAGATAAGCCAGAACAAACAGATAGTAAAAAAAAATGTTTCTTTGTTATAAGTACCGTTTTGTCGCAGCCAACTGGTTTAATTGACCATTTAGTTAACTGCCTAGCCTTTTAACTAAACGGCGGCCGTTCAACTAACTGTTGGAACTGTAACTAATCACGCGCGACCCATTTCCCAACTCGGAACGCAGGGTAAATGGACTCAGCCTAGAAATCAGCTCCGTGTTTGGCGCCATCAGTTCCTGTAACGTACAGACGACAGGACACGTAGAATACGATTTTTTATGCGTATGTCACAGCCAACTGGTTAAATTAGCCGTTTAGTTAACCACCTGGCTTTTGGAAGTAGGGAGTGCTCGCCTCGCTTCGCTCTCTCGGCTCGCACGCAGTTGATCACAGTTCGAACCTTTTTTTTTTGTTTCCGGGGTGGAAATCTCATGGATGTCCGCCGCCCTGGGGCGGGCGGCGGGATCTGTCAGACTCTTACTGACTATAAACCACCCCGGTGTTCCATCTCACACCTACGCCGGGGGTCGCGGGAACGTACGATCCTTCCGCAACCCCCGACTAGTTGGACGAGGCCCGCCACTGCGGGCCTCGTCTGGTCAGGGGGGGAGTGAGGTGTTTGACTCCCCCAGGGACGTCTAAGAGGGGCGCGCGTGGAACACTACGCGCCGCCACCTCGTGTCCTGATGTGTGGGGGGCGACGGACGTCCACCCTGTCCTCTGCCTTCCGCATCCAATCTGTCGCATCCAATCTGTCGCAGCCACCTTTTTGAAGTCGTCGGTCCATCTAGCTGGGGGACGTCCCTCAATACGCTTGCCGATACGCGGTCTCCACTCCAGGACAATAACAACTCGAAAACTAAAACAATTGTGTCCGGTAGATTGCATCCAGCTCATCCAAACCATTATCAACGTACTCAAGAATAATGATAATGTTAGTAGATAGTACAGTAGAAGGTGCTCAGAATCTTATCTTTACCGTATCGTTTTGAGTCTGTAACATGTGTAATTAAATGTGACGTCAGATATAGACTTGTTTTCTACCACCACTTGTGTTGGAAATTGAACTCAACACAACACCTTGCGCGCGGCCTGCACGCGCAGGCAGCGTGATCAGCTGGTCGATTCTGTAAAAATCTCACCGTGAAAACTTAGGTGAAGTGAGTTTGTTTTTGCTAGGAATTTACACTATTGACAGCTCACTCCACGCTCACTTCACCTAAGTTTTCACGGTGAGATGGTTACAGAATCGCACTGCAGCGCGTCATCGGAAAGCTGAGGCGCGGCGCGACTCGATGACCACTCGCTTCAACGGACTCCACCGCGACGGACGATACTTCTTTCTTAAATTAATAACTGTTTGTCCGGGAAACTTTATATTATACGTATAGAATAGAATATTTATTTGCCAGAAACATGGTGTTTACATAGGTGTTCATAACATTGCATAGTACTACATGTCTCACCGTTTTAACGGTATGCAAAAACAAATTACAATTAATTAATAATTAATTATAAAAATAATTATTAAAATAATAATATAAAAATTAATAAATTAATAATTAATTATTGTAAATAAAAATGGCAATAAACCGTTGCTCCTAAAAGTACAGTCCACTTTTTCATTGCTCTCCGCGCTAACAACTTGCCATCTTACGATTACCTAATGGCCAAGATAAGTGGCAATAGCTTTAAAAGCTAAAGTATTTCCAGGACACGTTGGTAGAGAAATTTCCACTTGTCTTGGTCATCAGGTTATCGAAAGGTGGCAAGCGGCGCTTCTAACAAAATTATCGCCACGGTCGCATGTTCGAGGGACGCTTGAAGGTCATCACTCATTATAACAGCACCGCTCCAACACAGCAAAGAACTTACCATTCAAGTTAGGATTTTAAATCAACTACATTAAAGTAAATTTTACGATGACAAAACAGAGTACTGGATATCTCAAATGTCACACCGACCGTGCGTTTCAAGCCAGCAGCCCATCAACGCCTGCAAGCGACTTCCCAACTATGTTGGGGTTGGTTTCCAGTCTAACCGGATGCAGCTGAATACCTGTACTTTACATGGAGCGACTGTTTATCTGACTTCAACAACCCAATTACTGGGTAATACGATACCCCTTGGTAAGTCTGGTTGTCAGACTTACGGGCTTCTGACGACCCGTAACGACTGTCCAAGATCTACGAATGACAGCCGGGACCAACGGCATAACGTGCTTTTCGAGGCACGGAAGGTCTATAAAGACCCATCCACGGACCAACCGCGGCAAGCGTAGCTTAACCTGATCGACCGACCTGTGCGGCTGTTATTATTTAGCCACAAGCCTAAAATGGGGCGAGCCCATTACCATTAAGTGGGCAAAAAACCCAGGCTCTGGGCCGCTATTGAGACATTCCAGATGGAAAAACAAATATCACTTTACCTGATTCGTGAATTGAACCCACGACCTCGTGCCCCGCAGTAGCGGTTGCGACCACTAGACCAATGAAGCAACTATTCAACTATTTTTAGGCTCCGTGGGTACACTTCTGATTTTTATGATGTCAGGTCAGTTAACAAGTTGAAGCTATTATGAAAGCTATTATATCTTAATAATAATACAGGTAAAATTAGCAAAAACGTACATAATCCGATAAAAAATATCAACTCAATCCAAATAAAAGACATTGTTTTTTTTTATCTTATCATATTGTACTTTACAACACTGATCCGAATACATTATCAATATTCTTCACGTATCAAATATTTACAGATAACAAAATATATTAACTTTGCAGAAATCAAGACCACATAATTCTTCATTAAAGTAGGTCTGTATTTAAATATGTATAATAGAACATTTTCATAAAACATTTTAAGGGCTTAAGTGTAAAAGATCAATGTCAAAAAATTTACAAAAATGTAGGGAAATTAAAAGGTATTTTTGACAGATTGAGACTGATATCAGACTGTGAACCTTCTTAAAATTACGATAATTGCCCCTCTGGAATGTCCTAAAACAGCTTACTAAAACTATAAACTGATCACTCATAATTGAGTGATCAGTTCTTTTTTTCAGACAATTATTCGGAAAAAAAATTTTAGTAGATCCAGACTTTGACTTTGACAAGCCTTTGCCTGGCAATGGGACACAATATAGACAAAAAAAAAGATCCAGCCTAACATTGCTGACATTAATATGTGGCACCGTCCATAATTAGAGGACGCACCTGTTTGGAGCGCACGTAGCTCGCACCTTCGTCGACCGCGCGATGTGTGTACGTCACCGCCTGCGCCCGCACACCGGCTACGCCAGCACGCAGCACGCGAATGCTCGGTCTTCCGCGGGTCGTTAGCCTACTCAGACGGCAAATGCTCGCGCTGGTCGTTCTTTTGCGTTTCGCAACCTAGCTTGTCAAAAGTCTCAGTTTTCCTTCTAATTCTTGATACTGTATCTTCCTAGTGCTTGTTTTTTCTTATACATATTTCAAACTGTGAATTGTAGCTTACTATTAAAACTTCTATCTTCAATTTGGAAAACGCCTGTCATCACACACACCCTCCGAGCAACCACAAATATATCTCCACTATCTGTATATTGGTGTGAAAAAACACGCTTTGCAATCCTGATATCTAAGAAACACTCTAATTAAAATGGCAAAATTTATTAAAATAATACATAATTGTTTCAGAAAAAAAAAATAGCTACCTAGGTACATTAAACATAATTTTATTATGCTTCGTTCTTTCGAGCAAATGAATTGCGCAACTCTTGGCAAATCGTGGTACAGTACCCGGCGATAAATATTGCACATCGACCTTTGGAAAAAGACAATCGGCTAATTTCGGCTTCGTAGAACGTTATAAAGAGAATAATAAAGAGTATTCTATTCTATTCTATCTCTGTCGCACGAAATACAAACAGTCCGGTATCTATTAGGAGCTGTTAAAACAATTATGATTTGCTTCTTTTGATAATTATTTTTATGTATTTTGCCTTATTGACCGAAGAAAATTAAATCTTATTTCAACACTCAATTTAAAAAATAAGACTCAATTTAAACGCATGAAGTAATGCTAGGGTCAACTCCCCCACGCTTAAAAATTAAGTTTTGGTCACGTGTATTATGCTTTTAACTTAATATTCTAATTGTGGGGTGTATTGCTTGCGGTAATTATGTTACATATTGTATAAGCAATTTCACGTATAGAATAGAATTTTCGTTATTAAAGTGACCAAGACTCAAAAACAGAAAAGACAAAGCAAGAGTATAGAAAAAGCTTGAATTGATTTAAAACGCATCAGATTACGTCATAGCGAGCCACCACACATAAATATGAACCTAACTTTCGACTCCAAGACAGCGATAAAAACGGAATATTATAAAATTACATGAAGATTGGCCGAAACATTGTCAGTGATTACAAAAACGCACGAGAAAAATGAAAATAATAAATTTTAATTATATCAAATAGATTATAAACAATATGGCGGATGTACATTTACGTTCCGTACATTTCTCACGTGACAAACTTACGTAGGTAACTAGGTGCTTATGATAACAAAGAAGCATCTTTTCACTCCAAAAATCACAGAAGCACTTTCACTTTTAATGGAAATAATTATGAAGCACCGGTTAGTAGTCCGAGTAATTTATTCTGACTTTCTGGTGATCCCGCCTGGCCAGCATTGACCCCGCTGGGGGCAGGTGTTGTTGCTGCTGTTGTAACCACTTCTGTAGTCGCTGCTTCAGGTGTTGTAACCGTTGTCGATAAACTGCTCCTGCACTCATCCAATTCATATCCTAACCCCCTCTTTTGACCAGCCAATGCCAACGTCGACACGAACAGACAGAATGACAGCAATGACAAAAAAACTATGACTTTGTTATTCAGCATCCACCCCAGGGTCACCTCCGTGTAATATTTGCAACTTCCCATTTTTTTTTCTATATCTGCTTCGTTTCACACGAGTATCACTATCCGTTCTGTCACGACGAATACTTCAAATTCGTCATTATCTTTTATCGATATTATTTGACGATATCTCGTTTTATCAATTGCTGATAAAGCAACCTCTAATTTCGTCACTTCTGACTTAAGCCTTATTGCAATGGCGATTAAGTTGTGTTTAAGTTGAAACATTCCATGTTATTGATCGTGGGCAGAATAAGATAGTGAATGAGTCACAGATTACTGGAATATCTACTATTGGTTTTTTGGACTGTTTAATTGACGCTGAAAAATATAAATTACTAAAAATATTGAAAAAGACTTTGTACACCACAAACGCCAAAAGGCACTTTTAATCCTTGTCAAATAAAAACAAAACCCTTTACAAAATAACTAGCTCCTGCCCGCGACTTCCTCCGCGTAAAATTTCGGTCTCCGCTCACCCCGTCGCATCACCTGCCTGCGCTATATTATATTATTTGTTTTCGCTCCTCGTTACTTCTGACGTTTTTTGTTTTTGCTCCTAAGGGACCTAGCGTGATGTTAAGTAGCCTATAGACTTCCTTAAGAATTGCGGTATCAAATGCAAAAATATTTTTTCAAATCCGGAGCACGGACCAGACTGGTAGTTCCAGAGATTAGCGCATTTAAACAAACTCTTCAGCTTTTTTATTAGTAGTATAGTATAGATTAGTTTCAATGTCACCGCGTCATACTCATTATTGATATAATGTACAGACGCCCGCACATCAAGCTACTACAATCTGTCAAATTTCCTTAATAGATTTTCAACTTTATGGTTAAAGCATAAGGTTCAAAGTTGATTGGGAAAATTTGGGTAGCTTGATGTGCTGGCGTCTGTACTTTGTCGTGACGGTTAAGGGTATTCAGGTTGGCACATTCGATTCAACAGTACCTATTTGCTGAACAACAAAGCCGACCCGAAGCAATTCCTAACTACTTACACATATTCTGCTCGTTCGGCTCGTGCCGATTGGCCAGCTTCGTTCAGTTCGTTCTACCCTCATTGATTCACTTTCGGGTAAGCTCGACACAATTCCAGCTAAGCCGAACGGCGTTTTTCCTGAACATTATAATTATACCTACCATTATATTCAAATTTGCCGCTCAGCTAATGCCGAATCATGCCGAGATGAAAGGATAATCCATATAATAAAAATAAAATGATGTTCGTTGGTAAGCGCATAAGTTGAAAACGGATGGACCTGGCTATTTATTGTTTTAAAATGTCCTGACAAACAAAATTGAAAAGTTGCGGGGAAAATTGGTGCCGTTTCTATGAGAATGTTGTTTGAATTTTTGAAAGGACAAGACAACGTCTATCGATTTAGCTAGAATGGACAAAAAAGTACGAAGCGTATTGTTATTGGTCATCCAAGATTTATTTCTATCGTTTATTGAGCAGTGAACCACTTAAAACTACGTGGGAGGAAAGCCAAATGACTTATCCCTTGCAGTCGTAAAGCCTTGGAATTTTCTTGTGCTTTTCTTTAACGAGGTACAGACAGGATTAAGAAAGAAAGAAAGAAAGAAAAGAAAGAAAGAAAATACGTTTATTTGCAGCAAACATGACGCATAAAAATAAAAAGACACAAACAACAGAAAAACAAAATGACAATCTGATTGACTGTTATTTTGTTTTGGGGTTGTTTTCTTGGTTATGCAATAACTGGAGATGATAATGCTGCTTTAGATTATCATTATCTTTGCGTGTTAATTGTAAGAACAGTGAGACAATTCTCGTAATTTTAAGAACGTTCACAGTCTGATCTGTCAAAAATATTTCAAATTTTCCAAAAAATTTTTCAAATTTACCAAATTTTTTTTTGAAATTTTTGAAATTTTTTCCAAATTTTTTTTTTTATTATTTTTGACAAGATTTTGACATTAATTTGTCGCTGAGATAATATTGCGACTAGATTTTAAATGTTCCTAATTAGGCGAATTGGACTTCAGGTATTTAGAACAAGCCATTGTTGACATATTTATTTAATTTTGTCAAAACTTTATGCGCAAGTAAAAAAATACTATACTTAGGCGGATGTAATGCTTGCGTCATTTTCTACCAGTCTACCTTTAGGGTGACGCAGAGACTAAAGATGGAAGGCATGGCTATCAAATACAAGAATAAATACTACTTAATAGGTATAATTAAGACCAAATTAATGTTCAAAACCATTCAGGGGTTTAGGTTTAAGTTTTCTTTCCGATTTTTTTTTTGTTTTTCCCATGAATGGTTTTGATGCAAATTTCGAACAAAATTGTAGGTTTTAAATTAATTTAAAACCTACAATATTGTTCGAATTTTCATCGTTTTTACAGATTCTTTTGGAAGCCAAGTTATACCTACATCAATTAATTTTGATTAAGTCGGATCAAAAATGCACGTAAAATTCAAGTAGAAAAGTAATTAACTTTTGAAAGGAAGATTTTAACATTATTCAATTACGTACGAATGTTTTAGGTCATAGTTAGAAAATGCTATACCCATTATAATTTTTTTGGAGCGTAATTATTGCATATTGATACCCTACACTGCCCCATTAAGTAGTTGGTCTCGGCTTTCATTCATAGATCTTTGACAGTCGTTATGGTTCGTCAGAAACCAAGTCACAATCAGTCAACAATCAGTCTTACCAACGAGTATCGTAATACCCAGTAGAGTAGCGGGGTTGTGGAAGTCGCATAGGAAATCGATCCACGTTAAATACTGATAAGTGGATAACGTGGAGCGATTCCCTATGCGACTATTCTATTCAGCTGCACCCGGTTAGACTGGAAGCTGACCCCTACATATTTGGCCAAAGACTAGGTAGATGATGAGAACTGGAAAAAAGAAAAACGTCTAACCAAATGCAATAAGATGCCCAAGACTTGGGCTATAATATTATCTATATTTATTATGTACGTAAGGCAAGGGTCGTCTGTCAAAGGACTACCCCGTCGCGTCATCACAGACCAAATTATGATGGCCCACTCCTAAACGACCAGTCATTGACTAAGCGCGGCACTTGATCCGTTTAAACATTGAGTTTGGGATACACAGAGGTCTTACGACACTAGATCAAAAATAGTTTTTTTTTTTTTTTTGTAATAAAGTACGACTTGCGACCTCACTGCATGAGTGGTCGCTAAATTGATAATTTTTACATAGTTTTTAGATAGATAGAGATAGATAAAACGTTTATTTAGTGCAACAAAAGACACAATACAGGTATTAAAAACATTAAAAAAGGTGAGAACAAAAATCACTACATAGTATAAAACAAAGTCGCTTTATCTGTCCCTATGTCCCTTTGTCCCTTTGTATGCTTAAATCTTTGAAACTACGCAACGGATTTTGATGCGGTTTTTTTTAATAGATAGAGTGATTCAAGAGGAAGGTTTATATGTATAATAATAATAATGTTTCCGTGCGAAGCCGGGGCGGGTCGCTAGTTAAAAATAAAGATTAAAAAGATAAAATGAACCATAGACACCTAGCTCATAAACATCAATAACGTCGATCACTACTGGGCGGTGTGTGTCTTATGATTGCACCAAATGGGAGTCCAGCTCAGCATATGCCAGGTACAATACCTGACGCTGGTATTCTGCTGCATCCCGTTAGTGACACACGGATGTCGAGAAGACACATCTGAGTTTCAACAAAATGGTACCTACATAGTGCGGCGCGTATATTATAAAGGTGGTAAGTAGGTACCCACAGTTACTTACTTTTAAAAACCGACAGAAAAAAAGATTTTAAAATTTTAAACTTAATAAATATTTGTGTAGTGTCTACTGGATTACTTGATTATCATAGTGTAGGGTTACCGCTGGCCCGGAACATAAAGGGCGAAGGAAGGAACACGGGTGGGTTTTAGTCAGTAAGAGTCTGACACTCGGGATTCCGCTCCACCCAGAGCGGGAGGAGTCATTTGATGATTTCCCATCCTGAAAAAAAAAAAAAAGTGTAGGTAATAATACAGGTTTTTGACATTGATTGTCGCTGAGATGAGATTGAGACTATGAATGTTTTCGACCACGAGAAATAGCCGTAAAGTCTTCAATGTTATTACCATTATAATTAATCTATTCTCATTGGTTTTTAGAATCAGCTTTGCCAATTATCGCCGGCTTTACTACTCTTTTACTTAGTAATAAAGTGACATGATACCATTTTAATATCAAGTTATTGCATAAGTGCTTGGCCAGACTGGAAGCGCGGGGCGGAGAGCGGCACAGGTACGGGAACGCGCGCGATCTGCATGTTCGCAGTCGAGCGCGGCTGCGTTCTGCGTGTTGTCGTGTCCAGTTTTTTATCAAAATATAATATGGACGAAGAAGACTTATTTTTACTAGAAAAAAGTTCGACCTAGTTTGAGAATCCCGGTCTCCGGGCGGGAAACTGCGGCAACTTCTAAGAACGAGCTATGGCGTGAGTTTCCCGCATGTTCCCCGCGCCGACCAGCCCGCGCCGCTGACCGCGCCCGCGTGCACACACACATGGACACTCAAATGAAGTTTTATGTCTGAGAACGCCGCGCCGCGCCCGACCCACGGCCGCGCTTACAGTCTGGTCAAGCACTAAAAGTCAACCGTATACCGTAGTGAATTTAATTAATGCATCTCATGTTAGCATGTTGTCACTACAATAATTCTCTTCTGCTCAAAGAGTGTGATTTTTTCTTTTTATTAAACCAATCGGCATTTCAACGTGCTAGCAGACTTATTAATAAGCTTTATTAGTATATAGATATTATATCGAATGTTTCATAATACATAATAAAAAAGTGTGGGGAGGATTAATTTGAAACAACTCGTGACACTTTTATTTATACTTTTAATTAACAGAGGGCCTTTTACATACAATAACGTTCACGTTCTGATATTTCGGTTTTATATTATTGTTTGTCAATAAAGTTAATAAATGTATTCTAATATTGAGTATGGCAATATCATGGAAGGTATGATAGAAATACTTTTCAAAGAATTGTTCCGAAATTTTTAATTTCTTTCGTTATTAATGCAATAGGTAATTTTATTGGTATTTACTTCTAACAAACAACCAACTTAAAAAAAAAACAATACAAATTGGTAAATAACTTTAATTTCGGTAGTCGGTGTCGTTGGTTCCGCATTTTCGTTTTTTGACACCGACTTCCGAATTTAAAGTTATTTATCAATTTGTAATGTTTTTTTTTTGAAGTCGGTTGTTTTTTTTTTAAGTTTTTATTTTCACTTTTTTAGTTGTACCTACCCCACATAAATTCAATTAATATTAGTGCCTTGAAGGATTGAAGACACCGACAAAAATAATCATCAAAATTCGCATAGAAATGCCGGAGATGCAGTACATTTATGGATATAACTTCGTACATAAGAATAACTACCTAATATATTACATACTAAAACCTTTCTGAAAATATGTAGATCACATTAATGAAAGAATTATCAAAATCGCTTCATTAGTTTTTGAGAAAATCGGGACATACAAACATACATTATACATACGGGTCGAATACAGAACCTCCTTTTTTGAAGTCGGTTAAAAATAGCAATGTATTCTGAGCGCACGCACAAGCGACGCGGAGGTTTGGGCGGGAGCGAGAAAAAACACTGAATATTTTTGTGTAATAAATGCCTTGGGTGAGCTTTTATATATTTATGACGTACGGTGATGCCTGCGGATAAATTAAATTTTATGTTCATCATCATCATCATCAGCCTATAATGTTCCCACTGCTGGGACACAGGCCTCCTCTAAGTGAGAGGGAGTGGGCCGTAATCCACCACGCGGGCCCAGTGCGGGTTGGTAGATGTCACATGTCTTCGAATTTTTGGTTCTAGGACATGTCGGTTTCCTCACGATGTTTTCCTTCACCGTTTTGTGAGCAGTGGTGATGAAATAATTTACACAAAGTAAAGCGCCTGTCTGGGTTCGAACCTACGACCTACAACTTAGTAGTAGTACAACTTACAAGTCGCGCCCGTTACCACTTGGCCACCACTGCTCTCAATTTTATGTTATTTAATAATATTTATTTATACAACTGGTTGCTTTATATTATAAGTACTGTTTATTTTATTTTGTTTTGTTACCTATACCTAGTACGAATCATTTGATCTGACTTGTTTCCGTACCTACGTCCTTTTCGGGTACCCATTGAAAATCAACGCTGTAGGTACTGTGGGTCGCCATCGCACAGCATGATGCTGTGTGAAAGCCTTCTGGTCACAGTTATCTGGTGCAGCCGTCGACTGTTTCTGCTTTATGCTCGTGATTATAGATATACATAGTTTGTTTTTATTTTTCCTTTATTTATTTTTTAACAAACTTATTATATTTTAAAATATTCTTTACAAAAAAAAAACATTTTAAAATACAAAAAATTGTAGCCCACATTATTATTATTATTTTTCCTTATTATTAGAATGAATTATCTTTTTGTATGCACGTGTTTCTGTGACAAATAAATAAACCAATTTTTCTTTCTTTCTTTCAATGTTTCGTTAGAAATACGACCGTCCGCCCGACCGAACGATATCAATATAATTATGTACAATAATTATGGTAATTGATGTATTTAAAAACAGAATAGGTCTTTTGACCTCGCCTACTGTTATTTTAAAATGGATTACGTAAAGTTTTATACTGTTGACAGTTTTACTCGTGTTGCTATGAGATCAGACGACTAGTTCCAAACTCAATCCGACTACTATTTCATAAGCTCAAAAACCACAAACAATAATAAACATTAATGTGTCGCACACTAAAGTTATGACATTAAACTTCAAGCCTCAAATTATAAATTCACATCAACAAAACAGACTCCTAAATCACGTGAACCCAAAAACAAAATGGCCACTTCTCAGATCCATCAATTACGAATTTGTACAAACCGTCAGTTAACTACTAGCTCCTCAGAACAAGTGTCCCTTTCATCTGAAACAGCATAAATATTTCAAACAATATCTCAACACCGTATAAGCCAGTACCAAAATTCCAATGGCACCACACACCCACGATCATCTCTCAGTGTACCTCCTACATTACTCGGTCGCTTCGAAATGGAGCGGGCACTTTACGTAAATAGCAGCCATTAGAACCAACAGTGGTTTAGGATAGTGTAACACTCGCTGTGGTACTAATCAGAAAATTGCCTTCAATTATTCAGCTGCGTGTTCTGAATTGAGGGTCGGTTTATATTAATATAGGGCCATTATTTCAGGCTAGGTAGACGGGAATAAAAATGAGCTGAAGTATGGAAGAAAAGAGTATCAGGTGCGTTATGGCAGGTAATTTAGAAAGGAGGATGAAATTGGATGAAAGTGACTTCTTGTGCTTAATCAAAATGTTTTCAAAGAAGGCTGAAGGAATGTATACCTTTGTAGGTTCCGCCAGGAGTGAAATCAGTTTTAGATACTTACTTATTTATTACCTTATGTACTCTTTTTGTTTATGTTTTTACGATGGGTTATTCCTTCTGAGTGAACATGCAACACGCAAATTAATTTTAGTTGAATATATTGAGTTCGTATTCAGCTGCATCTGGTTAGACTGTAAGCTGACCCCAACATAGTTGGGAAAAGGCTAGGCAGTTGATGATGATGACATGAGTTCGATATTTTGCTGCCTGAATAAATTTAAGCATACCTACTTTGAATTTACTTAAGCTGAGCTATGGCACCCATTGGACATAAACAAAGTTTCGTGTATTTATATTATTGTTATTTCGAAACGGAACTAAGTTGTTTAGTAGAAAAAAAGTTATTTCACAAGTGACGATAAATGATGACAAATGGTCACGGACTGACTGATATGCTATTGTTACATTTGACATTTTTTTTAAAGTAATTTTGTAACTTTGATGACATTGGACATTTTTTGTTACGGTTGACAATGTTACTGTAATTTAAACAAATTGAAATTAAATTGTATTATTTTATTTTTCTAATTATTACTTTTTTAAATTATAATAATTATCTTCAAATTGTGTAAAAAAAGAAAAAATAAAAAAAATTTGGTATTCAGCTGCATCCGGTGAGACTGGAAGCCGACCCTAGTTGTTAGGAAAAAGCTAGGCAGATTGATTTTTGATCAATTTAAAGCTATTTAATATGATTTGCATGCCTATATGACGATAGATCATGGAGGATTTTTATAATAAAAATATCTAGTAGTAAACACCCATGTTTGCAAACCAATACATGATTTGATTTGTACAAATCAAACAAATAATATAAACCTAAATAAATGTGGTGCACGTGAAGAAAAAGGAAGTGTCTATCCATATCTGTTCCCCAAAAACATTACGCCATTACGCGTGACTTCGCACGCCATTTTTCCGAATCCTAGAAAAAAAGAAAATGGACGTAGAAATAAACAAGTCAAAACACATACGAATGGATAGATTACTTGGCCATCATCTGCGCCAAAACGGACCCGTTACCACAGTGGCCCAGCTAAGATAGATGCTTTGTTTTTCTTTATAAGGTGTGATTTTGTGTGACTGCCTTGTTGGTGTAGTGGTCGTACAGTACCCGGCGATAAATTATTGCACATCGACCTTTGGAAAGAGACAATCGGCTAATTTCGGCTTCGTAGAGCGTTATCTCTGTCGCACGAAATACAAACAGTCCGGTATCTATTAGTGTAGTGGTCATACAGTACCCGGCGATAAATATTGCACATCGACCTTTGGAAAGAGACAATCGGCTAATTTCGGCTTCGTAGAGCGTTATCTCTGTCGCACGAAATACAAACAGTCCGGTATCTATTAGGAGCTGTTAAAACAATTATGATTTGCTTCTTTTGATAATTATTTTTATTCTTTGTATAAAATGGTTTTGTGTAAAAAGGTCGATGTGCAATATTTATCGCCGGGTACTGTATAAGAGGGTCCTTGATATGATTCTTAGATTGTATATATAAGTACTGTACATACCTACTATAAACTCTGCCTATTCCTAAACAAGAGTTATTTTATGCATTAATTTGTATATCCGTAATCTCCTTAAAACACAAACGTCTCTCTGTTAACACTGAACTGAACCGAAAACTCAATTCCAAGCCGTTAATTACTTGGATATGTTAATTAACAGTTAATACGATCACTGGTATTCACCACGCGTTTAATATGCCTGATATATATGAATGATTGAATTTATTTTCAGTAAATAGCGTTGTTCTGGTTTAATTTATCTTTGTTAGCTTATTGTGATACATGGAAAGTCTTTCTGCATAATTGTAAGTCTGGGAAAATAATATTGTTTTCATTTACTGAAATGGCAACAAAAGAAATCAATTCACAGTCGGGTTTTGTCAACGGAAGAATAGACAAAATCATCTACCTAGCCTTTTCCCAACTATGTTGGGGTCGGCTTCCAGTGTAACCGGGTGCAGCTGAGTACCAGTATTTTACATGGAGCGACTGCCTATCTGACCTCCTCCTCCTTGGTAAGACTGGTTGTCAGACTTTCGGGCTTCTGACGACCAAAGATCCACGAATGACAGCCGAGACCAATTGCTTAACGTGCTTCCCGAGGCACGGAGGGGTCTTGGTATGTAAAGATGGTTGTCGTTCCACCTGATGCTGGGATTACCACTACTGACAGCTTACTTCACCTATGTTTTCACGGTGAGAAATTTACAGAAAAAAAAACAGTGGCACTCTGGGAGTGCCGACAAAAGTGAAAACAAAACACAAACAGAATACTTTTCCATCACTCACTGACATCTCGGATATACATACATTAAAACTGAGTACATCTCGAGGACAGCCGAACACATCCGAAGCGTCTTATAAAGAAAACACGCGCTGTGTCGCTTACGGTAACAGTGCTGCGAGTTCAATGGTTTTTTCCCATCTCAAAACATGCCAAACGCGCCTAAAGGAGTTTTCACATAAAGAATCGGTATCATTAATGTGTGTACGATAAAAAATTTGAATAAGAATGTCTTCACACACAAGATACCTACATACAAAACCTTTCAGAAAATGTGTCATATAAACGCCACCGATTTTATAAATCAAAACAAAACACGTAAGCCCAAAATAAAGAAGGTGCGACAGGCGAAAGTAACAATTTCCTGTTTAGAAAAGGTAAAAAAAATAACATGAAAGAAGTAACACATTACATCGTAACATTTTGCCAAAGGATTAAGAGGAATTTGTACAAAATCTTCTATGTAAATCTTTTAAGAGTCCGTAATACCGTAGATTACCATTTTGTGAAGAAAAATGTATGGTTCCGAAGGGCGGGAGAAAATCTGTTTCATACGAGCGAAGCCGCAGAAATTAAGGAGTTATGTTGCTGTTATTTATATTAATAGCGTGGCCATTTTTATTTAAAGAGTTTTCTGAGTATGTTTTTTTTTTTGCAAAAAATTACGATGTGATTGTTTAGTGTCAAAATGCCAAAGTGAAATTATGTTGTGTATTGACGTATCAAATTATTAGTAAAAAAATCTTAGGGTCATCATTTTGTCTTGTGGTTTGTGAATCTATCCTGCGATCTATCCGGCTGCCACAATGCTATCTATCGCGCTAAATGGCATGTTTAATTTATACATACATAAACATATAACAAATAAATATTATATTCAGTATTAAAATTGATATAAATTTTATATAAAGTCTTAGTAATAATTTACAAAGTTATAATAATATCCTATCTAAGGCACCTAGTCTAATCTGCTTAATCTTTCTTTGCTGGGATACAAGCCTACTACTAGGATACTCACAACCTACCCTATGGCACCTACAACGTTATAATAAATGATACGTAATTTATAATTATATTAGGTAAATGATCTTTAGTTTACGATGTCTGAAAAAAATTACTTTATGGTTGAGCTGGATGGTGCTGATCCACGCGTCATGTTCGTGAACGGGCGCCGTCGGTTGAGACTGGTCATCTCTTAACTGCCAAGGCTTATTATTAATCTTATATTTTGAATTGTTTCTTCATTTGTTTCTCTTTTTTTACATTGTTCTCACAAATAGAAGCAGCAAGAATAATGTACCCAGGATTTTGTAATATCTTGATTTAAAAGAGTGTCCATGCAGTTTCTTACCCGTTCTTCTCCATAGAGATCTACGTTTTGGAATGGCCAACTAGCTTCAACTTTCTGACTAACTAACAGACTATTTAATTTTGACAATTCAAAAGTGCCTGTACAAGGTTTAATTGAAATAAATGCTTTGACCTTGAGTTTGAGTTTAAATTTAAAACGTTTGAAATTGGACCATTCGATCCCGCGTTATTTAAAATTGGAACGAAATACAAAATGGCTGTCCTGGTTTTATACTTAAAAAGATATGTATATTACTGAAGCTTTTAACAATTCAAATGTGCGATAAATATAATATTTTACTGTTATTGGTCTGGTTTCATTTAATTGCGAACTGGACACAATGATATTATAATAAATTAGTTTTGATTTTCGACATGTTTTTTTTTACTGTATGGGGGACAAATTGGGGCCGTATTATGTTGTTGATGACGTAATTAATGCAACCTTTTTTCCAGTATGAGAGAGGGACGGAGCCATAGAACCTGATAGCACCATCTCTATTTTACAATGGAATTATGATGGCATTATTCCTATCCTAATTCCTACTAATGGTATGGGTGGATGGATGAATGTTTGTCACGCAAAAACTACTGAAGGGATTAAATTTTACAATAATATAGCTTATTTATCAGAATACTCAAATCGTGTCTGATGTCGGCATTCGGGTGTTTTTACTCGCCCCTTCAGCGAGCTTTCGGATTAGACTGTCTGTTCTAGTTTAGTTTTGATTGTTATAAATATTACATATGTAAAAACATTTTTTTTAATATTATCCTAAGATTTAGAGGCAGCGCGCTCTAGCGACTTTTTGTTGACCGACAGTTTGATCGTTCAGGGAATTAAGGGCATTACATTGCCCAATGACCTTGAGCATAGCATGCTGCCCCGTACTAACTTACGACGAAACGACGAGAGAGAGAGGGACGAGTGCGGGAGTGACATAGTGCTTTTCGCGAATTTTCGGATTTTTATAAAATATTAAAAGAAATAAGAGAAATAAATCAATACACATTGTTAAATACGTCATTACGTATTTTTTGGTATAAAATTCATGCCGAGTTATTGAGCCGTTATGGAGAAAATTTTCAATTTAGGTTGAAAAAGGACCTATTTGTTACCATTTTTTGATAAAATTTGAGTAAGTTTATTAAAATTTTAAACAATACAATGTATTTGTGATGACCTTTAGTTTAACATATATTTTTTTTATATTGAAAACGCACAAAAGGATTCATCTACAAACTTCTTTAAGCACACGGTATTTTCAGGATTTGAGCGAGGTAATCCCCTTAAGGCTCCTGCAAACAGGCGCGACACAAAGGCACCGCTCGTTGCGCGACTTGCGGTGCCTTTGTGTCGCGTGTCGTGTCGCGCCTGTTTTAAGGAGTCTTAAAACGTAATCGTAATGTTTATCTATACATTCTTGCACGTCCATTAGGGGTTTTTGAACGATTATTATAGTAGTCTAACAGAAATCGCTGATTACGATAAGACTGCCCTTTGTATCACCTGTTTTCTTTTTCTTTGTGTAGATATTGTGCAAAAACAGTATTATCCGTATATAATTTATCTATGGTCCGTGGCTTTTCAGCAAGAATTTTGTCTCCTACATTAGTTTGTAAATCAATCCGCCTTAGCTTTTTTCAATTATGTTGGGGTCGGCTTCCAGTCTAACTGGATGCCGCTGAATATGTAGGTACTGTTAAATATTGTACGGTGGTAAGGCACCCTTCATATGCGAGTCCGACTCGAACTTGGCCGCTTTTTTACTTGTGTTTAAAATGAAATGACGATTTTATGACATGTCCGGGAGGCCAGAAAAGCGCTGTGTAAGCTATTTGCAAATAGTCGGAACTTCACATCAATTGGACGTTATAATAATATTTTTATTGCTCAAAGAGAATTCAGCGAAAAATTAAAATTATTTTCAACACAATTTTCTCGTTAACTTTAATTGGCTGATAACAATCTGAAAGTTGGACAAGAGTAATTTCCATTTGCCATTTGGTATCTTTGGGATGAGTATTGAAATATGGGGAAATAGACATTCGATTACTTGTAATCTAGAAACAGTCCTGAAAGTTTATAAAATTCGATTAAAGATTCGCTTAAATCAAGTTATTACGTAAAAAGGGACGTCGGTCATTTTGAAATTCATAGTAACACGTTATGATAGAGTACCTACTAATCACCGCTTACGGGGCCGCCTGCAGTCGGTTTTTTTAAAGAAAAAAAAAACATTTAGAATTTATGAAAGGTACCTAGAATGCTTTGTTAGGTGTATAAGGTCATTTGTTAGGAGGAAAATCTGCTCTTTAGAATTATATACTCGTACATACAGTATCTATGTGACGCTTGAAGCGCAATGAGAGTCTCAACTAGTGACCCGAGCCGACTGTCGGCGGGTGGCGGGAAGGAAGCGTTCCGGCGCTTTGCAGATGGAGCAACTGGCAACTGGCAATTAGCTGTTTACATACATCTCGGGCTATTCGGTTGTGGCAACTGGCAACTTTTAAAGGAAAATTTAAAAAAGTTGATAGTTTCCTCAACTAAAGTTGCTCCATCTGCAGTGCGATTCTATAACCATCTCACCGTGAAAACTTAGGTGAAGTGAGCGTGGAGTGAGCTGTCAATAGTGTCAATTCCTAGCAAAAACAAACTCACTTCACCTAAGTTTTCACGGTGAGATTTTTATAGAATCGACCGGCTGCAAAGCGCCTTATCCTCTGCCTTGCGTCCTGCGTGCAAAGCAACGCAAATTTTATTTCGTTTAAAGATTCTTAAATTCCAGTAATGGTTTAAAAACCATTTTTTTTATAAAATCGCCTCCTAGGTAATTTAGAAATAAGCGGATATAAAACAAGATTAGTATTCCGGAGTAAAACAATACGTTGTCTTATCTACAACATAATAAAATGAAAGAAATAAAATGAAATAAGTGACAGTCAACGAATGAGAAGTTGTCGTAACTTTCATTTTATCGTGGACTTACTTTACGATCTGATAATGAATATAAAAGTACAAAAGACAAATCTTGAAATCTCTAAAGGCTCCTTCAAACAGGCGCGACACGCGATAAAATCGCGCGCGACACAAAACGACTGGACCTAATTAAATTTTTTAAATAGAAACAAGTCTGAATATCTTCGAACTTCTCCATCATTTTCACGAAGTATTTATACCAAAATAGTCTCCAATAATTGCTACAATATCAATGTAAAAAAAAATGTATACTTTGATTTTTTATAAATAAAATAAAAATAGGTAAGTACTATAATATCATCATCATCATTTTAGCCGAAAGACGTCCACTGCTGGACATAGGCCTCACCCAAGCACCTCCACTTCGACCGGTTCTGTGCTTCTCGCATCCAACGGGTTCCTGCGGCCTTCACAAGGTCGTCGGACCACCTTGTGGGAGGTCTTCCAACGCTACGTCTTCCGGTACGCGGTCGCCACTCCAGAACCTTTCGGTCCCATCGGCCATCTGTTCTGCGAGCAATGTGCCCTGTCCACTGCCACTTAAGTTTGGAAATTCTTCAAGTACTATATACGAAGCCTTAATTTATTGAGGCATCCACAGGCAAGCACGGTTAAGGAGACGACAACCTGCCGGTCGATTCTGTAAAAATCTCACCGTGAAAACTTAGGTGAAGTAAGTTTATTTTTGCTAGGAATTGACACGATTGACAGCTCACTCCACGCTCACTTCACCTAAGTTTTTACGGTGAGAATAGCACCACTGATAGGTTAAACTGCGAGATGATATAATTATCATCATTTTCCTGCCTTTAGCCCAATTTATTTGGGGTTGTCTTTTTCTTCCATACTTCTCTATTTCTTCTTTATTATTTCTCTTCTTCTCTTCTCTTTTTCTCTTCTCTTTTCTTTTTCTTTCTTCTTCTTTTGTGTGTCTCTTAGTCTGTGCTAAATAAATGTATTTTCTTTCTTTCTTTCTTTCTTTCTTTTCTTTCTTTATTAGTCGTTATCTTGGCAGTCACCCCCTTTCTAAATATATCATCATTCACACAGTCCATCCATCGTTTCTTTGGTCTTCCCCTACTCTTATAGCCATCGACATCCATACTCAAAACTCTCCTCACGACATTTTCCTCATTTCTTCGTAACACATGCCCATACCATGACAGCCGATTTCCACACAACTTTTCAGTTACTGGTGCCACTTTCAAACTTCCTCTTATTTATTATTTTTATTATTATTTATTTGTATTGAACACAAGTGATTCATATTGTTGTTAGTAATACTTACAAACTATGTTAGCAACTCTTATGTGCTCATTTCTTATTCTACCCATTCATGTAACACCACACATCCCTCTTAGCATTCTCATCTGAGCTTCATGGAATTACCTTTCATTTATCCCTTTTGTGGCCCAATATTCCATATATATAAAAAAAAAGATTCGCGCTTAGTACCAAAATATAAGAGGGCTCTTAATCCCAATGTTTATTGATATTTATTTGGGATATTTTCCGACATCCACGCGGGATAAGCTGCGGGAAAAACCTATCAATAAAGTGAGAGAAGGATCAGTGGGGTTATCGTGTAACCCACTATCAGTAGCAATAGGTTTCATTTTGACAGTTGAACAACATTCATTGCGTTATTTACGTTGTAGAGCAGACATATATTTTTCCAACAATATGAAGCAATGGATTAGCAATAGCCTTCAAAATCATTCAGATTGAGATTGATGGTGTGTTACGCAATTAGAATGCAGTTGTTGCGCTCGACACAAAGGCACCGCAAAACGCGCAACGGTCGCGCGCGATTAGGTATATCGCGCGTCGCGCCTGTTTGTAGGAGTCTTTACAAGAACTGATGGACGGCTAGTGATGGCACCAACACGTAGCCGAATTCTGGGCCGAGTCTATTTAGATTGCCATCAGCACGCTAAGAATAAGAAAATGTCCAAACTAATACTAAAATCATTGAAGTATTTTAACTCAGGATTACGACGCTTGTGTAGATGTAGCTTGACGCAGTAGTATTCCTTTATTAAAACTAGACAAAACTGTAGGATATTTTGTCAAAGAGACGCAAAAGCAAAACGACAAGAAATGCCACATTATTTAGAAAAGTACTTTTTCTTTTTTTTTTTTTCTGTATTTAGGTACCTACTGTATCCGACTTTTGCAGCACTCATGAACCACACAGAAAATTGGTAGTAAAAAAATAAATGAAGAATTCATAATTAAAATTATTTCTGTAAATCATTTGCGTTGAAAGAAAGAAAAATAGGTTTATTTGTCATAGAAACGCGTGCATACAAAAAGGTAATTAATTCTAATAATAAGGAAAAATGAAAACAAAATATATCTATAATCACGAGCTCAGACTGTGACAAGGCTTCCACTCAGCACGATGCTGAGCTATTATACGGTGGTCAAAAAGTCGTGGATCAAACGAAATAGGAAGATAAAGGAGGTCATTTCCAACACTTTTAACAGATTCACTATCCATGAAGTAGACTCAATAGTTAAACAATCAACATGAATCCTATAATATGTGATTCATGGGACAGGAAGTGTGTTAAAGTGAAATATTTTTTGGTAAAGCTTCAAAATTTCTGGAACAAAATTAGTTGCTCTTGAAATTTGGTACGCAGAGCCGCAATAGAACTTTTGTAGTGCTGATACATTATCTAGTAAAAATACAACACCGTTAGTTTTATATTATTTTTTTTTAATTAGTCTCATTGTAAAAGAACTCGATAAACAAAAATATTCATAACTTTTAGGGTAATTGAATTATGGCCATGTTATTTATCTCCCTATTTCGTTAGATCCACGATTGTTTGACCAGCCTGTATAATATTATCCGTAACTGTTTCCACACAACTCAAGTTCCGACACGTAACAGAATGCGTAACATTTACACCCCAGCTGCTCAGACAAACTCGGCATGACAAGACTATACAACTACTTCTAATGTCTAGGTGAATGTGACACAGATTTACCTCACGTAAACTCCTCTTTCAAATACATGATAGATAGACACACTCCTATTGTCGTCATTACCCTTATCTATAGAATAGAATAGAATACTCTTTATTATGTACACCATATAAATTACAGACATAAATATAGAAACTGTACAAAGGGTGACACAATGGGCGGTCTTATCGCTAAGAGCGATCTTTTAAAGACCTATAAAAAAAATCATCTATATAAATAAAAATCAATGTTTATATGTTTGTCCTCTATGTGTTCCGAAACCAATGGTCAGATTGTGATGAAACTTTGGTAGAGTATTCTGGGAACGCCCGTGATGGTTCTTAATTATTAAAACATGGGAAAAATAGCAAAAAAAAATCTGAGACGGTACGAAGTTCGCCAAGTCAGCTAGTATCCATACTAATATTATTAATTCAAAAGTAACCCTATCTGTCTGTATGTTACTTTTTCACGCCTAAACCACTGAACGGATTTCGATAAAATTTGGCAGAAAGACAGAATGCATACCGGGGAAGGACATAGGATTATTTTTATCGACATACCTCGCGGGTGAAGCCGCTGGCGGAAGCTAGTCCATTATCCGGTATAAATCATAATTATCCTTACATTATACAACGTAACATCTGTTCATGTCTTTTTATGATTCGCCAAAGTGGCCATTTTAGGCCCCTAGATAGTCTAATCATGTGAAGACCAAAATTGGTGTCTGAAATGGTATTTTGAGGAAAGCATCACACAGCTTGAGTGGACCTGTTCGTTCAGTAAGTGCACGAATTTTTCAGTAATCATGCAGCGCAACTCAGAACTTAACATAAATCGCACAAAATCAGGCTAGGTTTGTTTAAAGCACATAACATAAGGTCACATAAGGAATAACCAGTGACGATCATAATAAATCAAGTCGACAAAAATTGTGTCGCGAACAGACTTTATCCTTAAAATAACCCACCCAATACGCCTATAATTTTCAATACTTCGCCCAAACCGTTTTACTGCCAGTACCCAAATCTTCAGATAACATAACCTTAGGTTTTTTGCGTCAATAAACGCAGAAATAGTTGGAAACTATATAATTTACGAGGGTCGTAAAGAAATGGAGAGACGTGCCAACCGGGGATGGTTACCATTGTTATAGCTACGTGTCGACGTTACGGCGATCGGGGGATTCGATTCCGATTGAGCATTTTATGATCGACTGAAAAAATTAAATATAGAATCTTAAAGTTGCATAAGTCAAAATGGATGGCGGTTGAGAAATAAATTTTCTACCTAATAACATTATAAAATAACATTAAGGCCGCATTCCGAATTAGCTATAATCGCTCACAGCACTCACATCATCTCACATGCGTTCCGATTTAGATATTACGATTATGACAGCTGAGAGCTGTCAACAATTCGGAACGCTCGTGAACGCGCTCACAGTGCTTACTCAATATCAAAACGATATTATTACAGTATTTCTTTGTATAAACACCACATTTCTTCTTCTTTGGTCAGATGGCGACTGTCAGCCAGAAGCACAATTCCGAAAATGCCACGTTAGTTTAATTTAAAGATATGATGCAACTCAAAACAAAACACACACTGACACATCTACACACACACACTATTATTTTTGACAGTGCTCACGGTGATATTATTTTAGGGCATGGTCGGCGTTATCGCAAGATGGCGCATGTCATGACGTCATCTATGACGATTCACGGGAAATCGTTATCGCGCTCACGCTTATTCGGTACAAGTTTAAGCATGCTCAAATCGATTATTTCCCAACTCGGAAAGCAGGGTAAGTCGGTTTGTGCTATGTTACAGTGAATCATGATAATTCGATAAAAATAAAAAATTGACGTGTACAAGTTAACGTGTGAATAGGTAGCTGTAAAAATCTTTATAATTTCCACAAATGCTAGAATGTTGACTAACATATATTGTGCTTAAAAAAAAAAACATTCACCTACTTGAAAGTCATTGAATGTAGACGTAGGTACAGACGCCAGCACATCAAGCTACCCGAAACTGTCAAATTTTCCCAATCTATCTTGAACCTTATGCTGTAGCGATAAAGTTGAAAATCTATTAAAGAAATTTGACAGATTGTAGTAACTTGATGTGCTGGCGTCTGTACATAAATTCAACGTTTATATTTAATGACCATAGATAAAATTATGTGAGTGAATCTGTACTCCACAGGACTTTGGAGGAACATTTTGCACCCAATAAAATTGATGATTGGTTTACAGGCTTTCGAGGTGCTCTGTTTAGAGGGCGCCGACCAAACGCTGACCGCGCAGTGGCGCCCTCATCGTTTGTTTTTTTGTTTAAATAGTGGCCACTATTATCCGTTTGAGTGATTATAATAAGACTAAACAATGTAAAACTACCGTTTATAACAATATTGACGTATAATCTTATGGAGCACCACTTAACGTGATTATTTTCTGCATTTTCATTCTAAAATAAAAGAAATAACCAAACAAACAATGAGGGCGCCACTGGGCGATCGGCGTAGCCTTAATAGCGTCGCAACTCACAACAGATCGTTGTCAGGCGCACTGACCAAAAGACTTGTAATTAGCTGTTACAAAACAATGCTTTGTTAGTAGATCAAGCAAAATCAGTCTTCGATTGTTTTCCAAACCAATTTCTAACAAAGGCATCGAACGAATGTGCAACCACTGAAAAACGAGCCCGCGGTCATGTAACTGCAAGTTTCATTAGTAATTATTCAAAATACAACTGATTATTCAAGTTGATTGTGTAGTTTTACTACTAAGAGTAGTTATTAAAACAATAAAGTGAAACAAAGAGGTTTTGACTTTGATGTATCTTCAAACGAGGTTTGATATACAGACACTGTTATTGTTTTAGAATTGTTAGACCAGTAAAATCAAATTATATTTCAGAGCTGAGGATTCTGTTTGATATTTATATTCCTGAAATAATAAATGAATGGTGGAGACTGTGCTAGATTGCTTGATAGTGGGGTATCCATATCCAGACACAGGTGGGTTAAAAATAAATGTTAAGAGAAAAATATAAAGACATTGTTTCTATGTAAATAAACTCGTGGCTCAATAATAACAGCCTCACGGGCCGATCGAAGGTTAAGCTACGCTTGCCGCGGTCTGTTGGTGGATGGGTGACCATCCATTAAATATCGAGACCGCTGTTCTGCGAGCAATGTGCCCTGCCCACTGCCACTTAAGTTTGGCAATTCTTCGGGCTATGTCGGTTACCTTGGTTCTCTTGCGGATGTCATCTGATTCGATCACGTAGGGAAACTCCCTCTCCACTATTTTGAATACCAATACTTAATCTTTAGTATTATTGCAGACACCCTGTGGCCAAATCAGTACCCTGTATTTACCCACCGACCTCATTACTTAAATGTTATACTACCACAAAGCCAACTTTAATCACAGGCTATAAAATATAGTTTATCTCCCTTACGTTACCTGGTTGACATCGTAAATTCTAGTTACCATCATGTGTGACAACGTTATGAAACTATCGCGACGATATTTGCAGTTACGTTATAACGTTTTCATGAGTATGGGAGGGTAATTTTTCATTACACCTAAAGTTTAAATAGGGGTCAAAGTTTGGGCTAAATGAAATTAACTGTTTGAAGATTGGGGATGAACTCGGAAATAGCTGAGATCAGTGACAGGAAGTTATTGGAAAAAATCGTATTGTTGAAGCTAACTGAAAACCTACTCAAGCAAAGTTAATAAAATTTATAAAGGAAATCATTAAAAAAATAATTTTGCAAATCCGTCTATATAATGACGGAGTTAGTACGTACATAAGAATTTAGGAAATCCGTCTATATAATGACGGAGTTATGCCCGTACGTACATACATAAAAAAATATATAAACATCCAAATTGAGAACCTCCTCCATTTCGAAGTCGGTTATAAATACGCTTGAAGTTGCCAAGTAAAAATAACAGAAAATTACATACTAATACTAAACCTTACTTAATTTATCAACATACTAATGTTTTACTACCTACATACATCCATCCCTATATATCGTAATATTAAACTGGAGCCTTAGACATGACTCTTCAGGATTACGACGATATAGATGGATAGCGGCGCGTGTAAAATCTTAGGACAGGAATATACAAGTGAATACCTACTAAGCCAAGGTCAGGGTCATGTACGGATTTAGTTCTAGTTTAGTATGCAGTGTAGACTTAGGTTTATATTGTGTTCTGTGCCTGGGTAAAGATAGATTATTTAAATTCATTGGAGATAATTTTGAAGAGAATATTTAGAGATTAATGCGGTGGATAAGGATTATAAGGATTTTGTTTTGCTAGCAGCAGTGGCGTGCATTGCATGTAAGCAGTGCCTACCTCGTTAAATCACCATAAGCTTGTCAATTTCATTTTAGTGTGTGTACCCCACAGTTAAGAAACTCACTAAATTATCATAACTTAACAAAAAACAAAATTTACATACAAACACGCGCGGCAGTAGGCAGTCGCCAGACGGCCTACTCGGCTCCCGTACTATTTGCACATTGTCCTTGGTCTTTACTCGTTCAAGTTAATACGACGAAATTTAAAATAAGTACGTCTCATGCGTAATACCATGACGTTCGACCTTCACAATTTATCACCCTAAAGTAAGCATGCCTACTCGAATAACCAACCGAGTACGAATGTTACACGCCACTGGCAGCAGTAACAAAGGGTATGTTATAACATGATTGCATAGGATGTCAATTTTAAAGTAATCACACAATATTTATGTATACGATCCAACTGAAAAGTCAACCCCTATTCTATGTTTTATAAACTATATGGTTGGTACACATAACGCATAGTTTATAACGTTAGTAATAAAAAGTCTTATCTGGAAAAAACTAGTGAGATTTTTTTTGATTTTTCTGTTTATATTTTGTCTTGTTCCATATTATCTATTAAATAAAAAAAAAGTAGCTTACTTTTCAAATTTTTTTTTCTTCACAAGTAGGATAGGAAAAAAAATGTAAATTTACAGCACAACAACAATTTTATCAATATTAAAACAATTATTGCGTGAATTGTCTATTGACTGTCATTTTATTCTGTCCAATAAAATTACCAGAAACATTTATCGTAAAATATTAGCCATAATAAATATCATCTATTTTTAACATACGATTACTTTCAGAGCTACATCCTCACTTCAGTACAAATGGGGCCAAACTTGCGAACTAGAGAAAAGTCCAGAAAACTCGAGAACACCGACACTCGAGTGTGTGCCCTACTTTATAACCTTGAGCGATCATCATCTCCTAGCCTTTTCCCAACTATGTTGGGGTCGGCTTCCAGTCTAACCGGATGCAGCTGAGTAGGTACTAGTATTTTACATGGAGCGACTGCCTATCTGTCCTCCACAACCCAGTTACTGGATAATACGATACCACTTGGTAAGACTGGTTGTCAGATTTTCGGGCTTCTGACTACCCGATACGACTGTCAAAGATCCATAAATGACAGCCTAGACCAACGGCTTAGCATGCTTTCCGAGGCATGCTTTCTGGCCCCTCCGTGCCTCGGAAAGCATGTTAAGCCGTCTCGGTATGTAAAGATGGTCACCCGATGACCTGTGCGGCTGTTATTATTTAACCACGGGCCCCTCGGGCCGTATAACCTTGAGCGAAGTGTAGCGTATTTAGAACAGGACACGCACGAACTGAGAATGTTGGAAGATAAAGTTAGGGATCTATTTGAGATGGGTATCGTACTCCCAATATTGCGTTGTTTAGTAATTGTTGTGACTTCAACCATTCAGTGAGTATTGTTGTTGTGTATCGGGTCGTTGAGCTCCCCGAGATAGGGTTGAGCTCAGCTCACGATTATTGATGCATGCGTACCGTGTGTTGGAACAGGTTTACTTAAAATGTTTCTGGCTCTTTCCTGGCCAGGCCAGTCCGGATGCTACCCTTCTGTTAGTTACACGATATTTTGAGTTATTCCGGTCTGATCTCCTGAACACCCCCCTCCTCTTCGATCCCCTGCTAGTTCTTCTTCTGTTTTATTTAATGTTTGGACTTTAAAGAGACTTTAACCCCTAAGTTTGCCAGTTCTTATCTTGGGAAATCAGTTTTTTTTTTTATATGATGTGTAAACGTGATTCCGATGTCGTATTTACAGGAAATAACAATTTCATTTCATATTTCACAAGAGTAAGCATTCTCAATGATTCAAACAATACGGCACTTAGATAATATAGTGTCCAGCGTGTCCTGTTCTCTTCACACTACAGGAGCTGACGCTGACGCTACTAATTTCCTTCAAAACTTTTGGAATGGGATTGAAAGGAGTACCAGTTTCTGAAAGGCATCAATACAAATATTAACAACAGTCAGATGGCCAAAATCATGTCAGCTGCTGAATGATACAAATAAAAAGTTGGAAAATATGTTGGAAGTTTATGTGTAGTGGTGCAGACGCCAGCACATCAAGCTACTACAACCTGTCAAATTTCTTTAATAGATTTTCAACTTTATCGCTAAAGCATAAGGTTCAAAATTGATTGTGAAAATTTGACAGTTTCGGGTAGCTTTATGTGCTGGCGTCTGTACAACATATTTAGATTAGGACACGCACGAGATGAAGTTTAGGGTGTGACTGTTTGAGATGGGTATAGCACTTTCAGAATTGCGTAACATGATAATACAGGGTATAATAATTGAAGTGCCTCCATTGGATATTGGATTTCGCTGTGTCGTGTCGCACTAAGTAGGAATGATATTATTTGGATCCTAATACATATGTTCCGTTACCGTAACGTTTTTCTAATGCTAAAGATCAATTTCGAAACGCATCGATGATCCAATTTCTCGCAAGATGGCGGCACCGGAAACAGTTTTAACTAAAAACTTACAAAAAATAAAATATATACATATAATTATATATATATAATTGTATATATATATATATAATTATATCTATAATTTATTTTATAAAGATAAAGTAAGTCTAATAAAACCATCATTCTATTATACTATAATTTTATACAGCACTAGCTGCGCCCCGCGGTTTCACCCGCATAAGTGTCGATCCCGTGGGAATATCAGGATAAAAGTACCGTATATGTTAAACCAAGGTGTCAGCTACTTCCATACAAAAGTTTATCAAAATTGGTCCAGCCGTTTGAGTGTAAAAAAGTAACAAACATATAAACACACACACACACTCAGAAACTTTCGCCTTTATAATATTAGTTTGATGTATCAGAAATAACTTTCTCTATGTGACTAACATCGTAATCACGAAAATATTATCAACTGACCCATACCAGATCTTAATCCTATTCAACGCAAATATATGGGACGGTTAATTTAAGGTTATATGGTTCAGTTTAATGGTCTGTACCACACCTTGTGACCTCATCTTTTTGACGCATGCTATAGAGCAAAATAAAGCAATCAATATAAATCCTCGGAAAAAAAAAATAATCTTATTTGATCTAGAAGAGCATCAATAAAACAAATAGCACTACAATGCAACGACACGATCGGTGATAAATATATTTCCCTGTAGATCTTTCCGTGGAATTAATGATTCGCGGCCAGGGAAATCAACGCGGATAATATTATAGTGACACCGTCCGTACCTTCGAGGTTCGGCAGAATTGAAGCCTGATACAATGTTATTTTTCGGTTTTCTGTTTCGTGTCGGGGTCAAGAGCGGGCCCATTTAGTAGGTAATAAAAAAGAAATAAAAAAAAGATGTTCGAATGTTGTGAAAATGGTTGAAAAGTTATAGGAAATCCACTCATTCACTCATTAATCCAGAGATTGATAAATATTACGTAAAAGGAGAGTTTCCAAGGTCCTATTTTTTTATGATGCCTCGAGTTAAAATTGAGAGAGACTCGAGAGTGATCGAGTTCTATCAAAATGAAAGCCATTACTACTGACAGTTTGTTACGCAATTACCCCACAGGACCACTTAAACTACTAAGTATGACTAAAAAAGTTTATATTACGTACCCGGCGATAAATATTGCACATCGACCTTTGGAAAGAGACAATCGGCTAATTTCGGCTTCGTAGAGCGTTATCTCTGTCGCACGAAATACAAACAGTCCGGTATCTATTAGGAGCTGTTAAAACAATTATGATTTCCTTATTTTGATAATTATTTTTATTCTTTGTATAAAATCGATAGGATCGAATAGGTCGATGTGCAATATTTATCGCCGGTACTGTAAAATATACGTATATTCTCTGTTCTCTTAAAAATACTGGCCTGTATTAAACGAACATCGGTTATTTGTGTTCGAACAATGGTTTACTACAAAGGCTTTGAACTACACCGGTTTGATTTGCAGTGTACACTTTTATTGTGTTGAAATATGTATTTGAATTCAAACACAAGGCTTGTTTTTTATTTTGTTCCAGTTTTTTTTTTTTTTCTTTTTAACCCAGTTTTACTTTCCTTGATTTTTTTGCGTTGTTTTGGTAATAAGCAAGAATTCTTGCATGATACTTTTAAAGTTGATTAGGTTTTATCATTAAATAAAAGGATACAATTAATTTATAAATATCACTTTTAGATAGACAAATAAATCAATTTAAATATTAGACTACATGTCTGCAACTTGGCTTCTTCAACGACGGCGATTGAGATTTTACGGCTTCGGGTGTTCTTATGGGGTATAAGGTTGGACGCAGATATAGGTAATCTTGTATCCATCTTTTTAAAAGTTCACTTTTTAAGGCTCCCACAAACAGGCGCGACACGCGATATATTCGCGCGCGACACAAAGGCACCGCTCGTTGCGCGACTTGCGGTGCCTTTGTGTCGCGTGTCGTGTCGCGCCTGTTTGTAGGAGCCTTTTAGCAGTCGGGTTTTTGATTTTTCTAATTAGCTTTTTTACCCATAAAGTTTCCTTTCTAACTTTTTACCAAGAATCTTTACCTAATTTCCATGCCTTCTGGTTAAATGGCTGTTACTAATTTATACTTTTTAACGGACTTCTAAAAAGGAGGAGGTTCTCAATTCGAATGTTTCTATTTTTTTTTTATGTATGTTCGGGCATACAATAAGAATTTTGCAAATCCGTAACGTCTATGTATGATCCCTCATATATAGACGGATTTGCAAAATTCTTTTTTTATTCGAAAGAGCTTTATTCCGAAATGGTCCCATTTAAATTTCGTAAACAACTGATGATGAGTTTCAGAGACAGACAACGAAACTCTTCAATAAATGCCAGCAAATCAACAGCGGTTGCTGCTATCGCATTATGTATACACAACATAACATCACGCCTGTACCCTTTAAAAGGGTAGTCAGATGTGTTCAATAGCTTCCTGTCATTGATATTCATATAGCAAGTAGTGTTATATGAATTTGTGTGGGGTAGGTAGGTACAACTAAAAAAGAAAAATAAAAACAACCGACTTCCAAAAAAAAACACTACAAAGTGAAAAATAACTTTAATTTCGAAAGTCGGTGTCAAACAACGAAAATGCAGAACCAACGACACCAACACACACAGAACACACAAATCTGTTGCTAATTATATTTTTTATGTCACCGTTTTTGTACTCAAATTTGCAAAATAAATATCTTATCTTATCTTATCCTCAGCGAAAACAACAAATTATCTGATATAAATGTTTAATCTGTTAAAGATTATAATTTATCTATTCAAATCATGCTTGATGACGTCATCCGGGTGTTCTTACTCGCCCGTTCAGTGAGCTTCCGGATGAGTCTGACTGAGATGAATTTAAAATACCTACAAGTTGCATGAATAGAATTAATAATTTTGCTGATAATATTTTACGTGGAGGCAGCTTCAGAAAGATCTATAGATATCGGACTTCAATAAGAGTAAATTTAATTGTCTACAATATTTGTTCCATAATTGATTGTATCAGGAGGGGGGGCTAAGTAATAACAGCCGCATGGGTCAATCAATCAGGTTAAGCTACACTTGCCGCGGTTGGTCCGTGGATGGGTGACCGTCTTTACATACCAAGAACCCTCCGCGCCTCGGAATCCACGTTAAGCTGTTGGTCCCGGCGGTCATTCGTGGATCTTTGACAGTCGTTACGGGTCGTCAGAAGCCCCGAAAGTCTGACAACCACTCTTACCAAGGGGTATCGTATTACCCAGTAGCTGCAGCAGTCATCCGTGGATCTTTCACAGTCGTTACGGGTCGTCAGAAGTCCGAAAGTCTGACAACCAGTCTTACCAAGGGGTATCGTATTACCCAGTAGCTGGGTTGTGAGGAACAGATATGCAGTCGCTCCATGTAAAATATTGGTATTCAGCTGTATCCGGTTAGACTGGAAGCCGACCCTAACATGTTGGGAAAAGGCTAGGCATATGATCAATGGGTCGATTTAATTATGATACTTTTTCCCATGGTATTCCGGCCCACGCATTCGGCCAACTTTTCCACTACTGTTCCTACTCCGTGTAATGTGGACCGTGGACCAGAGGCCAGTTGCCCCCTAACCCATGAATTTATTGTATCAATAATTATTGATAGCCACAAAACATATCACACATACTTAATTTTAGCTTCAGTCCTTACAGTTATTTTACTTCTGATTTTGCATCACTGTCCAAATCACAATGATCTTTATTCTAATCACAATAAGGTCGCGGTTGCTGCTACTGTATACATTGGTTATGACTGGGATACGTAATTTTATAAGAAATAGTTGCGATAAATGTAATTTTTTTTTTGTGGAATGAGGAAATCCGCAGGAGAACCAAGGTAACCGACATAGACCGAAGAATTGCCAAACTTAAGTGGCAGTGGGCAGGACACGTTGCTCGCAGAACAGATGGCCGATGGGGCCGAAAGGTTCTGGAGTGGCGACCGCGTACCGGAAGACGTAGCGTTGGAAGGCCTCCCACAAGGTGGTGCGACGACCTTGTGAAGGCTGCAGGAACCCGTTGGATGCGAGAAGCACAGAACCGGTCGAAGTGGAGGTGCTTGGGGTAGGCCTATGTCCAGCAGTGGACGTCTTTCGGCTGAAATGATGAATGTAAAATTTACTAACTACTCCAAAATTTTGTGATATTTATTTCTTTGCCACGACATTTTTAAGAAAAACATTTTTTATCTAATGCCGTGTAGTAGGTACTCGTAATTAGATGAGCGCGTCTCGCGCGTGTGCGTGAAGAATGGTATTTTGGAGAACTTCTTTATAACACCATTCTTCAATTAGATACCACAGGATGAACTCTTAGATGGATGTGCTCATTTCCATAGGCACCTGTTAAAATGTAGTTCAGCAAGAAACTCCTGTCGTTTAGTAGCAACAATATGTCATAATTTGTGACATATTGCATATATCGCACCTACGGTGCAAAAACGTCACTTATGCAAATGATGTAATTTTTCAGGAGAAGCGTTTGAAAATTCGATTGAAAATTCGACATCCTATTATAATTTATAGTTCTTCTTGACTAAACAATAACGTCACATTACTGCCCTCTCGTGGAAACTATACACACTACACAAATGACAATTACACACCAGGTAAAGCTACATTAGCTACTTTTTCTCATACTCAGATCAATTTTGACAAAAATTGCATAAGTGACGTTTTTGCACCGTAGGTGCGATATGTATTACAATAAAATTATGTAAATAATCAAATGAATTCATATCGATGAATACCTACACTTTTTTGAGGCTAACTTTTTTATTCTAAAAATAGTACCCAAAAAGGATTAGACGATAATATTTTCAGGAAAACATTCATCTTGAAAAACAGGAAAGGAGTAACTACTTTCAGACGAACCTGCTGATTGATTACTTTCGACGCTCCCCAATGATCAATCAACCAGAAATCACCTTGATTTATTACCGAAAACATTTTCAATCTTAACTATTTCTGTGAAGTATCTCCGTAACTTAAAATTCTTAATGGATTGTAATTAGTATGAGACGAAAAACAGCTGTGTACCATTGTATTTACAGTGGCTAGTAGCACCTGTGCCATCGTTGATGAAGCTACTGCATATCAACGTTTTTCTCGCTGAGGAAACGTACAAAACAATTCGTAGGTCGTGTGTAATGAAATGATTTTTTTTTATTCTGTAAATAGGTTAACGGAATCAGTTTTACACGTCATATATTAAAAAACTAGCAGCGCCCCGCTGTTTCTCCCGCGTAAGTTTCGATTGCCGTTTCGATCAGGATAAAAAGTATCCTTTGTGTTAATCCAGGAAATGGTCTATCTATGTGCCAATTTTCATCCAAATCTGTTCAACGGTTTACGCGTCATTGAGTAACAAACATCGAAAGATCTTCACGAACTTTCACATTTATAATACTAGCTGCGCCCCGCGATTTTACCCGCATAACTGTCGATCCCGTGGGAATATCGGAATAAAAAGTAGCCTATACATTAATCCAGGGTGTCAGCTACAAAATTTTATCAAAATTGGTTCAGCCGTTTAAGCGTGAAGAAGTAACAAACATATAAACACACACACACTCACAAACTTTCGCTTGTCTAATATTAGTGTGATTAGTAGGATAAGCTAGATGTCGGCGGTTCCTATCTGACTACTCTGTGAAGAAAGGCTGAAACAAACTCAGAGGTCACAGTCCAGACTTAATCTTGGTCTGATCATGTGACCAAAATTGTAACTAAATGAGATGTCTACATGACTGTAATACTCCACGTCAATGCGCGTATTTTGCGTACGGGTGAGAAATCGATTATTCGATCAACGCAAGCTCCTCAAGGAAGGCCAGCAACGACTTGACCTAACTGACAATCTCACGAACGATACATGGCTTCATGTTCAGGGTCACCAGTATAGAGGTATGAGGAATAGAGTGTAAAGTTCACTCATACTCTATAGAAAATGGAGGATCCTCCGAACAAACGGGTGTTGAGTCTGGTGGGCAACTGCCCGATGATTCATGTCGGGCCGTGCGTTGTATCTACGCTAGTTGCACGGTAAACTCTGTTTGCGAGATGCAGGATTTCGCGTGACGTCAGTATGACGCGTTGTTCTCATGTGGCGTTGTAGATACCGCTACAATGGTATACCGAAGTACTTTGCCCTGTGCGTAGCGACCACCGGGCAGTTTAGAAGCACACGAGCTGCGGTCTCGTCGCCCTCCGTGCAGGCCCTGCTCAGCGGAATATCAGTGACTATCAAAGAGGTGTTTATTAAATGACCCGTACCCAGTTAAAGCTGCTGTAACTGTACGCTATAGCTATTATTTAGTTAGAAAACCTGTTTAGTGAGGCTGCCATCATTTGTAAGGAGTGCTTCCTTAGCCTGCCTGCACTCACCTTGGTCCACCCATAGTTTGTGATGTTGGTCCCTGGTGCGTTTCCTTACCAGATTGCGTAGTACAGACGCCAGCACATCAAGCTACTACAATCTGTTAAATTTCTTTCATATATTTTCAACTTTATTGCTAAAGCATAAGGTTCAAAGATGTTTGGGAAAATTTGACAGTTTCGGGTAGCTTGATGTGCTGGCGTCTGTACATACGCAATACCAGCGAGTAATCGCTTCTCGCCGTAGCGCTGTCACTGCATGTTCCTCGCCAACTCATTTTAATTAGTAGTTTACTCGCTTCTCATTAAGGGGCTTACAGGTCCTAAACACAAAAAGCGCAAGTTTTAGAAACAAAAAAAGTTTATGATCGACTACAGTAAACAAAATCAGAAAAATATATGATATTCTTCAGGATATAATCCTAGGTAGATAGTGTGTTGAAAACATAATACAACTAATTTGATACGATAGAAAAAAAATCATGAAGATACCTCTAAAAACTTTCTTTTTACAATGAAAACCATACATACAATCATTCGGATTTTTTGTCAGATTATTCTACAAGCAACATACTGAAATACTAGTGTTTTAATTTTTTGGTCCAAACAATAGATTTTATGTAATTAAATATTTGCTTCATATTTTGCAATAAATTACAAGCGTGTGTCATCGCGCTTCTCTTTCTTTTCTATGCAGTCCGACAGTGACCGCACTTTAGGTCATGGAAGCCCCTTAATCGCTGGCGGTGGAAAAGGTGCCTAATAAATAAAAGTGGTGAACCTCGACTCCTCCACGCACAAAACATACACAACCCTTTCCTCTAAACACACAATCCTAACTTAATAATAATATTATAAATGCGAAAGTAAGTTTGTTTGTTTTATATCTTTTCACGCCTAAACCACTGAGCCGATCATCCTAAAATTGTGTATATACTTTGTCAGGTGTACAGAAACAGACATAGGGTCCGGGTCCGTACCTTTTAACCCGAAAAAAAGTTTTGTTCCCGAGGAAAACAACAATAACGTTATTATGATAATAGATGGCGCCACATGTCTTTCGAATGGTATCGACACATACAGCGGGTGAGACCGCGAGGCGCTGCTAGTGTCACATAAAATTACACAGTGAAAATCAGTGTTAGTTTTAAGTATAAAATTTTTTTTCAGTCTTTTATTTATGCTTTTTGGAGGTGAGCGTTAATGACTGCGACTCAGTATTATACTAATGCAGTTGTTATCGAACACAAACTTTCTTTAAACTGTGTTTTTTCGTTTCAATAATTTCCATTTACCTATATTTCAATGTGCCACAATTTTGACAGTTTTCAATGCCATGACGTTTTCATAGTTATATAGGGTGTCTCAATAAGAGTGCACTTTTTCATTTTAAAATATGTAAATGCATGTATTTTATGAGAGAGTTGTGATATTTTTATTGGATTATAAAGAAGACATGTTCCGATTAATTATGGAATAAAATATCCAGCAAATGGCTCCCATGGCTCTGATGACAGGCCATCACTCTTTTCATGAAATTATCCATGACTTTTACATAGAGTTGAGTTGAGCACTTTCTCGGCCGAAAAGAGTGTTTGAGCGGTTTCAGCGTAACTTTCCCATTTTTGTAAAGAGTTTTCACAATTATAACGCGTTGTTCTTTCGAAAAGCGCTCCATTTTTAATAATCGGAATAAACATAGGTGACGGCTGTCGAATTTCAGAGTTGCCATTTGGACGAAAAAAAAAAATATTCTTAATTTAAAAAGTGCACTCTTACTGAGACACCCATTACATAAAGGCCGGTTGCGAGTACTACGCAGCTGACCTTTCTGAAGACCATCACCAACAAGGACACTGTGTCCTTCTAGAGTGTGTATGTCTCCCCCCCAGCCCCGGCTCCCGATTCCTACTCACATCTGCCTTGTTAACACCTTTTGTTAGTTGCCTTTCATTGATCCTCTCAACATGACCAAACCATCTAGCATATTTTTAAAATTTTTGTCACTACATCTTCTTTGAAACGGCATCGTTGCCTTGCGTTGTGTTCTTCGGTACGTCCACTTGAAACTAACCCAACGTGTAACTCCAATTATTCGCCGACTGTTTTCACTTTCCAATCAATTCCCAACTCGGCACATTTTGACCGTCCGTTACACTCAGCTTCTTGTGGCTCGTAGAGTCAGCCTCAAAAATATGTATGTAGGTACCTATACATCGACAAGAATTCATGTAATTGTGTACAAATTTTGTTCCACAATAATATCAATCTGTAGCCACTAAACAAATTACACATTGTGCGCTTTTATAATTTCTAACTTGACGATAATTACTATCGTGGACGTCCACGTCAATAACATTTACGGAAATACGAGCAAGTTAGATTTATCGTCGACGGAAATTTTTAAAGCGTTTTCATAATTCCTGATTGAAGATTTTACTTCCCTGGGTGTGGGCGACAATGAAAATATCGTCGTTACAAATTATAAAAGCCTACATTTGGTACTTAATTAATTGTAGCTACACATGACTTTTGTGCATAACCTCGATATATATACATATAGGGCGCTTTTCGTATGCACGGATCAGTGGCTCCCCTCGCCTGCCCCATACCAAATTACATTAAAATCGGTCCTGCCGTTTCGGTAATTAGCCGGAACAAACAGACAGTATTTATATTATGAAACACAAATTATAGACAACCAAATTAATTCTTGTCAATGTATACTTCTTTTGGATGCTGACTGTACCCAAATGAATACAAAACACTATGCCGTGCGGGATGACGTCAGTGATTGATGACGTCACGATTGAAATCTTGAACGTTGAAATTGTAATGGAGAGAGATTTGGGAGGAATGGGGTAAGACTGTGGGGACGAATGCTATCTACAGTGCGTGCCACGTAAGAAGAGACTTGACACACCACGTGGTCTGACATGCGCAGAACACGATTTTAGGTATCTTTAGCGGTATGAGGTCTGAGTTCGGGACGGGACCGGACGTCATAGGGGCGGCGGAAAGAGGCGGGGGAGGCGGGGTCAAGTCTCTTCTTACGTGGCACGCACTGTAACTATGATTTCTGGAGATTGTTTTGCAAATCGACGGCGAGGTGCCAATACCTCTTAACTGACATTTTTCGAGATCTTCACTTTTTTATCGTTTTGACCATTTTTTTCGTGTTATTCGCATGTTTTAGTGAAATCTCCTAAGTGTATTTTTAGTTGCAACAGCATTAAATTAAAATGTGGAAGGTACCTCCCAACTAAACCAACGCGAAGTGTCTATTTTTGAACGTTTTTTTTTCAGTTTGTGTAAATCATTGACTTTGTCAGTTTAGGTGTTATTGGCACTTCGCCGTCGAAATGTTGAGCTTGTTATGAACTATTCAATGTTATATTAGTTTCGTTTAAAATTAATATTGAGAGGATAGAATCTCAAGGTCATTTCCCGTAATTAAAAACGTTCAAAATGTAGTCCCAATTTCATCAATGTCAAAAGCTTGTCAAAAATTTAGGGAAACGAGACGTTTTTTTTACAGATTGACACTGAGATCAGGCGGCCTAGAAAGGCCACTTTGGCAGAATCATAAAAGGATAACATTATGAATCATAAGTATTTTACATGGAGCGACTGCATATCTGACCTCCACAAATCAGCTACTGGGGTAATACGATACCCCTTGGTAAGAGTGGGTTGTGAGACTTTCAGGGCTTCTGACGACCCGTAAAGCCTAAAAAATCCAGGAAAGACAGCCGGGACCAGCGGCTTAACGTGTTTTCCGAGGCACGGGTCTCGGTATGTAAAGATGGTCACCCATCCACGGACCAACCGCGGCAAGCGTAGCTTAACCTGATCCATCGAACCGTGCGGCTGTTATTACTTAGCCAAAAGCCTCTCCACATATCCATGATTAATATGGCGTATCTACATAATAATGAGTAAGAACACCATTTACCTATGCCCATCAAATATTCACTGCTAACAGTCTATGATAAAGGTCAAGTATAATTAAAAGAAGATTGACTGACACACGCAAAGGGAATATAATATTTAACAGGATACACACACTCACTCACTTCACTTCAATCACGATACGTTCTCCTTAATCACATCCATGATCTAGTGGCGGTGCTTGGGGGAGGCTTATGTCCAGCAGTGGACATCTTCCGGCTAAAATGATGATGATGATGATGAATCACATCTATTCGAAATGTCAAGAAATTCAGTTATGAAATCTTATCACCAAAATCTTATCCAAAAGAATTTTCTCCTACATCAAAAACATTACCTTTATGAGGAAAAACCATTTCTAAATCTTTAGCCTCGTATTTAAAGGAAAAACCCCTTACTTTGGGTTCCACTAGGTAAAAACTGACAAGGCCAGACATACGGACTTCTGTAGCTTTTGCGTCAAGCCTAAGCGATTTTGGCGGAGAAATCCGAGAAAATAAATATTACGGAATTGCTAGGTCGTTAAAAAGTACTTGGGTTTGCTGTATTTTTTTTTCTTTTTTTTAGTTACGGTCTGGGCAGGTCTCCAAGGGACGTCAGAAACACGTATGAATGTTTTCTGGGTTAAGTGAGACAGGAGTGCTGATTTCCTATTTTTATTTAGGTCACATTTAATGTAACCTACATTATTCAATTCTGCTAAAAGCAAAAAAAAAACAGTTTGAATTACTGTGCGATACTAAAACATAATCTTTATGCAAAAATAAAGCTAAATTATAATATACTAACTTTTTTTCACGTCATCGCTCGCGTAGAGGTCGATATTAAAAAAACGGATACTATAAACATATAAATTTCATGTATATCGTCTAAACTTTTTATACTATCATCTGAAGAGATTTCTTTATTATAGGTACAGACGCCAGCACATCAAGCTACTACAATCTGTCAAATTTCTTTAATAGATTTTCAACTTTATCGCTTAAGCATAAGGTTCAAAGTTGATTGGGAAAATTTGACAGTTTCGGGTAGCTTGATGTGCTGGCGTCTGTACATTGCGTCGATGTTGAAACTCACTCCGTGGGGTAGACATTGTACAATGTTCTTTTTTTCATATTCAATTTTCGCGTGCCAAAAATCGCACCACCTTACGTACAAAAATCGTAAGCCGCCACTTTAGCGCTCAGTCCTGTGTAGGTGAGCGTGAGCGCTGGCGCTAGATCCCGGGTTGGGGCATGACACGTGCCGCACGCGGCGGCGTCTTTGAATCGATTTGATTTTCCCATCACTAAATCGTGCTTGTGACGTCATAGTAAGTAGTCAAAAATTGGCACGCTTTGTTTTCATACAGATCGTGATACTTGCGTTATCTAGGTCTATCTGTATCTGTGGGCTAGGTAGACAAAAAAACATTCATATTCATAAGAAAGGGGCTTTACATTAATCATATTGAGAAATTCCAGCCTCCTTTTTGGACCCTTAATCCGTCAATTTCGCAAAATCGAAAAGTTAGTATGCCTGGGACTTCATACGGGATCGGGGCTCAAGGAACCCCACACTAATACCACCCTGCTAATATTATAAATGTAAAAGCTTGTGAAGATGTTTGGATGTTTGTTACTCAATCACGCGTAAACCGTTGAACAGATTTGGATGAAAATTGGCACATAGATAGACCATTTCCTGGATTAACACATAGGATACTTTTAATCCCGATATTCCCACGGGATCGAAACATGCGCGCGTGAAACCGCGAGGCGCTGCTAGCATATACATATGTATATACTACATATAATATAATTATACTAATAGCTTTGCCCCACGGCTTCACCCGCATAAGTCTGGATCCCGTGAAAATATCGGGATAAAAGTATTCTATGTAGTTATTTAGGATATGTTGTACCCTTCTGCCATCCGTTTCGCCATTTCAGCATGAAAGTGTAACAAACATTCCAAAAATATATATTTATCTCTTTATAATACTGTATAGTTTATAAATATCTACGAGTAGGTACATAATATTATAAATTAAAAAGTCTGTCTAATCCATTTTTGCGCCTTAACGGCTTGGATGAAATATGGCACACGCATAGACCATGAGCTGGGTTAGGATATTTTTTTCCCGGTAGGTTCCGCGGGATAATTTCCGAACTCCACGTGGGCGAAGCCACAGAAAAAAGCTAGAGTTCAGTGGAAACCATTACAACAAATAGCAATTACCATGAATATAAACTTAGATACTAAAACCCCTATATACCACTTGAATCACAATTGGAATTTAGTTTTTTTTTTCAGACACATTGCGGTTAATATTTTTTTATATATACATTTGCTTACTCTGTAAAGTATTATATCATTATTGTGAATGTGGGTCATTTTTTTTCTCTGTTTTGTTAGTTTTTTATGGTCTGGCTGTTTGAGTAATTATTTATGTTGTCTACTCAAATGTACTTTCTTTTGTATTGTTCATCGAATTGTTGACCTCTGAGTTTGTTTCGGCCTTTCTTCTCAGACTAATCAGATAGGAAACGCGGACCTCATCTAGTTTTAAAATATGATTGACGTGTAAAAGTGTTTATGCAAATTTACTTACTGAAATAAAACCATTTATCATTTAGTAACTTAAGGCTTTTAACCCTAACATAGCCACGCTTTAGAGCCACCAACCAGTTACTTAAAGGCTTTTAACCCTAAGATAGCCACGATTTAGAGCCACCAACCCGCGGCTAACGCAACCCTATACCCTACCCACAGACCTATAAAATTCGTGTCGTATCTGCCATCGCGACAGCTTTGTCCCTACCCGTCAACTTTTTTGGGTTCCGCGAGTCGGATAAAAGGAATGACCTTGTCGCATGTCAGTTGGTGTTCTACAGGGTGGAACGATATCAATACTTTGAAACAATTGTACTGTCACTTCGAACGAAGGCTATAATATAACTATTCGAATGATTTCGCTGGCACTCAAAATTTCGAAAACAAAACTCAAAAAGTTTATTTCAAATAAACCAATTACCTACAGGCACTTTTAAATTATCAAGAGGTTGGTCAGTCAGAAAGATAAAGCTAGTTGCCCATTCCAAAGTGTGTTATATACCTATGGAGGAGAACGGGCAAGAAATTCCATGGACACTCTTTTATTTTTCTTTCTTTCTTTTAAGCTATGTATATCTTTGTTTATGCTATGTTAACTTTGCCTCAATAATTTTTTATAACAATGTTCACATATTCAGAGTCGATAAATGCAAGTGCGCATTCGTAAAAATCCAGCCATAGCAATTATAGTACAGTATTGTATTTATATACCTACTTATTATTTTGCACCAATGATGAAAACCCCATTAGACGCGCAACCTCGAATTCAATCCATGATTCTAGACCCCAGAGAGTAGAAGTTTTGCATCATCAAAAAAATCTAGTGTTTCGAAGAAATACCTGCGCGGTCAAAATTTATGGAACAGCATTTTTTTTAACAACCGACGTAATATTTTAACGCCCCTTGGGTTGAAATATTACATCAGAGGTTCAGAATCATGTACTGAATCAAGTAATAATATAATAATAATAATAAATAACTTGGTTACAGGTTGCGCGTCGATGTCCTTGTCACCATGTATAAACAAATTTTATTATATTATGTACTTATAAAAATCTCTTGTCACAGTGTTTGTTATCGAACTCGTACGAAAAGGCTTGCCCGATTTTTTTTGAAATTTTTTTCATACTTTTGGTAGGTCTGAGAATAGGTCGTAAGCTATTTTTTATACCGGTGATAAGGGTAGCCCTATCCAGAATTTTCTTGAAATCGAAATTTACGCAGGTGAAACCGCGGGGCGCAACTAGTAAAGAAATAATATTTTGTAGATTCTCTTAGTAAGTCAAGATGTGAACGTACCCGTCCCTTCTCACTAAACAGACGCCACCAAAAGCCTCAAGGGAGAAATATTACAACAAAAAAATCATACACCCACTAAACTTTTACTCACCAATTGTGCGAAGTCATCTCAAAGAGGCGTGAAAATAAGTAACTCAATCCATATCAACGTCAGAAAAATTAGGCACGGAACCCATTTTACGAAAGTTTGAGTTGGACGTCGACCTTTTTAAGGTCATTTCAGACGTAGCAGCGCGTGAACGTGTCTGTTATACTAGATACGGGTGCGTTATAAGTATGGTGTTGTAATTTTGTTTTTTCATGTCTGTTAAGCCGCGGAATATTTTGCTTATAATCGGAGAGGTAAGCGTTATGTAATGTGTAAATAAATTTTTTGTGTGTTTATATTTTGGCTTATACGCGCCAAATGTTTTACTTATTGATACTGTGGTATGGTATCTACATCGCCACATGCGAACTATGCGTCACACTGACGTCACGCAAATCCTGCATCGCGCAAGCAAAGTTTACCGCACAGTTAGCATATAATCATACAATATCTCGACGTTAATTGTCAGGAAGTAGCCTACCAGACTCAACTCTCGTCTGGTCGGAGGATCCTCCCTCTTCTATGATGGATAAATGAACTTTACACCTTGTTCCTCATACCTCTATAGTACAGACGCCAGCACATCAACCTACCCGAAACTGTCAAATTTTTCCAATCAACTTTGAACATTATGCTTAAGCGATAAAGTTGAAAATCTATTAAAGAAATTTGACAGATTGTAGTAGCTTGATGTTCTGGCGTCTGTACTTCAAAACCGAGCGTAACAGTAATACGGTGCACAGGATTGTTGCGTACCGCCAAATATCTCCGACATCCTTTTGGCGTATGATATGCGGTCAGGTTTTGAGATTGTAGCCGAAAACAGAGTTGAAAAAGAAAAATGTAAATAAGATCCCCCTGGCGATCACCGTGTTTGAACAAGAACGGTAGCCAGCTCCTGAATCACGTAACACACTTTCACAATTATTCGAAGGATTTTGAAAGAAATTCATAAACCATTGCTTCTTAAGATTTAATTTTGTTTTTGTTCAATAATGTAAATAACGCAATGAATGTTGTCGAATTGCCATAATCTATTGGCATTACAATAGTTAGCGTGTTACGCAATTACTCCGCAGTATAGTAACCCACACAGAAAAAAACAATGTCGAGATACCCAAAAACAACCACCTTTTCCCAGTGTTGCAATTATAGTTATAATTTTTTGCCCTCCAGTTTCCATTGTGTCGCCATCCAATTAGCTAGATTATTTGTCTGTAGCTCACAAAGCGAGGTGAGCACGGACAAAAAGTTATTTTGCTCTACTCCTGCACCTTCTATAATTTGTGTTGCAATTACAGATCCGCGTTATGAATGCAATTTGTTGTTGCAACAAGGATATTGCCAGCTTTGTTTTTCGATGTTAGCGTTGATGAGGAAATGAGTAACCGTTTTTTTTCTGTGATTATAAGAACAGAATGTGAAATTAAGAGAGAAAAAGGCTTTGAGCTGCTGACTGCATTTTTTCTGTTAAAAAATGGTGAAAGGCAGGATTATTTGGGAGCTATCCTAGTATAGTTCGACGTTTTAGAAATTCGATAGTTTTAAGGGGGATGCGCTATTGAAACCCGCAAATTAAAAAAAAATGTTTTTTTTTTCTAATTTGCAGGACAGTGGTGCCGATTCCCTTGTTCACAAACTAAAATAAATTTAAGTTCAGTGCATCTTTTTCTTTTTATTTCATTAAGAATAGGACAGAAGATAAATTTTAGTTTAGTCCTGTCAAATTAATCAGCGTCTGACACTACCCATACAAGTATTGACATGATTGATACGTTAATTTACGTCAGGCGCTGATTAATATAAGAAGGAGGGGAAATAATCAAAGAACATCAAAAAATTCGTCCGCATCGCTGTCAATAGGAAACGTGCCCAAAAGACTGGCAGCATTGCCACGTTGTATGGCAATGCTGATTCTTTGGCCAAAAAATAGCCCAGCCCTCTGGTCAAGTGAAGAGTCGACCAAACGCTTGGCGATGTCTCGAAATACTAAGTGGGCACTCGGACCCCATGGCCCTAGTGTTTCAACCCCAAAGAGCTCGAACATATAGTTTCCAAAGAGATTGCACCGTTTGAGGTCTTTCACACCTACAGCAGCTGCCCCAGCACAGCCCATCGTGCTTGGAAGATGAGAATGCGCAAGGATGTCGACACACGTTGCATCCTACACCAAAGGCCTACCTACCTTCCAACGCATTTTAGTCATTCCGTCAGAATCTTTCAATTTCGCGGGGCTTTCTCCTTAACTTAATTTGTATAATCAATATGTATTTAGTATGACGTAATCAGATTTTTTCATATTCATACTTCCTTTATCACAGCATATGAAACGCTCACACAACACCACAGTCCCAAATCCCGATACAAATATCATAGTTCGTAATAAACCGTGCTATTCCTGTGTCAAATACGGCCGCTTGGTCCGGCCGCAATCCAGTAACGATAAGGGGACGGCGCTTCCGGGATTTTTATCGGAGCGGCACCCCTCCGGCACCCCTCCGGCACCCCTCCGGTACCCCTCCGGCGACGAGGGACGTTTCTGTCTGACTTGTTTTACCGAATGTCGATAAATTCGAAAAAAGAACAATGCCTCCGGTTTGCCAGTCCAAGTTGTATCCTTACGGGAAATGTAAGGTATAGAGGAAATTGTATTAATATCATTTTGTAAATAATACTTACCTATTCTATTTTAACATTCGTATTAAAATGTGTTTTTTTATGTTTGTTTCAGGTAAACTGATCTTTGAGTTTCAAGAATATTGGCTACATTTTGAAGTCGTTATTAGGTATGCTTTATTGATTTAAATATTATGCTGTTCAAGTTTTTCCTTGAGTTAGATTAATTTAATAATGTTCTACACGAATACAGATGTACCCATGTAGGAAAAAAAGCAGTACATAGTAAAAGTGGTTCCTGTGAATTGTTCTTGGAAAGCCCTAAACCCGTTTGTCACTTTGTCGATGCAAATAGATTACAGAAACAAGCAAAATCCTCTAGTTATTTTAGGAGAACAATCGGGCCATAATTTTATTATTTACTAGCAGCGCCCCGCAGTTTTACCCGCGTGAATGTTGATTCCGTGGGAATATCGGGACAAAAAGCCTATATGTTAATCCAGAGTGTCAGCTACCTCCATACAAAATTTTATCAAAATTGGTCCAGCCGTTTAAGCGTGGAGAAGTAACAAACATATAAACACACACACTCACAAACTTTCGCCTTTATAATATTAGTGTGATAGTTAGGATTATTATAAGCCTGTGCTGTCCCACTGCAGGACGACGGCCTCCCTTACCTCTTTCCACATTTCCCGGTCTACTGCGATTGTGAGCCAATCCTTTAAGTATAAGTCCAGGTTATCGAACCATTTCTTTCTTGGCCTGCCACGAGGTAGCCTCCTGCTATTTGGGATCCACTGCTATCGGGCTAAAGGCAAAAAAAACAGTGGCACTCCGGGAGTGCCGACAGAAGTGAAAACAAAACACAAACAGAATACTTTGTCATCACTCACTGACATATCGGATACACATTAAAACCGAGTATATCCCGAACACATCCGAAGCGGGTATTTTTTGAATCGTCTTTAAAACAAAACACGCGCGGTTTCGCTTACGGTAACAATGGCGCGAGTTCAATGTTTTTTTCCTATTTCAAAAAACGCCCAACGCGCCTAAAGAAGTTGTCACTTCAAAAAAAAAACGGATACCTCTTTCCAAAAACAAAAGAACACTACATTTCTCCGAGAATCCGCCACAAACTTCATGAATGAATTCATTACAACATCGCTCAATGTCACCAAAGGAGAGTAAGTAGGTCGGCGGAATTTTTAAAATGCCATACATTTATAAGATTTGTTAAAAGAACCAGTGTATAATAGACTTGGTTGGCACGCCACACTGGCTGGCGTGCCAACCGGGCAGCCTTTAAAACGTCTACGTGTGAATTTGCAATTTTTGAAATTCCGAGCCACTTGGCTTGACATATCTATGAGGTATTTAAAACGGTACCTACTTTTGGTGAATAATTTGTTAGGGTGTAATGTGGAATGTGTTTATTTTATATTGGCACGAGGTATTTGTTAATAGAAGTATTATTGTGAAGAGATTAGCCGGTAATCAAGATGAAAAGTCTGTTTGAAACTTAAGTCCTAGATGGCTATTAGGTTTCGTCATTTATATAAACTAATATTAAAAAGAGAGAATTTTTTTTTTCGATGTTTGTTAAGCTTTCATGCTGAAATAGCTGAACCGATTTGAATGAAATTTGGCACATGGGTAGATCATGCCCTGCTTAAAGACATATTTAAGAGGGCTCCCATACAACAAACGTGTTTTTTTCGGCGTTTTTGCATTATGGTACGGAACCCTTCGAGGGCGATTCCGACTCGCACTTTTCCAGTTTGTTAACAGTCTTAAACACAATGTTTTAATGCCACAGTTTCATAATGAAAATAGCATCTATAAACCTGTCAGTATAATCTAGAATCCAACACGAAAGATATTACAGACATTTTCGGCGAAAAATTAGGATATGTTTCTTACAAAAAAAAAGAGAATTCCCCCCGTCGTCAGAACTGAGGTGTCTTCCGCACGATCAGTCCATTTATATCCTGTTCTTGGATAACGACAGTGCGGCCGCACGTACCGGGGACTAAGTTGGATGTCTTACACCCCTTAATACGTTTCCTATCTAATCTGTTTGAACATTTGTTGGTGGGATAAAAATTTGCGTATTCTCCTTGAGATTTTTTTGTGTGAAAATGGAAGTTTTTAGGTAGTTCATTATTCAAGTGTAAATACAGCGCAAGAAGTACTTTTTTTAAAGGTCCTAGCGCCATGGCGCATCGTTGATGTAACGTACATTCGATTTTTGAATCGAAAATACAACAGGTCCTATAAATGGTAGTATGGGAGCCTCGAATCGAATGTATGTGCGTTAAATTTCTTCAAGACTAAGCTTTTACGGATCTGGATTAATGATATCTAATCACAACACGGAAATCCATAATCCTGTTATAAGTTCATAAAACAAACGACGGTCAAATGAATCATCTTTTTATATTAAAGATCCGTTTAAACCTCAGAAGAAACTACATTCTACCGCATATCTTAAACCTTGTCTGACACTTAGGTTGAAGTTTTTATCGGATATTTTAAATCGGCCTCCATCCCTCCCACGGATTTGTTATTCATAGAGGTAGCTCGTGGAAGTAATGCCAGTTTCAACTAACGCTAGGCGACACTTAAATTAATACGTACCTACATAAAAGCGATTTTCAACTTTCAGCGCTAAGTCGAGAGTTTAAAATCCAACAACGTGCTTTTATTTAGGCATTCATCTAGGTGTCGTCTAGTGCAAGTAAAAATGGGCCACACTTTAACTTTATTGACTTAGATAACGGGATAAATACGATGGAAAGTAGAAGAAGAATTGAGAATTTAAAGAGATTTGAGTTAAAAATATTTGATTACCTTTTTTGATTAATGTAATGTGTAGGGTGCTTGACCTTAGTTCATTGTCAATATCGATTTCAAAAGAGCCGTGGTTGAAAGTGGCTTTACGAAGTATAGAGAAATCAATGGCAATATAGGAAATAAAGTAGGCACAGATGATGGGACGGTTTGGACACGATGACCTGACTTGAAATAGGAAAAGATGAGGTAAAGACACTGTAAAGCTGCGTATGCAGGCTAGTGCTGCAAAAATGCTGCTGCAAAAATAACACACAACACAATTGCGTAACACATTAACAGTAGGAAGGGGCCCGTGGATAAATAATAACAGCCGCACAGGTCGATCGATCAGGTTAAGCTACGGTTGCCGCGGTTGGTCTGTGGATGGGCGACCATCTTTACATGCCGTGACCCCTCCGAGCCTCGGAAGTCACGTTAAGCCGTTGGTCCCGGCTGTCATTCGTGGATCTTTGACAGTCGTTACGGGTAGTCAGAAGCCCGAAAGTCTAACAACCAGTCTTATCAAGGGGTATCGTATTATCCAGTAACTGGGTTGTGGAGGTCAGATAGGCAGTCGCTCCATGTAAAATACTGGTACTCAGCTGCATCTGGTTAGACTGGAAGCTGACCCTAAATTAGTTGGTAAAAGGCTAGGCAGATGATGACTAACAGTAGGAATGGCCTTCATTTAGACAGTTCGACAACATTCATTGCGTTATTTAAGTTGACAAACTCAAACATATGAAGCAATGGATTACAATATTGTTCATGCAAATTCGACTAAGTGGACGTCACTATTTTGTGTGCACGTCACTAGCAAGCGCCGACGCGGGCGCACAGCCCTGTTCCCGGAGGACTGCCGTGCGTAGCGCACGCGTCCCAGTTATTAGTACCAATATTACGTATATTGTGCGAATGGCGAGACGCCATTTTTTGTTTGTGACTAAAGTTGTGGCTTTCATTTGTGGCTTGAGACCTTCCCCACTTCAAAATATATATCGAACCCGCGACCTAACAAAAACGCTAACAAATATCCTTTAAAATGATTCAGGCTATGATCGATAGTCTCTTACGCAATTAGGGTGCGGGTTTAAATAAGTCAAAACGAGGAGAAAACCAAAAAGAAAAGTTGTAAATACTTCGAAAACAAACTAAACGTTCTACCAAAACACCTATAACATTCCTTTTCTCACCTTATAAATGTCTAGTGTTAGTATGTCAATAAAATATAACAATTGCGATATCTGCTGCGATGAAACTTTACGAACAGTCGTCTGATAGCAGCTTAGGATCGCAACTTTTGTTCTGGATGACCTAGATCTCAAAGGTAAAGGTTTTCGGGTTCCTTTGATCAATTCCAAAAATTAGACATCAGAAGTTCAAATTCCTTGCCCCAGGATTTGCCATAGCTTACGGTTGTGAGTTTTTCTCCTCCATGTCCCGGGATCCCGCAGTAGTTTTCAAGTCATCTTCCCATCTTTGAAATGGTCTTCCTCTTTTCTCGTCTTGGATACCATTCTGTTACTTCTCTTGCCTATCTTCTGTTTTTTTAAACATGATAGCATAATTATGTGAAACACTCAAGAGCTACTAACTTCGGATGTGTTCGGCTGGCCTCGGGATGTATTCGGTTTTAATGTATATCCGATATGTCAGTGAGTAATGGCAAAGTATTCTATTTGTGATTTGTTTTCACTTCTGTCGGCACTCTCGGGGTGCCATTGTATTTTTTTTTCGCCTATTTTTTCTTACTGCTGGGCAAAAGTCTCCCCAATATTCTTCCACCTTTCGTTGTGGTGTGCTGCTTCGTCCAATCAGTTAGAAAAGAGTCCTATACTTATTAACGCCCTCAGGCTAGGTGGAGCGACGATCTTCACAGGATGGCTGGTAGCAGCTGGATGAGAGTTGGCGAAAATCGAAATGAATCGCGTGCAATAGGAGAAGCTTATCTCCAGCAATGGACTGCTATAGGCTGGTGATGATGATGACGACTCAAGAGCTGTATAGCACCACATTACGCCAGGACCCACATAACAGCAGGAGGCAAGTTTACTGCAGTAAACCAAAGCATATTGCCAGCTCCATCTATACCTATACTATTAATAAAGCTCATGATTCGGGCTTGTTTCTAACTAATTGGGCGAAGAAGGCGCACCACAAGAAAGGGTGGAAGAATATTGGGGAGACCTGTGCCCAGCAGTAAGAAAATATAGGCGAAAAAAAAAAAACAATGGCACTCCGGAAGTGCCGACAGAAGTGAAAACAAAACAAACAGAATACTTTGCCATCACTCACTGACATATCGGATATACATTAAAAACGAGTAAATCCCGATGACAGCCGAACACATCCGAAGCGGGTATTTTTTTAAACGTCTTATAAACAAAACACGCGCGGGGTCGTTTACGTAACAGTGGCGCGAGCTCAATGGTTTTTCCCATCTCAAAAAATGCCCACCGCACCTAAAGAAGTTTTGACTTCAAAACAATTTTAGGCAAAGTAAAAATAATAAGAGGTTAACCGTCAGAAAAATTGTACACGTGTTACTGTAATCTCGTTTTGTATTTGACTTTTGTGATTTCAAACGAAACAACCCTTGACTTATGATTATTTATTTATAAAGAAAAATCTACTTACTTTGGTGGAGTCTGACTGACCGACCCCTTGAATATTCAAAAGTAATTGGTTTATTTGAAACAAAGCTTTGAGTTTGAGTATGAGGTAAGCATATTTTTATTTTGATACCAAATTAATAGGTATCGTTTCTGAAAAAAAAAGTCATGTAATAGGCACACTGTTTTTTATAACGATTTCGAGGGTAAGAAAGGCCCTTCAAATCGCAAAAAAAAATTGTTAAATACATGTTTTTTTTTTTGAAAATATGGTGTCATGGAAAACTACATTAGAATTAGTTCTAAGTGTGAAGTCGCACTGTCTCATTTTGTATGCCATAATTCTGTAAAAGCATAAGGTATCCTAGCATCTCATCATCAGCCTAGCCCTTTCCAAATATTTTTTGGTTCCGCGTCCATTCTAGCCGGATGCCCACCAATATTTTACATGGTGCGACTGCTGTCTAACCTCCACAAACCCAGTTACAGGGTAACAGCCTTTGATAAAACTGGTTGTCAGACCTTCGGGCTTCCAACTACCAGAAATAACTGTCGAAGACACACGACAGCCGAGACCAAAATGTTAACGTGTTTTCCGAGGCACGGAGCGGTCTCGGTATGGAAAGATGGTCACCCATCCCTGAACCGACTGCAGCAAGCATAGATTAACCTAATCGATCGACCTGTACGGCTGTTAATACTGAGCCATGAGGCCATTTGTGTTGAGTAATTAACGTTCGCAAATTTGAACGGTACTATTATGCATATACAAAACACTAAGGACGTGTTTCAAATGACGTCTAACAACGTTAACAATCATCAATACACGTAACTAAACTATTGTAAGCCTCTGAAAACAGGGTTCGTAAGTCTAAACCCTTCAGAATCGAACGATTCAATTGTATACGATCGCTTTACACTCGTCATATCAGCCGGAAAACCACCACGAATGAACAGTGAGCATGATTTTCCCGGTATCGATTGAGTTGGTTGGCAAGAGGGTAGCATTCGTAAATAGGTAATACTCAATTGATTACGTCATTGTCTTATATTATGCTTATGATCCGTAACGGGGAATATGATTTGGTTATGATTGAATGTTTTGTATGTTGGGATCTGATTTTAGAACTGTTTTGATTTGGTTTGGTTTGATAACTTTGCGGTAGCCTTGGAAAAGTGGAAAGGAGGAAAGGGAGACCATTGCTCTGCAGTGGGATAACATAAGCTTATAATATTAATGATTGTTACAGTGCGTGCCACGTAAGAAGAGACTTGACCCCACCCCCCCGCCTCTTTCCGCCGCCCCTATGACGTCCGGTCCCGTCCCGCACTCAGACCTCATACCGCTAAAGATACCTAAAATCGTGTTCTGCGCATGTCAGACCACGTGGTGTGTCAAGTCTCTTCTTACGTGGCACGCACTGTAACTTGCTTATTCATCATGTTAGCATGTCTTAAAATTTAAACACTGCAATTGAATTAGGGGTTGATGCTTTCATATCAAAAGGTTGTAACTATATCTATTAATTTAATTCTTTGCTAACCTTAACTCAATTTTACTCTTAATTTTTACAAAATTGGAAACCATAATCCAATAAACGCCCCTAGTAAATTACTATGCCATCGAGAAATCCCTTTAATTACTGCGAAATCTGAAGTTTTAATTAAACGGAAAAATTCGACTCGCAGAAACGTAAAACAGATTGTTTAAAAATTTAAAAACATCCACAAAATAAAAGAGGGTTTACAATAAAGTGTCGTGATTCGTGAAATTGTTTGAAAAACAAACTCGTTTCGAGATTTAAGATGCGGTCGGAATCGCCCTGTACAGTCAATAGGGTGACTATGGTATAGTACTTATGAATTGATTTTTTATAAGTGAAGGCAAATTCCCGTAATTAAAATCGTTAAAAAACTAGTGACAATCTCATCTCAGCGACAATTTAATAATGTCATTTATAAAAAATGCGATTGGGATCAGACAGTGAATGTTCTTAATATTACGAGAATTGCCCCTCAGAATGTAAACGTTCTTCGAATTACAATGCGTGCCACGAAAGATGAGACTTGACACACCACGTGGTTTGACTTGCGCAGAACACGATTTTAGGTCTGAGTGCGGGACGGGACCGGACGTCATAGGGGCAGCGAAAAGAGCGGGGGAGGCGGGGTCAAGTCTCATCTCTCGTGGCACGCATTGTAATTCGAAGAACGTTTACATTCTGAGGGGCAATTCTCGTAATATTAACTCTCTCGTAATAAAACTCGTAACCTATCCACGGACCTACCATGGCAAGGGTAGCTTAACCTGAACGATCGACCCGTGCGGCTGTTATTATTTAGCCAAAAGTTTTTGAACTTGTAATTTCTACTTTTAATAAATTATATTACAGCAATTTTACAAGCCTTTCTTTTATCAAGCATCCATCTTCTTAGGAAGTACTTCTCTCACATAAAACAATGTTTCCAAACCTCGTCAACCAATAACAAACTAGTGCAGTCAGCAACAAAAGTTGATTAACACTTCAGTTTTTTTTAATCTCAGTTATTGAGGAAAATATTAACACTTTCGTTTTTTTAATCTCAGATAATAAGCAAATTATTTGTTCAAAATTGCATTGTACTTCTGTTCCAATTTTGAATAAATATTTTGCTCAATAACTGAGATTAAAAAAACTGAAGTGTTAATCAACTTTTGTTGCTGACCGTACCAGGGTATAGTTTTCCCAGTAGGTATGTATAGACATATTAGGTACAGAGCTGTAAGATGCTGCCCAACCAACTGATTAAACTCATTTGTCTCTTGAAACGCCACCCTCGAGCAAGAAGGCGGTAAAGGCCTCCTTAACTTGAAGAATGGTTTTAAGAAATCAATTTCAGGTATTGAGAAAGCTAAAATATTGGCTGGAAAACGCGTCAAATTTATTGTTTAACTAGCAGCGCCCTGCGGTTTCACCCGCATAAATGTCGATTCCGTTCGAAAGACACGTGGCGCCATCTATTATCATAATAACGTTATTGTTGTTTTCCTCGGGAACAGACCTTTTTTAGGGATGAAAGGTACCATATGTCCGTTTCTGTACACCTGACAACGTATATGAAAATTTTCAGGATGATCGGTTCAGTGGTTTAGGCGTGAAAAGGTAACAAACAAACATACTTTCGCATTTATAATATTAGTTAGGATTGTACACTAGTCCATCCATCCGCACAAAGTTTCGATTCCGTGGGAATATCGGGATAAAAAATAGCCTAATGTTAATCCAGGGTGTCAGCTACCTCCATACAAAATGTTATCAACATTTGGTCCAGCCGTTTGAGCGTAAAGAAGTACCAAACATATAAACACACACTCACAAACTTTCGCCTTTACAATATTAGTGTGCTACTCAAAGTTGCACAATTACATATCATTCTATGGAATTCGTATAATTGCATTGTTTGAGCATTTGACTATAGGAACATATTTAGCGGAAAAAATATGCTGTTTCAAAATTAAGAAAAGAATCCTTTTGCCCGGTGGTAGAATGTTATAGATTATAATACCTGCTTGAAATTAAAGTCAGTAAGTTAATGTGCTGTAGTAAGAAATTATTTTTTTCACTGGAATTTGCACACTTAATAATGGGCCCCCGGAAACTATCGATAGCTCATATTGACGTAATGACAAGGGGCTGACATGTACGGAGTGGAAATTAAAATGAAATTATTATTAATATATTAGTGTGGTTGAAGTGTTGAATCCTTTGCAATATAAATCAAATGCAAATCCATCTTTATTAATAAAATAAAATCAGAACGTATCAACCTCGTGTTTTTTGTCTCGCGCTTAAAACCAGAAATGAATCCTAGTTATTCCCTGAATCATGGCCCCAATACCCGGTGAATGTACCACGAGTTTATACAGCGTGTCATCTGTAGAATAATGACGTCACCACTTCGGTGACTCGGCGACAGTAATAAAGTTTGTATTCACTGCGATACGCGTTAAACGCGTTGAAAGCAGTTAAGTTTTTGTCTGTTTTTAGAGAGTGTTGTTCAAAATTACAGTGGTTGCATTTTTGGGGATGTTTAGAAGAAAATTGTTTATGGTTTTAATATTGGATTGTTGAGGTCGATAATCTTTACGTGTGTTGGTAATTTTTAAAACACAAACACGCGCTAGACACTCATATAATAAACGAAACCTGAAGGATTTAATGACTAATATGATTAAGCTGAAGAGTTTGTTTTAACGCTCTAATCTGTGGCACTAACAGTCAGATTTGAAAAAAAATCTTTCTGGATTTAATAGCCCAATAATTCTTGTCGAAGTTTATTGGCTATTTACGAGTACATAACTATATGCTACGGCCATTAGGCGGCGAGCAAGAAAAAAAAAGTCAGAAAGCGCTAAACAAAAACGAAGTAATAACGAGGGAGGGCGATGCGATGCGACGCGGTGTGTCGGGGGCCAGATAGATTTATAAAAAAGTAGCTGTTGTTTTTTAATATAATATATTTTCTTAAGACTTCCACGTGAATGAAGTCGCAAGCAGAAGCTATAGTATTGTAAATCAAATCTGACGGTTTTAAAGTAAGTATATTATTAACAGTTTATGATGTGGCAGTACTCAAAATAAATAGATCGAAAAGTTTCAGTATTCTTCTAGAAGAATACTGAAGCTTTTTGATCCTCCAAGACATTATTATAAAACCATGTCCAGCCGAAATTTCAACGTCATTAACCTAGAGCAAAAAGGTTTTCCCAAGGTTTTCAAAGCAAATGGAAGACCTACTTCACGTCGAACTGAAAACTTTCCATTTCGTTAGTAAATAGGCTAACTCCTCCATTAGAAATTAGTCCACTGTAGAAAGTTATTAGATTTTGGACAAAGTTTTTTCTAATTAGAAGGCCGGAATTAACAATTATTGTGGGTAATTTTTTACAAAAACTGCTTTTAATGTACAGACGGACGCCAGCACATCAAGCTACTACAATATGTCAAACTTCATTATTAGATTTTCAACTTTATCGCTAAAGCATAAGGTTCAAATTCGATTGGGAAAATTTGACAGTTTCGGGTAGCTTGATGTGCTGGCGTCTGTACCCATAACATAAAATTTTCACGCATAAAGGGGCTCGTGGCTAAGTAATACCAGGTGCACGGGTCGATCGATCAGGTAAGCTACTTAACTTACATTCGTGGATCTTTGACAATCTTTACCGTCCCTCAGAAGTCCGAAAGTCTGACAACCGCCCTTACCGAGACGTATCGTGTTACGCAGTTACTGGTTGTGGAGGTCAGATAGGCATTCGCTCCATGTAAAATACTGATATTTAACTGCATCCGGTTACTGTACTACTGTGGTACTGCAAGTCGACCCCAAGGACTGGGAAAAGGCTAGGCAGATGATGAGATTTCCAAAATAATATAGCCATGACTCATTGAATGGAAACAAAAACAAAACACAAAACAAAAAAAAAAACAAACAAAATACAAAAAAAAACAAAAACACAAAAAAAAATAAATACAAAATTAAAAACAAAATTGTGGCATACAAAATGAGACCGTGCGATTTTACACCTAGAACTAATTTTATGGTGGTTTTACATGATATCATATAAAAAAAAAAACATGTAGATAATACGATCTGTTTAAATAAGACTAGGGCTAGGCTTGATTTAACATAAGAAAAATGGGTCCTGAAGAGATCCTACTTGATGGACATGTACAGTCAACAAAAGAGACAAGTATACAGGATCGTCGGATATAGTTGAAGTTTAGTAAGAAACCGATGGATGTTCTCGAATAAAATTTAATTTTATTAATAGAAAACAAACGGCTCATTTATCAAATTAAATTTCAGTCGACAACATCCATCGGTTTCTTACTAAACTTCAACTATATCCGACGATCCTGCATACTTATCTCTTTTTTGACTGTACATGTGGATAAAATGTTGATGACGGTTTTTGTGACAAGCGTTTTTTGCAACTGAAGTGGACCTTTCTTGCTAATAATGCCCAAAAAAAGGCTCAATTTGAGTGGGATGACGACGATATTTTTTCGGTCTTAGGGCTAGGGGGAAAATTTAGAGGTACTTAAGGATATTAGGCAATGAGAATAATGACTAAAACAATTTTCCTTTTCTTATACCTGTCGTTTAGATGTCTATGTTCCCTGATAGCTGTAAAACGACGATATTTTTTCGGTCTTAGGTCTAGAGGAAAAGTTTAGAGATATTTAAAGACATTAGACAATGAGAATAATGACTAAAACAATTTTCCTTTTCTTGTAGGTACCTGTCGTTTAGATGTCTATGTTTCTTATAGCTGTAAAATGGCTGTATAGTCTCGAGTGAATTACTGTATATTCATAGTTTTTTTTGCGCTCCATAAAGTTAACAAGATCTTACAATAGCTTAAAGCTAAGGGATACTTACAACCCCTGTAGAGCACAGCAAAAAGTTTGACTTTTTTATTTATGCAAAATTGCTAATTGTTGTTGATGTGGTTTCCTGTAATCATATTATATGTAACCATATTATTTTAGTGTCCGTGGAGTTTCTTGCCCGTTCTTCTCCATACGATGCTTTGGAATGGGCAACTAGCTTCATCTTTCTGACTGACCGATAGTAACAACTCAAAAGTGCCTCTGATTAGTTTATTTGAAATAAATGCTTTGAGTTTGAGTTTGTATTATCACTTGCCATCAGAAATGTAGATTAGTCAACGTACGTATTACGTGGTTTGTTCAAATAAATTTTATTTCTGCTACCGTTAACCAGCTGGTACAATTTCTGCTTGGTAGCAGCATTGCTGTGTTCCATTTTTAACACTAATAGGTCGGGGTGAAATTACAGACACATTGGAGTTTTCAACTATGCTGAACTTTTCGTTAAGGTCTGCAATTTATTGGGAAACGCCTAGGTGTTAGTTTTAAACTTTTAGTTGGTAAGCGTTATGTTGAAAATAAGTAATCTATGACAAAAATAAATAAGAGGTAGTTAGTTGCCACGTTTTCGGTCAAACCCAGGTTTGCCGGAAAGTTTTTTTTTTCAATTAAACATATTGTAGGTTTACAACTTTTTTACTTAAATAACACGATCACAAACAAGAATAACAAATTCCACGCGTTTTCGTGAAAAACTTTCACTGACTGATTTTTTCTTATCTTTTCATTTCTGTCCGTTTTGCGCGTATTACTTAATTTATATTATAAACATGTGAGTAATTTGGTTATCATTTAATATTGTACAGATGCCAGCACATCAAACTACTACAGTCTGTCAAATTTATTTAATAGATTTTCAACTTTATCGCTAAAGCATAAGGTTTAAAGTTGATTGGAAAAATTTGACAGTTTCGGATAGCTTGATGTGCTGGCGTCTGTACTTTTGTGTGTTGTGCTGTCTTTTTGTGTGCGCCAAATAAATGGTTTATCTATCTATCTATCTAATTGAGAACCACTAATCCTTTTTTTCGTAGTTTTTATTTATTAAATAAATAAATTCTTTATTTCACCAAAAGTCATCACATTACAATATTTGTAGAAACGCTGTCTGGCTAGGTTTCAAAATAATGGCGTACCAGTAAGAGGAAAAATAAATAAATAAATTATTATTTTTATTAGTTCCAACACCCAATGCGAGTACGCTGCTTCTGATCACACAATGCTGCACAATGCTGCTTGTTGGTGTGTTCTAAGTGCCCGTTCATCTGCACTTTGGATGACCTAAACTATAGCACTGATGCCGCAATCAACGTGGCCAACTGGCCACCTATTGGCCTTAAAAAAAAAATTCACGCGAGTGGAGTCACAAGGCACAAGAGTATAAAATTCAACGAGATCTTTGTCCATTCTCAGTCAATTTTAACAAGACATTGTCCCGCCCGAGTCCCCAAAAAAAGATCTACAAATATCCCTCGTTTAACAAAACATTTTTCATTATTCCCCATATCAAAGTTTCGTAAAGCGACCGGCGATGGTAAGTAGCAGTCACCAAGTGCTCTTAAGTTAAAAGCTTACTAGAGCTGTTCTCAACACCTGCTCCTCTTAACAGCTACTTACTATGTCGCGTGCGTGTTAGTTACTGTGTCCATTTGCGAAGATTTTACGTGATGTCGTACGTTTTTGTGTGTGGTTCTTGTTGCTGTGATTAGTGGTTTATTTTGGCTTAATGTCGGGTAGGGATGTGGCTAAAACCTTTTTGTTTGGGTTGTAAAATAGAAATATAGATTAAATATTAATAAATTATGCTTTGACATGAGGCCCAGTTCCCCTGACAAAAAAAAATTGATTGTCTTTACATGTGAACAGTATACAGGATGGCGGGGACATCGATGCGCAAACCGAAACTTTGAATCCAGCACATGACGTTTTTTGTCGGTTATAAAAAAAAGCTGTTTCATACTAAAGTGCAATACCTACGCGTTCAAAATGTATAGAACAACAATTTTTTTTTTTCAATATTAATTCAGAATCAGTTACAGCTTGCGCACTGGTTATTTTTTTTTTTTCTGTTTGAACATTACATCTTGTTCAAAGGGTTCGTCAACTCTATACCTATCTAGTTCTATTTAGTTCCAAGTACCTACAGCTTCCCAAGCAGAGTATTAAAAATTAAATCGCGATCTTAAAATGTCTGCAGAGAGTTATGGTTACGACATTATCCTCTAAAGACCGGTGTCTATGAGACCTCCAGTCCCTGTTGTGTACTCCGTTCAATGGCGGACACCTCCAAGCATCTTTATCGCTTGAAATTTTTATTTTTCTTGCGCGGACATCCAAGTTGTATGCAGTTACCCGTGTATTCTTGAGAGTTGAGTTCAGGTAAACTTTCTTATTTCCATATTTCCCAGATGCACAACACGAAAAGTTTTGGAGGGTTAAACCTGCTTTAGCATATCCGTATATCTTATACAAAACACCTTGCTTTCATTTCCGAAAGTATAAGAAGTGTTAGGTACACTTCTAATGTGAATTTATAATATTAGTATGGTGCCGCGCACCGGAGCGTGACGCGTGGTAGTGTGAGATACGCCTTATATACTCTTTAATATACGAAATATCAACATTTATAAATTCAGACATCTCATGTCTCTGTAAATTTTAGATTTTCTTTTGGTGTGAGTAGCGTGAAACTAATACTGGCACAGTAACAGACTGTCGCAATTTATTTTCTGTCCCTGTCTGAATGTGGCTTTATCATTCTAGACTTTCCAGCATAATTTACAGTGTGATAGTTATGCGATGTTGCCGTTCCGATTTGAATTCTGTCTTTATACTATCCACTACTCCTACTTTCGCGTAGGTACAAATAATTAATGCTTTGCTGCCGTATTAAACACTTGGTGCCACTCTGTTTCGTTAGAATTTTTTTCGTTCAATCGGTTTCTTTTTAACTTTAGATGTTGTTAAGTAGAAAATAATCAAGATTCCTTTATAGATTGTCGTCATCGTTATCTTCTCCGTGTTTCATGTGACTTTCTTCTTCTATTCTGCCTGTCACGCTATCATTCACTCCCTTTTCATTCATATCATTCCTCATACAATCCATCCATCTTTTCTTTAGCCTTCCTCTGCTACTCCATCCATCAGCATATATATTTATCTTTCGCTTAGTCACAATTATGCGTTTTCTCCCTCTTCATCACATGTCCATCCCAAGCTGAAGGATAGGTAGGTAGATAACTATGTACCTAGGTACTTTAATAAATATTAAGTTAGATTAATTATTAGTTTATCACTGATTAATTTACAATCCTATATAACGATTAAGATTTCTAGAACCATCTAAGAATCTATTTAGGCCAAATTGGTAACAAAAGTCAATCGAGCAACACGACCCTTCAAATTAATCTTAAATTAATAACTATTTCCATTTTCTTAATTAGCCTCATTGAATGTGAACTTCTAGCAATAACTGACCAGAAACTGACTGACTAGAAACAGAAGGAAACTAACAAGAAGTAATTGTTTTATACGAACCCAATGGAGTGGGTCAAATACGTGATCCTAATGCTAAAATGTAAGATCGTCTTATCGAGCAATAGACCTCTATTTTCTAATAATAAATTGGTTTTATCACTACTTGATCTGAGTTTACGTTACCATAATATGCGGGGAAAGGGTCTAAGTGGATGTGGGTTTACATTTTATAAATAAATCGCCTCTATTTGTCTCTTGGGTAACATTTGAGGTGACAGATGGTGTGTTTGTTGTAGATAGGCAAATGTTTTCACTTGTATGTGAATATTAACAATATTACCTACCTAACGACTCCCTCGTTGGTCTATTGGTCACCAGCTGCTGAGCGTGATGTCATGAGTTAGATACCGAATCGGGCTTAGTTTTGGTGGATTTCTTCTAAAGGGACTTCTTAGTAGCATCCTGGAATGGATATGTCCGGTTTGGCAATAGGATTCCCCAAATTTTGCCAGGTTATGTTTCAGCAGCATTCATCATCATCCTACAGCAGTCCACTCCTGGACATAGGCCTCTTCAACTGCACGCCATTAAGCTCGCTTCTCGCCGACTCTCATCCAGCTGCTACTAGCCACCCTGCGAAAATCATCGCTCCACCTAGTCTGCGGGCGTTCTACAGATTCGCGGTCTCCACTCAAGAACACGTCTACCTCAACACTGATCGGTTCTACGGCTAATATAACCGGCCCATTGCCGCTCCAGCTTGCTTATTAAGAACCTTTGCATAAACATAACTTTGCGAAATATGGGGAGCTACATTATACACATCTACCTACCTCTTTGGGTGATACAAGTGTGATATAATGTTCAAACATTACTTATTGAATAAACACCCAACTCCCAATATTAACACATTGAATGAACATCATACGACATACATTCTACATCAGTACCAATTTAATGTGCAAATGAACTGAATATTAAACCTGCATACGATTTAACGAACAATAAGGCTTTTGTTTAGACCTTCATGCTGCTGTGATATGAATCGTTTAATTTGCTCACATTTTGTATGTTCAATGAAACAAACCGAACTCAATTACAGCAACATATTATGTATTATAATGATTTCGTCCATTTGATTTATAATTTTGTTTCATGTATGAACTGGATCCGATGCGTAAACTTTGCAAAACTATTCATATTAATCACATGTAGTAGCGAACCATGTTTTCTCAATGTGAATTCCATTTCACAATCTACCGTAACCTTAATGAGAGACAACTACTTATTCGTAACGAGTTAAGACATTAGCATCGAGGTGAAAATTTGTCGCCATATGCCGCCATCATTAATCTGCATGCCAGGCGCGACATGGACCGAAGATAGTTCCCTGCTGCACTCCATAATGATGGTCGTTAATTACTCAGAATTGAACAATAACAAGTGAATAATCAGACGTGGTTTTCGAAACTCAATTGGGTTTTCAAAACTAAATCGACCATAGCCACACTCTCAAATAGCATTGTGTTTAGTAAACTCTCAACCGTAGGACATCCACTTAACATATATTATTCTTTCATCAAGTGTAACAATTCCCAACCGCTTCGCAATTGTTTCATTTTTCCGCAGGAAATTGAATCCAAATATTTTCAGATCCATACCTTCCAATACTACCGACTACGTTGAAGATAGGGCAATTAATCCCAATTCCTTCTTCCATTTATAAACAGAATCTGTCCTCATAAACCAAGAACCTAAAGAGCCTATAAAAGAATCGCCCCCGCAATAAAATGTTAATAGAGTCCCGTTTGATTAAGGTTTGCGCCCTCTAGATATTACCGGTATATAGTAATCACCCGTTTCGACCGGTATTTTCCAGGTGATTGGAAGTGCTGTCTCCTTCAAATCGAGTATGACGGAGAGAGACAATGAAACGATGAAAGGGCACTCGACTGATAAGTGTCGTATTAATTGCGAGCGATATTAACTTACTGATATTCTGTAAGGGTCAAGCGTGCTATTTATTTACATGTTTCGTTTTAGGGTTGGTGATAAAGTGGGGTCATACATTAATACGGTGTAATATATTATGGTATTTGCACAAAACTGATATTGATTGCTCCGCTGTTTCGTATATGAATGTTAATACATCAGTTGTTATGGCTGACGTAACAGGTGATTTTGGAATATTAGTTGTAGCAGCAAGGTGCACTTCTGAACTAATAATATCATAATTCCTCATGAATATTCCTCAAATTACAGCTTGCACGTATATTGTAAAATCATAATAATATATTGTGTCCGGAGAACGGGTAATGGTATTATCTTGTGCAGAGCAAGTAAACTGTGGTAATATTCCCGCAGGACTAATTTGTAGCGGTCTTAGGAAAATACCGGGTAGAGACATTGTTAAGTAGAATTTTTTATTATAGCAGCAAAATTATTCATTTCAAATTTCTTACCTTGGGTTCGACTTATTTCGATAAAATCTAAAGTTAAAAAGTTATAGACTTTTCAAACAACTTTTATTTAATAAAAATCAAAGAACTTTTTGTGTATCACTGTAAAACTTTGTTGAAACCATTTCACTGAAATTCAGTTCTACAGTTTACTGTTGTGCTGAAGATTGTTTAAGTCCAATAACATTTGAATTCAAAGTTCGCCAACTTCAGGATGCTGGCCCCGTTTTCAATGAAACATTAATTTTGTTTGGGTGTTATTCTTATTGTGTTAAATCGCATAGAATCTGCGCTAAATTGTTTGTAAGTGATATTTGTAATTTGTCAGTGAGATTTTCCATTAATTTTAATTGTGTACTTAGCTCGGTTTTGCTCGCAGCTCTTTTTAATAAAATTGTCTTGTCTTGTTATTTTGGTCATTTTATTTTAATTGGTGTTTCGCTGAAATCATTAGACTTCGTGATAGCTTTTCTTACTATTTGGACTTTTATCTTCATAAAATTTTTTTACATAATCAGAAAAATATGACGAGCTATCTTGAGCCAGGAATTTTTACTTCACATACTTACTTCAAATTTGTGATCGTCTTTAGTTTGTGTTTTTTTTTAATTAAAAAACACTCAAAACTAAATTTACAACAAAAAATATTAATCCTTCTGTTAGAATATACAAACTAAAACGAGTTAAAAAGTTGACAACATTAAGAGTAATGGATCGAGTTAAGAAGGAAATTACAGTGTATGTCAGGAACGAAGATCGATCTCAATTAATATTATGTGGAAGATCGATGGTACTACTCGTGGGAAATAAACCAGGAAAAATATGAGAAGTGGAACAGTATACTTTCAAATGGTTTCAATCATCATGTAAATAAAACGTGTGAAATAGAATAATCTACTGGAAGAAGTAAACTTTAAAAAATTGAATTCGGGCAGCGATGGTGGAGATACTTGTAAATATGTGAGCACCATGTATCTTCTATTACATAATTGATTTACCTATAATTGCTTCATTTTTAATTCTTTTAACTTTTTTGTGGTAGACTAATTTTATTCTTGGTGCATCGTCTTCACATATAATTATATTATGTATACAAAACCTTGTAAAACATTTTAAAAGAGTAACGGTAGAGTTTCTTGCCCATTCTTCTCCATACGAACACTACCTTTTGGAAGGGGCGACTAGAATCAATTCAATTTTACTGTAAGTTTTGACGTTCAAAAGTGCCTTTAATGTGCCTATTTGAAATAAATGATTTGACTTTGACTTGACAACAGTTACATTGAGACGAGTTGGTGCTCAGAAATTCTTAGCACTGGAAAGTGTGACCCCATCAGTATGTGGTCAAGTGAAGTAACCATAAAAAGTATGAATCTGTTAAAATTGGGTGTAAAACCACGCTTGACTTAACGCCAATTCCTGTTTTATGTACAGTCATGAAAATAAGTTGTTTAGCAAAATGTCTACCAAACAATGAATTTCCTTGACTGATATGGTGGATACATAGGAGGTAGCTATCTACTGTTGTTACTTTTGTTCTTATTCCTTCTTTTTTCTCTTTACAATATCTACAAAACCTGTTCTCCCGTACATTTATCCGCTTACACCATTTCTACGCAAAGTAAACTAGTGGTGTACCTAGCAAATATTAGTTTTGTACTAACATGCAAATGTTCGACTCTGAAAATATTCAGCTCTCCGAATTCAATGGTTGTTCGTACGTTGTTGAATTTTCAAATATTGGTGGATTTTTTTAAGTAGAATAGTTCAAACCTCACTTGGTAGCGGCAAGTGGTACAATGCAGTTTCACAAGCGAACGTATAAAATAATGGAGCGGGTTTTTGTTGACCTTTCAAGTAGTCAACCTAAAATGCTGATTCTAGAAAGCAATAATGACTGAGGTAGGACAACCTGCAGTATTATCACTCCTTTCCTTCTCTAAATCCATCCAAAGATTGTCTTTAAAATATCCTTTTAAACGATAAGACCGCCCTTCTATCACCCTTTGTAAAATTTCTACTCTTAAATTTATAATATTTATCGTGTACATATTAAAGAATATTCTATTCTTAGGAAAGCAAGATTGCACCAGTAATCTAGTGTATATAGAACTATCCTCATTTTTAGATTAGTAAGCTTGTGAGAAAGATAGTAAGTAGTGGGTAGTTTAATAGGATGGGGTTCTATTTTTGAGCTAGTAGCACCTTCTACCACCGATTTTACTATCCTGGCTTGTGTACTAGCCCTGTGGCCGGCGAAGCTAGTATTTAATCGGATCATTATTATTTATTTTACAGACTAAGACACCTCCGTGCTGGTACTGGCTTAAAATGTCCTAGCATCGTGCAAACAGCGTTAGCATTTGCCAAACCAGGATAGTAAGCCAGGATATTACTTGCTTGCTAACAAAGCTTCAAAAACTAGCCTTGTGTAGCCCGGTCATAACGCACTTTTGTATTTGGTCAAGTAGAAATTATGTTTGAATAAAATTTTAAAGTAAAGTTTAGTTACGTAAACTTAAAATACCAATCTATTTAATTCTATGGAAATATGCAAGTCGCTAATATTCGTTTAACACGACAAATTAAAACTAACAGCAATATCTTTAAAGTTAGACCACTATCACCAATCATCACCAATTTATACTTACCCAACAAAAATAAACTAAGCTTTTACTGAAACCAAGTCACATGAACACAATATCCTTTGTAAACTTCCCCTTTAACCATTGGAACGTGTTCCAAGAAAAACTCAAAGTCAGCTGCTAATTCCCACTGTCGCTTTAGTTTCAAGCCAAGAGAACTAGGTTACTGTCTCGCTGGCGTCGACCTGACATCGTCTAATGCGCTTAAAGAAAGTCATTCACCTAATGACTGCACAAGTGTCACACTCTTAAACTATATTGCATTTGAATGAGCTGTGACTTGTTTCTTTGATAGATTTTCAATATTAATGATTGTGGAATTCCTAATTCTAGCATCATCAGCAGCTTTTGTTTTGTTTATATTTCATTTATTTACAAATTAATATTTTGGGCTCCTTAACAAGGTATTGTGGCGGTATCTACATCGCCACATGCAAACTCAAACTCAAAGCATTTATTTCAATTAAACCATTTACAGGCACTTTTGAGTTGTCAAAAAGTCGATCAGTCAGAAAATATGAGGCTAGTTGCCCATTCCCAAGCGTAGGTACCTATGGAGAAGAACGAGCAAGAATCTCCATGGACACTCTTTTAAATTATATTTTTACAAAAATATTAGTTACATCATTAATGTTGAATTTATAATTATATGTGAGAACGATGTAAAAAAGACGCACGCGCTAAAAGCGTCCAGAGTACAGCAAATAGTAATAAAAATATATAGTACGTATATAGTATAGTATAGTAATAAAACAATTTAAAATTAAAATAATTAAAAATAAGCCGAGGCAGCTAAGTGATGACCAGCCCTAACTGACGACGCCCGTTCACAAACATGACGCATAGATCAGCACCATTCAGCTCAACCAATTTGAAGGGAGCTAAATGATTCAACACACACGCCACCGTCAGCGAGACATTTGTGTGAGCATGACATACTATCAGCCGCAAGGGCACATTTAAGGCAATGAAAGACATATTACCCGGTAAATGGTACTTAGCGTATAGTACATAGATAGAACTCACATAGATCTGTGCTATGCAATTATACAATACAAAGGAAATTGAGTTTATACAATGCAAAGATAGTCTTACAATCTTCAGCAGCTCAAGTGTTAATCAATTAGTTGTGGCTGTGAAGCAGGACCAGCATTGAGCCAAGCATTTTTATCACCGATGTAATCCCCTAACTTATATAATATAACATATTCAAGATATGACCCATCATGTTGCCCATAGCTAGATATACATACATAAGCAGCCAGCAATAGGGATCAACAGATAATTTATTAAGATCGTGGAAAATTAATGGGTCTTACAACATCATAATATCATAAACCATTATGCTGTTTTGTTTGTGTTCAAATTCACCTTGCTAAACCCCAAAATTTTAATCCCAACATCTTCATTAATTAATTTTAATCTGCTCAGACATGGCTGCTTATGACACCCAAGGGATTTAGATAATCTTTTCCATGGGATGTAACGCTTCCTAAACAACTAACGGAGCTTAAAATATTTAAAGCGTCTTATTTTCGTTCCCTATTTCTCCTGGCACAATATTAAGTTTTCCAACTCCAAGAACCGTAGTAAGACTAAAAGCTTCCTTGCTTTTAAATTTATTATCAAGAATAAATTCAGTTGCAAGTTTCAGAGTGCATATGACATCATAAACATTTAACTTGACGTGCACTCTCTCGGAATGACGAATGTACTGCATACAACGCTTTTGAAGGGGCTTTGAAGTTAGCGGTTCTGTTAGTAGAAGCGATAGCAATGTTGATATGCTAAAAGGAACTTTTGACATTCTAAAATAGGTTTTACGTACATCAGTGTTATTTAATGTCTGTAGAATGATTATCATCATTCCCCGTAACTATGTTATAACTGCTATCATAAAGTCAAAATCAAAGTCAAAGCATTTATCTTTATAATATCTAAAATTCAAAGTCCTGACTGACTGATATATCAACGCACAGCCTAAGCCGGTGGTCCTAGACACATGAAATTTGGAGGATGTGTTCTTTGTGAAGAGTAAGTATCCACTTAGAAAGAGTTTTTTGAATTCTACCCCTAATAGGGTAAATGGGGGAGGTTGAAATTTCAAACCCAAGCAGTCGCTTTACTGTTTTTGTCGCTTGTTGTTTTCATCACTGCTCTCAAAACGGTGAAGGAAAACATAGTGGGGAAACCGGGATATCCTAGAACTGAAAATTTGGAGACATCCACCAATCTGTACTCTAGGATTACAGCTCACTCCCTCTCACCGAGAAGAAGCCTGTGTCCCAGCAGTGGAAACGTTATAGGCTGAAAATATATAAAGGGTTTTTTTTTTCAGACTGGGAAATCATCAATTGACCCCTCCCACTCTGGGTGGAGCGGAAGGGATTGGCAGACTCTTACTGACTAAAACCCACCCGTGTTCCTTCCTTAGCCCTTTATGTTCCGGGCCAGCGGTAACCCTTTCGGACAATCCCACTGACTCGGCAGGCTTCGGCCCATATATACAGGGTGACTTGTAATTTAACGTATTCCTTCCAGGGCGTGATAGTGTAACCCATTTGCACAATTAAGCACCCCATGTAGCCCGGGCAAAGATTCATGGAATTCGAGAAAACACAATTTTCATAAATTTTTAAAAATTTCCCAGAATTCGTCACAAAATATCACGTTTCTCTAAACTCTCAAATTAAATGGCCTACAAATTACATGTCACCCTGTATATACATATAACTAGCTTCTGCCCGCGACTTCATCCGCGTGAAATTTCACCCACCCCCCATTCACCCTCTTAGGAGTATAATTTCGAAAAACCTTTTCTTAGTGGAGACCTACTCGGTCTCCACTAAGAAAAGGTTTTTCAACAAAGAACACAACCTCCAAATTTCATGTCTCTTTGGACTAGCGGTTTAGGCTGTAAGTTGATATTATACGTCGTCGTGGTCGTCATCGTCGTCGTCGTTGGGACTTTGAATTTTATAATAAAGATAGAAACCTTAAGTACGTTTTCATTTTTATGTATTTATTGACGTCCTTTGCAACATTTGGTTCGTCAAGTTTTCTAGAAAGATACATAATGCACTATATGACATCATACACATCTAATTTGAAGCTCTCACTCGCTCGGAATGACAGAAACATACCCTTAGGTAGCGTGTGGTGCCTTTGACGATGCTTGAGACAGTTATTTCTACAGCTTTAGTTTGCAAATGCAGAGAGACGTTAACATTTACATTATAACGTAGACAGTAGAAGAACAAAATGGTTTTGAGTAACACCGCTAAGAAAATCAATAGGAAATATATGCAGAAGATATGTAATTTGAACTAATCAACGCGCAAATAAAGATGTTCCCGTTCAATTCAATTTAAAAGAAAATCACGCTCCTTCAATAAAAGTCGACATAAATTAATCCAAGGTAATGCAAACAACAATGGAAGGTAACCAAAACGTCTAGATTGGTTTCAGGGCAGTAATTTATGGCATTTGTTTGTGGGACCCTTAAAACGTCTATTCAATTTCGTTACGCACCGATTACTGCTATTCTATCGGGTTGGGAAAGAAAAATGGTGGGACCAGCGACCTCAGTGGTACCACCAATCAGTTTGAGCATAAATAGTTGAGGAAATGTAAACAGGGCGTGTATTTTTTCTTTTTAGAAGTTATTCAAATAGTTATTTGAAGGTATCGCTATCGCAGGTATGCTGGAAGAGATTTCTTATGAAATAAGCATCACCTTTGTACTGTGTGTGTGTCTGTTTATATGTGTGTACGTAAATGGTAAAATATATAAATAAATAAAATAACGTAATTTTTTTGTAAACTGGTGTTGAGAATTCCGTTTTTCGAATCATTTGCTGTCTGTGAACTTTAACTGTGAAGTCTCTTGCCGGCTTTTCTCCATAATAAACGACCAATTGGAACCGTAGACCTAGCTTCTGACGTTTCATAAACTAAGTGCCAATGTAGGTGATTTTGAACCGACTTATTTTTTAGCAAAACCCCCAAGTAAAAACATCCCTAATATCTATAAAAACAAAATAATAATATAATATAGGTACCTACATATAATATGAAACCTCTAACAATTTTATCAGATTGGCGAAACTTTAAAGATTTAATTTAGAATTATACGGAGCTTTGGACTAAGTGTATTGAAACTGAGTTCTGGAGCCATTAGATATATACTAGTCTCTTTCCACTTATTTCAAATGTCTCCATAAAATCCTCTTCAGAGGATCCTCTAAGAAAAATCCTAAGCCTTTCATTTAACACAATTTATCTGAATGTCGTTGTTCATCTACAAATCTAAGGTCTTAACAAATTCAGTTAACGTAATAAATTACTGGCTTTGTGGCCCAGTGTAATCAGAGAGGACCGTGAAGAATGTCTCTCACTTACTCAATAATGAACTATAAGACAGGGATAACTAAGTTGATTTTAAAATGACACGACATTTTAAGAGATATCATAACACTGTTTTTAGTGACAATGGAAATTAAACTGTGTAGCATGAAGCTTAGGTTACTAATCCCAAAACTGGTTGATTTTAAATTTAAATTGGCTGGTACTTGAGGTCTAGCTTTGCAGTATCATTATCCGTTAATGAGTCAAGCAACAGGTTTATATGCCTAAGCCGTTCTTTTTGGTATTTCATTGTTATGGGCCATAATTAAAAATAAACCCTGTGGCTAATTATTTTAATTATTAAAATTATTTTTTTCAAGTTGTCTTCCGCTTTTCTAAATTAAAACCTCCTTTGCTTACCTTTGGGGCTATTTATTAGTCCAACTCCATTTATTTGCTTTTCTATTGTTTATTTCCTTTTGACAATTTGATTATACTCTAAGAAACATTTACATAAATATTAACATTAGAATTATTCATTAATACCCGCTCCTTAATATTTATATGTATATAGTTACGAGGGCCTAGAGATAAGTGAAAACGCTTTGAAAGTGTTTTTTTTTCCAATGACTTTCAAAGGGATTTTAAAGGATTGATAGAAATACGAAACCCTTTAAAAGCGTCCCTTACTTATGTTAATCCAATACCTACATTATTGACTTTATCTAGGCATCGGCGTTTAGACTCATTGAGCTTTAGAAAGAGACTGTTAAAGTTTGCGTCAAACCTTATGGCGGCTCTGAAGTGCGCTACTCACTGCGCAGTATTGCACCTCTTTCCACCGCTGACCCGTGAATTTGTTACTGACTCGCCATATGTTCCGAGCCACCATAAAGTTTCAATCAGGCTGCACACAGATATGGGTGACAGAAAAGACTGTACAAAGCCGAATTTTCAAAACCTCTATATTTTTATACCATACTTTGAACTGTAGGTAGTATGGCTATGTGGCAAGTGTATATACTCCCTATAAAGTCTTTGTAGTGGCCAAGTGGATGGCACTACAACAAAACGTTAACCTAGTTCCATGCGCGAGTAGGCACTGCATTTGCCATGCGGTACCAGATCAACATAGAAAGTGCTAGCGGCTACATTTGTATACTCTGTGTACATTGCGTGTCCAGCGTTTCTCAACATTAATGGACTTATTACAAAACAGGGTTTTGCTTTTTTATTAATATTGACATCTGTAGGTACCTTTTATTCACCTATGTTCTAGAAATAAAAATATTTGAATTTGAACAGCTGTGACTGTAATACAGTTCTTTTTACAAAACTAACAACTCACTCCATTACAAAGCTGTCAGTTTTGTATTAAGAACTTTACCGTAGTCGGAGCAAAATTCGATAATCAAAAATCGGTCCATATTTTAAAATCGGGTTTGAAAATAAACCTTATTTTGTAATAAGAAATTGTAAATCGCCTATCTTGTGGCTCAGGTTTAAGCTTAGTCTCACGTGCGGTGAAATGGACTTTCGTGCATGTTGCCATTAGATAGATGACGTTGTGCTTTAAAAATTCTGTATTAAGTGGTGGTGAAAGCTAGGTAAATACTTGTAATTCTTTGCTTGTCATTTTGGAAATATAATGTGGAGTGTATGTTATGTTCTCAGGAGGTAGGTACAAAGACAAAATTTATTTGTCATATTGTAAATATCCTACATAAAAAAAGAAGAATTACATCGCGAGGAAACCGGCAAGTTCTAGAACCAAAAATTTTAAGACATCTACCAAGACGCACTGGGCCCGCGTGGTGGACTACGGCCCACTCCCTTTCACCGAGAGGAGGCCTGTGTCCCAGCAGTGGGAACATTATACACTGATTATTATACATATTACGGAGAAAGAATGTGTGTCTCGTTATCATCAGCCATATTTTAACTACTGTGGGCATGGGCAGTGTTGTTATTGCGCAATAGAAAAACCGCTTGCAGTTCAAATCAGATCATCATTTCACGAACAAATTAATCATAGAAGCGAATCACACACTGTAGGTACACGACACAACTAGATACGGAACGCGGGACACTTTCCGAGCACATGTTGTCCATACGATGTCCAATGTCCAAGCTCCACATCGTTCTGTCGCGCTGTCGTCGACTCCCACGAACTCAGGCTAGACTCTGTCAAGCGCCACCAGGTGGCGCTGACGTCCCGATTAGTCAAACGAATGACTTATTTCCGACACATATTGACCCGTCTGTTCTGCAAAATCTCAGCGTGAAAACTTAGGTAAATTGAGCTGCCAATAGCATTCCAATCTCTAGCATTAGGTGGAATGACAAGACACTTCTTCACGGTTTCTTGATAACATACCTTTTCTGTGCAGACGCCAGCACATCAAGCTACTACAATCTGCCAAATTTCTTTAATATATTTTCAACTTTATCGTTACAGCGTAATGTTCAAGGTTGATTGAGAAAATTTTACAGTTTCAGGTAGCTTGATGTGCTGGCGTCTGTACAAAACAATGAGGAATTTTCTAGGAACCGTACGCTACTAAATTCTTTCGTTCCAGCGCTCTTTTCAGTACGAAAGTGATCTGTTACCTAGAAAGAAGCTTTTAAAAACGTCGATACAACATAGAGTTCGAACGCAATTCCAGTGGATGTCAAAGTTATGAATAGCCCCTCTTCTAGCGTCCCCAGTAAAGGATGTCTGTACGTGGGTAACGGAATGGACTTCCGTCCATGTCCCTACTGTAATGGAAATTGGTTTGCCTTTTATTAAAACGTCAACCCGTACGAAAAGCGGGTGTAAAAGCAAATGTTTGATAGTTATATATTTTATTTAAAGGTTAGATTTAGGAGTGGTTTGGGTTATAAAGAATGTAATACATTACTAACATAATATTTGAAGTTCTGGTTCTAAAACGATATAATATTATTTAATTGCTTAAAAGTGTTTCTTTTTTTTCTAAACCAGATTGAACAGGCGTCTTCTGGGCACACTTGTTCCATCATAGACCTCATCCATCGCTTTCCATCAGGCGTGATCGAGGTCAAGATCAGGCCAATTTAGCAATATATATTATATTTTTTAATTGCAAGAATTAAATATATTATGTACTTTTGGGCACTTTTCCACTCACAGTGAGGCAAAAGTTTTTATTATGCCCAATGTGTTCTTTCCCTTGTATTATACCTATATGTACAGATGTACACATAATATATATTTTTTAAGATTTTTTTGCTATCCTTTATAATATAATAATGATTGTCTGCTTAGGGCTGATTTTTCCATCATCTGATAATTTTAGTACAATTTTGAAATTTTGACAGTTCATTCATACAAAAACTGTCAAACGTCAATTTTATTCCGCAAAAAAAGTTATCTGGCGATGGAAAAATTAGCTCTTAGTTATTTTGTCGTATAGTTGCTGCTTTAAAGGTATTTTTACAATTTCATCAATCGACACTCAGTAGGAATGTGGTACCTACTTAATATAATTAATCCAGCTGTCCATAAAATATGTACCTACTTAATATAATTAATTCAGCTGTCCATAAAATACATAATTATGTACTTAATATAATTAATCCAGGTGTCCATAAAATACATATAATGTACTTAATATAATTAATCCAGCTGTCCATAAAATATGAAATGAAATCAACATCATACTCAGTTCATATGGTAATACATTGGTTTGTTTTACTCAGTGCATTGCTTTACGCGATTTCCCCTGTGAGAAACAGCAAAAAGTAATTGAAGTTGTGGAAGAAAACCACTGTGTTACAATGTTATAATATTGTACTGTTCGTATTCCCAGTAAGATTATAACCAAAGTCGAGTTATATACTTAATGTTGATACTTCAATAAGGGAGTTGTGGTTTGATAACAAACTCGTAGAGATGTCAATTTACTTGCCGCAGACAGTTCGTGGTATAATATTCCAAATATTATTAGAACACGTAAACCATTGGGGCTGGTCCACTAACACAGAGTTTATTTAGCCCCAGAAGCTTGTAAAGTCTGACTAACATTAAAAAAAAAAATAAAAAGTAAGTTGAAAAACTTAAACCCGACTACTGAAAAATCACGCTCTAAAAGGTATGAAACTAGAAAATATTCTCATCTGAAATTGTTATGTACAAATTATTCAATATTGACCGTCTATTAAATAAAAAATTTATACGTAGGTAATATATTTTTTATATTCATAGTGATGTTCAGAGGCTTGAGGCTTGTTGAGAGGGGCTTGTGGCTAAGCGGGTCGATCGATCAGGTTAAGCTATGCTTGCCGCGGTTGGTCCGTGGATGGGTGACCATCTTCACATACCAAGACCCCTCCGTGCCTCGGAAAGCACGTTAAGCTGTTGGTCCCGGCTGTCATTCGTGGATCTTTGGCAGTCGTTAAGGGTTGTCAGAAACCCGAAAGTCTGACAACCAGTCTTACCAAGGGGTTTCGTATTACCCATTAACTGGGTTGTGGAGGTCAGATCAGATAGGCAGTCGCTTCATCTAAAATACTGGTACTCAACTACATCCGGTTAGACTGGAAGCCGACCCCAACATATTTGGGAAAAGGCAAGGCAGATGATGATGTGATGTTCAGAAGATAGCCGTGATTATGACGACGCTTCCAACGATACCTAAATTGTCAAATTATGATAAATAGTTTAGAAGTTATGAGGGAGCATACATACAAACCGGAAAAAATCATAAGCCTCCTGTTTGCTTGCCGTAGTCGGGTAATAAGAATGGCAGGGCAGTAATGGTTATCGTCAGAAGGTAATAAGTATATGAACGTTTGATGTCATATAGTGAAACTCAACCGAATATGGTTAAACATGAAGCTTCTCCAAATAATCAGGACATGTTCAAGCAAGTGATGACGACAATATCCAGACAGAATAATAAAGAAAAGAAAGAAAAATGTGTTTATTGTCATTAGAACAAAAACACCTTTTTTATTTTATTTTATTAGGATCTCCAACAAAGAATCCACCATAAATGCTGTATTCTAAAGGACAAGAACAAAAATCTATGGGTTCCTCAATTATAGGAGACCGCATCCTGCAGTAAAAACAAGCAAACAGTATGAGATACCTTATAACTAGGGATGTTACGGAGCTTCGGTTCCGATTCCGAAAAGTCGGAACTTCCGATTAATTTTACACCTCCGATTCCGATTTCGGTTCCGATAATTTTGAATGGGAGTTAGACCGAAGTTCAAAACGCAGCGATACACATGACTAGAGCGCCTACAAATAAGTTTTAACTTGTCGCCAGGGTAATGTTTGTTTATTTTATACACACTCATGCTCGAATTTTCAATTTATATTGTTTTGTTTGTGGATGTTAGAAGAAAGTATGTAGAAGAAAGATGTTTTAAGTGAAGGCCGCTTAACACATCTTTCTGCTACTTCCGCCCCGGTTCCGATTCCGGTTCCGATTCCGGATCCGATGATTAACTATGAAAACAGAAAGAAAACAAATAATGCCTCAGCTCAACATAATGTAAAACAACTGCGATTCACCATCAAATAAATACCACACAATATCTGTCTACGCCTGAACGCAGCCTTTAATATTGGCGAGGATGCGAACGCGCCCGATGTCGGCGGCGCTCGCGACACACTTCACTTCACTAACGAACTTCAGGATTAGCGCGCACCGCCATACTTGTCGCGACACATATTATAATAATTGTAATTTTAAATAATAAACTACTTTTCTATTTCATCGAGGTCGATCTCTTATTTGTATCGCCCACAATATCCTTATGCAAGAATCTAGAATTCTAGACCAAACAGCCTAGAACGTAATGCAGATTGTCCCACTCCATCAAACGAAAATCCCTCTTCCGCAGAACCGCTTTAAATGCAAAGTCTTCTATTGTATTCCGCAGTGATAAAACATTGCCATTACCTAAAGCTAGTAAAAACCCCTTCTTTTTTTAAAAGTTCTCCATATAGTTGAAACAATTTTCAGTTTTCACATCGGAACCGTTCGGAAACCGCTCGGGTTTACTTTTTACTGTTCCATACTCAAATCGTGCCAACTGGGGTCTATTACTAAGGCTTCTTTGTCTGTCCGTCTGTCACATCTTTTGAACAGTAACAGGTAGAGACTTGAAATTTTCAGAAGTGTTTCAGAAGTGAAATTTTCAGAACTACTAAGACTGGTAAAACAAAAAATAATAAGAAATTAAAACTAAAGTTAAACTTTGAAGGGGTTAGTAAATAAATAAAAGAAACTTGTTCTTTTTGCAAGTATTTAAAAATATATTTACTGTTTAATATTGCCAGTGGTATGGAACCCTTCGTGTGTAAGTTCGACACGCACTTAGCCGCCTTTTTACAAAACAAGTTTTCCATACAGTTTAAAATAACCTTCGCTTTTCACATCGGAACTATTCGGAAACCGTTCGGGTTACATTTTAACGAGTGACGTAACGTGTAACGTCCATAAAAGAGTCTCGTTTTATTGTTACCCTCTTTAGATCTAATTTACGAACTCGATCGAATGGAGCCGACATTTTAAGTGGACTTTTTAAGAATTTAATGTCAATGTTGATCTTTGAGCAACGGGAGCGTTCTGTTTTTAAATTGGCTCAACGTAATAATGTTTCACAAAATAATAAAGAATTAGAGGGGCCATTCTTGTAATTTTAAGAACATTCACAGGCTAATCTCAACATCCCCCCCACATCCCCCCCACATCCCCCCCCCACATCCCCCCTCCCCTCTTCCCTACATTTTGACAAGTTTTTGACATTAGCTGTCGCTAAGAACAGATTGTGACTAGATTTTGAACGTTTTTAATTACAGGTATATTACAGACGTATTAGTGAGTATATCTTACCCACTTGGGCAGTGGTGACCTAGTGGTAACGGCCGCAACTTACAAATTGTAGGTCATAGGTTCGAACGTAGATAGGCACTTTACTTTGCGTAAATTATTTTCATCACCACTGCTCCCAAAACGGCGAAAGAAAACATCGTGAGGGAACCGTCATGTCTAAGAACCAAAAATTCGAAGACATAGTGACATCCACCGACCCGCACTACAAAGGACAGTATATTTTTAGCATTCATTTATTAATTCATTGTTGAGTTTTTGATTTCCCAAGATACTGTATTTCCTAGCCATTTCCAATTTCATTCTTCACTGAACGTTCTTTAGCTAGATTATTTATTATAAAAGCGTTGGGATGCGACGCGATTAGTCGGGGGCAAAAATTTCACGCGAACGAAGTCGCGGCACATTATGACAGAGACATAAGTAAATAAAACAATAAACAAGAAGAGGTTTTACACTTCTTGTTGGCTCTAACACGAAAGTAGAACATGAAATGTTCATTACCCCTGCTATTTCCCATAATAATCCCATGATATGTATTTTTAGTACTACATGATGTGATTCCCTACATTATCTTCACTCCCATCATTTTAATGCCCCGTAAAAAGACACACACGTTTTACTCCAGAACACAGATTGAGTACCTTGCATACCATAAAGGTTCCTGCAAACAGGCGCGACGCGCGACGCGAATCGCGCGCGACACAAAGGCACCCCTTGTTGCGCGACTTTTTTTTTTTTTTTTTTCAAGATGGTAAATCATCAAATGATCCCTCCCGCTCTGGGTGGACTCTTCTGAGTGTCAGACTCTTACTGGACTAAAACCCACCCGTGTTCCTTCCTTCGCCCTTTATGTTCCGGGCCAGCGGTAACCCTTTCGGACAATCCCGCTGACCCGGCAGGCTTCGGCCCTTACGGGCCCCTTCGTTTAATGCTGACATCTCTTTGAGGCGCGCGTGGAACACGTACGCGCCGTCTGGCACGGGCCTGGTCCTGATCGGACGGTGAGCTACCCATTACTCTCGGCCCGCAGGCCCGCGCCTACGGTGGCCGGGAGTCGTCGCGCGGCTCCCGACGCCCGGAGCGTCTCCCGCGGCGGCTGGGACGGGAGGCTCTCTCCCTCAGCCGTCCCGCCGCCTCCTTCGCTAGCATGACTGCTTCGCAGAAGGAGGCAACTGCCCCCCACTCACTCTCGCCCCGGACCATGGCTTGAACCAGGCCCGGACGCGAGCCTTAATGAATAAAGCACATAAACCATAAAAAGCAAAAAGCATGAGCACACGTAAAATTTTCCAACATAATTCCATCGTGAAAGCCCTGCCTTAATAGCATTTGTCCAATAACAATATATCTTCATGTATTAGTGCACTGTCAGATGCGACCTCATAACTTGTTCCTCGTAAATAAAGACCTCTAAATAAAGAAGAGTTATATGCAATATCTTTTATCGTTTTATGTGTGTGCAGGGCCAGCCTATAAGGAAACGAAGAATATTTTTATGAATAATAAATATGAGAGATTTAGGATAAATCTGTTGTATGTTTTCCTTATGGAAAATAAAAATGAACACTTGGATGAGATAAGTATGCAAGCTTAATCTTAACTATTCTAAAGCTCAGCGGGGTATAGTATCCGGCGATAAATATTGCACATCGACCTTTACCTTTTTTGTATTTTATATAAAGAATAAAAATAATTATCAAAAGAAGCAAATTATAATTGTTTTAACAGCTCCTAATAGATACCGGACTGTTTGTATTTCGTGCGACAGAGATAACGCTCTACGAAACCGAAATTAGCCGATTGTCTCTTTCCAAAGGTCGATGTGCAATATTTATCGCTGGGTACTGTAATTGCGTATCAAACTAACAGTAGCACAGGCTTTCATTTCGACAGTTCAACAACCTTCATTACGTTATTTACGTTGTTGAGCAAACAAATTTCAGAATATATGAAGCAATGGATAAACGTTATCCTTCAAAAAGATTCAGATTGTGGTTGACAGTGTGTTACGCAGGGGGTTTTCGTGAAAATTTACGACACCAGTTGGCACCGCTTTGACAAGAGGTCTTCCATTTTGATAATGAATATAAAATATATGATGACGTTCATCATTCATTCGTTCATCATTCAGTCACGACTAAAGAAAATATAGGCTCTTTGACAGATGCCTGGACCTGACTGAAATTACGTTCGCTAGGTGGCAGCACTGGCAGTGCTGCCACCTAGCGAACGTCATTTCAGAAAACCCTCATTAAAATGCTGGTTTCCTGAGAAATAGTAAACGATCACAAAATAACGGCTGTCAAAATACAGTGTGTCTACACACCTTTATATAAAATACTGCTGAAAATGACAGATTTTCATGACACCCGTTTTAATGTGAAGGTAACCGCTCTTCAACGAAACGTTAGCTGTACCCGTATTATGTCTCGTCTGTAATGTTATTGAGTGCGAAGACTAAAAAGGGTAAAACCTTTTCGGCCTTATAACAAAGGTTTATCTTTAGACACAAGTTCAAACGAACGAGCCATTTTTAAATTTCGAACTTTTTCCGACAAAATTAAAGTTCTTATTACAAAAATATAAGCTATGGTAGCATGCGACCACGGGAACGTCTTTCTTGTTACATCCTTTTCAGTAGTCGGGTTTTATTTTTTAAACTTTTCTTGATTCAATTATTTTGGGGTTTATTTTAGTAATATTTATATTTTTAAAATGTGCTAATTGAACCAACCATTTCATTTGATACCCCACAAGGCACCATCCCGAAATATTTATTTTTAGTTTTCTTGCGATGCGATAATTATTTTTATTCTTTGTATAAAATAAAAAAAAAGGTAAAGGTCGATGTGCAATATTTATCGCCGGGTACTGTAGGTAATTTGAACGAAAAATAAGTGCGATAAAATTTGCAACAGTACATACACAACTTACGTTACATAATAAAAGTAACTCGATTAACCAAATATACCTTCACGAAATCACGACTTATTTAACCTTTTTATTTTTCCGTATATTTGCAAGGCACTGAGCACTTTCAAGTCCCCACGTTCGCTGCACTACTGAGTTCAAACTCAAAGTGAGTTAAATTAACCATGAAACTAGTTTCAATCCAATGCAAAAAGTTTAATATAAATCCCTTTAGGTCGGTTTACTTGGCATTAAGAGGAATAAAGTACGTTGTTCGTGAAAGTGCATTTTATCCTATTAACCTACTTCAAACAAAGGAGGATACACCGATTACTCCGTCAATTGTGGACCGATTTTGAAAATAATTAAAAAAAAAATATTGATTTAATTCTGACTTGGTGACAATGGTATCGCCTCGAGAGGTATGCTCTCGAGGTGATCCCATTGTCACCAAGTCAGAATTTAATGAAGGGATGTAAATTGAGGGAAACCCTCAAATTTTATAGGCTAACCTTAGCGATTTGGGTATTTTTTAAAGTAACTTGAGCATTTGCTCTCGGAAATCATCATTTGGTAAAGTGGAGCTGATGATGAAGACCACAGATGGCCATCGGAATTACTCAATGATACACGGGACACGAGATTCACGATTCACGGGTTGCGATTCGATTATTTTGATATGGTTGCTAAGCAATTTATACTCGTCACGATGCGAATGGTGAAATGGCGCTGATGGTGAAATACCAGGAGATCTCCACAACAATTTAACGTCCTGCATCGGGAAAAGCAATATTTTGTAAAAGGCGATGAGCAAGTTGACACTATGCCATTGTAACTTAGTTATATTATAAGCACACCTACTAAAAAGCGAGAACTAAAAACTCTGTAACAAAAAAAAACCGACTTCCAAAAAAACTACAAAGTGAAAAATTACTTTGATTTCGGAAGTCAAATCCAAAGTAAACAAAAAACGAAACGAAATTGAAGTTATTTTTCACACTTTGTAGTTTTTTTTGGAAGTGGGTTTTATTTTTGTTAAAAAGTTTTTATTTCTTGGCTTTATTTTTTAATCCATTGCGCACTTTTATAATTTCTAACGTCGCAATATTGTTGTGGACGTCCACGTCCATGGCCATAAAATATAACGTTATCATCATCATCCTACAGCTGCAGCCCACTGCAGGTCATAGCCTCTCCAATTACACGCCATTCAGGTTGATTTTCGGCAACTTTCATCTACCTTCTACCAGCTAACCTGTGAAGATCATCACTCCACCTAGCCCGAGGGTGTCCTACCTTACGTTTGCCGATTCGCGGTCTCCACTCAAGAAAATGGCTACCCCAACAATTTTTTTTTTTATTTTCTTCGAATTGGGTTTGCTCTTGACTCGTAGTCCAGGTCAAAGGTGACAGAGACAAAGTCTACGATTACAATTATTGGTTCTACGGCTAATATGGCCGGCCCATTGCCACTTCATCTTGCTTAAGCTTATCGTGGATGGAAATTTAAAAGCGTCTTCATATATTTCCATACATTTTACTTACCTGTGTTCTGACGTCGTCGGTAATGTCGTCACGTCAGAAATTACAAAAAACGCCCATTTGATTGACTCACTCTTTAAGTGAGCAAAATCTGGATTTTCTTCGGACAAAAGATTATTGCTATCTTAAATGACTCAAACTCAAAGCATTTATTTCAATCAAACCATTTACAGGCACTTTTGAATTGTCAAGAAGTCGGTCAGTCAGAAAATATGAGGCTAGTGAAGACATGGTGGCTGCCAGCACCCTAATTCCATAAAGGCTCCTAATTCCACAAACAGGCGCGACACGACACGCGACACAAAGGCACCGCAAGTTGCGCAACGAGCGGTGACTGTGTCGCGCGCGATTATCTCGCGTGTCGCGCCTGTTTGTTGGAGCCTTAACACGTTTCAATCACGAATCGAAATATTTTGAAGGAAATTGTTAAACCATTGCTTCATAATATTTCGAATCGTGAGTTTCAATCACGATTTGAAATATTTTGTAGGAAATTGCTAAGCCATTGTTCGAAAAATTCGCCCGCTCAACAATGTGAATAACGGAATGAATACTGTTTAACTGCGAAAATGAAAGACATTGTCACAAGTCATCATCAGCCTAGCCTTTTCCTAACTATGTTAGGGTCGGCTTCCAGTCTTTTTTTTTTTTTAAAAACGTTGCCCCACACTAGGAATTACTCTTGTATCGTGGGTGCGTTTACAAACATTTAAATTCGAACAATTACCTGTAGGCAATACAAATATTTGTTCCGTGCGGGAATCGAACCCGCGACACGCAGCGCAGCAGTCGATCGCTCAGCCACTGCGCCAACCGTGTCGTCAAACCGTATCAGTCTAACCGTATGCAGCTGAATACCAATATTTTACATGGAGCGACTGCCTATCTGACCTCCACAACACAGTTACTGGGTAATACCATACCCACTTAAGACTGGTTGTCAGACTTTCGAGCTACTGACGACCCGTAACGACTGTCAAAGATTCACGAATGACAGCCGGGACCAACGGCTTAACGTGCTTTCCGAGGCACGGAGGGGTCTTGGTATGTGAAGATGGTCACCTATACACGGACCATTCGCGGCAAGTGCAGCTTAACCTGATCGATCGACACGTCCGGCTGTTATTACTTACTAATGGGAGGGGCTTGTAGCCCCTCCCATTTCTAAATGTAAGTGTTTTATAGCAGTAACCCTGCAGTCTTGTTTGTCAGTTTGGATATTTCAACCTTTAACAGCAACAACATATGAACATTTTGATGTTGAGTTCTACGCTCTTCTTCGTTCACTTGTTCTACGCATGACGCTAATGCGTAAATAATGTTCAAATTTAATTATTTCTTTTTTTTTCTTGTTTTTCATTTATTTATTTTTGCGCTAATGTGTACATTTATCTTGACCCGATAATTCGAACTGTAAATACATGTAGCCATCAAGCCTTGTTGATGCCGAATATTAATTCTACATCAAACCTTGTTGATGCCGAATATTAATTCGGCATCAACAAGGTTTGATGGCTTCATGTATTTACAGTTCGAATTATCGGGTCAAGATAAATTTATAAATAAGAAAGGTTATAATATAATGCCTTAATGGCCTTTATGGATAAATAGGATATTGTCTTACCAAAATGGAAGACCCAGAGGTATCGATTTCATAATACAAAAAGTATTTTCTTTTCCTTTTACTGTCTTAAGTGGCTTTTTAGGGTTCCGTACCAAACTGATAAAACGGAACTCTTATGGTGAGACTCAGTCTGTCTGTCTGTCACAGCTATCTCAAGAACTACTAATGCTATCAACTTGTAATTTGGAATAGTTTTAGATGACGTTTGTTCAACTATTTTGCAAATAAGAAAGAATTTTTTTTTTTTTGTAACTGAGGTTGAAAGAGGTTCTGAAAAATTCGACGTGGGGCTACTAGGGCATGTGGAGTATCATATGATAGAGCGCTATTTGCACATTCTCAATTTTTTTTCTTTTTTTTAGTCCGCATAGTTTTCGACTTTTGATGGAAAATGAAAAAAAATACCGTTCCCCTTATCTCCGAAGTTAGCAAAGAGAAAAATCTGAAATAATTTTATGTAAAGATAACAAAAAATCTAAATAGCACACTTTTTCAGAAATCATCAACAAAAGTTACACTAGTTCCACTATCGGTCAAAAGATGGCGCTGACCTAAAACTGCAATATTCTACACCGCAGTGCGCAGTATTAAAATTCTCTAAAGAATTAGGCCTCGCCGATGAAAATTGAAAAACATATGATGGTACGGAACCCTCGGTGCGCGAGTCCGACTCTCTCTTGCCCGGTTTTTTGTATATTCCTAAATATTATAAATCGTAACATCAAACAATATTTCCTATTATCTTCGTAGCATTAGGCTTTGTTTTGTTGAAATATCCGATGATCATTAAGAATGGCAGCTCATTTCACCTAAATTTTCACAGTGACATTTTTCCAGACTACATAGAGCAGCTGGTATTCAATAAAAATACCTAACACGACTCATCTGCCTAGTCTTTTCCAAACTATATTGGGGTCAGTTTCCAGTCTAACCGGATGCAGCTGAATAGAGGTATTTTACATGGAGCGACTGCCTATCTGACCTCCACAACCCAGTTACTGGGTAATACGATACGTCTCGGTAAGACTGGTGGTCAGACTTTCGGGCTCCTGACGACCCGTAATAACTTACAAAGATCCACGAACGACAGCCGGGACCAATGGCTAAACGTGCTTTTCGAGGCACGGAGGGGTCTCGGTATGTAAAGGTGGTCACCCATCCACAGATCAACCGCGACAAGCGTAGCTTAACCTGGTCGATCGACCTGTTCGGCTGTTATTATTTAGCCATGGGTCTCTCCTATACCTAACACGACTGACCATAATAAATGCCCAAAAGTTAATTTTGCGGCCAAGATATTCTATAAAACAGCCCACAATTAATCGCATCCTTTTCCCGCGCCTGGTTCTAAGTGCACCCTTATCCCCTTAGTGTCACGATAACGGCCATCTGGTACTAAAAGCCATTCTTGTCAGATATTCTTAGATAACCAGTTACGAGGTGACTGTATAGTTAATGCCTCATTATTGTTTTATTAAGATTGGCAGGAGATAATGAGAGAAAAAGGAAAGATGAGGAGAGGCCAAAGACTTGTGGAAAAGGATACTGTTAGCGCTGGGTGTGGTTATTGTGGTAATCGGTCGCTAGGAACATCGACGCGCAATACGTTAAGCTGGATTCATACTACTATGTTGTGTCGTGTCGTGACGCCTCCTGACGCAGTGTTAGCCAATCAAAACTCGTTGTATTTTGACGTACTCCTGAACAGATTCGTTTGATTGGTGTATCCCGAGTCACGACACAACACGATACAGTAATGTGTCTGTGGCTTTACAGTGTTAATAGGCATGGGACGACGGTGTAGGCCAGTCAACAAGTACCAAGTACTTAATAAAAAAATAAAAAATGGTCAGCAAATCTACAGTCTACAAGGCCTACAAAGTTCTCACATTCACAACATATAAAAGAATCTATCACAAAGATAAATAAAATATGAAAACCTATTAAACGGTATTTAATGGCGGTAGGTAAGAGTAGACACATTTGGGAATAGAATTTATTCATGGTCCTTTAACTCAAAACTGTAATCTAAACTAGCAACCAACGGTGTTGCAAAGTTAAAGTCAAACTAATAATAAACTTAACTATTATCTGACCCAAAACTATCTTTAAGTAAACAGTAAACGTTGATTGATTAACAGATTCAATTTTATCAAAATGCCCACCCAATCTTTGTTTAACACTTAACAATGACATTAATTACACCCAATATAAGATTTCGCAAAACAATCAACTAATTAATTACTGGCAAATTACGCAAGTATTAAATTAAATGGAAATTTTGTTATTTTCCCGGAAACATGACCCAGGAAATTGGTTTCCGTGAAATAATGCTAAGTTATGTTGGTAATTATTTTGTAGCGATGTCAGTTACTAAAAGGAATTATAATAATTAATTAAGATAAGTAACTTAATCCTGGTATGTTCATTTTATGATGTTGGCTTAGTATTAATGTTAAGCGCCCTCAAAATGTAATAGTTGTAATTAATCTATTGATTCAGAATAAATGTCATTCCATAATTATATTGCTAGTAAATACTCGTAATACTATAACTATGTTAGTAAATTCATACACTGATTACTTATTATTGATATTTACAATTACTGTTTTATGACTTTATAATAATTTCGTTAAAAAAAAGGGAAAAACTGTATAGTCACAGAAATACCTAATCTATCTCTAACAAACTGCAAGCGGTTAAAAATACTTAACCATTTTTTTGATTTATAGTTTCGAGAATATTTTGGCAATCAATAAACAAAAAACGGAGCAATTTCGCAGTTCCCACATGTTTGTTTTAAAGTTACTAATCTAGCTATAACTTAGCTGTTGTTTGTTTCCTCGAAACTTTGGGAAGCATTGCCCATTCTCAACGACTACATTTGTAACGTACACTGCGTTTGAATTATTCAAAGAACCCTCGCATTTTGCACGGCGCAGGTTAAAATTAAGGCTCCCAAGGATTTTCATTTATTAAAGGAGTAATTTTAGTATAATTGGGCAACGCGATAGCATGAGCGAACCGCGCTGTAGTTACATTTTCATACTTAATTATTGGTGTGAAGATTTTAAGGAGTAGGCTGATTTATTGGCTCTATCCATACTAATCAATACTAATATTTATTAATGCGAAAGTGTGACTGTCTGTTACCTCTTCACGCTTAAACCGCTGAATCGATTTAGATGAAATTTGGTATAGAGATAGTTTGAGTCCCGGGAAATGACGTAGGATAGTTTTTATCCCGATATTCCCACGGGATCGACAATTATACGGGTAAAATGGGCGGGGAGCTGCTAGTACCTAAAATACTGGCATTCAGCTGCATCTGGACTGGAAGTCGACCCCAACATAGTTGGGTAAAGGCTAGGCAGATGATGATGACAATGCATGTTAAAAGCAGTTAGGAAAAAAAGCAGTGGCACTCGGAGAGTGCCGACAGACGTGAAAACAAAACACAAACAGAATACTTGCCATCACTCACTGACATATCGGATATACATTAAAACCGAGTACATCCCGAGGACAGCCGAACACATCAGAAGCGGGTATTTTTTTAAAATCACCTATTAGCCGCGTACTGACTGAGCGAGCAGCCTCGTGAGGCAGCCGCGTGAGGCAAATCCTCGGTCGGTCAAGACGAGCCTCGCCCGAGGCAAACCCACGCGCTGCCTCGCCCGAGCCTGCCGCGGCCCGAGCCAAACATTGTCGGTTTTTGTCTATGCTCTAAAGCGCCTCAGTAACTTTGCCGCGCGCACTCAAGACGGTTGTGTTTTGCCTCGCTTCTTCGAAGAACACCATGAATGAAGAACAGTGTCTCAAAATAATACAATTATATGGCGAATATAGACTACTTTGGGATGCGCTAAGTCCTGATTATACTAACAGGGGACTAAGAGAAGATGCGTGGAGAAACATAAACCGGGAAATGAACATTCCAATAACTGACTTAAAAAAAAGGAGACGTTCGACTAATGGCTCAGCCTCGCTCCGGCTTGGCTTTGCCGCGCGCGGCAGCCTCATGCATATTTCAATACAGAACGAGGCTGCCTCGCATGACAAACGTTGCGAAGCAAACGACCGAGGCAGCCTGACGAGGCTGCTCGCTCAGTCAGTACGCGGCTTATAAACAAAACACGCGCGGTGTCGCTTACGCTAACAGTGGCGCGAGTTCAATGGTTTTTTGCCATCTCAAATAATCCCCAACGCGCCTAAAGAAGTTTTCACTCAAAAAATGCGGTGTTCTTGGGAATTGGGTTGAAACTTGAATGTAAATGCTGTTGAGATTTTGGATATGCAGGTACCATATTATGCTAAGAGGTTTAAGCTACACTCATCTCTACTACTACCTATGGGTAGCAAAAATTCTATTCTGCAGTTTTGTCTAAACTAATATAGTAGAGAGAAGAAGATTTGTTGTATGTTTGTTCGTTACGTTTTCACGCTAAAACGGCTGAACGGATTTGGATGAAATTGGAGTATTCCATATAAAATAAAAAAAGTAATCAAAATCGGTTTAGCCGTTTTGGAGCTACCATGGCGCAGACAGACACACAGATACACACGTTAAACTTCTAACACCTCTCTGTTTTGGCGGGGGTTAGAAATAACTCAGTGTGTCTAACTTGAGCCTGAAGCGAGGCTCTTATTGAGTCAGTACTTAAATTTAATTAATAAAAGCATTAGTCCAATGAATTTACCACTTTTTCAAGTACGGTGAGGGCAAATCTAGTGATTTAAATCTTTAATCCTAACTGAATCAAACCGAATAACTACTCTTCACCGTAACTGCTTAGATAGATTATTATTATTACACATAATGTTAGTAAGCCACTGAAACCATAATCGTTAAGCCAGAGTCGGCTCAACTAACAATCAATTAGGTCAAGTTACAAACTTTATTTAAGCCCTAGATTTCACTTATTAAATCTAGCTTAGAGCGGTACACACCTGGTTTTGAATCGTTGGAGAAAATCATTAACATTTGATTATTGCTTAGACTTATAGAGGTTTGAGGAACAGCGTGTAAAGTTGACTCATCCCCCATAGAAAGTGGAGGATCCTCCGACCAGACGGGTGTTGTGTCTAGCGGTTAACTGCCCGATGATTCAAGTCGGGCCATTGTATATATGCTAGTTGCGCGGTAAACTCTGCTTGTGAGATGCAGGATTTTGCGTGACGTCATTATGACGCGAGGTTCACATGTGGTGTTGAAGATACCGCTACAGACTCATAATATCATGTCGGTTTTCCCCGAAGGTTAAGGCAGAGGTATGCTTATAGCACACTCACATTTCTATCAACTATTCTGAATCCTGATCCTGATCCTCTGAATCTGAAGGCTGGTGTGGTGTTATGTGGGGTGTTGTATTGATCTCGTTTGGAAATATCGTTACCGTGAAAATAATTGGCAAACATGGATGCGGTAGGTACAGCTGTAGGTATACACCTACTTACTCTTTGGTGGAGCCCTGGGGATGCTATATTATGATACTTTTGTCTCACGAAGTGACGCGCGCTATACTTGTGGTATGTGGTAACGAAGTGTTTGTAAACACGCTGTGAATGTGTGCGTGAAGATGAGTAGCATTAGCACAAAACACACACACGCACATACACTTTCGACTTCGTCATTGTATCGGACGGTACCGAGAGCTCCTGTGCTTGCACACACATTCGCAGCGTGTTTTTACAATTGGTAAACACAATCACGCACCCGCTCAGTTATGAAACCCAGCACAATAAACACCCAAGTGTATGCACCTCCTTAATAGGTAGGTAATACGGGCTGGTGTCCGCAACTCCACGTCAATGCGCGTATTTTGCGTACACCTCGTAAATCGCGTATTATGCACCTCCTTACACCGCACTTTGTTTAGAAAACATAACGTACACATGTACAGAGCCTTTGTTCTACCAATTTCAGGCGAAACTTTTTAAAATTCTGCTGAACTAAATTCTATTAGTTCAGACAAATACAGGGCATGTTAGTAGTTTATTGGAAAAGTTTTCGTTGCCTACATAAATAAGAACTGTCCAACATTGATGAAGTTTCAAAACGTTATTTAACTTTAATAGCTCGGTTTAGGTGCTATGGATGTCCGAAACAATTTTGTGTGTATTTTGGGATGTGTGAAAATAATGTAATAATGCTGGGTAGTGTTCGGAATGTTACACAATATTTTCTCGTCCCACATACCGCAGTGTCTCAAGACGAAAGTCTTTGACCAGTGCGTCTTGCCAGGGATGACTTATGGCACTGAGACGTGGTCGCTCACAATGGGCCTTATTAGAAAGTCACCCAAAGGGCAATAAAGAAGGCTATTCTTGGAATTACCCTGCGTGATCGAATAAGAAATGAAGAGATCCGCAGGAGAACCAAGGTAACCGACATAGCCCGAAGAATTGCCAAACTTAAGTGGCAGTGGGCAGAGCACATTGCTCGCAGAACAAATGGCCGATGGGGCCGAAAGGTTCTGGAGTGTCGACCGCGTACCAGAAGACGTAGCGTTGAAAGACCTCCCACAAGGTGGACCGACGACATTGTGAAGGCTGCAGGAACCCGTTGGATGCGAGAAGTACAGAACCGGTCGAAGTGGAGGTGCTTGAGGGAAGCCTATGTCCAGCAGTGGACGTCTTTCGGCTGGAATGATGATGATGATGATGAAAATAAATAATGATGCGTCCATATAGAAAGAAAAGAAGGAAAAAAAAAAAGAAAGATAGATAAACATTTTGTTTGGGAAAAGGGTAAAGTAAAGTAAAAATTAGGAACACTATAAGTATCCACGTGTCACATGCCACGTGCATATTTGAATTGAGGTGCTGATGATGATTTATGAGTTATTTATCATTTGAATTAACTGCAAACCTGAAGGAGTGTTTTTTGAACTTACATGATGAACGAACATAACCGTACCGGCACTCGTGCGGTCTGGTTGTGTTTTTTGTCGCGGATCGGATCGCTATCCCCACTGCGCGAATTGTTGTTTACGCACTTTCACGCGCTAAAGGTGTGCGTCGGACCTCCCGGCTGCTCGGCCCTACCGTGTGCCTTACGCGATTGCACTATGACTAATAACGTAAGCGCTTCACCGCGCTGTGTTACGCCTGTATTCAATAATGATATACAGAGTTTGTTGAATGATTCGTCGGACATGGATGCTATAGATGATGAGGGTACAAATAAAGAGGAGCTTTTACGAGCGAAAAAGCGAGAAAGAGAGGACAGTACTGAAGACGAAGAGGGTTGGACAGAAGTTAAGGGGAGTACAAAAAAGTTGTGTCACGGTAGCAAAAACTCTGTAAAAGAAGAAAAGTATGAGGTTTATGCGTCTTTCAAGGAACGTCTCCCGAAACAGTTTGCAATGGCACGTATTTTAAAAGAAAATAATATTACAAAAATTAGCCAGGTTAAATATTTAAGTCCTTTTAAAATACGTTTCCAGTTTGAGTGTGAATCGGCTGCTCAGAAACTTATGATGTGCGAGAAACTTCTAGAGAAAGGATGGAGGTTCCAGAAGGCCTTGCAGCTGGCTGTCTGCTATGGCTTAATCAAGGATGTAGATCTGGATCTTACTGATGAGGAGATCCGCGAAAATATTTCATGTCCGGCCCCCGCCAAGCTTATATCATTCAAGAGGCTAGACCGTCGCAACAGGGATGAAGGAGGTTGGTGCCCTAGCGAAACCCTTCGACTTTGTTTTGACGGGGGTCATCTACCAGCATCAGTTCGGGTATGTGATATAAACATAAAGGTTTTACCTTACATACACCAGGTATCCCAATGTTCCCAATGTTGGAGGTTAGGCCACATGCGGAAAATGTGCCCATCGAAAAACGTGGTATGTCCGAAATGCGGTGGGCATCATGAAAATTGTGACACTTTATTGTTTACCTGTGTCAACTGCAAGGGTAACCACATATCTCTTAGTAAGACTTGTCCAGTATATAAGAAGGAGAGAAGGCTAAGGGAAATTATGGCTGAGTTTGGTTGCACATACAGGAAAGCCCTAGAATGTTATGTTCCTCCCGAAAATGTCGATCCCCTACAAATTGTCGTTCCCCCTCAAGCTCCGGTAGCCTCAGAAAATCGTGTTTCTTCTACACCTCTTGCAGGCGAACCTTCACAAGTCAGGAAAACGAATTCGGGAACCTCCTTTCATCATACTTTTGCCGAAATTGTCCAGACTAAGGCCACTGTTCACAAAGTGCAAACTCCTACCATGGTCAGGGATGACCCTCCAAAATCCAAGATACAGTTTCCGAAAAATAAAAATAAGCCACCAAAAGAAGACTGGATGTTTTGGAATTCAGATGCAGATGATAAAGACATTTATCAATCACCTGATGATGCAGAGGTTACTGATGAATGTCCAGCTTTCAATGAGCTGTGGTCCAGAATAAAAGAAGTTATTTTCCTCAAAAAGACGAGCTTAATTTTTAAGATAAAGTGTGTCTACCAATTGTGCCTAGAATGGTTAACCTTAGTGTCAGTGAGTGTTGTTTCAGAGTGGCCGTGGATAAAAGCATTGTTTAACTTTTTCATTCCTTGTGATGGCTAACAAATTAGTTAAATTGAATATCTTACAGTGGAATGCCCAAAGTATTAGACCTAAGTTAGCATCTTTTCAGGAAATTTTATGCCAGGATAAAGTACATATTGCTGCCCTTAGTGAGACGTGGCTCGAACCAGAAAGTAATTTTAAAGTTAGTGGATATGATGTTTATCGCGCGGACCGGGATGACTCATACGGCGGTGTAGCTATTATAGTACACAAATCTGTTAAAGCGCAGCAGAGGCACGTTCACGTGAATAATATTGGTATCGAGGTAGTGTGCGTACAACTATTTAATTGTGATCCGTTCGAAAATATTGTTTCTGTCTATTGTCCAACTAGAGTCGTGACCACTCAGCAGGATTGGGAGAATCTATTATCTTTATGGCCATCCAAAACTTTGATTCTAGGGGACTTTAATGCCCATCACGTCAGTTGGTCTTATAAAACGGACCACAGAGGCAGTCTTATTCACGACTCGCTTATAGACAGCAACTTTTTTTCTTTGAACGATGGAACACATACGAGAGTTCGTTTGGTTGACAACAATTTGCAACAGACTTCCCCGGATATATCATTGGTTTCTACAGATATTGCGCTTAACATTGATTGGACCGTTATAAATGAAAATCTTGGCAGTGACCATTTAATAATCAAAATCTCAACGTTATGTAGGTCGCGCCTACCTTCAGTTATTAAAAAGAATTTCAGTAAAGCGGATTGGACTTCTTATAAAGGGTATCTGGAACAAAAATTTCGCCATTTGTGTTTACCAAATGATCTTCAAAAATCTTATGATGTATTTTTAGATATTTTGAATGACGCTGCTAACAAATTCATCCCGATGTTTAAATTTAACCAAAACCCTTCTTCAGATTTTACTCCAAAGCCGTACTGGACTTCAGAACTGTCACACGCTGTGGCTCATCGTAGGTTAGCACTATCCAAATTTAGGCGTAACCCCACTCCCGAAAACCTTGATGCTCTCAACAATAGGATAAAGACATCGCAGAAGTTAATTCGACAAGCTAGGGGAGAGAACTGGCAAAATATTTGTTCTACAGTTGATCACAATACATCGTCTAGTGAAATGTGGCGCAAATTGAGATGGCTGAAAGGTTACCGTTCGCCCAGACATTTTGTGGACGCCGTAAGTGCCACAAATCTTTTAAATTCTTTAACACCTGATTATGTTTCCCCACCGACCCCTACGGTTCATCATTGTAACCCTATATTAGAGTGCGAGATCTCGATCCAGGAGCTAGATAAATGTATCAAATCTAAGGATACATCTCCTGGATGCGATGATATATCTTATTCTATGATTAAGAATTTACCTGATGTAGGTAAATCTGTTTTACTATCGTTATATAATAAGTTCTTTGATCTCAGTTTTGTTCCCTCTCAGTGGCGCGACATTTGTATCATACCTATTCCAAAACCTGGTCGTGATCTTAGTAACATTTCTTCACTCCGACCTATATCCTTATTGTCATGCATATGCAAGATTTTCCATTATATATTATTTCGAAGATTGGAATGGTTTCTGGAAAAAATAGCTCATTTTCTGCGAACACAGTAGGCTTCCGAAGAGGTAGGTCGTGCTTAGATGGCTTAAGTTGCTTAATTTCCGCAATTCAAACTGCTTTTTCTGAGGGTTGTTCTACTATGGGTTGTTTTTTAGATATTAATAATGCGTATAATAATGTAAATAATACTGTTTTAATAAATGTTTTGGATAGCTTTCAAGTCGGGTCACGCATCTGCCGATATTTATGGAATTTTCTTCATAGAAGAGTACTCAAAATAAGATCTGGTAATGACTTTCTTAGCAGATATTCTGGTAGTGGTTTGGCTCAGGGTGATCCGTTATCCCCACTATTATTTAATATAATAACGTCGGATATTTGTAAACGTTTACAGAACAATATTTGCATATCCCAGTATGCGGATGATTTTGCTATTTATGTGCAGTGTTCTTCTGTTAGTGAGGGCGAACGCAAGATCCAGTCTGCTCTTGATCTAATCAACAGCATGTTAATGCATGTAGGTTTAGAAATTTCCCCCGCTAAAAGTAAAATTTGTTTGTTTAGTAGAGGTTTTCGTAGACCAGTTACAGATGTCCGTCTAAACGGTAATTTGTTAAACTTAGTAGATCATGTTAAATATTTAGGATTATGGCTAGATAGGGGTCTCCGATGGAAGAAACATATAAATGAGGTTCGTGACCGAGTTTTTAAACTGATTAATATTTTTAAGGTTTTAGTGGGACCCGGGTGGGGTGTTCATCCCAACCACTTAAGACGGTTATATATCTCTCTGATTCGTAGCCGCATAGACTTTGGTAGTTTTTTATTTGACAATAGCGCCGACACTCATTTAACCAAACTGGACAGATTACAAAACGTTTGCCTGCGGTTAATAGGTGGGTTCATCAAAAGCACTCCGATTCACGTGATGGAATCTGAATTGATGTTGCCTCCTCTTTTTATTCGCCGCCGATATTTAGCTGGTAAGTTTTACTTAAAATCTAAGTGTTACGATTTTCCTTTAATAGACATATTAGATAAGCTTCATGGTCTTTGTGGTAATAATCCTTATTGGAGAAATAAGAAAAAACCACTGTTAGTTATGTCTCATGATGTCCTAAAGCAAGAACATATGTACTGCAGTAGTAAAATTGGCATGTTCTCCATGGATACTTGGGTCAGCAATATGGACTTATCACGTATTATAAAGCCTAGTTTAGATTTGGTTGATAAACCTAAGCATTGTTATCATGTACATAACTTGAGATCAATATGTTGTAAGTCTCTAAGTTCACAATATTCTGGCTTTTACTGTATGTATACGGACGGTTCTAGACATGAGAACCATTGTGGTGCAGCCTTTTTTGATTCGCAAGTTGGTACCTTTTTCAAATTCCGTATTTCATCAAAAGTTTCAATAATGCACCTGGAGTTAATCGCTATCTCTGAAGCTTTGGCTTACATCAAATCTTTGAACGATGATCGGTTTGTTATTTTCACTGACTCGAAAAGTGCCCTTCTTCATCTGTTGAGATGCACGAGTTCTTCACCTTTCAGGGGGATTCCATTGGCATATAGTATCTTAGGGGCCATCACTGAACTTGTTACCAAACATAAAACAGTTATATTGCAGTGGATTCCTTCTCATGTTGGACTCGATGGTAATGAGATGGTTGATCGTTTGGCAAATGAAGCCGCGTCTGATGGAGAATTGTATGTGTGTCCTCCATGGCATACTGAACTTTTACCCCTAGTTAGAGATAGATGTTTTCAATCCTGGTCCGAATATTTTGATAAAAGATCTCTAACGAAGGGTATTTGGTACAGGACGATTCAGCCATCGCTTCCACGTTTGCTTTGGTTCAGCGAGGGCAGGATGAATAGGCAAGAAGTTGTAATAGCTTTGAGACTCCGATCCGGCCATGTTCCTCTCAATAGTTTTGGTTTTATGATGCGCAAAGTTGATTCGCCCAATTGCGCTGTCTGTGGAGTCATAGAAGATGTGCATCACATCTTGACGGAATGTAGTCGTATTGGAGTCCTAAGACGTCAAGCTTTTGACAATAATTTTAATGTAGGCTACTATAATAGCGTCCTGGCCGCACCATTGTCAGATGAGGCCAGAACACTATATCATATTATTATTATGTGTACAAGGTTGCGGGTAGGTTAGTTTGTTATATTTATTGTATCCAATAATCGGGGTGACATATTCTTTATAGAAAAAACCCTGTAAATAAATAAAGATTAAAAAAAAAAAATGATGAACGAATTTCAGTTTGGCACCAACAAAGACATCGCGAAAAAAAGCTCTCTGAGTACCAGATTTTTTTTTTGTTTTTGGGTTTTCAGTCTTTTCAATTATATAGTCGTCAAGACCGTATTTTGGTTATTGTAGTCAATCTCATTGGATATCATAGTGCACAAGTGTGTACGCAGACACAGGTGCACTTTCTCTTCACTCACTCTCATAGTCCGATGGGACGGCAATCCGACACGACCAGAGAGAGATCAGGCGCAGGACCAACAGTTTAACGTTCTTTATGAAGCATGGGTGTGTTACACCGCCAACTTCCAAAATCCGGGCTGTTACTGAGAAATTCTTAAAGGAACAAAATCAAAAATACTTTACCGGACCTGGGAATTGACCCCTGTAAAAATCCCACACTCCCCGACCTCCCTCCCCAGAGGTCGGGTGCCTTTTGAAGGTTTCCACCGACAACAAAAAAAAAAAAGGTACCCACGCTCAGCAGTCGCGCTTGCGAGACCAACGGGGCAGTTCGGCGGTGGGGCTTCAATTGACGACACGGTTGGCGCAGTGGCTGAGCGATCGACTGCTGCGCTGCGTGTCGTGGGTTCGATTCCCGCACGGAACAAATATTTGTATTGCCTACAAGTAGTTGTTCCGGGTCTGGCTGTTTGTGTATGTGAATTTAAATGTTTGTAAACGTACCCGCGATACAGGAGTAATTCCTAGTGTGGGGCAAAGTATAAAAAAAATAAAGAATTATACCTACACGTTGTATGCATAGTAATAACGAAATGTTTTCTCATTTATCTATATTCGGTATCTGCATTTTGTAAATCTTTTACGTAAATTCGTCGCTCGCATGACTAAAAGTCTTAACTCATTTTTTAGCTGATTTGAGTTGGGACAGCTGCATTATCCTATTCGTGATTCTTTACATTTTGTTGATATTCAAAATGGTTATATTTTGAGATCCAAATAACATAGGTCGGTTAGTGAAAAATGTAAAGAATCACGAATGGAGGAGTGTGGTTGTCCTAACTCAGATCAGCAAAAAAATGAGATAGGACTGTGACGAATTGAGGTACTATAAACAGGTTACAATAAAAAAGAAAATGTACGACAGGATTGACCGCTTCTTGCCTTCAGAATGTAAATCAGCTACCATTGTAACCGAGAAAAAGCGTCTCTCAAAAACGTCCTACTGATTTACATAATTATACTTTTTAATAGAGGTACCTAAATCACGTTTCATTTTCCTTATTTCTTTGGCAGAGAAGAGTGTAATGAGTGTAATTAGCTAAGCGAAAAGTAAAAAACATTCTCTCAGACATTTTTTTCTATAATTTTAACCAGGTTTAAGGGAAGCAGAATAGATGATGGTTATTCTTCAGGCGTTCTTGTTAATAAGAAGTAGGTATTAAGTCTCTTCATATTATCTGGACAAATGTTAAACTAACTAGTCCCTTCCAAATAAACAAGGTGGATAAACTTGTGTTAGGAGACTCCGCTCTTCTATAATTTAATTAGATAATAAATGGATGCGTAGATGAAGATACGAGTATGATATTGTGTCAAAAAGAGTATAAAATGCGGCTGGCGCAACACTAATGGGATTGGGCATAGGTTATTTTAAGGTTTAAGGCTCCTACAAACAGGCGCGACGCGCGACGCGAATCTCGCACGACACTAAGGCACCGCTCGTTGCACGACTTGCGGTGCCTTTGAGTCGCGCACCATTTTATCGCGTGTCGCGCCTGTTTGAAGGAGCCTTTACTTGTTAAAATAATAAACCATTTTGCTTTTCTTTTTTCATTTATATCTTCGATCCATTCCAGGTAAAGTAGCAAGACTATTTTCAAAGGACTACGAGGAAAAACAACTAATGTTAATACTAACGACTTGTGTGTATCCAGCAAAGTCACAAGAAACTATCTACAAGCATTAAATAAAATGTCAAAACTTCCTTTTTCTTTTAAAAGAATGGCGATGCTCCCCTGGACCACCAACTTTACTGAACCATTATATTATACTTTCTTACCCTTTATTAGAATTTCCCAGGAACGGTACAATACAGGCTATTGTACCGTTCCTGGGAAATTCTAGTCTTGAACGCCTTTGAAAGTTTCCAAAGATTTACGAGTTATCTTTTATATGGCCGGCATGTGCTCCTTTTAAAGTTAGAAGTCTTTTAAAAGAAGGGGGTAATTATTAAGGCGTCTTTTGTTTTTGGGTGTTGGAAGGTACCTAGACATTTTAAATTTGAAATGTAATTTATAGAGGTCCTCGATAAAAATCAAAATTCAACGAATTATTTCAGGATAATGAGTAAAATATCTACCGCTGCCAGAAGGCTAATTCTGGTTAAAGATATTTATTTCTCATAAAGAAATTTACATTTCACTGACATGAGAACAAATTGAAACATAAAGTAAAAACTAGTCATTGTCCTTCGACACTCGGACTTACAGAGAGTAGAGACTTACTTAGAGTATTCTATTCTATTCTATTCTATTCTACAACTTAACAGACGTATTTCACTATGTATTACATTAGTAGGTATTACAAATATTTCCGTTGTTAAAATCGTTCAAAATCTTGTCATAATCTTATCTCAGCAACAATCAGTGTCAAAGCTTGTCAAAAAGGGTAAATTAGTTGTATTTTTGATAGATTAATACTGATTTTATAGTGACGCCCCCCAACTAGATGAACCAACGACCTTAAGAATGTGGCTGGGACGGACTGCTGGTCCTGGCGCAGCCTGGGAGAAGCCTATATCCATCAGTGGACTGCGATAGACTACGATATGAGTTAATTGATTATAATGCGAACGTTCATAAAAAGTTCAGTTCAGTTCAGTTGAAGTTCAGTTCTTCTTCCCATGACCAACTATTTCAAACCATGTAACTTAGGTAATCTACAGCCTGAGCACAATTTTTTTTTTTGCAAACCGTACCTACTTCTTTTTTCGAAATATCAAAATATGGCTACTTACCATTGACTTATGAATAAATCAAACAATACCTATGTCAGATACCGAAGTCAATGCAAACGGGAGTAAAACGGAATTTCCGGAAAGTCCCAAATTAAGAGGAAATCTGCTCGTTTAACTTAATCATAAACATAAATCCGAGATCCTTTTGATTTAAACAATAAGACGAAGAAGTCGTCGTTAATTATTTTTAAAATTCCTAGAAAACCATTAAATAAATAAATAAATTTAATCTTTTACTGAGAATTATTTTTATGGTTCCATTGATATATATCAATGTATGGTTCTCACAAAACCTGCAAGTCAAGTAGATACGTCACATCACATCTTCTAAGTCGATAATATAAAAAGGCTAAAACAAATATTTTGTAGACGAAGAAAAATAACCTAAAAACCATTTGATTTTTACGACGGAAGCCATGTTCATTCTTTTTTTTTGACGCACGTTATGATGTCCTTTTCTACCAAGTGCTAATATTTTTTTTAGATTTACAAAAAATTATGTATAGTATTGGTATTTATCTGCATCCGGTTAGACTGGAAGCCGACCCCAATATAGTTGAGAAAAGGCTCGGCAGATGATGATAAATGTATAATACACGCTAGTTTAAAGAATGTCTGAATTAATAAAGTTTTTGCTATTGATCTTGTAAAGGCAAAACCATAGATAATAATACCAAACTAATTATTCTTCTAACAGATAACTTTAAAAACACTTATCTAAACTAATATTATAAAGAGAAAAGATTTGATTTTTTAATGTTTATTTGTTATGCTTTGACACTTAAACGGCAGAACCGATTTGTATGAAACCTGGTACATGCTTGCACCATGACATGGATTAGGACATATGATACTTTTTATCCCGATATTCCCACGGGTTCGAAGTCTGGTTATTTAATAAAACATTAAGTAAATATTTCTTGGTATTTAATTAGTTATTTATACAAGTTGAATACAAACGTTACAGACACTTCTCATATCTTAAATATTCTAACCCAGGAAAAAAAGCCCACACGTAACATTCAAATGGAAAAAACGCCCGCCTCGTATTTGCGGAATTTCTCATTCTGATTTGGTCCGCAGGCGTTTCCTCAAACATCCGTAGAATTAAACTTTTGGCTGAAGAAATTAAATGCTAACATAATTAGCACTTTGTCGCAAGTTTTAAGAGATTTGACGACGGAGCAGATGATTTATTATATGACATTTGACATTTAAATCTGGTGTACCTTGAGAGATTTATTACTGAAAACAAATGAAATAATTGTAAGCTCCGACTGCGGTTGGCCGCGTCCTTACTGAAAGCGACTGTCGTGCAAGTACGCTATCATTGCGCTATTTTATATGAATTCTAGCTTCTAAAACCCGTATGGTATGTCGATGCCCATGAGGCTTCACCGGGGTTCAAAGTATTCCCATACCAAATTTTATTAAAATCAATCGAACCGTGTCGGAGATTAGCCGAAACAAACCGACAGACAGCCAGATACAAAAAAAAATTGTTATATGTGCCGTATATACTTTCATATAATTATGCAATTAATAAAGGCAGTTATTTTGACAAATTAACCCTTTCCAAGGTGAAGTTACCAAACAACCAAACATATAAGACAAGACTTAGTAACACAGGGAACATCGACGCGGAATCTGTTATCTTGGTTTCAGTACATGATTCTGATCCTCCTGTGTTGAAATTTTTCGTCAGTTATTAAACAAGTAAGAGATGTCAGACTTCCCTAAAAAATAAATGTGCTAATACATTATTATTTATATGAGAATTATTAGAATAACGACATCCCTCCACTTTTTATTCTGATTAGATTTAACTGAGCATTTTGCTCATATTTTGGACCCCGGTTCGTTAGTCATGAGCCTATTAACACGGTATCATAAAGTAGGTAGTGTAAAGTAAAGTAATACTTTGTTGTACTGTCCTATTAAGCTTAACCACTGTCCTAACTCCCATGGTAACCTTTATGACCCGCTACCTCTTATCACTTCCCCCAACAACCTCGCGAGCTGTAAAGAGTTAGAACAAAGGACGCCTAGAGGTTAACGACAGGAACCAGCCACAATTACAAATGAAACCCTGTACGCTTGTATTACTGCTGATAGTACACTCCTCACCCTTGATGAGGACTTGCATATTTTACCGTATATTTTTTTGCGGGTCAGGTTTTAAACTTAGCTTCGTCGCAATTTAAAGGATTGACCAACTTTAATTAAAGTTGGTTCTACATTGGACTTTGGTGGCGAAGTTGTTGCAAATATCTTCATTAGTGGGTAGTAGTGGCGGTATGTAATAAATGTACGTATCTGGGTGTTGATTTTAAATTTAATGAAGTTTTCTCGTTTAAATGGAAACCGAGTTGGTAACTAGGTGTCTCCTTTGAACTAAGATGGTATTTGGAAAAAACTGCTGAATTTGACAATAATTCAAACGGCGTGTTCCGTTCAACTTTTTTTCTTTTCCTTTTTGTTCTCTTTTTCATCTCAAATCAGTTAATTAACATTTTCCTTAACTTTAGGTACTCTCCAAACTGACGAGGAAACTCAGCCGTTGTAAAAAGTCAAAAGTCATTTATTCTAATTACAGTCCCCATAACGCTCACCCTTCAAAACTTTTTAGTGTTGTAGCGGGGAAGAAGTGGCGCAACAAACTTCCATATATTATGCTGTATTAGTTTTCCAAAAATTACGTACGTTAAGAGCGTTTACGCCGTACGGCATTTCATAAAACTTTCAAGCCCTTGTTTTTCGAAATGAATGGTTCATGTTTTTAATTTACCCACAAAGTTTTGATTTTTGTTTCGCATGTATCTTCGATGTCTTGTTATGAACGTTAATCGTATCGTTCGTCTTCTTTTAATATTTGTGCGTGTCTATACTAGCTCTGCTCATGAATGTCACCATTATTATTTTATCGTTAAAATATTTCTTATTAAGTGAAATTTGTAGTGAATTTCTTTTGAGTATATAAAGATTCTTTAACCACAATGAACTAATTTTAATGAAACTTTATACGCATAAGCAGGATACAAAGGTCTAAAAAGTTACTTAAGAACATTTTCGAAATGTCTTTTTTTTTAAAGATAACTGGAAATCTCTGTTGTTATGAAAACATTTAAAATCGGTCTAATTTGGCTGTAACACTATTTTTCGAAAATGTTCTTAAGTAACTTTTTAGACCTTTGTATCCTGCGTATGAAGTTTCATTAAAATCGGTTCATTCATTTCGAAAAGCAAGCTTGAAAGTTTGTATGAAATGCCGTACGGCGTAAACGCTCTTAAACCACTAAGTTATCATCATCTGCCTAGCCTTTTCCCAACTATGTTGGGATCGGCTTCCATCTAACCGGATTCAGCTGAATAACAGTATTTTACATGGAGCGACTGCCTATCTGACCTCCACAACCCAGTTACTGGGTAATATGATACCCCTTGGTAAGCCTGGTTGTCCGACTGTCGGGCTTCTGACTACCCGTAACGACTGTTATGCAACTTAGGTACTCTAGCTTTTGGAAATTAACTGGCAAATTCATATTTATTATATTTTCAACTAGCTGTTGCCCGCGACTTCGTCTATAATCCAGCATAAAAAGTATCCTATCTCCTTTGCCAGGTCAAGGTCCAGGTGCCAAATGTCATCCGAATCCGTTCAGACGTTTTAGCGTAATAGCGTAAGAAACAAACAAACTCACTCTCGCATTTACATGTAACATTGGTTAGGTTTGAGCAATACTTTTCTCGCCCGATTTTTCCGGAGTAACAGTGTAAAGAGAAAAAAGTCGAAACAAAAACACGGCAACTAATTTTTCAAACTTTTAATTGCCTAAGCTATGTCCAAAGACAGTATAAAAGTTACTCTCAGAACAAAATACTCGTTTATTTTTACGGCAGGGATATTTCTCTAGAATGCTTGATGGTTAGGCTACAAAGTATTTTAACACTCTTTTTATAATTGAGTTTTGGCGTGGAGAACTGATGGTCCCACTACGAACGAGCGACGACGTAACTGTACGGATTTTAAATGAAAAAGCAACCGTCCTATAGTATTTTCGTTTATATTTTTGCGACAGAGTCAATTTCATCTATAGATATTTACAATGTCTTCAATCAACCAACCAACTCCTACCAACGCCTATCGCGTTGCAATAACCTGTCCTCCGCCTACTGTATCCAGTCTGTCCCAGCTGTGCACCTTTTGAAGGAAAAACCGCGTAAGCCGTGTATCCGCAAAAGTAATGTGGGACGCCCGTGCCACTAGCTAGATGGACTGACCAAATACAGTCCGGCCATCGAGAAAATGCGTTCTTGACACCCTATAATTTCAAACATCTGTTAATTTCAAACAAACACGTGTTTTGCAAATTTGATCTTTATTAGCCACTAGAAATGTGGCACTGGCAAATGTTAAGAACGCGTTCTCTCGGCGGACGGGGTAAATATTATGTGAGTCTTCCCAATTTAAAAATTGTTCGAATTTACGTTACATTTTAAGGCTCCTTCAAACAGGCGCGACGCGCGACCCGAATCGCGCGCGACACAAAGGCACCGCTCGTTGCGCGAATTGCGGTGACTTGGTGCGGCGGGATTTTATCGCGTGTCGCTCCTGTTTAAAGGAGCCTTTACTCAGCGAGTTAGTGCTAGGCCCACGGTTATTAAAATTCTGATGAGCCCTGTTAAGAGACATAATATAGTCGCAGGTGACAAGGACCATTACTTTTAGGGCATCATAATATTTTGCGAGGGTCTGCTTGAAGCATCATAAATATTATGTTACTCTGAGTGATTTAATTCTCTTTGATAACAAACATAAGAAATACATTTAAATATATATACAGTTTGGTTTTCATTCAGGAGAAATTATAGTCCTGAAATAGTGGTTAAATATTAGTGGTACATTTAGATGAATCCTACTATATGAATATAGCATAATAAGCCTATAATGATTACAATAATTAACCCTCAGCAACCTGGCCCGCGTGGTGGATTACGGCCCATTCCCTCTCACTGAGAGGAGGCCTGCGTTCGAGCAGTGGGGTAATTCTCGAAAGGTTAGACAGAATATATAAAAGACAAATGATCGCGTTACACACGAAGAAAACCTTTTGCTTTTCATTGACAATAAGAACATAAAAATATAACAGAAATAAGCTAAGATAAAAGTACACCTTTGTTAACCCAAACGAATATCTTCAACATTAAGAATTTTTCAAAGGAAAATAATTCACCGTGAATTGAAAAGGGGCGGTCACAAGAGAGTTAAGGCAATTAGGCTAATTGGCGATGTCTTGTTCCAGAGTACATCTTAAATGTTAATCTCAAAGTACACATATATATATTATCACACTAGAACAAAGATTGTACTTGCTTATCTTAGCTTGTAAGCCGTTACCTTGATTGAGAATGAAGGCGTTGTTTTCGTAGTTACTTTTTAGAAAGCAAAAAGGGAAAGTATTTATTTATTTTGGACTAAAACAGGCGCACATAATTAACGAAAGGAAAAATAAAAGTTTGGCAAAATTATGCATAACCAGCCTATGTATAAGGTTCCTACTGCTGTAACACAGACCTGCTCTTGGTAGGAGGGAGTGGGTTGTAATCCACCACGCAGGCCCAGTGCGGGCGGGTGGATGTCACATGCCTTCGAATTTTTGGTTCTAGAACATACCGGTTTCCTCACGATGTTTTCCTTCACCGTTTTGAAAGCTGTGGTGTCTGGGTTGAGTCTAGGAACTACAACTCGAAAGTCGCGGCAGCTACCACTTGGCCACCACTGCTCAAAATCATGCGCCACGAGCCAAGTTGGCCAAGGGCTTGTGACAGGGGAGCATAAAAGAAGAAAATGTGTTACACCAACCCCAAGTACAATGCCAGGAATCCTAACACAATCTGCCTAACCTTTACCCAACAATGTTGGGGTCGACTTCCAGTCTGACCGGATGCAGGTGAATACCAGTAATTTACATACAAACACAACCCAGCTACTGGGTAATACGATACTGGTAAGACTGGTTGTCAGACTGGCCAGGAATCCTTACTCTAGTATTATAAATGCGAGAGTGAGTTTGTTCGTTTGTTTCGAATGAAATTTAGCACCCTGCTAGACCATGACCTGGGTAAAGGTATAGGCTATTTTTCATCCTGGATTGCAGACGAAGTCGTGGGCAACAGCTAGTAGGATTATAAAAAAAGGGACGGAGGGAAGGGCACTGCAACTGGCACTGGTAGTGACGTAAACTCGGGTGATCGAAACACGCCAGCAGTGAAGGCACTCCATTATCAGTACCATGGATTTTGATGTGTGTTTCTATTTGTTTCAGATTATGAAGCCCTGCGGGGGGCAGAGCCTCGTCCAGGCGCTATGTGGAGTGCGAGCGTGTTCTTCCTTACACAGATAGTCGTTTGTCAATTTACTACAGGTCAGTTCCAGAACTTTCTATTTACTTCTTTTAATTGCTCTGTATAAACAAAGACCAAGGGAATTGGCATCAATGTATGATTCCGATTCCCTTGTTCACAAACTAAACTAAATTTAGGTTCAGTGCGTCTTTTTCTTTCTATTTCATTAAGAAAAGGATTAAGGAAGGAAGAGAGGATTAAGAAAAGGAAGGAAGGATAAATTGTAATTTAGTCCTGTCAAATTAATGTCAAATTAGTGTCAAATTAGTGTGGGATTTTTACCTCATCAAAACCACCCCAGTGATCACCATCAGCACATAGGGGTGTCCCGGTTCCTCTTAAAAGACCAATTCCGGAAGCCCTGTGCAACGCATGTAAGGAATTAGTGTCAAACTGTCAAATTAGTGTGGGATTTTTACCTCATCAAAACCACCCAAGTGATCACCATCAGCACATAGGGGTGTCCCGGTTCCTCTTAAAAGACCAATTCCGGAAGCCCCCGTGCAACGCATGTAAGGCACATAGGAAACTGTAAAGGAACCACTGCGCAGAACGTACCTACTATTTAACCAGAGAATTTCAAGAGTTCCATAATGAGCGAAACGCTTTCTCATCCCAGTAACACAGGCACACCAACCTCATTTCTCTTTATTACTGCCCTTATCCCATTTACGACTTAGCAACTTACACTTATTAAGTTATACTTAATTAAATTCATAATCTCAGATAATTTACATCCCAGCGCCGCCGGTTACTCAAGAATCTACTTTAGCGTTATTTAGTTTTAGTTGATTTTGAAATGACAATCTGTAATAAAAACTCCTGTATCCGGTTAGACTGGAAGCCGACCCCAACATAGTTGGGAAAACGCTAGGCAGATGATGATGATGAATCTGTAATAAAAATTCCCAAAAATTTTTTTTTGTTTTCGATGTAATTCGAACTTTCATTATTTCAGCCCGGAATCACCTTAGCTGGGTATAGGCTTTCCCTTTCTCCTGCCATACTTACCGGTTCCATGTATCCCTCATTCAAGTGTTTGCTGCGACTTTGACGTTATCGGCAACCCCACGCGTTTTTGGACGACTCCAGTTTCTTGGGCTTAACCTTGACATTGTACGCAAAATACGCGCATTGACGTGGAGTTGCGGACACCAGCCCGTGTTACCTATTTAACCTTGACATTGAGTTAGTTGTCCCAAAACTTGATAATTATCTCAGATACTTGATAATAATTCAACCATTATCCTTCTTCCACAGAAAACCCACAAACAACGACAACAGAAGAAACCCAAACGGTGACAACATTCTACGCGCTCAGCACTGGCATTGTCCCCGCGCCAGTGATGCTAAGACTTGGCAACTCAACCATCGACAGCACCAAGTCTTTTAAAGTACCCCAGCCTTCCCAAGACCCTGCGACCTCTAAACCTACTAAGGTAGACATGGTACCGCATGTAGTGCTGAAGAACACGTACTTCGATCATGATAGGAAGTATGGCCCGAGTTTTGAAGATGCTCCCGATGGAAACATAACTAAGATTACTGTGCAGTTAGGAGAAGATGCGCATTTGAACTGCAGAATTAGTTTGCTGCAAGATAAAACGGTGAGTGTGCATCACTTTTACTATTATACCATAGCTTATAAGTACGTTAGTATAGCGGCATGCGACCACGGGAAGGTACTTTCTTGTTTCATCCTTTTCAGTAGTCGGGTTTTTTTTATTCAGGATGGGAAATCATCAAATGACCCCTCCCGCTCTGGGTGGAGCGCAAGGGAGTGTCAGACTCTTACTGACTAAAACCCACCCGTGTGGCCTTCCTTAGCCCTTTATGTTCCGGGCCAGCGGTAACCCTTTCGGACAATCCCGCTGACCCGGCAGGCTTCGGCCCTGACGGGCCCCTTCGGTTGATGCTGACATCTCTTTAGTTATATTATTTTAAATTTATATTATTATAAATTAATAGTTAAAATTATTTTTTTTAACATTTTCTCAGTTTTTAAATGAGTGCTAAGTATCAATAAGTTTTAATCATGATCCCAGCCAGTTTGAAGAATTTTTGCGGCCTACCAATATGTCGTTTCTTAGGTATTGTTCGTCGAATCGTTGAGCTCCTTAAGTTCTGAGTTGAGCGGCAAGATTACTGACAAATGCGTGCACTGATTGGACAGGTTTACTCAATCTGTGTCCTTCTTTCCTCAAAAGACCATTTAAAAGATTTATAAAATTCTATCTATTCGTATTCTAAAAAATCTCAAACATGTATGCAAAGGTGGGTCAGCTAATTGCAGTAACTGGCTGTACTTTGCTTCTTCTTTTATCGATTCATAACCTCTTCCGGGCTTAAAGTAGGTACTGGAAGCACAACGAGCATATTACGTGGGATAGCACTGTTTTAGCCAGTTTGGCTAGCGTCTGTTTCCTCACCCAAGATAAGGCAAGCTCTTTCTTTTAAACAGACACCATTTAGATTACGAAACCCTATATTTTCTTAAGTAGCTAATCTACTTAAAACTGTTAGCGTGTTAACAGCCGTTTTGCAAACCAAGTACCTATTATAACTCGCTTTGGTAAAAACTGTTTGATTCACTTAGCTTTGAAGAAAATTTGTTGTGGTAATGTTCATGTTTTTGCTAGAGTGTTTAGGCCTAGATTTTGGATAAGCTAGTAAACTCATGGTAAACAATTTTATTTTACGCCCATTAAAGCCTCAACAAGTGTCGATAATTACGCGAGCCATACACCTAATCCGTCATCGGCCGAACAATTTATTTATGTTCGTACGTCGTCGGTCGGACTCGGCCGATCGAACGAAACTCATGCAAAAGATAGTGATTGCGTACAATGCGTGCCACGAAAGATGAGACTTGACCCCGCCTCCCCGCTCTTTCCGCCGCCCCTATGACGTCCGGTCCCGTCCCGCACTCAGACCTCATACCGCTAAAGATACCTAAAATCGTGTACTGCGCATATCAAACCACGTGGTGTGTCAAGTCTCATCTTTCGTGGCATGCATTGTACACTACTTGCACCGACATCGTTCGATGACGTCCGACAGGTAGGTGTTATATGATGGTAGAGCAGTGGTGGCTCAGTGGTAACGGACACGACTTAAGAGTTGTAGGTCGTAGATTCGAACCCAGACAGGCGCTTTTCTTTGTGTAAATTATTTCATCACCACTGCTCTCAAAAACGGTGAAGGAAAACATTGTGAGGAAACCGACACGTCCTAGAACCAAAAATTCGAAGACATGTGACATCCACCAACTCGCACTGGGCCCGCGCGGTGGATTACGGCCCACTCCCTCTCACGGAGAGGAGGCCTGTGTCCCAGCAGTGGGAACATTTATAGGCTGATTGTGATGTAATGATACGTTATAGTGCATTCAGTTGGCGTTTTTTGTGCAATCAACCTCTCGCTACCATACTTGATGACTGGTTTATCTTTTTGAGATGACAAAAGTTATTGTTGTCTTAGGGATCAGAAGCCTAATTAGTTTTTTAAAAACAAAACACGACACGGCCTACAACTATTTATTTAAATTACAAAAACCGTTACAAGAAAATAATTCAATATGATCGCTAGTACGCGTTCGTCCCATCCGAGCTTCGCAGCAAAAGTGCTAGAGGCGAGTGACCACACGGCTCATGGTGTGTCACCCCCTCCACTGACAGCGTCATCGCAGCGATGTGATGTCCCCGCCCTTTCTGCTGTCAAAACCTCTAAGAGTTGTATATCTCGTACAGTCGTACGTACGTGTGGGTGGTTTATATCACTGACATGAGGCCTACAGTGTACACAAGTAAAGAAGGAGCGTATGTAGACTTTATAACTTTGAAAACATTTAACTGTAGCTCCATGCGTTAATCGTTTACAGACTATCTTACCTCATTTCTATATAATTATTAGTAGAGCCAATGTCCTACACCGTTCAAAATAAAATCACAATGATGCTTCTTTTTTTTAACTCGTCAGATTTAATATTAAGTCTCTTTTAAATCAACCAAGAATGCTACTATATTAGAATAATCACTTCTGTCCATAGCAGTTCAAATATTTAAATTAATATCATCTGCCTAGCCTTTTCCCAACTATGTTGGGGTCGGCTTGCAATCTAACCGGATGCAGCTGAATACCAGTATTTTACATGGAGCGACTGCCTATCTGACCTCCACACCCCAGTTACTGGGTAATACGATACCCCTTGGTAAGACCAGTTGTCAGACTTTCGGGCTGACTCCCCGTAACGACTATCAAAGATCCACGAATGACAGCCGGGACCAACGGCTTAACGTGCTTTCCGAGGCATGAAAAACTCTGTAAAAATATTCCTCGTGTTGTATTCTCAGAAAATGTACCTTTAGAGATTTTATTAGAACTTGTAGATAGACATAAGATCCTTTATTATCTTATAAGGTTTCTGTATCGTTGAACATATAAAATTGTTCAGAAGTTTACGTAATTTGATATCATAATGGTGAGTACATTGGAGTTGTTCATTTATTACGTATGATAATTTTAACCAATTTATGATCTCCCCTCTACCCTACGTAAGATAAAGTAAGACTTGAATGAACCCCCTCCCCCCTTGAATCTTACGTAAGATCAGTATTTACCAGAATTGCAAAGAAAAAGTAGCATTATTTGTTTTGCTTACTTTTGTGATCTTACTTAAGAATAATCTAGACATCTCTATTTTTTCTTATATGTGGGTGTATGTAAGAAAAATAAGGCTTGTTTGGACCCCCTACCCCCTTTTTTTTTTTAGGATGTGAAATCATCAAATGACCCCTCCCGCTCTGGGTGGAGCGGAAGGGAGTGTCAGACTCTTACTGACTAAAACCCACCCGTGTTCCTTCCTTAGCCCTTTATATTCCGGGCTAGCGGTAACCCTTTCGGACAATCCCGCTGAGCCCAGCCCCCGCCCCCCTCAAATCGCTTTACGTAATAAACGAACAGCCCCATACCTATTGTTGATTTATTCCTCGATCCTCTGCTAGTTCGTATTCTGTTTTAATCTCTGTCTTATCCACTTTATTTCGGTTCGTGTTCAAAAAATAGTTCTGTTTGCATGCCGACGGTATTGTTTGGTTAGGCGATATTGTTTTTTGTTGGTTTTGTAGCGAAAGCAGTGGTAGCCTTGAGCCAACGGTCGCGACTTACGTGTTGTAAGGCCGTGGGTTCGAACCCCAGCAAGCACATAACTTTGTCTAAATTATTTCATCACCAATGCTGCCAAAAACGGTGAAGGAAAATGCGTGAGGAAACCGGTGTATCCTAGAACCAACAATTCGAAGACATGTCACATTCGCCAACCCGCACCGGACCCGCGTGGTGGATTATGGCCCACTCCCTCTCACTGAGAAGAGGCCTGTGTCCCAGCAGTGGGAAACATTACAGCTGATTATGCAAAGGCGATATTGATTCGTTCAATGTAGTACAGTACCCGGCGATAAATATTGCACATCGACCTTTGGAAAGAGACAATCGGCTAATTTCGGCTTCGCAGAGCATTATCTCTGTCGCACGAAATACAAACAGTCCGGTATCTATTAGGAGCTGTTAAAACAATTATGATTTGCTTCTTTTGATAATTATTTTTATTCTTTGTATAAAATAGACCAATCAATCAAGGTCGATGTGCAATATTTATCGCCGGGTACTGTAACTTTAATCATCGTTTATAAATAAACCCCCTAGTGTTTAATAATGTACTGTAGTATGGAACCCTCCGTGTGCGATTTCAAATCACACTTGACCGCTTTTTAAGCTAATAATTTGAGCGTGTGTGCGTAGGTCTACAACCAATATGTAGCTAATCATTTATTCCCACGAGTTACCAGTTTGTTATCTTAACCAATAACGGTCGGTAACATATTGAAATTGGACATTATTGAAGATAAGACCCGCACAACACGATAATCGAGCGCCATATTATTTTTCCTTTGCACCCAAATCAGCTTTAACGAGGTATAATTAATTATGTACCAGAATACTACCATTACTGATTTAGCTACCACCTTCTGCTAGAAAATAAAAATGTACAGAAGGTCGGCTCCATGCGACGGGTGAAATAAGAAGCATGCACACATAGACGCGTACGTTCAGAGGCCAGCACATCAAGCTACCTGAAACTGTCAAATTTTCCCAATCAACTTTGAACCTTATACATTAGCGATAAAATTGAAAATCTATTAAAGAATTTTGACAGATTGTAGTAGCTTGATGTGCTGGCGTCGGTACCTACGGCGCGGGGGATGATCCGTTTACATTAGATCGGTGGTTTTGTATAGAGATTGACTATGCATTTTTGACGATTGAATAAACTATAAGTGACAGCCCTACGTGTTTAAAGCTCCTACAAACAGGCGCCACACGCGATATAATCGCGCGCGACACAAAGGCATCGCTCGTTGCGCGACTTGCGGTGCCTTTGTGTCGCGAGTCGTGTCGCGCCTGTTTGTAGGAGCCTTTATCGTTCGCTCCGGGCTCGAGTTGGCTTTCCTATTTGTTTTTTCTATGGTAGTATGGAGCTGACCTTCTGTACTTATCTATTGTTGTACTTTATATGGAGATTACGAAGCTAGCCGAAGAGATGCGGACTTAGCCGAGCGCCCCAGACTATTACTTTTACACACTTCGTTAGTCGCCTCCATTAAACAACATGACATTTTACGAAATCTCATTCCAAGGCTTTTCGTTTACGACACTTTTTGAACTTGCAAACTAAGTAGTTGAGGGAATTTTCACAATAAATTAAACCACATACATAATTTCATGATGATGTTTTAAAAGTTTGATGAAATTTTACTACGTGCAAATCCGAAACGCGTCTCATCTGTGGCGCTTTGTGGTTATAACTAAACTGTAACCATTTAAAGACAACTACCTATCAACATTTAGACTCGGTCAGTTTCAGTATACCGCCAATGGCATAGATAAATAAATAATAAATAATGTTTTTTCGAAACAATGAATCCATGGAGTTTTATTAACATAATATTAAAACAATTTATCATCTAGCTCCCTTCAAAATTGTTGAGCTGAATGGTGCTGATCTATGCGTCATGTTCGTGAACGGGCGCCGTCAGTTGCGGCTGGTCATCACTTAACTGCGTCGGCTTATTTTTAATTACTTTTTTTGGATTTTTGTTTTGTCTATTTGCTATACTCTGGACGCTTTTAACGCGTGTCTTTTTTACATCGTTCTCATTAAAGATGTAACTAATATATTTGTAAAAAAATAATTTAAAAGAGTATCCATGGACTTTCTTGCCCGTTCTTCTCCATAGGTACTGACCGAATTTTTGATATTCTAAAGTGCCTGTAAATGATTTAATTGAAATAAATGCTTTGAGATTGAGTTGAGTTGAGTTTAGTTAGTACCAGTCTCCCTCCGCACAAACTGCTTTATAATGAGAGAGCTGAAATTCTCCGCTACATTTCTCAGGAGGTGGTTGCGACTCTCTCACTACTTTAGTGCTTAGCCAGACTGGCAGTGCGGGGCGGGGAGCGGTGCGGGTGCTGGGCCGCGCGCGATCTGCCTGTCCGCAGTCGAGTGTAAAATGTAATATGGATGAAGAAGACTTATTTTTATTAGAAACAAGCTCAAACTAGTTTGAGAAACCCGGTCCCCATGCGGGCGGCCGGCGGCCCACGCAGTTACTGCGGCCACTTGTAGCGAGCTATGGCGTGAGTTGCCCGCGTGCTCCCCGCACCAGGCAGCCCGCGCCGCTCACCGCGCCCGTGCGTGCCTACTTTGGACGCTCAACTGAAGTTCTTATGTTTGAGTACGCCGCGCCGCGCCCACTCCGGGCCCGCGTTTACAGTCTGGCCAAGTACTAAGAAATTCTTTCTCCTAAAGAAATCAAAGTTAGGATCTCAATCTACTAAAATTACGCCAAAATACACAGATTTTTTTCAGATCGAAGCTTAAGTTTACGCTACGTTTCGTCTCTGTACGGAAATGCATGAAAGAATATAAGAAGACTTAGGGTTGTTACCCCAATAATTTTTATTATTGACGCCACGAAAGGAGATCCAAAGACAGATCAAAAGCCAAAATAAAATCCAACTGACCATTACTCAAGTAACTACTCCCCAGAAATTCCATTCTCTCAATCAAAGCACAGAAGTTTCCATTCATCTACACTTAATGGAGCGATCAGCTGAAGTACGACTTTAAATTCGTTAATGGCGCCAAGAGCGGCCATTGTTGAGACAGTGGCGCCACCTAGACTCATTATTGGAATTGTTACATCCATTGTCTACAAAGTGGTCGTCCTGGGAGCTATTATAAAGGATTATTAATCAGCGGCTAAAATTTATACGAGAAAATTATCCGCACTTTAAATATTGGCTGGCTTAGGTCTGGAAGGGTTGTATGTATATTAATATTTTAGAGTTAATCTCTGAGAGGATAATATGAATATCGTTATTAGGTATTTGTGGAATACTGATAGTAAAGTGAAGTGCAAATATTTATTTGCATGCATACACCATAATTATAGCGTCCCAATTCGGTAGTGTAGTTAATTAACAATTCATGAAATAATTTACTACTATCCCTACCATACATGATTTACAAATTAAAAACATAACACGTGCGAACTTGGTCAGTGAACATGAGAAATCAGAAGTCATTTATTTTGAATTGAATTTTGGTACAAAATAAGACGTAAACATTGTGAAAGCGGTTCCAACACACTACACACAACACACCTTATGGCATGCAAAAGTAAAAAAAAGTATTTATACGAGTATTTACTCAATTATTCAACCATATTAACAAAAAGAAATTGAAGTACAGTTATGGGGACTTACAGCCTTCCTACATAAACTAAACATCAAAAAACAACAAATGATTGACTAAATTGATTATTACAATTTAATCAATCATTTGTAAAATATTAATTATTTATTTAAAAGATCTATTCTGTCAGCAACCATAATGTACGCATTTTTCGCGTCAGTGGACGTTGTCTAACAGTTTAGTTCGACCACGCGAATAATATTGGTAAAAACTATTAGACACAACGTAACAACACATCTCAAACTGACATTTACTAATATGAAATCAGTGACTCTTATATTAAAACCTCTGAAATAGACCCTTAACAATGACCTTAGATCCTTATTGTTTTAGGTGGTTCCTAAAACATTAACAAACTAAATTAAAACAAAACAAATATCCATAATAATTTGCCTAAAATTTGCAAACGCAAGTAAAAGTGCCACACAAATTTTCCTTCAAACATTCAAGTAAGTATTGTTCCTCAGGAATATAAGTACACAATTACTTGAAAACCGTTACAATGCACCCATTAGAAGCTGTGCATTGTTGCCATATTCTATTTTACCGTCAACTTACCGCAGTTTTGTTTTGGCAAGTATCTCGATACTGTTTAATTTCTACCATACAATTTGCAAAAGACGTGACCAAGATAATAATAAAATTTATGTAACTTTGAGAATCTTACTTAATTACAGAGTTAACTAACATAAGAAATTAAGTTAATTTTAATCACATTTTGTACTTTCTGTTACCTTAAATGCTTTACAATCGAAAAAGCTTTTATTATAGATAGCATTTTAGGAAAACTGGCCACCCAGTAAATGAATATGAAAAAAATAATACGCTTAGCAGAAAATAGAAAAACTTTGCAGCGCTGCATGATATTCTAGTGAGGCCAATATACGAGTAGGTCCTTATATTTGAAATTGGCGTTTTAAATATGAAAACCGTACTACTGGGCCCGCGTGGTGGATTATGGCCCATTCCCTATCACAGAGAGGAGGCCTGGGTCCCAGCAGTGGGAACAGTATAGGCTGAATATGTATGTTATATTATATAAATATGAGAAACTGGCCAAGTGCGAGTCGAAGGATTCCGTACCACAAGGTAAAATCGCCGAAAAAGACACGTTTATTGTATGGGAGCCCCCCTTAAATATTTATTTTATTCTATTTTTAGTATTTGTTGTTATAGCGGCAACAGAAATACATCATCTGTGAAAATTTTGAACTGTCTAGCTATCACGGTTCATGAGATACAGCCTGGTGACAGACAGACAGACGGACAGTGGAGTCTTGGTAATAGGGTCCCGTTTTTACTCTTTGGGTACGGAACCCTAAAAAAGGGAAAGCTTTTTTTATGAAATTATATATTTAATCAATCAAAGTATGTAATGCATTGTTATCCATGCACTATCGCCATTTTATAAGTAGTTAATTGATGCCTTTGCTGAAAAATTGTGGGAGTGAGAATCAATAAAATCTTTGAAGGTGGATTTGACTGCCTAATCGAAATTATTATTTTTTTCCTTACAAGAAATTGGTATTGTTGTAAGGTGCGGGGAGTGTGGTAGGTGCGAAGACATTCCAATCAAAGTTTCTCTAACTTAGCGACCGTCTGTTGTGCAGTATCTGATCTAGCGTTGCTCTAAACGCTCCTGCAAACAGGCGCGACGCGCGACGCAAATCGCGCGCGACATAAAGGCACCGCTCGTTGCGCGACTTGCGTTGCCTTTGTGTCGCGTGTCGTGTCGCGCCTGTTTGAAGGAACCTTAAAGTAGCAGTGGGCTAGAGGAATTGACCAGTCTCTGTTGTTTAACTGCTAGCTTTTCCATCATGGTTTGCAATTGTTGACAATACAGATCTGCCGTAATCGTCCGGCCAGATCTTGGCTTCCAGAGATTCTCTCTGGAAGCTGTAGTGGATGACATCGTCACTGGTCCACCGGACACTTATCACTTATCGTTATCAACTTTTTCTGAGTCAACTTTCGCTTGGGACTGGATTTGGCCGGTTCTCCTGTGTTCAACCATTGTGATGAGCATTTCCGATTATCGTACAGGATACATTTTTCATCACAAGCAACGATATGATTCCTAATCCCCTTGTTATTGTGACAATTGATTAATAAAGAACGCAGCACTCGACGCGTGTTTGTTGGTGTTCTTTACTCAATTCATGAGGTACCTATTTTTTTTTTCAGAATTTCAATTTGTTTCAAGCGAATTAAAATTGTTTTATTATCACTCACACCTAAGCATGCCGCTAACTCTGACATGGTTTGTGATGGATCCGCTTCCACGATCACTTTCAATTTCTCATTGTCAACTAATGTCTCCGCCGTCCACGGGGTTTGTACTGTAGGTCAAAATTTCGAGAACGGAAATGTTGCAACCAAAAACGTGACGTGTTTTCTTTTACAGTAGCTTTTCCATACACATCATTAATCCTTCGAGCTGTTTCTGTAGCGCTGGTGCTACAGTGCAACTCGGATTCGTAAATAACGCGATATTTTAAGTTTCCATATTGTGAACAGAACGATGTCAAAGAAAAATCAAATGGCGCGAAAACAAATGAATCACTAAATTTGAAATAAATTTAAATTTGGAATTCCTAACCAAATATCAGCGAGGCAGTTCTAGTAATTTTAAGAATTTTCACAGTCTGATCTGTCACAATCTCACAATCTTTCAAAAATACCTCTAATTTCGAATTCCATATTTTTGAAGTGAAAACTTCTTTAGCGGCGCTGTGTACTTTTTTTGGAATGGGTAAAAACTTCTAAACTCGCGTCAGGTCACGTGACCCTGATCGAAAATTCGTAAGACGTAAAACGTAAGACGCGCGTTGTTGAGGACAGCGCCATCTATGCACATCGGGAAGAACTACGAGGGCCTCGCGTACTAACTACGTAGTTCATCCAACAACGACGAGATGGCGCTGAACCACGGATATATAACTGACGACGAGCTCCATGCGAGCGGCTTGCTTCTCTTACCACTGCCGCGACCAACACCACGAACTGAAGTCTATCCTGTGTGCTTATTTGTAAATCTGAATAAATTCCTTTCACGAGAAGAATAAACCAGTCACTTTGGTCATCATACCTGATTTGCAAAAAACCCTATAAAATAAGGAACACACCTTAACACGCGTGTTTTGTTTATAAGACGATTCACAAAATACACTCGTAATTGTTCAAGTTTTCACTTCTGTCGGCACTACCGGAGTGCCAGTGTTTTTTTTTTTTTCATTCTTTTATTGTAAGTGGCCAGATCCAGAAACTTTCAGTATGTCGCACGTAATTCTATACTAATAATAAAGCTTAAGAGTTTGTTTGTTTGTTCGCGCTTAGCTCTGAAACTAACAATCGAATTTAAAACCTTCTTTTTGCATTTGATAGTCCAATTTTTGAGGAAGACTGTAGTCTATTTGATTTATCACGCTAGGACCCAAAGGGACCGAGCAAAGAGAAAAAAAAAACAGAAATAACGCTAAGCCAGAACGAAGTAATAGCGCAGGAAGGCGATGCGATGCGACGGGGCAACAAGAAATTTCACGTGGACAAAGTCGCAGGCAGAATAAAGGATATAAAATACTGTACCAAAACTTTAACTTTTTGTTGAGGTAAAATGTAATTACGGCTGTAGAAATATGGCCTGCGGCAGTAATGGGTCGTTATATTTATTCAGAGGGATCTAAATTGATTCGTTGGGGTACAACTCATTATATATAAAGAAACAGTAGGTACCTATTACGTAATACATGGGGAGTTGGTTGGTTGAAGGTCGAAACTAATTGAGTGTTTGTAAGGCCGAGTTTCCATATGTAAGAAAACTTCTTCAAAAAAGATAGTTCGGATGAAGCTTGGAAGTGTGTAAGGAAATGCACGTTTTTAATTGCAAGATTACCAATTTTTGGGCATAATCAGTCTAAGATATTAAATGAGATCCATATGATGTCTATGATATTGAGAGGGAGCGCGCACACTTGTGCACTAGAATATCTCCCACGCCGAAGGCTAGTCTCCGTTAAGATTGGCCGCCGTGGCCAAAATACGTTATGGAGGACTTTTTAATATTGAATATACAGATTAATTAATGCAGATTACCTACGTCAAGAAAAAATATATTTAAAAAAATACCTTCTGATCTCCACCTTCTTTAGCATAGTTTATTTGTTTTATTCCGGTCTGATCCCTGAACCGCCCTCCACTCCCCCCTCCTCGATCTCCTGCTAGTTCGTCCATAATGATAAGTAAATTACTAACAACCATAAGTCTACAGTACCTAGGTACTGTAGACTTATGGCTGTTACTCAATATACGCTGCACTCTAATTGAATCACAATCTGGATGACTTCGATCAGCTTCGGTCAGCGGGATTGTCCGAAAGGGTTACCGCTGGCCCGGAACATATAGGGCTAAGAAAACACGGTTGGGTTTTAGTCAGTAAGAGTCTGACACTCCCTTCCGCTCCACCCAGAGCAGGAGGGGTCATTTGATGATATCCCATCCTGAAAAAAAAAGAAAAAAAAAAGGATCTAATCCATTGCTTCACAAGTTTGAGAAATGTGTGTGCTCGCAAATAATGCAATGAATGTTGTTGTTTAACTGTCAAAATAAAAACCAGTGTTTGTTAGTAGATTACGCAATTATACCGCTGGATGTTCTTAAGTATCATTAGGTAGGTACTCGTTGACGCTCTTCCAATGCGGCATAAGCTGCGGTGTAACTATAGAATAAATTTATGAAATGAGTTACTAGGTAATTAGATCCATAACCAATGGCACAAATGTTTTTAACAGCTCAATTTATTACTCCATTTAGTACCAGATCCAAACTATGCCGCCGCGCAGCTGATAAAGACGCGAGCGGGTACTAATCACTTAACTTTTCATGGAGCATTTCATTTGGGAAATTCTGAAATGTCATGGTGGAACATTAAGAGGAGATTTAGCAAGGGAACAACAATCGATGCCTCGTTTCGTTGATGGGTTAATCACCTGGGGATTAACACCACCAACGTTGAGATTTTCATATTATGTAAATGGTAATGGGCGAATCGTTTTAATGGTAAAATCATTATTTGGATTTATTTTGTCGGTAAAGGTTTCACTGTTGATTGTTATAGATTAGTTAAATAGGTATTCTATGTGTAAAGTAAGTCAGTCATACTTCGAAATAAACAAATTCCGCTCTATGTGGGATTGATTCGGTGGAACGTTCATTCCTTTAGTGCTTGACCAGACTGGCAGCGCGGGGCGTTGAGCGGCGCGGGTATAGGGCCGCGCGCGATCGTGGCTGTCTTCAGTCGAGCGCGGCTTCGTTCTGAGCGTTGTCGTGTCCAGTGTTTGTCAAAATATAATATGGATGAAGAAGAATTATTTTTACTTTTTTTTTTGTTCTGTATGTGTGTTATTATATGACTAATATTGCTTAAGTGTTAAATCGAATGATGGAATATTCATGTTCTGTTTCTTTCCTTTGTAAAATATGCTGTAATATATATTTATATATTTAGACATCACAACGCGCGCGGTCAGCTCGAACTAGTTTGAGAACATCGCACCCCGCGCGGGCCGCCTGCGCACTCACTGCGGTCACTTGTATGAACGAGCTATGGCGTGAGTTGCCCGCACGCTGCCCGCTCCAAGCAGCCCGCGCCGCTCACAGCGTCCGCTTCGCGCTCGCGTGCTCACTACGGACGCTGAAATGAAGTTCTTATGTTTTAGACCGCGCCCGCGCACGCGTTTTCAGTCTGGACAAGCAATTATAGTTTTGTTAGCGTAGTATAAACGTAGTAACGGTGACTTATGAGTTATCGTAGGTCGAAACTCAGACCGGCGTTTTACTTTATATCAATTCACCACTGCTCTCAAAACGGTGAAGGAAAACATCGTAAGGAAACCGGAATATCCTAGAACCAAAACTACGAAGACATGTGACATCTACCCGCACTGGGCCCGCGTGGTGGATTACGGCCCACTCCCTCTTACCTAGGCCTCCTCTCGGTCCCAGCAGCTGAAACTATATAGGCTGATAATGTGTAAATGTGGAGTGAAACAAAACTGAACCATTTGAATGAAGTATGATAAAATATAGTATCTTCAGCCGTCGAGAGAATGCGCAACTGACACAATTCTAGTAGCTAATAAAAATGTAATTCGCAAAACATTTACTCGTTTGTATGAAATTGGCAGACCAGGTGTCAAAAACGCATTTTCTCGACGGCCAGACTGCAGTCAATAAATTTGTGATGTCCTGGCAGGCATCATAAATCTATTTAGTTATGATGCCTGCCAGGGTCGCGGGTTGTTTGAAAGAGTTACCGGGGCCCCTGGCACAGACAACTGAAGGAACACGGGTGGGTTTTAGTCAGTAAAATTTTAACATCTCGCTCCACCCAGAGCGGGAGAAGTTATTTGATAATTTCCCACACAAAGAAAGAAGGCTGCTTTATCATTCTAACAAATAAATTTACAACATAAAGCCTGAATTACCCGTAGGGTAATTCATTCCTATCTCATTTTTAAGCTGATTTGAGTTACGACAACTATATTTTTTATTCGTATTCTTTACATTTTGTTGCTTTTCAAAATGGTTATATTTTGAGATCCAAATAACATAGAGGTACAACGGTTAGTGAAAAGTGTAAAGAATCACGAACAGAAAAATGTAGTTGTCCTAACTCAAATCAGCTGAAAAATGAGATAGGACTTTTAGTCATGCGAGCGAAGATAAAATAGGCTGAAACTAATGTTTACTTTCATCATCATCATGAGCCGAAAAACGTCCACTGCTGGATATAGGCCCAAGCACCTCCATTTCGACCGGTTCTGTGGTTCCCGCATCTAGCGGATTCCTGCTACCTACTTTCACAAGTTACTTGTCGGCCTTGTTTACTTTATTATCACCTAAAGATATTCTTCTGTTCCAGGTATCCTGGGTCCGTCGCAGAGGCAAGGATGAAATGCCAGAACTCCTCACAGTAGGAGCCGTGACTTACGCGCATGATAACCGGGTGTCTGTAGCCCGGAGATACCCTGGGAACTGGAGGCTACTCATCAGGGAAGTCAAGCCTGATGACGAGGGAGTATACGAGTGCCAGATATCGACGCATCCGCCTAGAGTCAGCAGGACCTATTTGCACATTAATAGTAAGTGGTTAATTTTTGACAGATTGAAACTGAGATCAGACTGTGAACGTTCTTAAAATTACGAGAATTGCCTCTCAGATCTAATGGAGAGCCAAGCTCAACAATCCTTATATCTTGGTCAAAATGTACGGCTTGTTCGTTACACAGCCGTCGCACAGACACTCATAAATTTTTGTTTTTTTTTACCGGATGTGAAATCATCAAATGACCCTCCCGCTCTGGGTGGAGCAGAAGGGAGTGTCAGACCGTGTTCCTTTCTTAGTCCTTTATGTTCCGGGCCAGCGGTAACCCTTTCGCACAATCCCGCTGACCCGGTAGGCTTCGGACTCATATGGGCTTATGGTAAGAAATTAAGTGACTGGTCTTCAATTTTGTGTCATGCAATCAAGGGACGGCCAAGCCATACATTTTGACCAAGATGTAAGGTTTATAAAGTTAGGGGCTTGGCTCAACATTAGATCTGCTAACTTTTTAACAGTGAAAGCGTTTTGGCAACCCACTTTCAATAATAGAATTTTATCGCTAATAGTTCCGAACAAAACCCTTTGCCCTCTGCCTTTGTATCGCAGATAATAATACCCTGCAAAAGCGTACGAAAATGGCTAAAGCTTAATGTCTAGAGCTATTTCGGCACTACCCTTAAATAAAACAGAATGTATCATTTGCTTACCCTTCTTAGGCGAACGCGGATTAACTAAATGAACGAAGTTACTGTTATGGTTATAACCATAACAGTAACTTCGTTCATTTAGTTTTGTTTGTTTTGTTATCTAAGCTATAACTTAGAGGCTGTTCGTGATGAATATTAAAGAATACGCGTAAAAGTACAAGAGTAATAACAATGTTAGTTTTATTTAAAAGGTTAACACGATGGCATATTTGAATTTGAATTGTCGTTTTTATTTCTGACCTACAAAAAAGCAAAAATTTACATGTTAGCACAGCCACAGACATCAATATATCAATGAAAGCTGTTTACAAGCTGTATTTTTAACATAGTTCGGTCGATTTTTTCTTAACGGGTCTTTAAGGCGACTACATGACCTAAAGCTCGGTCTTTGTCGGAATGCATAGAAAAGAAAGAGAAGCGCTGACACAACGCTGGTAATTTAGAAATACCACCTTTTCTGGGTCAGTTTCGTTAATACTCTGCAATAAAACAAATTCTATTCACGATCCAAATGTGACGTTATAAGAGAGTGGACCATTAAAAATTTAGCTAAGCCTTAATCCCAAGGTCATGACATTAGTCTACCTAGCCTTTTCCCAACTATGTTGGGGTCGGCTTCCAGTCTGACCGGATGCAGCTGAATACCAGTATTTTACATTGAGCGACTGCCTATCTGTCCTCCACAACCCAGTAACTGGGAAATAAGATACGCCTTGGTAAGATTGGTTGTCAGACTTTCGGGCTTCTGACCTGTAACGCCTGTCAAAGATCCATGAATGACAGCCGGGACCAACGGCTTGACGAGCTTTCCGAGGTACGGAGGGGTCTCGGTATGTAAAGATGGTCACCCATCCACAGACCAACCGCGGCAAGCTTAGCTTAACGTGATCGATCGACCTGTGCGGCTGTTATTATTTAGCCACGGACCCCTCAGGGCATGATATTAGATAGAAAAGCAATTATAAAACTAATCATGCGTTCCTGTTCCCACCTCCATCATCTGAAGGATATAACTCATAAATAATGTACGCTGCACGGTCCCTCGCCGGTCTTTTTACCGGAATACGGTCGTATCCGACGTAAAGGTCAACTATGAACATTTATAAGGCCCATTTGGGAAATGCAAAATCTCAGGGATACTACAAGATTGGGTTTGAAGAAAGTTTCGACAGACGTTTATTGAGATTATGCTAACACTTCACATATTCGAGAAAGAAAGAAAGAATAAAGTTGATAAGGACACAGACAGCGAAAGCGCGCAAAAGCGATATTCATTGGTTCAAAAAGTAATGCGTTACATCTGCCACATAATACAAAAGAGGTTTTATCTATTCACAGCCACTGCCTTTCAATATGTGTCAGCAGTCATTGTTACACCATAATCATTTTTACGTTTACATACGTCAAAAGGAAAAAACGGAGCCCTTATAGGATCCCTTTTTTTGTCCGTCTGTCTGTCTGTCAAGACCCTTTATATCGGGAACGCGTGGAGGTATCGAATTGAAATTAAAGCCATAGTTATAATCAGGTCTACAGTCCCTTGAAGCTGTGAAAAAATCAAACGGCCGTTTATGCCGCAAAAAACGTATATTTCGATACTCTCAAGGGAATCAAAATTTATTGGGTACTTCTCGCTGACCTAGAATCATGAAATTTGGCAAAAAGCAATGGTGTATAGCACAAGTAAAGGAAAAAATACGGATACCGTAAATTTGTAGTTACATACCTACTTTGTACTTAATCCTCGGTGCGCGAGTCCGCCTCGCATTTTACCGGTTTTTATTTCATCTCGGGATCACCCATTTCTGGGGTACCCCCTTTTCTTCTGCGTTGTTCTTTGCGGTTTTGATGGTCTGTTGTCCATAAGTTTAGGCGTTATTCATTGACGGATAATACTAATCTTTTTGGAATACAATATTGATACATAGATAGATGAAAAATACTTTATTGTACTCACGCCAGCACATCAAGCTACTACATTCAATCAAATTTCTTTAATAGATTTTCTACTTTATCGCTAAAGGATAAGGTTCAAAGTTGATTGAGATAATTTGACAGTTTCGGGTAGCTTGATGTGCTGGGGTCTGTACATCAAAATATTAACACAGCAAAATCAAAAGCCATTCAGGGCTGATTTTGCCATCGCCAGATAAATTTTATTCGAGCAATAAAATTGACTTTTGACAGTTTTTGTATGAAAGAACTGTCAAAATTATTCCTCGAATGAAGTTATGAAATGGCTGAAAAATCCTAAAGCCTAATTTTAATACGGGCTGATCCCTTAATAAAATTAGGCTGAGGATCAGTACTTTACAAACGTCAAAATTATATAAGACAGTCCTGCAAAACGTCTGCCCTTCACCTCTTCCTAGTGCTTTTATATAATACTAGCTGCGCCCCGCGTTATCACCCGCGTAAATGTCGATCCCGTGGGAATATCTGGATAAAAAGTAAAGCTTATATGTTAATCCAGGGTGTCAGCTACCTCTATACAAAATTTTATCAAAATTGGTCCAACCGTTTGAGCGTGAAGAAGTAACAAACATATAAACACACACACACTCACAAACTTTCGCCTTTATAATATTAGTGTGATTACAAATTCGACGCTCCAGTCATCAAAAAAAGTTAGTTTCTGCTTACCCGTAACACAAAATATCCTGATTACAACCAAGATATCTGTTCTAAGCCAATTTCAATGAGATCTAATATCCGCGCATGTAGTTATAGCTCCCATCGAATTACCTAAAGCGCTACCTTTGATGTTGCTGAGAAATAAAGTCAGGTAGTAACACGAGCTCCCTAAAACAAATTAACTTTCATGCTCTTTGGAAGGTTGTTACAGTAATGTTGAGCTAGATGATACTTATGTTATATTTCTCCACAATTCTAGTCTAATATTTATTTCATGACGCTGCATCAATAAATTTCTAATGGGCACCTGCTACTTCTCAATCAATCAACTTAGCCTCTCCCAGGCTGCACCAGAACTGTCCTCGGCAGAGGACAGTGCCTGGAAAAAAAGAAAAAAAGAAAGAAAGAAAGAAAGAAGAAAGAAAGAAAAGAAAGAAAAAAGATAAAAAGAAAAGAAAGAGAAAGAAAGAAAAGAAGAAGAAAAAGAAAGAAAGAAGAAAGAAAGAAAGAAAGAAAGAAAGAAGAAGAAAGAAAGAAAGAAGGAAGAAAGTGCCTGGTACGGACTGGATGCAGAAGGCATTCTGCATCCAGTCCGTACCAGGCACTTTCTTAAGATCGACGGTCCCACGCTGCGCTTGCCGATGCGCGGTCTCCATTCCAAGACTCGTCTGCTCCACCAGCCATCGGTCTTTTGTCAAACATGGTCAGCCCACTATTTCACAATAAAATACCAAAATTGTTAAGTACAGACGCCAGCACATCAAGCTACCCGAAACTGTCAAATTTTTCCAATCAACTTTGAACCTTACGCTTTCGCGATAAAGTTGAAAATCTATTAAAGAAATTTGACAGATTGTAGTAGCTTGATGTGCTGGCGTCTGTACAATTTTATTGCACCGCCCGTATTAAACTTTTTGGTTTAAATTTGGCATCAATATTTTTTAGGCCATTAGTAAATACATGGGTGCCAAGATCGGAAACAAAACTTGAAACGAAAAATTCACAAAAACTATGAACTTCAATCATTATTCTTTAACCATTATTTAGATAATGTATTCCGATACTCCCTAAGCTTTTAGAAAGAGGAGGCTTGTGTCCCAGTAGTGGGGACATTATAGGCAGATTGGGCTTCAAATACTGGAATACGATTATTGAAACAATTAATCATCTTCTCGAGATCGGTCTCGGAAAGGATTTAGATTGAGGCCGATTTGCATAAAAATGTATTAAAATTTTCCGTTACAGCTTCTTTTTTGGACAGTTATAGATGGCTTAGTTGATGTAGGGGATTTGGATTTCATAAAGGTTATCGAAAATAATTTATTCAAGTGTTTGAATTATGGTGCCATTGATAATGTTACTTTTATACTCATCAATTCGAATGAGACCGCATTACAAAGATTCTCATACCGCGTAGTAAGGCTGGTTGTCAGACTTTCGATCTTTTGACTACCCGTAAGGACTGTCAAAGATCCGCGAATGACAGCCGGGTCCAACGGTTAAGCCGTTGGACCCGGCTTCGAGACACGGAAGGGTCTCAGTATGTAAAGATGGTCACCTATCCACTGACCAACCGCGGCAAACGTAGCTTAAGGGGCTTACAGGACCTAAACACAAAAAACGCAAGTTTGAGAAACAATAAAAGTATATGATCGACTACAGTAAACAAAATCAGAAAATATATGATATTCTTCAGGATATATGCTAGGTAGATAGTGTGTTGAAAACATAATACAATTAATTTGATACGATAGAAAAAAAAAACATGAAAATACCTCTAAAAACTTTCTTTAACAATAAAAACCATGCTAATATACATACAATCATTCTGATTTTTTGTCAGATTATTCTACAAGCAACATTCTAAAATACTAGTATTTTAATTTTTTCGTCCAAACAATAGAATTTTGTAATTAAATTATTGCTTCATATTTAGCAAAAAATTACCAGCGCTGTATCATCGCGCTTCTCTTTCTTTTCTATGCAGTCCGACAGTGACCGCGCTTTAGGTCATGTAAGCCCCTTAACCTAGTCGATCGACCTGTGCAGCTGTTATTATTTACCACGAGCCCATGTTTGTATCAAAAAATATTCGAGAGAATGGTCATTATCAACTGTCCCTATATCATATTCTCGTAGGTGCTTATACATACAGAGAAAGAACACCTAAACTCACTTATACAAAATATGCTTTCACAACCAAAATATGTATCTTAGACTGCTACTCTATAATTGGCTAAATGGCTAAAAACAAAGGCCCACCCCCAATGTATGCACTCGATTGATCGCCCCTATTGGCCCTATTTATACTGACAAGGCCAAAATCTAGGCACCCTTTCCATTGAAATTGACCCTTCCACATGTTGGTCTAACTTCTACATTCGAGATAATATCTAGAGATTCGACCTTGCGCACAGAGTAATATCTACAGAGGGTCGATTTCATTTAGGGAACGAAAACTGGCAAACGCACTCATAGACGTCGTAATATATAATTTTTAATTAAATTTTTTATTTTATTTTTTATATTAATTTAATTTAAGTGATGGAAAAAATTGTAATTATTTTTTATAATTTAATTAAATTATTATTGTTATAGGGCAATCAATTATTATGAATTATTACTAACACTATTTTGTGAGCTCGTAATTTTATTAACAAATATGGATGTAATGAATCTGAAATAAATTTATTATTATAGACGCGGATTACACTTACAGCGATTTCAGTCTGTCTCGGTTGAATGTCAGTCATGAGGGCGCTTGCGCTCGATGTGTTGTCACGGAAATTAATAATTAAGCGAATTGATATCCTCCATCCCCTTTATTCATAAGCGTTGCTCAAAGTTAAGTAGCGAGAAGCGACTGCTTAACCATACATTTTTGACATTTGAACTTCACTTAACTTTAATCATCGTTTATAAATAAACCCCTAGATGTAATGTTAAAGCCATTTCATACAACTGTCAAAGAATGACAGTTAGTTTGTAGTCAATTTGAAAAGTAATTTCCCTGACTTCCCATGAAGCGCGTCTATGTGTGCGTGGGTTGCTAAACTTCTGTACCTATTAAAACTATTCTGGGTCTCCGGCCAGACACGAAGGTTTCCGAAAGATTGTCGGCTATAATCGATATTTCGGCATTATCAATATCTTAGGATTTTACGGCATTCAGTGGGCGTTTCTGCTATGTTGGTAGGATAGCATGAGAATTATTCTGTGCAATATTATCTAGGAGTTTGACGTCTTTTTAGTTTTGGTGTTTTTTTTTTTTTTTTTTTTTTTAAATCTTTATTTATTTAGAGGCTTTTACCTTACAAGGTACGTCAGCCTCATCATACCCTAATCTAACTAATTCTTACACGTAATTATAATATTATACATACAAATATATTATTGCGTAAGCGAGGGAGAAAGTGATGCAGCAACCATTTCACAAATCAGTTTGGCTTCTCCCGAATTAGGTTTAGATAATGCTCTAATGAAAGCCCCAACGTCATACTTATTAACTTTTAACTCCCGCAACACTATCTCCCTCTCTCTCCTGTTCTTTTCACATTCCACCAGTAAATGTTGGACATCTTCGACTTTATTACACACTTGGCAATTAGGGGAATCTACTTTTTTCATTAGGTATCCAAATTTCCTGGATGGAAAATGACCAGAACGCAATCTATGTGCCATAACAACATACGACCTCTTTGCATGACTTTCAGCGAACCAAGGGATTCGAGGAGGCTCACTTTGCAGAGTCTTATACCATATGCCTTTTTCTTTAGACTTCCTGTCGAAATATTCTTTAAAACGATTGTAGCATATGTTCTTGTAATAGCCAAGTATTTCTGTATAGAACGGAGCGATGTCAATTTCCGATCCTTCCAAAATAGCTTTCTTGGCAAACATGTCAGCCTTCTCGTTTCCATGTATACCAATATGAGATGGAATCCATTGCAACCTCAAATTAATTTCACTAAGTTCATCAAATAGTCTAAGAATTTCATAAGCTATCGGTACACCTCTGCAACCAGAGGCGCATCGAGCTAAATGCATTAAACCACTTTTGCTATCCGTGCATATAACAATGTTTTGATTCACAGAATGGTTCGCATTGTCCCAACACATTAAGGTCTCTAGAGTTTTTGAGATTGCAACGAGTTCCATCGTCATTACAGATACGTTTGTATCAATAGATTTAAACAAGGCCGAAGTTCCATCACTCAAACTATAATAAGCGGCACCGCATCCACTTTTGCTTTTAGACCCATCAGTAAAGTACATTTTCCACCCCGGGTACTTTTCATTAAGTTCTTTGATAACATCGAATTTAAGTGATGTAACCTCATGGCTGCGTTTTGCTAGTTTGACACAGTCTAACATACAACAAATTTTGTCCCGTACGTTTATACCTGTCACCCATTTCTCCAGTGCGTACATGTCTAAAATACTTGAACGATGTATATTACGGAGTTTACACTCATTGTATACGGTCACAAGCAACGGTTTTTTCTTATTGTTCCAGTATCTAGTGACTGAAAGATCATTCAAGTCATCTATTAACTTAATAGTTACATTGTTCAAACATGACATACTTTTTATACAGAACTTGTATGCTAAGTATAATCTCCTAACGTACAAAGGTGGAATGCACATTTCAACTTCCATTACGTGTATTGGAGAGCTTTTTATAAAACCACCTATACTCCTCAAATACTGGTTCTGAATTTTGTCCAGTTTACCTAAATGACTCTTTGCACTGTTATCATAGAGAAAACAACCGAAGTCAATCCTACTGCGTACCAATGAAATATACAAAGATCTCAAATGTTTCGGATGGATTCCCCAAGCCGGCCCCGCCAAAACTTTAAATAGATTTAAAAACTTTGCCGCCTTTTCCTGTATTTCATTAATATGCCTTTTCCATAGAAGTGACCTGTCTAACCAGATACCTAAGTGTTTCACACAATCCACTGGGGAAATTGGTATGTTGTTAATTGTAAGTTGTAATTGTCGTCTTCTTCTACCTCTACTAAAAAGACACATCTTTGATTTGTTTGGTGACATGTCTAGACCCATATCATCCAGCATTGCAACCATAGAGTTAAGAGCAACTTGCATTTCCGATTCTGCGTGGTTTAAATCTTTATGGCTGAGGTAAAATACGAAATCATCCGCGTACTGCGAAACAATTACATTCTCAATCTGTTGGCAAATTGTAGATGTAATAATATTAAAAAGCATCGGTGAAATTGGGTCGCCCTGTGCCAACCCTCTGCTTGTTCGTCTTACGTCAACAGTTCGTCCATCACTACTACTTTTTATCATCAAGTATCGCTCTAATAGAAATGAATTTAAATAACTACAAACCTTTGAGCCAATTCCCAAATCATCTAATATCTGAACAACCTTTTCCACTAAGACATTGTTATAAGCATTTGTAATGTCCAGAAAGCAAGCCAACGTAGGATCATTTCTAGTGAAACCCAATTGAATATAAGTAGATAGTCTTGAAATGCAATCTAAACAAGATTGAGCTCTCCTAAAACCAACCGTGTAAGGTGACAAAATTGAATGTTTCTCAATATACCATTCTATTCTTTTTCCGATCATATTATGGAGTATCTTACATACACATGATATAAGAGATATTGGCCTAAGTTTAGTCTCCGTATTCGTGTCGTGCCCAGCTTTAGGAATAGCAATAACTGATATCGCACGCCATTGATTTGGGATATCTCCAGTTCTGTAAATGTCATTATATACCCGGAGAAGAAACTTCTTGGCCTCACACGGAAGATTATAAATCATAGAGTACGTTATTCCATCATTACCCGGAGCAGTGTCCTTCTTTTTTAAACTATTCTCTAATTCTTCTATTGTAAATGCTGATTCTACTAAAACGTTCTGTGATTTGAATACTGGTGGTAAATTTGTCACGGAATCCGGTGTGAGTGAATATAACAAATCTTTTAGTTTTTCCTCCGACACATTAAATTTAGCTTGACGATAACCTTTAAGCCACCTCATCTTTCGCCACATATCAGAAACTGAAGAAGTTTCATCTATGCTACTACAAAATTTTTTCCAGCCGCTATTTATGGCTTTAATTATCAAATTATGTGCATGTGCCCCTTTCTCTTCTAATCTTGTAAGATTGTCAGGAGTAGGATTTCTTCTGAATTTGGCTAAAGCCAACCTACGTTCAGCCACTGCTCTAGATAATGATGGATCCCAATACTCTTTTGGCTTAAAATTCCTTAAGGGACTAGTACAAATTTTAATCATAGGTATGTGCTTATTCGCTGCCATATCAACTTGTTCTAAGAAGTAGTCGTATAATACCTGAATATTATTGCTGACGTCAACTACCCCAGAAAAAGACTCTGTAAGCTCATGACGATAGGCCTCCCACTTTGCTTTTTTGAAGTTTCGTCTTTTGTTATACTCGATGTGTTCGTGAAAATTCATCGAAATCTTCATTACGAGGTGATCACTACCTAAATTTTCGTTCATTACAGCCCAATTAAATTTAATAGCGATGTCAGATGATGCTAGCGTAATGTCCGGTGATGATCTTTGTATATTTCCATTAACTAACTTGACTCGGGTTGCCTCTCCATTATTTAATGTCACAAAGCCGTGTTCCAATGATGAGTCTAATATTTGAGTACCACGCTGATCCGTTTTATAAGACCAGTTCGTATGGTGACCGTTAAAGTCACCTGCAACTAATGATTTTTTAGGCACTAACGAGAAAATTTTGTCCCAATCTGATGATGTTGTACGCACTGAAGATGGGCAGTAAATAGATACAACATGTTCCAAACTACTACAATTAAGTATTTTCATACATATAACCTCTATACCTACATTACTTAAGCTAATTGGGCATACTTGCGCCTGTATAGATTTATGGATAATTATCGCGACACCACCATAAGAATCGTCTCTGTCTTTTCTATATATATTATAACCTCTCATATTCAAACGAATGTCTGGATTAAGCCACGTTTCACTTACAATAACAATATGTACTTTTTCTTGCCCAAGTAACGCGTCTAAACTAGGTGATTTTGGCTTTAAACTTTGACTATTCCATTGTAGTATATTAATCAAGGCGTCTTTGCGATAATTATCCATTTAAAGATTTTAACAGCCATTGACATAAATTTCCTCCAATTAAAAATTCCTTAACAAATACCTTGCATTCCTCGTACATTATTTTCAAAACCGACATTATTATTTCTTCAAATCCTTTCTCTGAACAAATAATTTCTTTAATTTTTAAAAATATTTGTACAAATCTGAATTTTCTTTTGTTCTTCTTTTCAGCTTCTTCTTTTTCCGATTGTCTATTTTCCTGACTACTTCCAATTATCTCATCTTCCATAGAAAAAGTTTCCCACTCTGTTTCCATAAATGTAGTTTGAATTTCTCGCCCATCTTTATATTTATTTTGCTTCTTAGACCTGTCCACTTTTTGTTTTTGTATTTGTCTGTTGCCTAAGATTTCTGTTTGATTGCATGTACTTTCATTAGTTAAGACTTCTTGTGCAGTAACTGTCGATTGCACGGCACTACTGTAAGTTTTATTCAAAGTAATTTGACTCTCTTCCGTTCTTTCATCAGACTCCTCAACTGCTACAACCATGCTGCCTTTATTGTTATTCTTTAGATATATTTCTAAGGCTTTTCTATAAGATATGTTCTCTACACTCATTAGATTTCGAATCTTTTTTTCTTTTAGAAAGGCAGGGCACGTTTTGTCAAGAGCCATGTGAGGTCCTTTGCAATTAGGGCATACAATTCTGTCCGTTTCACAATTTTCATGCTCTTTACTGCATTTAGGACACAGAATTTTTTTTGTTGGGCAGAATTTCTTTATATGCCCGAATTTCCAACAGTTGGAGCATTGAGAGACAGGAAATACATATCGTTCTACTCTAAAACGGCATCCATAGGCAAGAATAAATTCTGGAGTTGTAGGGCTCTCAAAACAGACACGTACCGTTTCACTGTCCACCCACTCACTGTCCTGACTGATACGTCTTAGTCTTCTAACTGATAATATTTTGCATGAAGTCTCTAATGACTCTAATATCTCTGACTCACTTAGTTCCAAGTCTACACCCTTAATTATTCCGTAAGATAAGCCGAGTTGGTTAACAAATTGAATTCTTACCCCTAAATCAACGAACTTCTGACATTTGATTAATTTTTCTCCATCTTCTTTCTTAGCAATATGTATGAAAACCTTATAAGGACTCTTATAGTTGATTCTCAATATGTTTTGTATATTCTCATTTTTCAATAATTTTGCTAATGCCATTTGTTTGGGCAAGACTTCTAAGGACGTTAAGCTAATCTTATATGTGTCATCCATATTTTCTTCTCTTATCTCCTTCCCCGATTCGCCTTCAATTCCAGACTCACTCCTTAAAAGGCGCTTTGGTCGCCTTCTGATCACCGTTATAAAACCCTCTTCACTGCAGCTTTCATCACCCTTTTCCCTGGCCCTTTTCTCCGCAATTCTTTCACTGTCCATCTCGCAATCCTTCTGGTTACTACTATTACTCGCTTCACCCGCAAAGGAAATCGAAGTAATCATTGAATCACTGTTTTTCGCCTTATTTCCGACACTTTTTTCTTCCATTCTCAACGTATGTGGGTACTCCGAAAAAACTTGACTTAAGCGATACGGAGTAAACAAACTACGTGCGCTCGCGTCGACGTCTCGCGCGGACTCTGAGTTTTGGTGTTTAGAGTGCTTACTATTGATTTATGTTAAATATTTGTAAGTGGCAATATTTATAATTTTAATTAATATAGTTTTATGGTTGTAGCAACTCTCTCGCTATTAAGCCGGAAAAAGGACGACATTTTTTCTGTATCGTACATTTAATAAATAACACGCAATAAACCAAAACGTTTAATTTTGCTCCACCTGCAACTATTAACTTCAAAAATTTAACATTCGGCTGAAAATATTTTAACTGCTGAATATAAATCTCCCGATGAACGCTAAGTTTAAAAGTTTCGTGAACGATAAACAAAACTAAAAAACTATACAATCAAACTGAAAGCGTACTTTCTTTTAAAGTCTGTAGTTTTTACTCAAAACAGACGAAAAGAAGGGAGATGTATTTTTCATTTCTACTGTATTTTGGTGGTCATTTTTCCTTCTGCCATTCCATGCTGATTTGGGAGTTATTTAATCATTTAATACGGTAAACCTAACATCATATTTTTTTTTTTTCGTGATTGAAATAATGAGGGTTTTCTGAAATGACGTTCGCTAGGTGGCAGCACTGACACGTCAGGTCCAGGCATCTGTCAAAGAGCCTATATTTTCTTTAGTCATGACTGAATGATGAACGAATGAATGAATCGAATGATGAACGTCATCGTATATTTTATACAGGAAGACCTCTTGTCATAGTGGTGCCAACTGGTGTCGTAAATTTTCACGAAAACCCTCATTGAAAAAATTTTACTCCAAAACGCGGAGGCGATAGATCTGTCATAAGCAAACTCGCTTTTTTTTTCTATTTACTTTCTGTTTAATCGTTTGACAACATAATTATGTCAGAGACTGTCATAATTACATCCAACAGGAGCTTACAAGCCTCTCAATTATCACAAAATCGATTATAATCTTCCTCGCATCGTTATTAATTGGAGCCCTTCCCTCAAACAACAAGTAATCCATACATTATGTAATAAGGGACTCCTGAGTTTCTGTCAATCGGTAAAACTGAAGTTTTAATGAGTAAGTACAGGGTGTTAGTTAATAAAGTTAGGAGAGTAACTCGAATGAGAACTCATTGGAAGGTGTCGCTAAGAAGTTGGTTGTCGTTACTTTGTTTTACTTTAAAATGTAAGCTCGCGTTCTGCTGCCTTGACTAAACTTCTGCTTTAGACGGTTTAATTTTAGTTTTTGGTAAAATTAAATTGTGCCAAACCGACCATTATTAAATTGTTCTTACAATTACTTTTTGTTTGAAAATGTTGTTCGATTGTGAGATTTGTATGTATGTTAAAGGTTAAAAATGGTAAATTTTCGCAATTACCGTTTAATGAAAAGGTTCAAATTGTAAGTAAAGGGAGATGTGTACCTGAGTTACGAGAATTAACCCAGCGAAGAGGTAACTAAATCTTTTATTTGCATCATTGGAAAATCGTTGTTACAACCTTTTAAACCCCTGGTGAGTTTTATCTTTACTAACTAGTGCAATTGCGAAAGGCTTTTTTTTTGCAAAAAAAGGTGCCTACCCATGCATTAAACCCTGTGCACGCCACTGGTCGCCCCTTCCAAAAGGTAGTTTTTGTTTGGACAAAAATGGGCAAGAAACTCCACCGTTACTATGTTTTACAATATTTTGCATACATTAATTACAGATAGCGCCATCCACGAAGACGTGCCCCACTCTTCTTCCTAATCGCTTACAGTACTAGTGTGCATCATTCCGCTAGTGTTTTAGTTTTGTCGATACACAGTAATTACTTATTAGTGGGTAATCAGTGTGTATCAAAAAAACTAAAACATTAGTGGAATTAACTAGCGATAGCCACTAACGATTAGTAAGAGTGGGGCGCGTCTTCGTGGATGACACTATCTACCTCCTATATATAATAATATGTGAAGACGATGCACCTAAAATAAAATGACTATACCACAATAGGTAAAAGAATTTAAAATGAAACTATGACATATACATTAATTATATGATTAGATACATGGTGTTCACATGTTTACAAACATTTTAAAAGTAGAAGATTTTCATAAAAAAGTATATGTGTGAGTTAAATTACAGAATGTACCTAAATCAATGTCAATATAGAATAAATTATTCAATTAAATTAGCAACCAATTTGATTTTGTCTTGACTCTCATTTGTCCTATGGAGCAGGACCAGCATTTTTTCAAGCATATAATCCTCTAATTTACAGTATGCATGTTTACAAAGTGTACCTACTTTGAATGTGAGTTTTAAATTTTCTTTCATTCATTCAGCGAGAGTAGATGCCGAACGCAGTTTGCCGATCGGCATTAGCCAAACGAAAGCTGAATATATTTACAATAATACTGCCGAATCGAATGTACAGTCAATAAAAGTGATAAGTATCCAGGATTGTCGGATATAGTTGAAGTTTAGTAAGAAACCGATGGATGTTGTCGACTGAAATTTTATTTGATAAAATATTAACTGTTTGTTTTTGATGTGAAACATCTATAGCCGCACGTAAAACAAATTTCTGGCGTGGCGACGCATGCCGTGGCGACGCGTCGCCACGCTATATGATGGTGTATATATACAGTCACAGTCTTGTGTACTGTGTGGCGACGCGTCGCCATGCCCAATCGACTGCGATTCTCTTCCCACTCGATCCGGCGCTAAGCTATCTCTCTCTCGCCACACAGCTCGGATACCTATAAGTCACTGATTGAACGAATGAAGTTGTATAAATTGTTTTTATATTTTATGAAAATAAATTTTTATTAAATAAACAGTCATCATTTTCTGGAAAAAATCGTAATATTTTATTTTATCATCATGCCATATTTAGTTTATATCGCAATCTGTTCTTTTCAATCATATTACTTTTACAAAATAATGTCGATGTTTCACATCTGCCAGGCGTCCCGTGACGGCTCACTTTTTTTATTATTAAAATTAAATTTTATTCGAGAACATCCATCGGTTTCTTACTAAACTTCAACTATATCCGACGATCCTGGATACTTATCTCTTTTGTTGATTGTACCTACCTGAACAAGTAGGAGCCCTTACCCTTCGAGGTGTTCGGAATACTTAGTGTGCACTTGTTTTTTTTTTATTTTATTTTATTGACGTATGGGCCTGCTCTTGAACTCATTCACGCCTGATGGAAAGTGACGGATGAGGTCTATGATGGAACGTTGCCCAGAAGATGCCTGTTCACCCTTGCCTTAAAGGCGTGTTAAATGTTAGTAAGTGCATGGTCGGTACTACGAGCTCATTTAAGTACCAGATAGGCTGTAATGGGTATTATACAGTACTTTCATACTTGTTCGAGCAAGCCTCTTATTATGCCTACTAGGAGGTCAGAGGGATTCAGCACCTACCAATACATTGAATTCTCAAGTCTTTCGTCGTGATTTAGTCATATTAGTATAGGCTATTCTGAAGGCTAAAAAAACTAATTGAACTTCTTCAAACAAATACAAAAGACATGGAAACTGTATATTATTGTATTACATTCCAGTTTAAAACTTATTTATTTTGTCCTCAGCGCCTCAAGTGTGGGTAGTCGACGAGGCAGGCGCCCCTCTCCTGGAGAAATACTACGAAGCTGAGTCGACGCTTGCGCTGCTCTGCAGAGCGCGTCACGTCGACACCCCGACGCTGCTGACGTGGCTGCACGAAGGCAGGGCGCTGAATGCTGACACCACTCGCGGAGGGATCAGGTGAGACGAGCAAATTACGTAGACGACCCACTGACCCGTAACACACTTTCAATCAAATTCCGAATGAATTCGTAGGAAATTGTTAATCCATTCCTTCATACTTTGAAAAAATCGACTGCTCAGCAACGTAACGTACGCAATTAATGTTGTTGAATGTCAAAAAGAAAGGCATTTCCATTGTAAGTGTGTTACGCGATTGCTCCGTTATTTTTTTACTGGTTCATTTAAATGATTTGCTTCAATAGTAAGTGACGCAAAATTGAATCAAAGTGTGATGGTCTAATGATATTAATGTCTATTTCGGAGCGCTGGAAATCCGATCTGTATTTTTTATCTTTACCCCATTATTCTTTTCATATATATGTCATTCATTGTAAAAGTGAATTATCTCCTTGTAACTGAATTTTAGAATAACGAGCTTTTTGCGAACACTATAGTGTAGGAAAAAAATATAAGCATTCATTCATGTTTTCTATTTTTTATTATTTAATACAATCAAAGATGATGCTTCACTTTTATATTAAAAGATATGACTAAATGTGATACCATTAGGCAACAAAATATGTTTTTAAAAATAAGAAGTTACACCACTTTTACAATGAACGACACATATATAGGGTGGCATCGCCACGCAAATCGTTACCATGAATTCAGCAGAATCCAAGACTAGCGTAGTTTAACGTCGTTTAACAAACGTAGAAATTTAACGTCGTTTAACAAAAAAAAAAATAGTGAAAAATGCAATGCTTACGCAGTCAAAATTTGTGGAACAGCATTTTTTTTAACCAACGAAAATTTTATTTCTTTTCAAAAAGTTTTAACGCAGGGTTTCAGAATCTTGTTCGGAATCTATGATAACAATCCCTGCCTCAATGCGGGGTAATTGCGTAGCACACAATCAGTCAAAGGATTTCATTTTGACAGCTGAACAAAATTCATTGCGTTATTTACGTTGTTGAACAAGCACATTTTTCGAACGTATGGAGCAATAGATTCGCAATATGCTTCAAATTCAGAGTAAAAGTGTATTACACAATTAGGGTGCGGTAGCTATAAAGGGTGAATTTTTCAAGTGGGCGTGGATGGCCAAATCCGAAACTATGAGGAATAGCGAAAAGTACTCAAAGGAGTCTCCTGCTCGATTTTGATGAAAAGTAATAATAGTACGTAGGTACGTACGTCGTAGGTGGAACGTACGTACGTAGTAGTAGTAGTAAGTAGTAGTAGTAGTAATTTAAGTTCTGGTGACGTATTTTATTTGAGAAAATCTAGTCAAAGTATATGTGGATTAATAATTCTGCTGCGACTATGCTTTCTAGGTTGAGCTTGTGAGTAAATTAAATTAAACTTAATTACTAGCTGCTAGAAGATTCTAAAGTAAATGAGATCCAGTAAGCAGTTGAAAACTGTTTACCAGGGATGACATAAATATTATAAGTGATTTAATATATAATATAATATATAATATAATAATCTTTATTACACAAGAAAGTGGTTACAAAATAGTGTGAAGTCCCTGACTCCTATGCTAGGTGATAGACTTGTGTTACAAGAGCCAGTGCCCTCTCCCAGTAGGAGATATTACAGAATCTTATGCATAAAGATTAACAAAAATAAAAATAATATGGTAAGAACAAAAAAGTAAGATAAAATAAAAGCGGATTTATAAAAAGATTTTCATAGATTCTATAACCATAATTCTATAAACATATTGCCGGCATTAAGATTAGTCAATGATATCACATTCTGACAAGTGTGCCGTGCAAATATACGATCATTTCTTTAAAGAAATTTGACCTTTATGACAACCTACGCTCGTAAGTAATGTCATGTAATTATCACGAGGCGAATAATATTGATAAAAACTTAAAACGTCTTATAACAGTCTTCTTAGAATCAATCGTCTTTTTGGAATCTACTTATCAAGGGCCAACAATGTGGAACAGTACAAGTAGATACTTCTCTTGATACCTATGAAATTGAAACATATGGAGCTTTACCATACACTAAAATCCAATAGACAAACATAATTATAGTTAAACGAAATAGTCCAAATCATTAATATATAATCCCTCCAACCTCTGTCGCTCACTCTAAATTATAATTTTTTTCCATAAATAATTCAGATCACCATCCAAACAAGGAAATAATGGTTTATTTTACATTCTATCGGTACTTATAGAGTACAGAAAAAGGAAGCAAACCGGATTGCTTATACATATACAATGTAAACGGGGCGGCTCACGCAAACGTGAAACTTGAAGCCGGGCCAGACATTTATGAAATTTTAATAGAACCCGCTCAGAAACACGCCGTTGACAACAAACTCATAGAAGGTTGATTTTGTGAATATTGTTATATTATTACTTTCTCCAGACTGAGGAAATGTATGGTGCCCTAATTTTTTGGATGATGGAACAGTAAATGGTTTTTAGAGATTAATTTAAAAAAATAAATGTGTTCAATAACTGGATGAAGAATCACAACAATGTAGTGGCCATTATAGTAGATCAGTCGCAGCGTTTAATGAAAACCCAGTAATATTGTTACCTGAAATATTGTCAAATAAAAACGGTACAGTTAGACAAAAAGCTCCTTTGTTTACTAGGTTGTGAAGAGGACTGTTCTTGACATGTTTTATTTATTTAGTAGTTAGTTACTAGTTACTCATCGACGTGTATTGTGCCTTTAAGGCTCCTACAAACAGGCGCGACACGCGACACAAAGGCGCGACTTGCGGTGCCTGTATGCCCTGCGCGATTTTATCGCGTGTCGCGCCTGTTTGAAGGAGCCTTTATTCTTCAAGTTTATATGCGTCACATTCGTGAACGGTCGCCGTCGGTTGAGACTGGTCATCTCTTAACTGCCAGGGCTTATTTTAAACCTTATATTTTAAATAGTTTCCTCTTTTATTTATTTTTTTACATTGTTCTCACGTATGGAAGCAACAAGAATGATGTAACCAGGATTTTGTAATATCTCAATTTAAAAGAGAGTTTCTTTGGAGTTTCCTACCCGGTTTTCCCCATAGAGATTAACGTTTTGGAATGGGCAACTAGTTTCACTGATTAACTGTCCGACTCTTTAACAGTTCAAAAGTGCCCGTAAATAGTTTAATGGAAATAAATGTTTTGAGTTTGATTCAAATTCATAAAAATAGCACTAACTACTTTCTTCTTTCACAGCGTGAAAACAGAACAAGTGCCAGGGGGCGCTGATAGTCAGCTGCGTTTGGCACGTGTCAACAGTAGCGACGCTGGCAACTACACATGCGCGGTCAGAGGCGCCAGATCCCACACCGTGTCGGTGCACGTGCTCAACGGTACGTATCGGGGATATTATGGAGAATACGGTGAATCACCCATGTTTTAGTAGGTAAACAAGAAAGGTGGTCTTCTGATGGTAGGTGGTCAAGCCTATGGTTGCTTGACAAAGACACGGGTACCCGGTAAAGACAAGTCGGTACCGATCGGTGTGTATAAAATACCCATTTAATAACGCATGCGCTCACACATAAAGGAACATTTAAAACATTGTAACCGTTATTTTCCGTCGATCTTAGACAACGATCTGATGGTCTACCACCTACGGATATAAAATTAGTTCGGGGCCCGACGTTAGAATGAATGACACCACGATTTGATAGCTGTCCGTACTCTCGATATGTATTTGCCCGACCGATTTGTTTTATTTGAGCCTAGCTTTGGGATCAACTACTTTTGAAAGGGCACGGGTATCTTCGTTGACGGGACTAAGAGAGTATCGGAAAACCCGCTGTTTTATGCTAGTTATGAACATATGAAATACTAGAGGCATCGTGAGTGTGTAGATTTTTCAGAGGCAAAGTTGAAACGCCTCATGTGCGTATTATGACACCGTTGTACAGTAAATTGTGGTAATATTTTACCGTGAATACCTACATATATGACCTAATTATTAATTGATTCGCCATAGGGATAAAACAGCTCCTAACTTATAAAATTAAATGCAGAAGTGGTAGGCACCATTGGTTACACGTGCGTGTATCTAAATAGAATCATTTAGAACAGAATCTCTAAATGGCTCTATTTAAATACACTTGCTCTTCGGTACAGCTTCATACATTTATGGATGATATCGGGATTTATTTTTGTCATATTTTTATTTAAGGCCGAACAAAAAAACTTGTTCGGCGCTTTTAAAAAAGGTAGTAGGTATAGATCTACCTACGAGGGAGAGAGTAGGTACAGTCAGCAACAAAAGTCGGTTAACACTTCAGTTTTTTAATCTCAGTTATTGAGCAAAATATTTGTTCAAAATTGCATTATTGTACTTTTGTTGCAATTTTGAACAAATATTTTGTGTGTTACTCGACTTTTGTTGCTGACCGTACCTAATGTGAAACAACTTTAGTATAGTATCTACGTTTAAAATACTCATGTAATAAGCAGAGTGGAATGTCTAATTATGTTCTATTCCGTAAAAATCTCATCGTGGAAACCTAAGTGAAGTGTCACCTAAGTTTTCTCGGTAAGATTTATACAGGAGGTATATACACTGGCAGGTATAATAAAGATAAATTTTAATCGTTAATCATTCCTATCCTAATGGTTGCCGTGGTTTGTGAAGCCTCAGATTATTTTAGAAATAAACAAGTTAAAAAATAGCTTCGTCCAGTTCTGGACTGCCACAAAAAAAGAAAAGACCGATTTGCCGATTCCTAAGAAATATTGTGCAAGAAAAGCACAAAAATGGGTTCAGCAAATAACTAAAAGGAAAAATACTACAAAGTAAAAGCTAGCCATATAAATGCATAAATCAATCCAATTCTCATATAAATATTAAATCAATCATATTTGATCACCAAAGGTTCTCAAATAAAATAAACGTAACCGAAGATCAAATATCAAAATTCAATCTTTGATATTCGAGGTTTGAGGCAAAAAATGGTTTTCCAAGTTCGATCTCAACTCACAAACGATATTATTATGCAAATAAAGACCAAACTTTTGTAGGAGTATCACAGAAACTGATTTAAGTAGTAAGAGGAAACTTGGAAGTCGAAGTCACGCCTAAAATAATAATGCTCCTCTTTTAGTAAAATATTAATATGATAAGAAAATAAAGACAAGCTACTGAAACTTCTTTCTTTTATCCGTAGAGGGCTGACTAATGGATACTTATTTTTAATTGGCAATTAATATTGTTTTTGTAATTTATGATATTGCAAAATTGGGTTTGTTGGTTCACAAACGTAAAAGTGATGAATGAAATGAATGATATGAAAGAGAAGGGAGTGAATGATAGCTTAAGGGTTGACAGGGGAGAATCGAAAAAGAAAACGTGTTGCCAACCCAATTAAGAGTGATTTTTCAATCAACAGATAATTCTTATTCGTGGAATATAATTGACGTCTGACAAATTCTGTATTGAAGAACCGTCAAAAATTCAAAATTATTCCTCGAATAAAATTATCTGACGTTGGAAAAATCAGCTCTTAACAGAAACAAATATGAGTATGTAAGAGGAAGTCTGAAAATAGTGGCGATGACCAAACAGTTGTGTGGAAATTAGTTAATAGTGTTACGAGCTTAGGGTTCGTGACAATTAAAAACTGCCGATTTAATAACCACAAATTGACACTTTAATCACCACACTAATTACAACTCAAACACACTAATTATAACACACAATTTCACTACTGATCACTATTAAGTCGCACTTGAATATCGCTTTCGATTTACTCGCTTGTATCGCTTATACAAAACTGATGTGTCTCGCGGCTCACACCGGCCTTATATAGTGCCACAGAGCTACTCTATAATCATCTAGTATGATCGAGTACATAGCGGTCCCGACTGACTCGATATAGAAATTCCGAGAACTATCAACATAGTTCTCGGAATTTCTAGGACCTTGACCCTACTAGTTCTGCTACCCGATACTAGATGGCGCTAGTGGTAACTAATGTCACTATGTATCAGGCATTATTTGTGGCGCGCGACAATAGGCTTGCAGGACAAGTCGTGAAGAAAGTTTTGACTATAAATGTGAACTCTGTCACCGGCTTAACCACATCTAGCACAATATTCTTTCACTAACACGTACCCCTTTGTTCCAGAAGAAAGCCTAGCGGAACTGCACGCCGGGACCCAATCACTGCACCCGCCGTCAGTGACAACGCTCATTTTACTCCTAACCATACTTTACCTAGCAGAAGGAACACTGTTCTTCAAACCTGTGATTACTTTCACAGCACTAGCTCATAAAGGACAGGCCCAAGGCCCACCGAATGAACTTTATATATTGTTACCAACGTGATAAAAACGTTTAGAAACATGTAAATATACGTTTGATTATGAAGATAAATTATGAATAGTTATTGGGAAATAAAATTTCATTGTATATTTTGGTTGTTTTATTTAGAAGAAGCCTTGAAATCAAAAATAGTACATTACTTCAGAGGGAAGAAAGTGACAGTTCCATACCGAGATTATGGCATTTGCGCCACGAGCTTGCGAGGGGCGCAAACCATTTGAGGTATGGAACTGTACTTTATCCTGAGGGATGTATAGTGCTTTTTATTACACCTACGAGGAAAATTATGGACATATAAGTATTGTTGTATCTGCATTTAGATTTTTCCGGCAACAGATTATCAACAACTTCTTGGGCCGTCTCTAATAGTTCTGGCGGTGTGTTAGGGATAACATCATCACTGTCGCTCGAAGTATCCATATTTTACAAAAAACACAAAGATAAATGTGTTTTTGCGAAAATGCGCGGGCTTTTCCATTTTTTATTCGCCCGTTTCTGGAGTAGGCTAAGATCATAAGGTCATGCAGCCACTTCTTCCGTGATTCCACGCGTTTTATATACAAAAATAATTTCGTTTTTAATTTTCTGTATGCACCAAGGAGGTTGGTAACTGGTAAAAAAAAACTGTATGTGGCCAGTAACAATTTACTTGAAATTTAATTAGTAGACAGTTAAAATCTCTTGGCAGTATGACTGCTGACAAATTTAAAAAAAAGAAAAACCGGGTATGTAATGGAATTTCATACATTTTTCCCACCCTTGGGTCGAAAGGATTTTCATACAAACTTCCATACCTTGGGACGAAAGGATTTGAAGGGCGGGATAAAGGCGTTTCTTCCCTCTAATTGGTATAATTAGTATGTATTTTCAGAGCAGGTGTGATAAAAATCAAATTATTATTAACGTTTCTTGTTTTTCACATCTTTTTCCATCTTACTTGGCTTGTCAACCAAATCTGACACCTACCGATTTCTGTTGCCTCAATTCGTAATGGCGTTTATCTTATAATGTTATGCCATCACTACAAAGTATAAAACAAAGTCGCTTCCCGCTGTCTGTCCCTATGTATGCTTAGATATTTAAAAATACGCAATGGATTTTGATGCGGTTTTTTTAATAGGTATAATAATTCAAGAGGAAGTTTTATATATGCATATTATATTAGAGAAAAGCCGAAAATTCAAAGATTTGTAATGTGATGTCGTAACACACATATTTTTGTGCGCTTAGATTGCAAACGCTGGCTAAACCTTACGAAATAAGTAGATCAAATTGATGTACTACGGAATTGTATATCTTAAAAATATCGATAAAAAAGTCCGCGATAGTATACGTTTATCTCTTAAGGATAACCCACAGTAACCATTTTAAGCTTTTACATATTACAAAAAAAATATGGGTTATTTACCAAGCAATTTTAAACAATACAGTATTATTCCTTATCCAATTAAATACATTAAATACGTTGTGCATTTCATGGAGACCGAAATTGCCCTTTACAGCATATCATTAAAATGAATATCTTAGAAGATTTCAGAGATTTAAAAAGCAGGGGCAGAGCGGCTGGCGGAGCGGTACAAAGTTTGCCCGGTCAGCTAGTTATCTTATAATTACCAAAAATGTTGCTATAAACCATGTAGATCATAATTCCTACGGTACTATGCAAATAGACGCCAACGCTAGTAATATATGTCAGTGGACGGCCATCTTTTCTCATCTTTCAAGCACATCAAAATAACCTGAAAGCTGATAAAAGAATTTGCAATTCCTTACTAGATTACGTATCTCTTGGGGGCCTAAGGCCACTTTGGCAGAATCATAAAAGGATAACATTATGAATCATAATGGACAGTTAACTGTAAAGTTAATCGTATCAAATCCCATTGATGAAGGATTTTTAAGTTATTTTTTTTGTCTGTGCTAAAATACCAATAAATCCAATCCAAATCCAACCCCAATCTATTTGATTATACCTACGTAGTGCAGCGAAAAAAAGAAAAACACGGACCGTCTTCGCCATATTTTGATTCATAATGTTATCCTTTTATGATTCTGCCAAACTGGCCTTTTTATCCCCCCTGTATTCCAAAGCGTTCTAAAACCACAGATTCTTTAGCTATTCCAAATTTTTACGAGTCAACGTCTAGAATAACTCTTGACCTGAATTCGTTATTAACAAAACCTTTTAAAACTTCGGTAATAAACTTGAAGCAGCGGTTGCGAACTCAGAAAATGAATAAGCAAAACTCTATTCCAGTACCTACCTGGCTGAAATTCAGAAATAGGAATGGTGGTTTTAAAATACCTTCTTTATTCTTGTAGCATCAATTTTACAGGCACCCATACCTTTCAAACAACAAAGCAAAGATGCTGTTATGATCGGAGTGCAACACTTTATCAAGAAAGAAAAACGACAATATTTTTTAATAAATTCTCGATATGCAAATCAAATCTAAAGAAGATGTGGTCCTTAATTAACTATCTATTTAATAACAATCCGGTCACCGCCTGCAACATTATCTAAGCTAAACGTAAACAACAAAACGATTAGCGACCCTATCGACGTATGTGAAACTTTCAACAACTTTTTGCGTCCGTAGGGAAGCTCCTAGCCACTCAAATTCCACAATAACCTAACGTACACGACAATAAACAATAGGTAACCCTAATACAAAACAATTAGATAGTCTCACGCCTTGTACTAGCACTGAAACCATAAGAATAAAAAAAATCTAAAAATTCTTAACAAAACCATAAATACACGATTATCCTTTAACATAAAAACATCCAAATACAGCCAACAAAACCCCAATCAAATACAGACGCACCCCCGCGGCCGCAATATGACAGGAAAAACATAAAATACGAAGGTTTTTATAATAATCTACCGGCAGATATTAGGAGCACATCTCCTTTAACATATTCAAATCTAAATTCAAGCAGTATGTCACTAACAACACAAAACTATCAAGATAACGACATTAGCTAGTCGTACCCACAAAATGCGACAACACACCTACCTACGTAATAATAATAAAAAAACAAAACTATTAGCTTACTGGATTAACCTTACTTTAGTTACTTATGTATTTATTCGCTAAATGAAAATGTATGTTCTTTTAAAATAAATAAAGAATCTTTAAGCCCATCTGCTGGCTGTCGCTGAAAACCAGCGCTGGGGCACAGTCGCATATAGGGTAAGAAAGAAAGAAAGAAAGAAAAAAGGAAAGAAAATTTGTTTATTCTGCACAAACAAAAACGCACATTGCAAATAAAAATTACAAATTATTAAAAAGAAAGACATAAAATACACACACACAACGTAATCAAAAGCCTCGTATTCAAGCTTAGAAAATGTTGACAATTTTGTCCATTGCTTGATGTCAGGGCCTTAGCATTATGCTGAGTAATGGCCGTTTTGCGTGGATATGATGCATGTGTTATCCCCCAACTTTTTTTTGTGTTTGTGTTCTTTCTCTGCGTCATTCATACCGCAAATAAAAGTATTTTCTCTCTTCTTTCTTATAATAATAATCACTCAGCCAACTCAGTCTATTGTAGTCCACTGCTGGACAGAAGCCTTTCCCAGGCTTCACCACAGCACCCTATCCTCCGCCTTCCGCATCCAGTCCGTTCCAGCCACTTTCTTTAGGTCGTCCGTCCATCTAGCTGGGGGGCGTCCCACACTACGCTGGCCGATACGCAGTCTCCACTCAAGGACGCGTCTGCTCCACCGGCCATCGGTCCTTCGACAAACATGGACAGCCCCCTGCCACTTCAGTTTGCTTACTCAGCAAGCAAACTGAATAATAATAATACGTGCCTATTATTGACACAGTGTAGGTCAAGGGTCTCTTCTCATATGAGAAAACAATGGATGAAAATGGATGATGATAAATGGTGATAAAAAAATCTTCATGTATATACAGGCAGATTTTTTTATCACCATCAAAATTTTTACAGGGTGTTCTACCCATGAACAACCTTTAGTATGGGACCAACTCTGAAAACTAGCTTCAACTTTCTGACTAACTGACGGACTATTTAAATTTGGACAATTCAAAAGTGCCTGTACAAGGTTTAATTGAAATAAATGCATTGTATTTGTATTTATTTGTAATCACGAAAAAAAATTGGCAGATTTTTTTTTTCGTGATTTCCGATTTGGTCCCATATTGAAAGTTGTTCATATTCATTTTTAGTTTTTATCCAGCTGCTAATTAACTATAAGTACAGGTTTCCTCACAATTTTTTCCTTCGCAGATGTCCGTAACGACCAAGATAAACCCAGAAAGATTGAAAAAGTCACATTAATTGGTTAAAACTCTTTAACAAATGTTCAGATGTACCTATTTTTTTATTTGTTGCCAAGAAAATTCCTAAAAATAAAAGCTCTACTTTGGTTGTCAAGTCTTCGCAAATCTTTGAACTACACAAAATCCTTATAAAAAAAACCTTTATCTTGAGTAAAAGGCGGATAAGTATAACAGATAAGCCACAAGAGTCACTCGCCTAGATAGAAAATATTTATAAATAAAATTCCTTAGCTTCTCAAAGACAGGCACTGACTTCAAAGGATCGGCGCCGATATTTTATTTTCATATCGAATATTTTTCAAGTAATCTTGGTTGATGCTTCTACATAGTGATGTTGCCTCTGGTGAACGAAAATTGAAGCACATCAATCACAGTTTATTTGAAAATGTTACTTTTCCTTTTATTTGTTTGTGTCAAAAGATAGTAACATATTAACACGCCTGTAATCCTGAAAGGATTAGGCAGAAGTGCACCTAATAGTATACACACATTTCACCAGTTTTGTATAAGTCTCATGTTAAAGGGGGCGAGCCTAAGTTCTTGGCCAGACTACAAACGCGGGCGCGGGCAGGGCGCGGCGCGGCGGCGTACTCAAACATAAGAAACTTCATTTGAGCGTTCAGAGTGGGCACGCGGGCGCGGTGAGTGGCGCGAGCTGCTTGGCACGGGGAGCGCGCGGACAACTCATGCCATAAATGATAAATTATTTTATTTCTGTAAGTAGGTTTGCACAAACACATTTACACGTCAATCATAAAATTTTTAAACTAGATGAGGTCGGCGTTTCCTATCTGACTACTCTGAGAAGAAAGGCCGAAACAAACTCAGAGGTCATAGACTCTTTTAAAGTCCAGACATAATCTTGGTCAAGTTATATGAAGACCATGTAGGTCGATGTCTGAGATGGTCTTTTGAGGAAAGAACCATGCAGATTGAGAGGACCTGTCCAGTCAGTGCACGCATTTGTCAGAAATCATGCAGCTCAACTCAAGACTTAAGGAGCTCAACGATTCGACGAACAATACCAAAGAAAGGACATTTGGGTAGGCCACATAGATTACTCAAACTGCCAGACCATAGAGAGAATAATAAAAAATATAAAATGACTAAAATAAATGACCCACATCGTCTTCACATTCACAATAATTAAAATAATGTAATACTTTAAAAAGTAAGCAAATGTCAGTTTAAAAAAAAATATCATTAAAGTCAATGTGTATATAAAAAAAAAACATCAAAAACACTCAAAATGCAGAAATTGGAAGCAGCTCAATCCCATCCATAGCTCGTCTATACAAGTCGCCGCAGTGAGGGCGCGGGCGGCCCGCCCGGGGACCGGGGTTCTCAAACAAGGTCGAGCTTTTTTCTCGTAAAAATAAGTCTTCTTAATCCATATTATATTTTGACAAACACTGGAAACGACAACACTCAGAACTAAGCCGCGTGCCAGTGTGGGCAGGCAGATCGCGTGCATTCCCGCCCCCGCGCTGCTCCCCGCCCCACGCTGCCAGTCTGGCCAAGCACTAAAGATAATAATGACGTCAAAGGCAAATCTTTATTTGTAAAACATAGGAAAAATAGGTGTAATGTAATACGCCGAGGCCGGGAAGACGTGACAAGACGATCTAGACGCGTACCGCAAGGTTTTGATCGAGGTGGCTTTAGAAAAGGATGCCTGGGAGGATTTGGGGGAGCCTTTGCTCAGAAGTAGGACAGTGAAGGAAAAAAATATAGAGGTTGCTGTCTTGCACTAAATGCCGTACCTATATTAAATATATTAGGTACAGACGCCAGCACATCAAGCTACTACAATCTTTCAAATATCTTTAATAGATTTTCAACTTTACCGCTAAAGCATAAGATTCAAAGTTGATTGGGACAATTTGACAGTTTCGGGTAGCTTGATGTACTGGCGTCTGTACGGTACGCTGTAACCTCAGTGGTAACAAAAGTTAGAACAGCGCTAGGTCAAAATTAATATCGTAATGCTTCACAACACTCCCCACCCTGTCCCATTTAGAAATATGCCTCATGCTACAGCTACACTATCGCGATAACGCGAATTACACTTTCACACGCTCTATGTTGTTCGGCGAGACGTCGAGCGGGTGCGAGAGAGAGCGCGAGAAGCGTAGTTCGCGTTATCGCAACTATGTAACCGTAGCATTAGAACCGGCAAAGTTGTCTAAGGAAATTCAGACTCCAGGAATATAATAGATCCGCAGGAGAACCAAGTTAACCGCCATAGCCCGAAGAATTGCCAAACTTAAGTGGCAGTGGGCAAAGCACATTGCTCGAAGATCAGATGACCGATGGGGCCGAAGGGTTCTAGAGTGGCGACCGCGTACCGGAAGACGTAGCATTGGAAGGCCTCCCACAAGGTGGACCGACGATCTTGTGAAGGCCGCACGAACCCGTTGGATGCGAGAAGCACAAAACCGGTCCAAGTATAGGTGCTTGAGGGAGGCCTGTGTCCAGCAGTTGACATCTTTCGGCTGAAATGATGAATGATGTGAATAGTGAAGTCTGAATTCTCTTCCTTTTGGAGAAACATCCAAGCCATCGCGTATGTAATTGAATTTCGTGCGTTATCTTATAAATACATATGTTTCGTATTCATATTCAAAGCATAACACCACATGCTCCCACACGTATGCTACGAGTACACTAAGAATTTTATGATATCAAGGTTATGTATATTATTTAGAGTCTTGTGTTTTATGGTTTCCTCTAGGTAAAGGTGTTTTAGTTGAAAAGAAGATGCTCGAAGTCATCCTCCGATCTAAAATACGGTTATGTTGATCATATTTTTTTAAATGCTCAGAGAGATGCCATCAACGATGCGATAAACTGTAATGCAGAACATAATCAATGATATACATGCAGTAATCGTGTGAAAATAAAATGATTCCATTCTGGGAGTAGTAATCTCAAAAGCACTATGTAACATCATTTGATTGCACAGGTTTGGATTTTTATTAAGTAGGCTGACAAAAATTATTCAAATAACAAATTAGCAGAAATAATGACTACCTCTGGACAAAGATGTTTTCACAAAAATAAACAGGATGTAAAAGAGATATCGACTCGGAAACTGTTACCATGAGTTCAGTGCATTATTCGTCGGTTATAAAAAAACAGCTGTTCGATAAATTTTCACCGTCTTGCATTTTTGTAGCAGTGGTTTTTTTTTCGACAAAAAATTTCTACACCGTGTAAAATTTCTCTTATCATTTAAATAACAGTTTTGCTACAACTAAAACCTCAGAAGTTTGAAATAGTTTTCCCTTTTACAACGGACATGAAAAGACCAAGGGGAACGCCTTTACTAAGCTCCGGGGAATAAAGGACAAGATTAAATCAGATTCCGTGTTCGTACAAATAGAGACGTTGAAAGCGAAATCTACTTACCTTGGTGAGATCTTGTTAAGTCATGTTTGCCTAGTACTTTTTAAGCGAACACAGTTTGTTCTCACTTACTTTTTCAAAGGATTTTGATTATGATATATGTATTTTTAAGTGACTGAAATTGATATAATATTATTATCTTAAAGTAAAAATAATAATAATAGACCTAAGGAGACACCTAAGGAGGCTCTCGTTGGGCAGCTGGAGCAAGGGCTTGATACAGAGAACGGTACTCCTGGACACGGCTCGTATTCTTAGGAGGTTCCTTTCTCTGGAGCCCTGACCGCCGCCGGTAGCTTGGACCCTGTTCCCGATACCGGTGGGCTACAATTTTTTATATTTTTAAACGTTTTTTTATTGTTTTTTTGTAAAGAATATTTAAAAATGTAATAAGTTTGTATCAAAATAAATAAAGGAATAATAATAATAGGTCATTCAACAAGGTGTTGTTAACTGTCCATTAAATGCAAACTAAACATATATAACAGGATCGTTTATCACATTTTCCTTGCTGATTTCATTCCATTTCAAACATACAGTTTTTTTTTTAACAAAATTTTAATAGGTACTCTGTTTCACGTCAAGACCTCGAGTAAGTAAATTCTATACTCTAACAGCTTGAAAAGAGTTTGCCAGCCGGTTTTAAACTTTAATGCACATTCATAGAAGCTATATCTTTTGATAAGTATGGCAATTATAAGTCAGTTTTCAGTTCGTCCTTCGAAACATGGTTCAAAATATCGGAATAACTTTTATACATAATTAAGTTGAAGCAAAGGTGTTAATAAATTATTTATCGGGCCAGATTGTTTGACATAGACGGCTGAATTTATTAATACTCTAAATATAGACACTCCACCACACCCACCTAATAAAATCTCCTCTAATATAGACCATAAAGGTAAGAAAAGAAATCAATACATACAAATCAATAAAACTGAAGTATCTGTTTGTAATATCATAATAACGGCTTTTTACTAAATGCATAATTATGATATAATGTTATCATGGTACTATGGTAAATTTTAACCGTTCCCCGGAAATCAAAACTGAAAATCCCCTTTTTTAGCAATTTCATATAACTGTTGAGGACAACGTCTGTCGGGTTAGTTAGTTTAAAATGGGTAATTATAGGTTTTAGTTTTACTCGACCGTAAATATGTAGTTTTTAGGCTGATTTTTCAATCCACATATATTTTTTATTCGTGGAATAAAATTGACGTCTGTAAATTTTTGTATGGAAAACACTGTCAAAAATTCAAAACTATTCCTCGCATAAAGTTATCTGGCGTTGCAAAAATCAGCCATTAGTGCATTATGAAACTGACATTCAAATCCACCAGGTCAGTTTGCCTTGTCTTTTACTGTTATAACACGAAGTGGTAAAATAAAACAAAATTAAATTAGTTACCAAGACGTAATTTAGAATTTACGATTATTTTCACATAAACTGTTTTTGAGCGACGTTTCAATCGCTGAGAATCTTTTGGAATCCAACAAGGACGTTAACAAAGTCGTAAATATTAAGTAAAATCTAGCTTATCCTTAGATTCAGTTGTATTTTATAGTAAAATAAGATTCAATACCTAGCGAGTCCTGGAATGTGAGTGGGCAGAGCACATTGTTCGCAGAACAGATGGCCGATGGGGCCGAAACTCCGAAAGGTTCTGGAGTGGCGACCGCGTACCGGAAGACGTAGCGTTGGAAGGCCTTCCACAAGGTGGTCCGACGACCTTGTGAAGGCCGCAGGAACCCGTTGGATGCGAGAAGTACAGAACCGGTCGAAGTAGAGGTGCTTGGGGGACGCCTATGTGCAGCAGTGGACGTCTTTCGACTGAAATGATGATGATGATGAGAGACCGCGTAGCAAGCGTAGTGCGGGACGCACCCCAGCTAGATGGACCGATAAACTTAAAAGGTGGATGGGACTGACTGATGGGAAGGCTGAGGACTGGGTATTGTGACGCAGCCTGGGAAGAGAGACATATGTCCAGCAGTGGACTGCGATAGCCTGAGTTGACTGACCTATCAAAAGGAATCCTTTTATCTAAACCAATATTATCTAAACCAATATCATAAAGAGAAAAGATTTTTTTTTGTCACGCTTTCTCGCTAAAAATGCTGGACAGATTTGGATGAAATTTGCCACATGGGTAGACCATTACCTGGATTAGGAAGTAGAATAGAATAGAATACTCTTTATTATGTAGACCATACCATATTACAGACATAAATATAGAAACATGACAAAGGGTGACACAATGGGCGGTCTTACCGCTAAGAGTGATCTTCTAAAGACAGCCTTTGGATGGATTACAAAGGGGTAGGACAAACAAATACTGTAGGTAGTCTGTGGTGTACCGTTTACATAATACAATAAATACATACATAAAGTATAATACAAAAGTATGAGTATGAAGTAGAATACTTTTATTCAGATATTACCACGGGTTCGAGACTTAAGGCTCCTACAAACAGGCGTGACGCGCGACACGAATCGCGCACAACACAAAGGCACCACTCGTTGCGCGCACCTTGTGTCACGCGCGATTTTATCGCGTGTCGCGTCTGTTCAAAGGAGCCTTTATGCAGGTGAAACCGCGGGGCGCGTTAAATAGGATAAAGGCGTTATGTAAAGGAGACTGAACATTTTTATATGGCACCGCCATACCTATTGTCGCGACATTTTGTTTTTTTTTTTTCAAGTTAAAAAAGTATGTGTCACGTGAACAACTTTTAACGTTAATATCTCGGAAACGTGACACTTTACGGGGTTTGGTCTTAGTATGTTTTCTGTTTGCATTGATGTCAGCTATCAATTTATACAGGCGTGACCGCCATTTTGAAAAAAAAACAAAATGGCGCGAGAGTAGGTACGCCACGAATCTTCAAAACCCTTTAATGAAGTGATGGTAGATTGTTCCTTACCGCAATTAGCTGCGTCTAGACATATTGAACGAACAACAGATGCGGCCCCGAATAGGCCTGACCAGAATAACAAAGGGATTGCTCTGTGCCTGCCCAAGCCTGTCTGAATCGATATTTTTCGTAATTAACTGTAACTGTGCAGAAAATAAAAGTAACGTAAACTTAAGAGGGTTTACGCCGTACGGCATTTCATACAAACTTTCAAGCCCTTGTTTTTCGAAATGAATAAACCGATTTTAATGAAACTTCATACACATAAGCAGGATACACCGGTCTAAAAAGTTAATTATGAACATTTTCGAAAAATAGTGTTACAGCCAAATTAGACCGATTTTAAATTTTCCATAGAAACAGAGATTTCCAGTTATCTTTTTTAAGTAAGACATTTCGAAAATGTTCTTATGTAACTTTTTAGACCTTATGATGAAATACTGAGCGGCCCGTGGCTAAATTATAACAGCCGCGCAGGTCAATTGATCAGGTTAAGCTATGCTTGCCGTGGTTGGTCTGTGGATGGGTCACGATCTTTACATACCGAGACTCCTCCGTACCTCGGAAAGCACGTTAAGCCGTTGGTCCCGGTTGTCATTCGTGGATCTTCGACAGTCGTTACGGGTATTCAGAAGCCCGACATTCGACAACCAGTCTTACCAAGGGGTAGCCTATTAACCAGTAGGTAACTAGAGAGGTCAGAGGTAAGAGGTCAGATAGGCAGTCCCTCCATGTAAAATACTGGTATTCAGCTGCATCCGGATAGACTAGCAGTCGGCCCCAACTTAGTTTTTTTTTTCTTTTAAAAAAAGCGTTGCCCCACACTAGCTAGGAATTACTCCTGTATCGTGAGTGCGTGTACAAATATTTAAATTCACACACACAAACAGCCAGACCCGGAACAACTGTAGGCAATACTATATTTGTTCCGTGCGGGAATCGAACCCGCGACACGCAGCGCAGCAGTCGATCGTTCAGCCACTGCGCCAACCGTGTCGTAAAAGTTGGGAAAAGGCTAGGCAGATGTTGATGATATTATGATGAAAGATTATTAAACCCAAAATCACTCGCGCTCCAATGATTTCTAACAAACTCCGCTAAGTAAACACCTCTAATTTCGTCCCTCTCCTAAGAAAACCCGTTACGTAGGTAATTAACGAGATGATCTTTCACTATTCGTAATTATGGTGTTGACACAAGAGCTGATAAGCTTTGTCCAACGCTGTTAAGAAAACTGATGTCCTTTATAATTAATGATAAACCTACGTTAGAAGTTATGATGATGAACTAGACTAAATTCTATTCAAATTTATGTTTCAAATTGATGTTATTTCAAGTTAAACAAATATGTACTTTATTATAATGGTAATTAAGTTGATTTCAGAATGACTAGCACTATTGAAAAAGTTATAAAAATGGTTGAAGTTGTAGCGTAAACTGCATTTTATTGTGTAGGAATTAATAGTAGATTATTAACCAAGGGGATAAAGCAGTGTCTTCTGTCGCGGGTGACGATTTAAATCGCGAGCGTAACGAAGGACTCGAGGTTTACTCCCGAGCGTAGCGAGGGTGTTAAAAACTTAAATCACGAGCGAAGCGAGGGATTTAAGATGAGTCCTGAGTGTAGTGAGGGATTTAAGTTCACCCAAGTCTAAGACAGCTTTATCACCGAGGAAAATACTCTACTTTTCGTACCATTTGCGAAAAAATTAACACAATAATAATATGAGATATTAAAATAAACTTAACGTTTATGTATTTGAAGAAAACAAAAACGCGGCAAATTCCTACACTAATATTTTTTTGTCGGAAAAGCAAAGGCATCAAGCTCATACGGCCTCGTCGGTTTTCGTAATTTTATTTAATAATAATAACTGCATAATAAATGCGTATTCCTTTTTCAAAAAGATGTATAATGCTTTATATACAAACTCAATGGTGTAAACACATATGTAGTGCAGTATAAATTTCGGTAAGTATTCCAAATTTAAATCACATTCTCCCCCTAGAGGAAGAATGAAATTCAGTACAATTTTCTTTCCCTGTTTTTAACAGATTAAAAGTGACTATTGTTATGTTCGCTTTTTGTGGCATAGAATGTCACTTTTTTGAGCAAGTGGTACGAAAAGTTACTTTTTCTTAAATTCATATTTGTTTACATGTTTGCCATATTAGCCGCAGTAGTCTGCTGCATGCCCAATGAGCTGTGGTTTAAAATAACCACTACTTGGAGCCCTGACACAGCAAGAAGGCGTCTCGGTAGACCCGTAGAAGATGGCGGGATGAGCTGGAGAAAACAAAAGATCAGTGGACCACTTTAGCCCTGGATCGAAAGAGCTGGAAGTCATGGGAACAGACCTTTGCACAACAATACTAGTAATAGTAACGTAGAAAGAAAGAAAAAGTATTTATTGCGACTTGCACAGGAAGATCACAAACTAAACTAAACACAGCAAAATAAAAATCCAAGTTATATAAAAAAAAAAGTAAAAAAAGGAAAATGAAACAGAAAGTCCTATACGAGGCCAAAAGGCTCCTATCTCAGCATGATGCTGCGACATTTAAAAAATAAATGTTGCAGCGCTGGTATTCTGATAGGGCCCGCTGTGATGTCACGGGCAGTTACGGAAATAAATAAATAATATGTAAAATAATAGCAAATAATAAAAAAATAATACTTTTTCAATCTGCGCCAGACGTAACCTCATTACGTGTCCATGCCTGGAGTGTCAGAGGCACTCTGGTGTGTCTGTGGCATTGCCGTGACAAGCAAATGGTCGCAGGCGCCGACTAAAGTCGGCGCCTGTACCTATTTATTTAATCTCGCCGTAAACGGCGAGATTAAATAAATAGGTACATTTAAATATGTTAAACATTTACGTTACGGCTGTCTAGTGGAACAGTATTACCTACAGAGAATATACAATAAAAGTGGAAAGTGGTAGTCAATTAACGGCATGGGTGAAATGGAGAAATAGAAATAAACTTTTGACGAGTGTTATCGAGTTACAAATTTTTTCAAGTATCAAGTGACAACTAAATAAAACATTGTGTAAGCCAGCAATAACAATTCGTCTGATGCTGCCAGTAAAAATGTGGAATAAACAATATAATTAGCGTAGACTGCTAACGCTCGGTTCCTATAAATAAAAACGAATCGTTACCAATAGAAGGATTTTTCATTGCTAAACTGGGCACTTAAAAATAATTATAAGCTAATTTTATCTGTGATAGCTACTTCCATATGGGAGGGTCTACTATGCAAACCTATGAGGTATTTGCTTCATTATTGGTAAAGATAAAAGAGTCTTAATTTTAACCAATAACGGTCCGTATATTATAGGAAGCGGCCATTAGTCGATTATGTTATAAAAAACATAAGAATAACGTTTTGATACTTATTTCAATCACATGTTTTTGGAACAATACCGTAGCTTTTCTAAAATAAATAGAAAGTAAGTACAGACGCAACTAACTAGAATTACGCAAGATATTTTAGTGACAAATTATACAAATTGAACACTGCTTCAAGATTTAACGTAAACGACTATGTAACCAAGGTATTGTACGTTTGCTTGAGTATTTCAGAATGATGGTTTAAGGTATAAGAGAAACCGATATTTTTTATTTTGTTTAGAATAGAATACTTTTTATTATGTACACCATATAAATCCATACTATATAATATAATAAATGCGAAAGTGTGTCTGTCTGTCTGTTTGTTACCTCTTCACGCCTAAACCGCTGTACCGATTTGGATGAAATTTTGTATATATATAGTCTGAGTCCCGGGAAAGGACATAGGATAGTTTTTATCCCGATATTCCCAAAGGATCGAAACATACACGAGTGAAACAGCAAGCGCTGCTTGTTTACAAAATAACACACACAATAATAATAAACGCAAAAACAACGGCACAATTTAATAGTTAAATAGTTTATATACGTATTAACATCCGGAATAGTTACTGATATAGAGGGCTGGTTACCTCAATTGGAAATGGACTGGCCATTAACGAAGGTCGGATAGCCATTGAAGCAGACGTGCTCTTGATTAAACGTCTCAGCTACATGGATTCTCGACTTTAAAAAGATGGTGAGCATGTAAAAGGCAGAGTACCATGAGGTGGTGCTTTGGAGATGCTTATGTCTAGCAGTAGACTGCAGTCGTCCGAGAAAGAAAGAAAGAAAGAAAATTTGTTTATTCTGCACAAACAAAAACGCACATTGCTAATAAAAATTAAAAAAGACATAAAATATACACACACAACGTAGTCAAAAGCCTCGTACTTAAGCTTAGAAAATGTTGACAATTGACAAATGAGTTTACCAATCCATCACACCCATACTCTTCAAGGTACAACACAGCTAGCTACGGAAAAGTTCACATTTTGGGAGTATTTCCCGGACAAAACATTACACAAGGAGCTACTAGAACTGAACAATAAAGCAAAAACTCCCCACAACAAAGTCTTATAGAAAACTCGGCTATAATATGAGTTTCGCAGCCATTTATTCAACAAGATAACATTATTACTTCGCTTCGCCTCTCCATTTTGTGCCAACCGAACTGTTTCACTATGTTTAATATCCACTAAATTTGAGGTTTACCACAGCTCCAGGAAGACGGTAGTAGAACAGCTTTTGGAGTAAATTGCGAAATTACTGTCTTCCTAAATTGCGTATAGATTTTGGTAAATCCAAGGTTGATTTAAACGATCGTTTTTGAGAAAACTATTCGCCAGAGTCTGACAAGGAGCTTAGACCTAGTCACTCGAGTCTTTAAAATTTGGGAGTCTTCGAGACTCGAGTGAATAAATTACTTTAAAGGTAAGCACGCAACATTGTTGTCGCGTATTTCCATTCTATACAAGAGTAGTACGCAAAAACTCGCGTATATTTCGTAGTGATCTAAATAACTGCCTTATTCCATAATAGTGCCAGTACGCATACGGAGTAATCGCGTATAAATCGGAATAAGCGCGCCGAACTCTAGATTCTAATCTATACGCGAGCAGTTGCATGCTCGCCATTTTGATTTGTTGACCTCAGAATATCTCATAAACTCCGTATATTATAATAACCCTCGTCAAAGATAAGGTAATGTCAAACAGTCTAATTTCTTAGCCAGAACGAAATATTATTTTATTAAACTATATCTCAACTCTTGTCAGGCGTAAGTGATGTAGTGTAGTTTGGAGCCAGGACGCGGGAGCAGACGTTACAAACTATACACGAGTAGTACGCAAAATTCGTGCAAACATTGTAATCGCACATTAATAATAGCAATACAAAGTATACGCGAGCAGTTTCCTATAGCTGCGTTCTGGCCTTGTATAGAATGGAAAGACGCATCGTCGTCCACTTATCATCAGGCGAGAGAGATAGTGCTCAAAGGTGAAACTGTGAAAAAAATGTTTATAGTACTGTGTGACCTACACCCGCACTTAAGCCACGCTTTTCTGTGACTAAAGTAGTCCAGTTTTACACAGGCGAGCGTTAGTTGATTGCGGGTTTAGGTCACATGAGCTATAAAATAGTACCTATATACGATGTGTGACCTGAGTAGTACATTAAACGCTGCGCATTGTAATGAAATTAAAATGTTAAACCCAGCCCAGGCACGACTATGGGCCATCATCTGAATAGCCGTTTCCCAACTACGATGGGGTTGGCTTCCAGTCTAACCGAATGAAGCTGAGTACCAGTATTTTACATGGAACGACTGCCTATCTGATCTCCACAACCCAGTTACAGCGTAATACGAAACCCTTGGTAAGACTGGTTGACCAGACTGTCAAAGGTTCACGAATGACCGCCGGGACCAATGGCTTAACGTGCTTTCCGAGGCACGGAGGGGTCTTGGTATATAAAGATGGTCACCCATCCACGGATCAACCGCGGCAAGCGTAGCTTAACCTGGTCGATCGACCCGTGCCGCTGTTATTACTTACAATTAGACACAAGCCCCTCAGGCACAACTGTAGGTCATATAAATAATTGGTTCCGCCGAATTTGAACCCGGGGACCTTCTAGAAAGCCACCACCACCACCACTGCACATGCTGACAAAAACATGGCCTGAATAAGTTGAATCACACTAATATTATAAAAGCGAAAGTTTGTGAGTGTGTGTGTATGTTTACATGTTTGTTACTTCTTCACGCTCAAACGTCTACACCAATTTTGATAAAATTTGTATAGAGGTTGCTGACACCCTGGATTAACATATAGACTTTTTATCCCGATATTCCCACGGGATCGACATTTACGAGAGTGAAACCGTGGGGCGCAGCTAGTCATCCATAAAGCACAAAATGTATGTACTGTTTTATGTTTATTTCAACTCGATATAAGAGATGTGACCTTGCAGAAACGTATTCAGTAAATGAATGTCATTGTTTATGTGTTTTGTATGGTAATCGTTTATTTGTATCAGCATTTTATTTGGCAAGCAACCCGGGTAGCAATGAGTATGAACATGAAATTTAAAGTTCAGATAAACTTCCCTTTCTATCGCTATGTTCTGAAAATTACTTGGGGAATAACATTTTTCTCTGTGTTTGTGCCTACGAAGATTTTGAATTAGTGTTGAGTTGACTTACGCCAAATATAGATCTTTAAAAGGGCAGAACGTTAATTCTACTAATTCACGTACGAAGTGACAGTTAATCTGAATGCGATGAGATTGTAAATAGACAGAATATATTTTTTTGGCTTATCTTACAATTTGGTTTGTTCACATTCTGGCCGGAATCTCATTGCAGTCGTGTCTCATAGCGGGTTAAAAGAAACATATTTTCATGATGGTTCAACGTATAATAATAATTTATAATAATTACAGAACGTATGCTGACGATAATTGTAATACTAAATTATACTTTTATTTTTTCAGGGCCCGTGGCTAAATAATAACAGCCGCACAGGTCGATCGATCAGGTTAAGCTACGCTTGCCGCTGTTGGTCTGTGGATGGGTGACCATCTTTAGATACCGTGACTCCCGCGTGCCTCGTTGGTCCCGGCTGTCATTCGTAGATCTTTGACAGTCGTTACGAGCAGTTAGAAGCCCGAAAGTCTGACAACCACTCTTACCAAGGAGTATCGTATTACCCAATAACTGGGTTATGGAGGTCAGATAGGCAGTCGTGAGTCGCTCCATGTAAAATACTGGTATTCAGCTGCATCCGGTTAGACTGGAAGCCAACCCCAAGATAGTTGGGAAAAGGCTGGGCAGATGATTTTGGAACCTTTTTATTTTATTATTTTTCAAATTAGGTGACTTAATTAATTACAGAACGTTTTTTAAACTATAGTAATTATTCTCATACTTAAAAAACGTTCTGTAACTAAGCCGGCTGCGCATTTACACCAGAAGGTCAAGCGGCTGGCAGGTGTTAATGACATCATCTATTCCGTGGTCTAATTCTGCAGTCACATTGCGTCTCCTGGGAGTATCCCCAATGGTCCAAATTGTACCTGCAGTGACAAACTTGAATTTGGAGTCATCTCAGAAGTTCACCTCTAAATAAATATTTATTTACCAAGGGTAATAATTGTGGTAAGGTATTGAAATAAGATATTTTTGTGACAGCATCCACATTTTCCTTTCGTCAAAATACTTATTACGCAGTTTAAAACATTTGTTAAGAAACTACGAAAGATAGGTCGCTTCTTTTGAAAATGGAAAATTTTGTCGACAAAACTTTAGGCTTATCTTGAGCGAACAAACAATTCATAGTTGTAATTGTAGGTAATTTCTTGAAGGTTGTGTGAAACTAGTGGCAAATATAATATCCAGTGTAATTTGGCAACATTGCTCACGCATGGCACGCGCACAAAAGCGTACAACTTGAGTTTACTTTGCTAAATTCCTTTCTCATGCACACATGTTGTCACATACGGGAATATATTGGGAGCAGTCGACATTCGACTCTATTTTTTTAAATAAGGTCAACTCTAGCGTGGAACGGGTGTAAAAAGACCCTTGACGACGCCAAAAGTCACGTGTTCTTCAAATAATTGTAATTTTTTTTTTACTGAACCTTTCCTGCGAACCGCCTGGTTTGTGGATCTTTAAAGTTTAACTTTTTTAACGAAAATAATGTTTTAATCCTTACGTATCTAAAGGACATTTAAGTAAAACGTCCTGTTGTAACATAAATTTAGTATTCCTTACGACCGTTGCAAGCACCCGTAAGCACAATGTTTGCCTGTGGTACATTTAATACTTAAACGATTTTTTGCACAAAAAAAAAACGAATAAAAGCAGTTTCATAGCAATTATTATTGTAGAACGTTACTTAGTTTGATTTAAAGACTACTTAGACGACGGCTATGTGATGGGTCAAACTCAAACTCAAAGCATTTATTTCAATTAAACCATTTACAGGCACATTTGAATTGTCAAGAAGTCGGTCAGTCAGAAAATATGAAGCTAGTTGCCCATTCCAAAGCGTAGGTACCTATGGAGAAGAACGGGCAAGAAACTCCATAGCCACTCTTTTAATCATACGAAACCACCTTTTGGAAGGGGTATCTAAGTATTTAATTCTGTTTGTCTTGTAAATTTCCATGTTTAAAGATGCGTTTTATTGGCCTACTTGAAATAAATTTCTTTGACTTTAAATATAAGCAAATAAATTTGCGTAATTATAATTTGATGCCAGATCCTGGCACAATTTATTCAATAAAGACCAAATTATACGTCTTTATATTGTTTTGAAGGAAAATATTCGTGAGGAAACCGGCATGTCCTAGAACCACAAATTCGAACACATGTGACATCCGTTAACCCACATTGGGCCCGCGTGGTGCAAATAAGCTGATTATGATCGTGTGCAGCTGTAATGCGGTGTGACAATAAAAAAAACAGCATATGTGCAATTCACACGTGGTAGAAGTGAAACCTTCAAAAACACTGTATAATGCTTCCTATCTCATTTTCTCCCACGTTAAATCTTATGAATTTACATGTCTCTTTTTACTGTCGCTTTTTCATTTCATAAACTTTCAAATCACAACGATGCTAAAGAACATACATTCATACATCCATCCATCCATCCATCCATCCACATCCACATCCACACATCCATTAAATGTGATGTCATTTGTACTAATAAAAAACAAAAACACTGTATAATGCTTCCTATCTCATTTTCTCCCACGTTAAATCTTACATGTCTCTTATTACTGTTGCTTTTTCGTTTCATAAAATTTCAAATCACAACGATGCTAAAGAAGTTTTCACTTCAAAAACTTTCATTCTTTGTGTTCAAAAAAAAACACTGGCACTCCGGTAGTGCCGACAGAAGTGAAAACTTGAACAATTACGAGTGTATTTTGTGAATCGTCTTATAAACAAAACACGCGTGTTAAGGTGTGTTCCTTATTTTATAGGGTTTTTTGCAAATCAGGTATGATGACCAAAGTGACTGGTTTATTCTTCTCGTGAAAGGAATTTATTCAGATTTACAAATAAGCACACAGGATAGACTTCAGTTCGTGGTGTTGGTCGCGGCAGTGGTAAGAGAAGCAAGCCGCTCGCATGGAGCTCGTCGTCAGTTATATATCCGTGGTTCAGCGCCATCTCGTCGTTGTTGGATGAACTACGTAGTTAGTACGCGAGGCCCTCGTAGTTCTTCCCGATGTGCATAGATGGCGCTGTCCTCAACAACGCGCGTCTTACGTTTTACGTCTTACGAATTTTCGATCAGGGTCACGTGACCTGACGCGAGTTTAGAAGTTTTTACCCATTCCAAAAAAAGTACACAGCGCCGCTAAAGAAGTTTTCACTTCAAAAAAAGAACGTGGATAATCCACTTCAGCTTGCTCGTCACTTTCAGGTCCCGTATATCCCCCTCAACATGAAACGTTTCGCGTGCCTCACGCGAATTCCCAGCTCTATTGAAGTGGCATAATGTCGTACCCGGATCGCTTACCACTAATGTAACATATAAAGCAGCAATGATCTAGGTATGTGCTTTTTGTTCCGCATTACACAGCAATCGATCTTCAATTTTATTGTGAAGCAATAGAATTGAAAATTGATTGATTGTTCGGAGTCAATTTTGAAGTAATGAGTCTCAGTCTATTTTGGCTTGTTTTTTGTAGTTGATGGGTGGTGGCAGATAATGGCGATGTTTAAGTTTTTTTTGTTTTTTTTATTTTAGAGTTTAGTGCTGAATATTTTCTACCCGACCCAAAGATCGAGAATCTGGAGTAAAACAATCATAACCCTGTATTTAATGTCACGTTGTCAGGTAAAAGAAAAGGAGACATTTGCCCTGCCGTAAAACAACTTAGCCACCAATTTAGCGTGATGCATTCTTTAGTGATTCTTAAATAATGTGTATTTTTTTATTGATTCAATGTGCATACAAGCAATGGACAAAATTCTCAGCCTTTTATAGCTTAAATACGAGGCTTTTGGCTCCTTTGTATGGGTGTATTTTTTACCCACGACAGTAACGGAGACGGAATATGCGTTTGGGGTGAGAGAATGTGTGTGCAAACCAATGTTGCCATTTATCTCCACAACTACTAGTCCGATTTTGATGCGGTTTTCAATGATGGCTTTGGAGTTGATTGGTGCATGTTCTTAGATAGATAGGTGTTACGGTGACAACTCACTAGGGGGCGCTGCAGTAACATTTAATTGTACAAACCAATGTTGCCATTTATCTCCAAAACTACTAGTCCGATTTTGATGCGGTTTTCATATTTTTTCTCTTATGTGTTTAATGAACCTATTCTCTTTAAAAAGTTTGAAATAAAAAGCAAAATTAAAAATTTTGAAAAAACCCACGACGGTTAAATGTAATTGGACCATTCTGTGGAACACCTTCTATTCTAAGAGGTTCCCCAACTGCCATATGAATTTATCTGCTTTAGTCTCGTTACATAAATTCTTTAAGTCGGGGGTTTTGTAATTATTTAATCCTTTTCCAATTACATTTAACCGTCGTGGATTATTTCAAAAATGTTGTTGTTGCTTTTTATGTATTTCTTTTTTGTAATGCGTATTTTATTTGTGCAGAATAAATAAATTTTCTTTATTTCCTTTTTCCTTTTAGACCTTCCTTCAAGCCTTAAAAACAGTGGCTTGGTCAATTAAAATAGTGGGTACTTTACCAACATGTTGATTACCTTTTTATTTACACGACACACGGACAAATTTTATTACTACACATAAAAAGTAATTTCAAGAAACTTCGTACTTACTTATATTTAAAACGAGATCCGCAATTGATATTCACAAACGAGAAACTCAAAGACATTTAAATTCTGGTTTTCCGAAAATAAAACAGAGGTTTCAATTAAATGTCATTAAATTGCTCCACATTTAAATCGCCACCCATTTTACTGATAAGCGAAAAACGGTTCATGTCGTTTTAACCACAAAAGAGAAAAGGACAGAAAATCTTTTTATGGCTACACTGCTTACGTCCGCATCGTACTAAGCTTAGGTACTAATAAATACTTAATGAAAAAGTGGTCGCAGACGTCCATTCTGAAACATTTTGTATCTATTTTGCATGTTTTTTATTCTATAAAAATATTTAACCTGTTTTGGAGGTGACAAAAATTGAATAATAAAATAATGTGCGACCGTGTTCAATAGGTACAGACGGCAGCACATCAAGCTACCAAACTCTAGCTACCCGAACTAGCTAGCTCTTTAATAGATTTTCAACTTTCTCGCTAAAACATAAGGTTCAAAGTTCATTGGTAAAATTTGACAGTTTCGGGTAACTTGATGTGCAGCTGGCATCTGTACATAAGAGGCAATTCCCGTATTTTTAAAAACGTTTGCATTCTAATCTCGATCTCAATCTGTCAAAAAGACCTCTAATTTTCCTACATTTTTGACAAGTTTTTGACATTGACTATCGCTGTGATGTGACTACAAGTTCGTTCACAGTTATTTTACCTCTGTTTTTGCATCACTGTCCAAATCATAGTCATCTTTATTCTCATTCTAATAAGGTTGCTGTTAGATTGCTGCTGTCAGAAGTAAAATAATTGTAGACTTCGGATTTTGAAAATGTTTAATAATGGACCTTATGAGGAAATGGGTGGTCGTTTCTTCATAGAAACGCTCTCGCCTGTTTTCTTTCTGGTTTATGAAAGCAGTGATTTTTTACAGAATAATAAATATTAACTACTTGTATGTCCCTGTGTTTTCCTTTTTGATGATACATTATTTTTATAAGCACTAGAACTCCCCTAAAATGCCGATTTAAACCGCTGTCGACAAAGGCCTAGTGTACAAATATTACAGCTATTAATGAAAAAAGAAAGATAAATATACTGTGTCCTTATGGATACAGTACATTTATCCTTCGTATACAGTTTATGAAATATCTTTTAAATTGCTCCAATATTGGAGGAGTAAATAGGCGAGAGCCAAACCTCGAATTATGACTTTTTACTTAGGCCTTTTCAAAAGTCTCTCCGACCGCATTTCCTCTGGTGTTAGGGGTTACCGTTTTATTCAGAAATAGTTTTACTATACCTACCTATTTAAATTGTTCTGCTGCTATAAACGAAGGTTTTCACATTCCAAATCTTTATAATAATAATTTTTTTTTTTTATCAGGCAACTAAGGCCCATAGATAAAATACACAAAATAATCTTATACAATAATAAACTAATACATATTAAAAAACCTTAAAACTATGACTATACACGTAACGTTGTCGGCGTCGTGTTTCGCTGCGTGTTTATAGTCACCATGCATCGGTTCAAAGTAACAGAGACACACACAGAAAAAATTTATCGAGTTACGAATAGCCTGCCTGCCTAGCCTTCTGTATAGCCTGTTTAGTGGTTTGAGGCAAACCAGTTTGCGAGCTGAATTCAATTGTAAGACAATTTGCTGACAATACCCGGGTTTCACACTCAGCAGTTGTCGGTCTCACATCAAACAGAAACTCGGCTTTTTATAAATACATATATCAAAAGATAATCTACATATAATGGCAGAACGGGAGACCGAGTTTGTGCGTTAAGGGTCGCGGGTTGTTCGAAAGAGTTACCGTGGCCCCTGGCACAGGCAACTGAAGGAACACGGAATTCCCCACCCAAAAAAAAAAGATCTATTTGCAGTTAGATAGTTTCAACCATACTGAAGTTCTTATTTACTGGGTTCTGTAGTCAAAAGTAACAAGGGACGACGACGATTTGTGACGAAGTCGACTTTACAATAATTATACAAAAGATAAAAAAAAACATTTGCGCGCTCTTCTTCGAACTTGAAAGTTACAATCTCAGTTGTCTCAATCGTTGGCATTTTGATAGATTCAGGCTATCGACAATAGGTTTGATAGATTGATTTTACAACTAGGTCAAATCTCAAATCTCAAATGTCGAAAGTCTAAAGGTCGAAAGCCTAGAGTGCTTTCCCAGGCACAAACTGGTCTCAATATCAAGCACTGTATTTTATTCAAAGCACGACCCTGGATCGATTTATCTACGTAGAAGTTTTACAGCCAAGAACTCTTTATAGGAACACAAGGATAAATGCGTTCAAATTTTTAACCAAAGAAGTAAACCAACTTCACTTAAATTATGTAAAATTATCGCCTTGCAGTCCTTGTCCCATTTTACTTGGGGTTAGCAGGACACGTTTTTCTTCCATTTCCCCATGTCAATCGTCACCCATTTTCATCATTCATTCACTGATTTTTTGAAGTGAAAACTTCTTATAGCGGCGTTGTACACTTTTCTTGTAATGGGTAAAAAATGTTAAACTCGCGTCAGGACACGTGACCTGATCGAAAATTCGTAAGACGGATGGCCGTAGCCGGTACCGCGCGTGTTTTGTTTATAAACAAATGTATTTTGTGAACCGTCTTATAAGACGGTTCACAAAATACACACGTAATTGTTCAAGTTTTCACTTCTGTCGGCACTCCCGGAGTGCCACTGTTTTTTTTTTTTCGTATACAATGTGACAGCCATGTAACTAGACCCTCTAACGTAGAAATTATTCGTCGGTTATCAATCAAAAGTTACCTGTTTCATAGAAAAGAGCAATATCTCATCATCATCATCAGCCTACAGCAGTCCACTGCTGGACATAGGACTCTCCTATTGCACGCCATTCAACACGATTTTCGGCAACTCTCATCCAGCTGCTACCAGCCATCCTGCGAAGATCGTCGCTTCACCTAGTTTGACGGCGTCCTTTTTTTTTTTAACGTGGAGAAATGCTCATGCATACTGCACTACCACGGGGAGATAGTGCAGTTATGTGGGACTCTAACCCACTAAAACTCCACGGTGTCCTCCTCTGCCGCTTATCGGCGGGAACACGGGCACGCGTTAGCAGTCATCCGTGAACCCGCCGCGGCTGTCCGTTGCCGGACCCTCCTCTGGGGATTACTCCCCATCACCGGCGCACCAGAACACATAGCACGCCGTGACCACCCCAGGGACCAAACCAGCACATGGGCGCCAGACGACCCCGTGTCTGGGCACCCTTGGTCCCCCTGCGACGGGTCAGGTCATTGGCCCCGCCGCCTGCCAATTTTCGGCTGCAGAGGATAGGGAGAGTGGCCAACGTAATACCAACACTCCTCCTCCACTGCAGCCCAACCGCGTCCGCCATCACACGGTGGCGACCCCGTCAAGGTCGCGGAAGGTAGGGAGAGCGGCGCACCGCAATACCGGCACTCCTCTCCCGCCGCGGCCTCCAAACCTCAGCCGCGATGCCCCCGATACGACATCGCGGCCCGCCTCAGTTGCGATGTCGTCCAAGCGGCACCGCAACCTACTTTTGGCCGCTACGTCGTTGGCTTGTCAGCAAAAGCCCTGACGAGCGGCCCCTCCTCGGGTTCCTCTTCGCTTCACCGTGAGTGTCCAAGCCACGGCTACTGAGCCCCCCCGCCTCGACAATGCGAGAACCCACCGGGGGGGAGCTTGAGGGTGTCCTACCTTAAGTTTACTGATTCGCGGTCTCCACTCAAGAACACGTCTACCCCAACGGTCATCGGTTTTACGGCTAATATAGCCGGCCCATTACCACTTGAACGCATCTTAGAATATGAGCAAAAAATTCCTGTAATATGTGTATCTCCATAACAGTATGTAAATATTCCTATCACATGTAGGTATTTACCCAAGGTCGCGTGCAACTGGCATCTAACAAAATTACTTCCGAGTCGATATCCAACACGCCATTTATCTTTTGTTCAGCATCTGTTCTATCTATACAGCTAACCGAGATGGAGACAAAGAGCGAACTTATAATTGGCTTGTATTGCGTGTTGGTTATCTGTGCAAAGATGTATATTTTCTTTATGGAAAAAGGGAAAACTGTGAGAAACAAAAAAAAAACATAAAAAAACATAAATCTTAATAAAAAAATTTAAAGAGCTTCTCTTTGATACTATAGTTTTTTATTAATTATCCAGCGATTGACCAGTAGAGTAACCAAATAAAATATAAATAAAACACTTTTTTTAAATGATAACACTAGTTTCTGCCCGCGACTTCATCCGCGTGAAATTTCGGGCCCCGACCCATCGCGTTGCAGTCCATCGCTCACCCGTGCTACTAATTCATTTTCGCTTAGTAACTATTTTCCATTCACTTGACTCCTAAGGGTTATAGCGTGATGTTAAAAGCTTAGAACCTTCTTTGAGAGTTGGGCTTCCAAATTCAAAAAGAATTTTTAAATCCGACTGGTGATTCCGGAGATGAGTTATTCCGGTGTGATCCCCTGAACCCTCCCAATCCTTGATCCCCTGCTTGTTCGTCTTCTGTTTTAATCTCTATTACGTCCTACATACAAACACAAAGAAACAAACAAAACCTCTTTATAATATTAGTATAGACATACACGCTCCAGGCAAGCAAGGTAACGTTTTTTTTTTTTTAAAAGTTATTTTCTTCTCTAAATAAGAAGAAGAAGAAGAAGAAAGAGTCGCTTGGCCTCAAGCGACTCTTTTTTTTTATTTGTGTAAATGAACATACAGAATACACAGAGGGCCTCTGTAAAAAAGAACGCGTGTTAGTCATGGCTAAGACATGGCGCAATATATGCGACATGCGTCTGCGGCTCGGGGCTGCAGCCGACAATTTTTATATATTTTGCTAAAACCTCCGCACACTTTGGTCGAGTTGCAAAGTCGCAACGACAGGCATGCATTCTCTATGCATTTTTAAAACCATACTGCGATCGTCACTCACCTAGCAAGCGTAGCGATTATGCAAGCCCCCCCCGTATTCGCTTTGCCTTTGCATTGTCACGCACAAGGTCAAGTTTAGTATCAAAATTCACTCACAAGGTGACCACGACCGTCTCTCTCGAATAATGATCGCTTCCTGTCCTGTCGCAACGACTAGTCACAGATGCAAACGATAACTCTGCCTGTTGTTTTAGCGGCTAGACGTAGCGACAAAACGCCCAGTTTGCACTGGCACTAACTGTAACCATTCTAAAAAGATTTCTGGTCGTAAATCCCACAAATATGCAAAATGACTAACGAACGTAAACTTTGTTCAAATATTTTTAGCGGAAAAATAGAAACGTTAACGATCGATTGGCCTCTACTTTGAATGCGTTCAACTGTCCCCAGTTAAAAAAATGTTACAGTTAAAAAAATAACAGTTCTTTGGAGCTTAGGTACACTCAACTTATGTGTGGTAACTATTTGACATTTTTCTATTCTTTTTGTGTCGATGGTACTCTTCTTTTTTTATATAGTTTTAGCCCAGTTGATTGCGGCATCAGGAGCATTCTTTAGGTCATCCGAGGTGTAGGTGAAAGAGCACTTAGGACACTCCAGCAAGTGGGTCATGGCTTGACATTGAATATGCTTGACAGTGGTGTGGGTTGACTGCATATGTTATACTTTTGGAAGTTGTTCTTTTTGAAAAAGCAAAATTTATCACATAATCGGTTTGGTTTCTAAAAAGGTAGACCACCGTTCGTACCTCGGTAGATTTCCCATAATGCAACCAAATGGAGGTTCTAACATACGTTTCTCGTTTGGAAATCTGACGCCGTAGTCCAATGGCTCAATAGCGATAGTTACTTATCACCTGCTGGGAATGTAATAAGCCACTCCCTTGGTTCAGATTGAAAAAAATGTGAGTATTTTATTATAATGGTTAAGTATTTTAAAGAATTTTAACCACAAGATGGCGTTCTTCAAGATAAAAACTGCTAGTCCATTGTGAAGTTATTTTAAAACCGTCAACTTTGGCAGATTTGGACAGAGAGAGGTGGAAGGCCACAGATACAGATAGACCTATATAACGCAAGTATCACGATCTGTATGAAAACCAAGCGTGCCATTTTTTGACTACTTATGACATTTTATGACGTCACATGCACTAATGAGTGATGAGAAAATCAAATTGATTCAAAGACGCCGCCACGTGCGGTTCCCGTCTCGTCACAGCCCCGGGCCTAGCGCCAGCGCTAACGCTCACCCAGCCAGTAGTACACAGGACTGAGCGTGAAAATGGTGGCTTACGATTTTTGCACGTAAGCTGGGCACGCGAAGTAGCTTCTCTTGCGTTATCTAGGTGTATCTGTATCTGTGTGGCAGACCTTTGCTCAGAAGTAGGACACTAACGGCTAGCAAAAAAGCACTCGGTTGTCATCTAAATGACATTGACGTCGATGGCAGTGACTTTGACAGCTTACCAGCTTCAAATTACGATCTGCGGTACCAATATTACAAACAAATATCATTGCGGATTTTATATTCACATTTCAAAATAAGAACGCAATAAAATGGCTGTCACAAAACCGTTTTCATCGTCATTTGCATAGAACCATACATTGTCATATATTGTCCTCTTTCATGCGTTACCATGATTTATGTTGATATAAAATAAATATATATTTGGTACATATTACTAACGGCTCCCGGTTGAATGTTATGGCTGCAGCCCATGAGACGTATAAAACACGGGTTAAGTGCGAATCTTACTAAGATGTATGATTCTGAAGAAAATGATGCTGTTATAAACTTTTAAACTTTCGTTGTCTAGTGCCCTAGATTTTATCACTTACATACTTAAATAGTTTCAACATGAACATTGTTACCAATATATTGTAACAATATTTCAATTTAGAACAGTGTCCGTGGAGTTTCTTGACCGTTCTCTCCATAGGAACTTAATACTTTGAAATGGACAAATAGCTTCATGTTTTTGGTTGACCGACCTCTTGACACTTCAAAAGTTTGAATTGTTCACCGTGATTGTTCAACTATTGAGTAGGGTGAGTAGGTAGGGTAGTCGATATCCGTGGTTCGAGGATAGTGGATGAGTTAAATTGCGTAGGTACTTGAGCTGACGATGCTCGAAAGACCGATATTAAAGTGGAAGCCTAATATCAGCAGAACATTATGACTTCTGAATGATGATGCAATTACTAAATATTTTGGATAATATCAACTCAACTACTGATTTTATACTCGTGTACTGAGATCGCATACTACACTTATAAGGTTTTGTCGTGATCATTCAAATCGTAAAGACTTGTGTCATGAAAATGTACTCAAGATCCTCAGCAACTCAATTTTATGGTCAATTAATAAACGGGTGATTGGTAGCATTTTACGACCGTTCAGATAATATTACCGATTTATTTATGAGACCTGATTCAGTACTAGACTGGCTTCGAAGAGCTGCTTACTTCATTATTAAATCTTCTCAAAAAAAATCTTAAATGCACTGACAGACAACGCACGGCCTGACCTAACCGTTGGGTGTATGACATTTTGCACAAAATGTCCTTTCAAAATTAGGCTATAAGGAAGGGGTTGATTTTTTAAAAATCTTCCCTTTATTCAACGTGGTAATGTTGCCAGTCTTCTGGGTACGTTTGCGGATGACAGCGATGCGGACGAGTACTTCGACGACTAAATATCCTTTTGTTTTTGTATTTATTTATATACATAGTTCATCATCATCATTAGTAGTTAGTCTTTTAATTTAGTACCTAGTGTAAATAGTTAGTAAATCAATTAATTTTAGCCATTCTTAAGGGGCCAAATGGGGGTAGCAGTGGTGGCCAAGTGGTAACGGCCGCGATTTATGAGTCGTAGGTCGTAGGTTCGAACCCAGATTAATGAAATTAAATCCCAATGGGTCGATTTAACTACGATACATTTTCCCATGGTATTCCGGCCCACGCATTCGGCCAAATTTTCCACTACTGTTCCTCCTCCGTGTAATGTGGGCCGCGGACCAGAGGCTAGTTGCCCCCTAACCCGACAAGCGTTTTATTTGTAAATTATTTCATCACCACTGCTCTGAAAACGGTGAAGGAAAACATCGTGTCGAAAACCGGCATGTGCTAAAACCAAAAAGTCGAAGACATGTGATATCTACCTTCCCGCACTGGGTCCGCGTGATAGATTATAGCCCACTCCCTCTTGAAGAGAGGAGGTCTGTGTCCCAGCAGTGGGAATAATATAGGCTGATTATGAAGGGAGAAGGAAGGGAGAAGGGGAGGGGGGTTTTGGTGATTAAAGTTTGTACAGAAGTTCATTATTTGTGCCGATGGGAAATTTAATCGTCAGTTTTTTTTATACGTAACACTTCCGTAAGCAAAATACACGCATTGACGTGGATTTGCGTACACCAGCCCGTATTGCCTATTAACATATCGTCGTTGAAGTTCTAACACCACGTAAGTCATTTTTGCCGGTTTTGACATTATGTAGTTACTTTTTCTAAAATAATAGACATAGATACATAGACGATAAATAGTTACTGTTTCTACATTAAATAGAACTATAATTAAGTATACTTACACAAATAGTAGGTAAGTATTATTATAGTATCTATAAAACGTTATGCGTTTTTTCTCTCTCCTGAAAAGAAGTTGCTATTTTTGACTTCTGTGGTGTTAGAACTTCAACGACGATATCTATCTTCTCAGTAACCTCGTTAAAACAACTTAACTTACTTTGACGCTAAAACCACACACATTGCTCTCAATACCATTATAATTATATCATACTCCCGAAATATCTTCGCGCATACTTTCACACTTCAGACCGCGGGACCCTAAACTTACACGTTGCTCGAATACCTCAATTTATAGCTTTGTAAAAATTTATGTCGGTGATTCCTTTTCAGCTGACTTTGATGTGTTAAGGCCCAAATATCCTGTGTAATGACGTCATAATCGTTGTGTGCGGACTTTTGGAACAAGAAAAACCACAATGGTCATTTTAAGGAGATACATTTGTGTGTTTATTCACACCATTAACCTAGTTCATTTTTAGGCAACTTCAAAAAAGGAGGTACTGTATTCGACCCGTATGTATGTATGTACGCATGCATGTTTGTATGTCCGCGATTTTCTCAAAAACTAATGAAGCTATTTTGATAATTCTTTCATTAATGTTTTCTACATACTTTCAGGAAGGTGTTAGTATAATTATATACTCCTGATGAATTATTATTACCTGATGTATTAACATCAGGTAGGTAATTATTCTTATGTAGGAAGTTATATGTATAAATGTGAAATAGATAAATATATAATATAAATATCATCTCCGGCATTTCTATGCGAATTTTGTAGATTCTTATAGTCCGTGTCTTCAATTCTTCAATGCACTAGTGTTAATTGAATTTGTGTGGGGTAGGTACAACTAAAAAGTGAAAAATTAAAACTCTTTTACAAAAAAAAACCACCGACTTCAAAAAATAAAAACACTACAAAGTGATAAATAACTTTGATTTCAGAAGTCGGTGTCAAAAAATCAACAACGGAACCAACGACACCTACTTCCAAAATTAAAGTTATTTATCACTTTGTAGTGTTGTAGTGCTTTTTTTTTTTGAAAGTCGGTTTTTTTTATATTTCTCTGAGAGTACATAGTTTTAGGTATACTGGTAAATATGTATTGAAGCTTAAATCAGAAGGCTGATTCTCGTACCTGCTTAGGTATCCTATTGGCCGCTTGGTTTTATATCAATAGCCGTGCCCCCAACGCCCAGCTCTTAAATCGAAAAATAAATACCTAAGACGAATGGGGGTCGTGCAATGCAATAAATAACAAAAAACGAACATTAGCTTCTGTTGTATAAATACGACTGAGGCGGCACGGGCACGGAAAAAATTGTCGCATTAACCCGACTGGGGTGATCAATAGGTTAAAATCATCTCAGCTACTATCCATGTCAAAAAAATGTAAAAACATTTGAGGTTTTGTTGACAGATTGGCCCCACGGTTTTTTTTTTAAATGTCGCAACAAGCAGGATTTTCAGAATGGATGAGTGTTGCTGATTATGACAGACAACCAACTGTCATACATTTTTATTTCTTTAAATGATTGGTTATACAACACACTTTAGAAAGTTTCTTGAAACGCTACGAACTCGTAGACAGTTCGTAGCACAGTAGGTACTACGCCGTAGACCGTCGCGTAGCATTATTACGACTGCAGTAAAATCTTCAATTCATTTTTATCCGTATAGGCTCAAATGTTATGACGCTGCATATACTTCTTCATACCTCTAAAGGGCTATTGGTTTGAATAACTCAACCCATTTAAAAGGGTACCGCCATTTTTGTGCTGTTTCCGATTATCTTTTGATTTTATCTTTTACGGAGTAAGCAAGTTTGTTGGAACTACTACATATATGTATGTTTGTTTATTGGAAACCGGGTCTTAACAATTTGTTAAGATTTTATGTGTTCTCCGTTTTCATGGGAATAGTGATCGTTAATATTTTTGCGCGACACAATTAATGCCTGGTACATAGTGACATTAGTTCTCACTAGTGCCATCCTAGGAATCATGAAATTTGGCCAGAAGCAAGGTCATGTAGCACAAGTAAAGAAAAAAAATCAGAAAACCGTAAAGTTACATTACAAAAAAAATCCCGTGATAAACTATTCACCTCCTACAAATTTGTACGGGACCCTCGGTGCGCGGGAAACGGCACAGTAATAAAAATGGCTAAATTCACACATACACACGTACCATACCATACCTGGAATCACCTCTCTAGTCTACCCTCTGGAATCCGTACTCCGAGCCCCAAGATACAGACTAACTGTCTAGTTTGAGGCTCACTAGTTAATACTATATTGTAACCTAGCTGTAGGTAATATTCTAAGGTACTCATGTCGTCTTAACTTACTGTTAACACCTGCTGACTGCATTACCTGGACAATAAATATTTTTCTATTGTTTTCTATTTTCTGTTAAAAATCAAAAAAAGAAAAACGATTTTGAAACTAAACATCTTGCTTAAATACCAATAAATACGAGGATCTAGAAAAAAATATCTACACAAGACCAGTAAAATGATAATTTCTTCTAATTTCGGGGTAACCAATATTTTCATAATACCCAAATATTTTTTAGAACATTCTCCCAGCTATAAAGGATAACTCATGTCTAACGCACACATACTAAATTAAAGCGAGTCCAATGTACTGGTTCTACTGCACTACTGTAGTAAGTACAGCTAGTACTCTGTGGCACTGCACTGCGACAAGATATTATGCATATTAAGAGAGTGTTGAATGTTGTGTTTTTGTAGGTACAGTCACCAAAAGAGATAAGTCACCAGGGTCATCGGATATAGTTGAAGTTTAAGTAAGAAACCGATAATGTTCTCGAATACAATTTTATTATATTACTAGAAAATAAATAGCTCGTTTATCAAATTAAATTTCAGTCGATAATATCCATCGGCTTCTTACTAAACTTCAACTATATCCAACGATCCAGCATACTTACAGTACCCGGCGATAAATATTGCACATCGACCCATTACCAATACACGATTTCTAACTACGTTACTGAAGATCGGTAGGCATAAGAAACATACAGTTTATTTCACTTCTTTCCTTTGCTGATTTAGATAAAATTAATTAATATTTTGGTAATTTTTCACAAGGTTACACATCTAGCTACCTATTATTTGTTAATATCTTAAGAGGACAGACTTACAGTACCCGGCGATAAATATTGCACATCGACCTTTTTACACAAAACCATTTTATACAAAGAATAAAAATAATTATCAAAAGAAGCAAATCATAATTGTTTTAACAGCTCCTAATAGATACCGGACTGTTTGTATTTCGTGCGACAGAGACAACGCTCTACGAAGCCGAAATTAGCCGATTGTCTCTTTCCAAAGGTCGATGTGCAATATTTATCGCCGGGTACTTTATGAGTATTCAGTGTCTAGTGTATCCCTTTCCTTTTATCTGGATTTTATTGAAACTTTGTAACCGTGAGCATAATTAGCCTATACTGTTCCCACTGCTGGGACACAGGCCTCCTCTCTGTGAGTTGTTCAGTTTGGTAGTCTGTTTCTTTACTATTGAGTGACAATAATAGGAATTACGCCACTCAAATCCTACATACCAAAAAACACAGGGAAGCACGTTCAGTTGTTAAGTAGTGACAGTGCTTGTGAATGTATACAGAGCCCAGGTGTTCTTCGCGATGAAATGTAGTAATTCCACTGTGTACAGATGCGCACAACATTAATCGTATTTACGTATGATCGACTGTTGTGTACGACTGTACGTGTTTTTTGTGATGTCGTATTTCTGTGATTGATGATAAGTTGTTGAGAATATCAAAAAACGTGTTGAGAAAAGTGATATTAGAGACGAGGATGTTCCAAATATTACGATAGCCTTTTTAGCGAATTTTGTTATTTTTTTATTCGGCCCTTCAACATAACATATTATTATAATTCCATTTGAAGGCAAGTCTATTCATACATTCCATGAGGTTTTTGACCATTAAAATAAGCTAGAATTATAAATATTCCATGTCTATCTTAATCTTGAACTAACGCAGAAATTATTCCAGATATTTAGATTTCAACAACTTTCTTAAAAAATTCAAAACATCTTCGTATCTCTAGGATCTGCTTTGCTAAATAGATTTAAGTATTAAAACTCACAAAGAGAATATTTAGTATTTTCTTTGATTCTATAATTTTGTTAGTATGAAATGATTTACTTTAGTAGACTTCTCTTGGCGAAATGGTGACGTCAACTTGGTTCTTTGTTGCAAATTAACTAAATAATTATTTTAAGAATTTAAGATCGGCTCACATTAATTTAAAAATATTTTTGCACATATTTCATTTCAACATATTATTTTTCCGTTCAGAGATCAGACAATCCACTCGTGCAAAACGAAAAATCTACATAAATAAATAACAGATTTTTCATACAATTCCAAAAGAGGAAACCGCTAATACAAAAAACAGCCTCTAGCTACTAAGTCAATGGAAGATAAAATAAACACGAAACACATTTTAATCCCATTTTTTCCAGTGTTATTAAAATGAACTGTCATTCTGTCAGTCATCAGTTGATCGCTATCAATTTGCCTTGCACTAACCGTAAATATTTTCTACATAATATGTTGTAAATATATGTAAATCGATGTTAATGCTATGCACTGCAACGCTATGCTTCTGGAACTTGCGTATATTACGTCGTTATTGAATTATTCATGCAGTATTGTACGATGTTGTTAAGCGGTTTTTTGAACTGTAGTGTAGTGATTGTGGGTATAAAGATAAGTGGGTAGTTTTAATTCAGTGGATGTTTATTGGATTATCTGAAATTATTTGCAGTCTTGTTTTGCTTTTATTGAATAACATTAATGGTAGACGAGATGACCAATTCCCTTAATTAAAAATTCAAAATCTAGTCGCATCTCATTTCAGCGACAATTAATGTCAAAAACTTGTCAAAAATGTAGGGAAATTAGAGGCAGATTTGAAAACGTTCTTAAAATTACAAGAATTGCCCCTCAGTTTACTTACCAAACAACCAATTTCCTTTCGCATATTAAGCCTTCCTATACTTTATAAAAGATAGCTTGATCTCTGCGACAGCTGTCAGTAAAATCACGCCTATGAAGTCCTGAATTTCATAATAGCACAGACAGTACCTGTCAATGTCATACGACCTAATTAGTGATAGGCGATGTATCATCGTGACCACAGACTATCGATATTTTAAATAAAACTTAATTTAAAATTTATTTATCTTTCAATTTTATTGTATATTTTAATATCATAACATAATTTAAATTTGTACATACTTGATCTAAAATAATAGTGAGTAAATAAAATCCAATTTCTCACTTACTCATGTAACATTTCATCTGTCAACGTCCCATCCTTGGGTTTCGGGAGAAGACACGCCGCGTTTGGCTCAAAGGCCGTGTTACCAGGCAATTAAGTAATGTTTGTAATTAAATAAACCCAATTATATGTTACATTAGCATTGATAATAGTAAGAAACGTCGATAATTTCTATCGACAATTTTTATATCCTGAGTTCCTGACAACCCTAGAAATGTCAGTTTGACATATGTCGCAGAGATCAAGCTATATTTTATGTAGTATAGCTCCTATTCTAGACAAGAATTGCCCCTCTTATTACTATTACTTGAAGCAATAGATATCATATCACAGCGTAGATGGAAGGTATCATTTAAAAAAATGGCCGATGGGGCCTATAGGGTCTGGAGAGGCGAGCGCGTACCGGAAGACGTAGCGTTGGAAGGCCTCCCACAAGGTGGTCCGACGACCTTGTGAAGGCCGCAGGAACCCGTTGGATGCGAGAAGCACAGAACCGTTCGAAGTGGAGGTGCTTGAGGGAGTCCTATGTCCAGCAATGGACGTCTTTTGGCTGAAATGACGATGATGATGACAATCTATACTATATATACTATATAATATTATAAAGCTGAAGAGTTTGTTTGGTTGAACGCGCTAATCTCTGGAACTACCAGTCGGATTTTATAAATTCTTCTTGCATTTGATAGCCCAATGCTTGAAGAAGGCTATAGGTTATTTAACATCACGCTATGACCTTCAAGAGACGAGCAAAAAGAAAAAAGTCAAAAAGAACGCTAAGCAAAAACGAAGTAATAGCGCGGGCAGGCGATGCGATGCGACGGGGTGGGTCGGAGTAACAAGAAATTTCACGCGGACGAAGTCGCGGGCAGAAGCTAGTTTAAAATACACACAGAGAGAAACCTTTACTGAAGTGAAATAATACACGTAAATGTATAATTTCAGAATCTTAAATTTCAGATTCAATGACAGTTTCAAACAGCTGCCTACCTAATTTCCCTAAAGAAATTCTACAGCGATGTGAAAATGACTGACACTTTGTCGACTGAAAATTGCTTTTCACACACCTGAATAAGAAATGAAAGAATCATTTTAACCCCAAAGTAAAATTCAGACAGGTCACGTATTTATTTAAATAAAAACGTCACATAAAATATTAGTTTCAAAATCTCTTTACCCATATCTTTTTTTTGGACATCTTTATTTTTTTTTCATTGAAAAAGTATTTTCTTTATCTTATGGTACGAAAATATCACGTTTCGCTCCACCGGGATCACCTATATCTGTCAAAGATAAAAATTCCCATCGTAATGTTGGCTATCATTTGTCATATTCATGTCACCTACGTGCCACGGCCACGAAATAAGCTGCTTTTCATGAGAGGCTATCAAAAAAGTGGCACTCCGCACAGTGGCGCGAGTTCAATAGTTTTTCCCATCTCAAACAAATGCTTATATTACTTTAAAAAAATACTTACTACTTTAATAAAATTTGAGGGTTTCTCTCGATTCCCATGAATCCTCTCTGAATTTTTCCCATCTCAAAAAATGCCCAACGCGCCTAAGGAAGTTCACTTCAAAAAATTATAGTAAAGAAATAATGTCAAAAAAAAATGTCAAAACTGTCAAACTAACTAGACATATTTTTTCCGGTTTTAATTTTTAATTTAATAAATAACAGCCTATCAATGCGACAAAGCAGTAAATTTACAAATATCAAGAGTTTACTTATAACAAGATCAAATAAAAAATAATAATCCTCATGAACTGGTGAAATTCATATCTCAAAAATCATGAATTGGTGACATTGGTCATGAAATATTTCTGCAAGTGAAAATCTTAAAGTGTGCATGTGCAATCTTTTTTGAAATGGGACGAGTTGCCCTCTAACCCATCTATCCAGCGTTTGGAGGAGTACTGTGCGGCTTTTCTTCCCCAAAGTAGATACAACGCGACGCCCGTCTCCCGGCAACGGTTGCCGGGACTGCTCAAAATGCCAGCTTGGTCTGCGCGGCGGCGCCCCAGGCCTGCAGTGCGACTGCGCGCACCCTACTGTCAGTGCTGTGACATTTTTTTATTGTGTAGTTTAATAGTGTTTTCTTTGAGTGTTTTTTTTATTTTATTAAATTTATTTTAGGTCTTATTCGTGTGCCACCTTTAATTATTGTATGTTCTGCGCCAGCTGTAGCGACGCCGGTATAAGTAGTGCCAGTCAACCTGTCACATCTCTGGATGTACAACTGGTAAGATGCCCTCACTGCTCCCAGGCTCGTTTTTTTAAAGGCGAACGGGGGCTTAAAATACACTATGGCAAGGTTCACAAGCCTCATAGTGTACCTTTGTGCCCCCCAGCCACATCCCCGACATCAACACCTCTCGAACAAAGTTTGTGGCAAACATTATCAAAATTCAAAAACTCCACTCCAGTTTTAAAAAGAGTTCCCCGGGGCGCGAGACATTCTGTTGCGCTGAATTTAGCGCGTTGTGTCCGTCTCGCGACCCAGGAGAACTCGCAGCGTGCCTGGGAGCAGTTACTCACCTTCCCGTATAGGATTCTGCATGTCCAAAAAAATTTGGCTACTCAAAAATCTTTAACAAACCAAATTAAAGATAACTGCAACAATTCGGTCCGTACTTTAGATTCCAAATTACCTTTTTTCAATAAACAGAAAGACATTTGTGTTCATGTGGAATCCAAGCTGAGTGACGGTGACATTAGGGGGGCAGCCAGAATACTGTTCAGCAGTGATGTGGTGGCGCCTTATTCTCCAGATACTCTTTCAGCTCTGGAGAGTAAACATCCATCGCCTGCGGATGTTCTCACCTTCCCCGACCCGCCCGTCCACCCCGATTCAAGCAGTCGGGCTCCACCTTTTTTTAAAATTACAGCCCCGCAGTTATTTGCAGCCGTGAGCTCCTTCCGGAGTGGTTCTGCCGGCGGCCTCGACGGCCTGACTCCACAGCATTTGAAAGATTTGTTGAGTTCAGGCGCCGGGGAAGCGGGTGAGTCGCTCTTGAAGGAGCTTGCGGTTCTAATCAACTTAATGCTCTCCGGCGGCGTGAACGATGCCGTCGTCGATGTCTTGTATGGGGCTAACCTGTGTGCTCTGCGCAAGAAAGACGGCGGCATTCGCCCAATTGCCGTCGGTTGCACCTACAGGCGTATGGCTGCCAAAATATGTTGCAAGCTGTACAGTGAGACGCTTGCAACTAAGTTTCAGCCCCTTCAACTTGGTTTTGGTTCCAGGGGGGGCTGTGAGGCAGCCGTACATGCCTTATCATCTTTTCTACAATCAAACAAAGGTGAGGTCATCCTCAAGGTTGACGTCAAAAATGCCTTCAACTCCGTGAATAGGGACACCTTGTTGGCTGAAGTCAAAAAAGTACGACCCGAAATTTTTGGTTTTTTGTGGCAATGTTATAGACACCCTTCAAAATTACTTTACAAGGAAAACGTTTTGGAATCTGCAGTTGGTTGCCAACAAGGTGACCCTCTCGGGCCTGTCATTTTCAGTTTGGCTATTCATCCCATAATTCAACAACTAAATTCAAAATTTAATGTGTGGTATTTAGATGATGGAACGCTAGGAGGTGATATTGACACTGTTTTGGCTGATCTACAACTTCTCAAAAGTCAATTTAAATCTATTGGCCTGGACCTTAACCCCTCAAAATGCGAAATTTACCTCTCTGACATTACCGACAGACAATCGACTATAAATAAATTTAATGCAATAGCCCCACAAATCAAAATTTTAGAAAAAAGTTCCCTACACCTCCTTGGTTCCCCTATTTTTGAAGAAAGTTTTTCATCTTTCATCGACGACAAAATTAAAAATTTCAATGATATTTCGGATAGACTCTCCAAAATTAATTTACATTCGGCATTCACCATTATCAGATATTGCTGTTTTGGTCCAAATTATATGTATTTTCTCCGTTGTTCTCCTCTTTGGAAGAAACCACAACTTTTGGACAAAATTGACCAAATTATTCGGAACACTTTAACATCCATTCTTAATGTGGCCCTGGACGACCGAGCGTGGCTGCAAGCCACCCTACCAATTCGTTTTGGTGGCCTTGGCATCCGCAAAATTTCTAGTGTTAGCTTACCGGCGTTCCTGTCTTCTGTCCACAGCACTGAAAAACTAACCAGGAAAATTTTAACTCTCTCCCTGGTTAGCTCGGAAGTGCCGTGCTTGTCCGATGCAGAGGACGCCTGGAAAGTGGCTTGCCCGGACACGGATCGGCCCGAGAATCCGTTTTCCCAGAGACAGTGGGATGAGCCGCTCTGCAGGTTGGTACGGAATAAACTTATTAATACGTCTACCAATACTGCTGAGCGTGCCCGCCTGCTTGCTGTGGGTGAGTGGGAGTCGGGCCTTTGGCTTCAGGCTCTACCGTCACCTAATATAGGAACTATGTTAGGTGATACAACCTTCCGGCTCGCTACATGTTTGCGTTTGGGCGCTCCTTGTGCTGCTCCACATCGCTGTCAATGTGGTGAAGCAGTCGACTGCCTCGGACACCATGGCCTTTCTTGTAGTAAGAGTGCAGGTCGGATAGCGCGGCACGCTAGCATTAATGATCTCATCCGTCGTGCTCTTGCCACCGCCGGGGTGCCAGCTGTATTGGAACCCACTGGCTTGGCACACGTCGATGGCAAGAGACCAGATGGTATGACCATAATGCCATGGAAGTTGGGTAGGCCTTTGGTGTGGGACGCAACTTGCGTCGACACCCTTGCACCTTCCCATCTTCCTAGCACAGTGTGCTGCGCTGGGGCGGCTGCTGCAGGTGCTGAAAACCTCAAACGGCGCAAATACAATAATTTAATTGGCGATTATGTATTTGAACCGTTTGGGGTTGAAACTCTAGGGCCATGGGGCCCGAGTGCCCACCTAGTATTTCGGGAAATCGCCAAACGATTGGTCGACTCTTCACGTGACCAGAGGGCGGGCCTATTTTTTGTCCAAAGAATCAGCATTGCTATCCAACGTGGCAATGCTGCCAGCCTTCTGGGCACTTTTCCTGTTGACAGCGATGTGGACGAATTTTTCGACGCCCTGTAACCCTTTTTGATACTTGTAAATATTTTTATTTCTATTATAGAGTTAGTGTGTAAATAACAAGGATTAGTTATTGTTTTGTTTCTGATTAATAAAATGTCAAATTAGAACAGTTTGTCTACTGTGGATACTTAGAGCCAACACAAACTTTATAGCACAGTTATAAGCTGTTAAGTATGTCCTCTTAAGATACTAACAAATAATATGTAGCTAAATGTGTAACCTTGTGAAAAATTACCGAAATATTAGGTCCCCCCACCTATGAAATCAGCGTTTTGTATGGAGAATTTTAAAGTTGCATTTGTATTTTTCATCATTTGCAAGTTGCATTTTTCATACTAACATTTTCTTAATTTATTTAACAACCATGAACACTAATGTTTTAAAACTTTTATGCACTAATGTTTAAAAACTAAGATAACGTACCTATGCCACTTAGATTAAGCGACAAAAATAAGTTTTGGCTAAGTTAAAACAAATACATAGTGGTCATTTCTACTAACAAAAAAAAAGGACTCATTTTTAAGGTATTTTTTATGTTTAGAAAACTATATGTACTAAGGTTTTTTTACTATTGGTAGTTGTCTATGATGCTCATAATCCGATAGAATATCAAGCAATTGATGAATATTTTAAATAATAGAAGTGACAAGGTTCTTTATTTGTGAGAAAAAAACGCCCGTTTCATAGGTGGGGACCCAATATTAATTAATTATCTAAATCAGCAAAGGAAAGAAGTGAAATAAACTGTATGTTTCTTGTACCTACCGATCTTCAGTAACGTAGTTAGAAATCGTGTATTGGGACCAAAAATATTCTGTCCCACATAACTGCATGACCATTTCCTCCAAAAAAATTAAAAGAGAAAAAATGCAAAAACCCCTAAGAAAATCGCTAACTTAAATCCCCCACAGAGAAAACCACGGCGATGCTTTGTAGACCATATTGGACTTTTTGTTTCGCGCAGAGAATTTATTAAGTGCCCCTGTAGGTGACAGATTGCCCTTTCAAATAGTACGTGGACAACCGCACGTCAGTGGATACGTGGACTACGAAAATCGACCTTATTGTTACGAAACAAAAGCACTGTCAGTGTCAAATTGATAATGTGTGGACAGTGAAACAAATGAATGTTGTACTGCCAGTCGATTCTGTAACCATCTCACCGTGAAAACTTGGTGATGTGAGTTTGTTTTTGCTAGGATTTGACACTATTGACAGCTCACTCCACGCTCATTTCACCTGAGTTTTCACGGTGAGATATTTACAGAATAGCACCGCGGGACTTATGGTGTGATGTGTTCTTTGGGCGTCTCGTTTGTCAAGTGGTGACTGCAAATCCGGGGCTCAAACCCCTGGTCGAGCTGACTGTTATAGAGTTATTTTATTAGGGTTTATTTAGTTGCTGTCCGCAGATTTAGATCTGGGCGCGGTAGATGACAATAGGCTCGTCTCTTTTCTACTTATACGAGGCATAAACTAAACTAGTGCACTGGGTGTATTGCAGTCACGAACACTTTGTATACATTTAGCGAAACACTTAATCGATTTTGTCGTGGAATAATGATTTCAACTTTGAGATAACACCTATTTCTTAATAGAGAACTCATAATTACCATAAAAATTACAGAGTTCCTAAAAACGGCTATCAAAACAGAAGGAGAAAATTATTTTTTAAAGTTGCTTAGTGTACACACCTCCCGCAGACAGGCGCGACACGACGGTGCGACGCGATTCTGGTAAAATAATTTCCATGAAGTGCGCCTGTCTACGGGAGCCTATAGTGCTCGGGGCAATACATTTTAAAATTCCTGTTGGCTACAATCTCCCAACTGATTTATAAGTATTATATGCGACCATAGCGACTGCCCTGCGGTCTCCTACATTATTCCTTTCATGTTCAACACAGTGTGAACATGCACACACACGTTACAGAATGTTTGTACACCGTAAGCGATGCCAAAACCTTGAAACACTGTTTGGCATGAACTGCCTACTTTCATGCCAATTTCTGCCGCAGTTCCTCACAGCACTGTGTGACCAAACTGACCTAAAGAATACCATAAAAAGGGATGGCGATGTTTTTTGACGTGACAACGTCTAATAAATCGATGAAGCTGGCTGCACTCACGAAAAAAACATGACTCATGTAGCGTTACCTCGCGGCCTTGCTCTGTAGCGTTCCATGGCGGCTTGAAGTGCAAGCGAATATTAACAAATGCAATACAACTATTCCATCAGTATTTTCTTATGACGTTGTCACGTTCAACTATCGTCAGTAAACCGACTTTACAGACAACCGATTTTTTTTTTTTGTTTAGTTTTTTCAACCTCGTAATTGCTTTATTTATAATTATTATTTATCTTATTTATTTCAAGCGACGCAGGCCCATAGATAAATAATAATAATGTTTACTTCAAAAAAATACAAAAGCGTTACAAGAAACACAAATTTTCATCTATTTTAGTGAGGTGAATGTACAGAGGCATTTTAAATTAATACTACGACTCCCAAACTGAGACATGCTCGTATCTTGGGTAGTCAGCGGTCGGCAAATACCTTAACCTAAATATACGTATACTTCACTAGCTTGTTCTTGTGCTGTTCTGTGGTACTATTCCGCGGAAGCGACGGAACACCACGTCCTGCGGCCAGAAGTCTTCTTCCGTGACGACGGGCAGATAACACTTCGGTACGCGCACCATGAACTCCTTGAAGTTGACGTTGCCGTGAGACTCCAGTAACTGTACCCTCGGCGTGTATCTCCTCTTCTGGCGCACGTACTCCACGAAGTGTACGCGCTGGCAAATAAATCGCGAATGCAGATTACATTTTCTAAGATCAAACCATAGCAGTATAATATAATTATAAAAAGTATGTATGTAATAAGGTGGTGCATTGTTAAGTAAAAGAGCGCCTCTCGCCATCAAACGTAAACGTTTGGCGAGTTTAGATCTAAGTAACACCTCTGTATTATTAAATCATTATATAAATAAAAAAAAAAAAGTCCACGGCCTTTTTTTTTTTCCAGGATGGGAAATCATCAAAGGGAGGGAGTGTCAGACTCTTACTGACTAAAACCCACCCGTGTTCCTTCCTTAGCCCTTTATGTTCCGAGCCAGCGGTAACCCTTTCGGACAATCCCGCTAAGTCCTAAGTCCTCGGCCTTAGGTCCGCTTTACCACCCTTCACCACGACAATTCATTTTTGATTCTGAGGCGTCACGAAGTTTGCTGGGTCTGCTAGTTTACTATGAAACTAAAAAAATCAACGGGGCGTTGAAATTTTTCGTTGATTATTTGAAAAAAAAATGCTGTTTCATAATATATTTTGACCGTGTAGGCGCGTACACTTTCTTATGAAACAGTAGATTTTGGTCTAGAATCATGTGCTCATTTCTCCGTTTTAATTTGTGCGACGATGTCCCTGCTACCCTGTACATAATTTCAACCTTACTGAAGTTTTAATTTATTAGAAATTGTTGTCAAAAGTGGCAGGTCAATTAGACCCACATAGCTTGAAGCCAGACAAAGTGTTATTCCGTAATTTTCGGTGCTTCTATTAACAGTTATTTTGATCACACATTCCTCTGAATGTGTGATCAAAATAACTACAAACATCTCAGTAATTACATAAAACGATCATTCTCCTAGAACCATATTCCTCCTAGATTACCAACAGATGCCCACGACTGCTGTTATCAGTCGGTTTTACTAGGCCCTTATTCTCAGATCAGCGGCGAAATTAATTAACCGATAAGAATACTCCGGCCAAGCCTTCCAAAAACTCCAACATTTTTTGTGCTCCCTAATCAATCAGCTTTTGTCTTACTAATCCCCTTTTGGTTCTAATCACTATAATTAGAAGTTAATCTCGCATTTTGGAGACAAATCTCCGAAGCGTCGAATGTACTTAAAGGGCTTACAGGACCTAAACGCAAAAAACGCAAAATTTGACAAAAAAATGTATCTCGCCAGTACTTTTGTAACAACCAAATGTCTACCCTTCACCCTTCACCCTTTGTCTACCTTTGACTTATTGAAGCATTTGTTTTGAAGTGACAACTTCTTTTTGGGCGGTGGGCATTTTTAACCGACGAAAAAACGGAGGAGGTTCTCAAGTCGACGCGCATATTTATATTTTTTTTTATGTATGACCACGCATAACTTTTTACAGAGTAGTCCGATTTTGATAATTATTTTTTCTTTTGAAATGGTATACTCTCGAGATAGTCCCATTGTCATCAAGTTGGAATCTGATGAGAGGATCTCATGGGAATCGAGGGAAACCCTCAGGCAAACCTATAGCGATTTGGGTATTTTTTAAAGTAACTAAAGCATTTGTTTGAGATGGGAAATAACTATTGAACTCGCACCACTGTTACCGTAAGCAACACCGCTTCGGATCTGTTCGGCTGTCCTCGGGATGTACTCGGTTTTAATGTATATCCGATATGTCTGTATTATGTTTGTGTTTTATTTTCACTTCTGTCGGCACCACTTTTTTTTTTAGCACTAGAATTACTTTAAAAGAGCGGTGACCGTCGCATAGCGTCGGCAGTTTACTGGAGAATTACGTCACTAAAACGTTATTTATGAAAGAAAGTTGGTGGATGTCCTAAAAGAGCATTTTTGACACCGTAAAGTCAAACCCTGCTGCCATCATTTTCATGACAGCTGTCACTACAGCTGTTATATGTTGTCCACCGATGTAGTAGGAAACCGTGGTTTAAGGGCGCTAAGTTCATATGTACAGACGCTAGCACATCAAGCTACTACAATCTGTCAAATTTCTTTAATAGATTTTCAACTTTATCGCTAATGCATAAGGTTCAAAGTTGATAGGCAAAATTTGACAATTTCGGGTAGCTTGATGTGCTGGTGTCTGTACATATTCAGAACTTAGCGCCCTTCAACCACGGTTTCCTACTACGGCAATGCCGCGTTTACCGGTTACACAAAATTGAGGCTATTTTGCCATCGCCGCGCTGTCTGTCCACCGCCGCGTTTTTACGGTACCGTGCAATTATACCTACAAATGCTTATTTCTGTTACACATATAAAAGGTTACACTTTGATTCTGTAACATTATTGTATCTGGTACATTTAGAACTGTTTTTCTTTTACAACAGTTTTAAAAATACTTATTACGGGTACAGTTTGGGTCCCTGACACTTTCCTGCAAATTGCTAAAAACGATAGAAATATCCAGAAATATCCTTGATAGAAATATCCAATCTAGACTAGATTGATTAAGACTAGGTGGTGACTCAGGGTTTAACAGACTCCATAAACCCTTAAAGTACCTATAAACACTCGCCAATTGCTATCGGGAGAGATAAATTTTAATTAAAACCCCACTTAATTAAAGATGGCGATTTACAGGTTTTTCAAATTGTATTCTTTTCTTTTTTATGTCTTACTGGCAGTCTGGAGAGTGCATTGAATTTTAAATAAGTTCAAGATGTATTGAAAATATTATTATTATTGGAAAAACAAAATGTTTCAAATAACTTTTTATGCTGCGCCAGTCGTGTTTGATGAAAAATTTTGGTCACAATTTTAATAAAGACAGTCTTTTTATCCGACTAAGGCGAAGCCCAAAAGGAGGGTTATGTGTGACCTGTATGTATGTCGGTTTCTTTGTTCCCTCGTGACTCCTAAACGAATGAACAGATTTGAATAAATTATTATATGTTATATTTTGACTTACGGTTGCGGTAAGCCCGTCTTGGCCGAGCCATATTACCACAACACACACCCATTATAAAATAATCCATTATGCATAACATCCCAAACCTATGCCCAGCAAACATCCATCTTATCCATCATGAACCAAGTCTCCCCAAAATCATAGCCAATATTCAAAATGAGACATTAAAGATGAGATTTTATTTTTATGATTTAGAACTTATTGCAACTTTATTCAAAAAGGCGCGTGTCTAAACAATAACAGCGGTACAGGTCGATCGATCAGGTTAAGCTACGCTTGCCGCAATTGGTCTGTGGATGGGTGACCATCTTTACATACTGAGACCCCTCCGTGCTTCGGAAAGCACGTTAAGCCGTTGGTCCCGGCTGTCATTCGTGGATCTTTGACAGTCGTTACTGGTCACAAGCCCGAGAGTCTGACAACCAGTCTTACCAAGGGGTATCGTATTACCCAGTAACTGGGTTGTAGAGGTCAGAGAGGTAGTCGCTCCAAGTAACACTAGTATTCAGCTGCATCCGGGTTAGACTGGAAGGCGACCACAACATAGTTGGGAAAAGGCTAGGCAGATGATGATGTAATTTTATTATTGACGATCATAAGTCTAATACCAGATTATATCGAAAGGGCGAAATTCACAATTCAATTCAATCACAATTCAATTCCATGATCCCTGTACCTATCCTATTGATTTATTAAAGTGTTCAGGTTCACGTATTTCAAAGCATAATAAACTTAATACCACACGCTCTTATATTTTTACACGTAAATACTAGCTTCTGCACGCGACTTCGTCCGAGTGAAAAAAAAAATGAAATGAAATGAAAAAGTGTTTATTCACAGAAATTATTTTTTACAAAATATATTTACCTTCGCCAAACTGTAAAGCAGTTTGTTGGCAGACGTAGCTCCTTTTTTTTCTAAATATTAACAATCAATTCAATTTCAATTCAATTAATTAAATTTCAATTTCGGTCCGTCGCTCGTCTGTGCTACTACTTCATTTTCGCTTAGTGTTCTTTCTGACTTCGACTCCTTAGAATCGTGCCAAAATCTTAGATAGCCTATAAACTGCCTCAAGAATTGGGCTATCAAATGCAATAAGATTTTTTTTAATCTGACTGTTAGTTCCGGAGATTACCTCCTACATACTTACAAGCAAACAAACAAATTTTACCACTTTATAATATTAGTATAAAATGTACCAAAATCATAAAAAAACACTCAAAGTAAAAACCATCCGGTTAACCGCATCACGTAAGCACTTTTTTAACATCCGACCGTCAAAGTTATATCTCGATTTCCACCGGAAACTCACCTACAGATTGGACGTTACATCCGGAAAATCTGACATTTATATATCCGGGTCGTCCCCACACGGATAGGGGGCTTACAGCACTCTGTTGAGGTTTTGTACATCAATGGGATTAGATGCTCGGGTAAAAAGGATAACCCGGATATGGATGTAATGAGTCAAAAATGTTACTGGGTAATGAACTTTGTTGTATTTTGGAGTAAATGGACTGATGGTTTCCATTTACGTTGATTCCCGGGGCTTGAGTAAAATTTGGTACGATTTTGCGTGGCGTTTACTGGCAGGTCACAGGTCACTTAAAATCGTCCCTTTTTATTTGTGTTTATTTTTATGTTGTTAACAAATTGGTACTTACCATAAGCGCTTTCAAACGTAATATTTTACAAACATTTTGTAAATTCTTTTTAATAAAACGTTTCGCCCGCGATTTCGGCTGCGTGGATTTCGTACTTTCCCGTCGAAAATAAATACCCGTCCACGTCCTTTAAAGGGAAACTGAAACAAAAATAAAATTAATCATAACTTATGGGTATATTTTTTTTTTCAGGATGGGAAATCATCAAATGACCCCTCCCGCTCTGGTTGGAGCGGAAGGGAGTGTCAGACTCTTACTGACTAAAACCCACCCGTGTTCCTTCCTTAGCCCTTTATGTTCCGGGCCAGCGGTAACCCTTTCGGACAATCCCGCTGACCCGGAACTTAGGGGTATCATATAGAATTCCCCAAAATCCATTCTTAGGGGAAGCCTATGCGTCAAAAGGAACCTACTATCCAAACTTCGATTTTTACCCTAAGGTCTGTTCAAATTTATGTTTCTTATTGATGTTATTTCAAGTCATACAATTAATATGAACTTTATTTTAGTGGTGATTAAGTTGATTTCACCGGTTGTGTATACAGACGCCAGCACATCAAGCTACTACAATCTGTCAAATTTCTTTAATAGATTTGCAACTTTATCGCTACAGCATAAAGTTCAAAGTTGATTGGGAAAATTTGACACTTTCGGGTAGCTTGATGTGCTGGCGTCTGTACTAAAGCCAAGATCTAATATGTAAATAACGATCACTGCAAGAGATGCACTTGTTTTATCAACTAACTGATTCTAATACCCGCCACCAAAATTCACACTTCTCTCGAATACAAAGTGAGTACCTAGTTATTTCCTAGGTAACAGGACGCCTGTCTGCCAAATTTTACCAATATCGGTAGTGGCGTATTTTATCCGTGAAAATGTTTCTAGCAACCGGGCAGACAGTGACTGTCGCAATTTACCTGGGTATTGAAGATATTCAATTTTATCGCAATACCTACGTGTATAGGCGAGGGCAGGTATCGGAAAATCTAAAATTCTGGTAAAACCTCTTCTTTTGCGAGTGTGATTAAATTAATTTCTACAGCTTCTTTATAAATTATCTTCTTGCAATATCGTCCAGTGATGCTTGAAGGGTTCAGTTCAAACGTTATAACCTGTACTAAAGTAAGCAGATATTAAAGTATAACCAATAAAAACGTTAATCATGCGTTGCAGGACGAATGTTTTCATAGAAAATGTCGAAGAGTTTCGTGCCATTTCATATTGATTTGATTTTGCGCAAAATTCTATCTTACTTCTAAAACACTGTTTCTTATCTTTCCCCATGCCATTTCAAGTAAAATACTTTTCCTAAAACCAGGTCTCTTTAGATTTGTCTGAACTCGCAACGTGGGACAATTCCCAGTTGTTTCATTGGCATGTGGTTTCGTCGCGAACTGTGGTATACGAGTGAACTGGTCAGACGGAGCCACAGGGAATATACTTCGTAATTTGCGTCGAGTACTGAAGTTCGGGTCGAAGGGAACTCGGTGGTGGTCTAGTCTTGTTACATTTGTATGCGTTTTCATTTGGTTTGTAATTTTTTGTGTGAAGAGACTAAAGTTTGAGAAGTTTTCGCCTTTGTCGAAAACTTCTCAAACTTTAGACTCTTAACTCTATTAATGAAAATAATTTGTAACACCAAGCAATCATTTGTGTAAGCTGAAGTGGCAATGGGCCGGCCATATTAGCCGTAGAATCGATGACAGTTGGGGTAGACGTGTTCTTGAGTGGAGACTGCGAATCGGTAAACGTAAGGTAGGACGCCCTCGTGCTAGGTGGAGCGACGATCTTCGCAGGATGGCTGGTAGTAGCAGAATGAGAGTGGCCAAAAAATTGAGTTGAATGATGTGCAATATGTCCAGCATTGGACTGCTGTAGGCTGATGATAATTTGTAACATCAACTTCACAATTTCAATTTCCTTTAATAGCGGGATGTTGTCTTCATTAGCAGAGAAATTCTACTAATTAGTACGTATCTGTGTTCTGACAAGAACTATAAGATAAATTCTGGGAAGAAAATCAGATGAGAACCATACAGAGGAAAGCAAGTCAAATTGAACCAGTCCTTACAACGCAAAATGTTCTCAAAATTACAAAAAAAAAAAAAAAAACGTAAACATTCTTCGTGATAAAGTAAAACCATTAATAAAAATAAAAACCAATTTGACACTTCACTCAAACTTTAACTTAACCCGCAATTAAAACAAACTCGACTCCTGACCTTTATAAAAGCCAAAATGTTCCACAAAACAAATAGATCAAAGCTATACAGCGGCTCGCAATACACGCGGGAGAGCGGGGTTAATTGGACCACTCGTTCGAACCACTAATTGAACCGTCTTCTTTACGCCGCGCCGTCTACGTCAGCCGTAATTCCCGTATCACTTTCTGTAATTATTATTCTGTGGTCTCAATGGCGCGATTGGCTTTTTGAATTGGAAATTTCGAAGATTGGGTGTCTAAAGGGATTTAATTTTGTTGGCAATTAGGAATAGTTAAACGAATGAAATGTATCCATGTACCTATGTATACAATTCCAATAAGGCCCGTTAAGAAACACGCACACACACACACACAGCACATGACACACACACATCACATCACATGACATGATGACACGTAAAATTTTCATCGCCATCATTTTCATTGCTTATCGTCATTGTACACGTATTATTAATGTAATATTTTCGTAAAATTTAAATGAACGACTCGCCAGCACACGGATACACCCTGAGAGGTTTTCATTGTGTGACTAAAATGTAAAAAATAAGCAAAGCTAGTGTTTTAAAAATAAATAAATAAATATTATGTTAGCCACATCACGCCTTGGATATAATTAACCCACACGTTATTTTTACGTGACGAAATTCCCTTGGGACCACATCCAATCCTGCGATTTCCACTCGGAACCAGGTGGAGGGGCCTGTCAGACTGTAATTGACTAGAACGATATGGTGCAAGTACCGGTCGGGTCGGTCGGGGTAGAAGAATGCCAGAAAAACCGACAGACAGCGCACTATAAAGAGCAGAATCTTTAAAAAAAAATTTTTATTTCAGCATATTTTCTTCCATATTCTATTAGTATTCAACTATAGACACTATTAGACTATGTTTATCTTGAGATAATCATAGTCTTAAGATAATTGAATAATTAATAGATAAATTTACGCATTAGGAAAACATTAATTTTTTTATTTGAAATAACAACAAATGTTTATAATTACAATACAATTAGAAACGATGATAGCTACAAAAGTTAATAACTGTGTCGCAGCTTTTAACGACAGTGTCTAAACAATAAGTAAACATGCAAAAATAAAATATATAATTTAATAAATTTTAAAAATAAAAAATAATAATTGATGAAATTATTATTAAATTAAATGTATAAAATTGAATCAGGTAACATTGATCCTGATGAGCCTTTCCACAGCTGCAGATTATAGTCTGTCTGCTCATCATCTTCAGGATTCCGTTGCCACTCCCTCGGATTCGAACAAACATGAATAGTGTAATTTAATTTATTTTGACATTCCTGTAATTTAATTAATTTTGACGTTTCTGTAATTCAATTAATTTTGACATTTCTGTAATTTAATCAATTTTGACATTCCTGTAATTTTATTAATTTTGACTTGCCTGTATTCTTATTTTGACATTTGTAATTTCTTATCTTATTGACTTTTTCTAACATAATTTTAATGAATACAACTATCGTTCAATAATTATGAATCATGGCACATCCAACATTTTCATACCGAATTTAGTAGGCGGAATATGAAGTACTATGAATTGTATTATGACATCCGTAAGCACCATATTTCATGCAAATAAACGATTATTATTATAATATTATCGGCCATTAGGGACGCAGAAGTTTTTGCCAATACCATGCCATTTTTGCAAAAGTAATCATATAATTTTGTGGCACTTAGACCATTTTTATATTCAACCGTTTCATTGTAAGATAGAATAATTCCGGTCTAATTAGGGGTAAATAAAGAGAAGGTTCATGTAATCTAGAAAATCTTAGTCTACGAACGTTAGTGTTTTTTCTTCTTACAGCAAAGACTAACTTTCTCGTGCTAGTTCTTTTGCGATTGAAACTAAACGGAATTAAATGAGTTGGCAAAATGTTAGACGGTAAGCTTTTGAGTCTGATTTGTGGGGTGGGTTAAACTATCGTTCACTCGGCAGTATTTGTTAAGAATTAGGTACACTTGGTTTAAATTAAATTGGCTAGTTAAACTCTGTAGACGCGATAGGTATCGGCATGGGTATGGGCATAAAACAAAAAGGATTTTATGGGTTTGCTTGGAAGGTCAACGACCGCTGTTAGTACTGGTAACTTTAAGTATGAGTTGAGAAAAACTGTTTTTATCACATCTATTCAAAAATAACTAGTGTATTCTTCGTAAACAGGTACTAAAATAGCTCTTTATCCCTAAGGATTAAACGTGATTTGAATTTCGAATGTGGATATTGTTAGTAAAAGTTCCAGTCACCAAAGAGACCAATCACTAACATTGTATGAACAAGTAACAGGCTGTATGATGAAAAAGACGCGCATAAAATAAAAAACACGCAAAACGCATTCTGCCTTAGTTCGTAATTGTTTTTAAGATTTAACTAGTTTTATAAAAAAACTAGCTGACCCGGCGAACTTCGTACCGCCTAAATGACTTAAGTATATTCATTATTATTTTTTTCGTGAAATGTTAATAGTTATTCTGCTATTCGGGGCGGAGACAAACCCAACAATTCAAACATCATAAAAATTGGTCCAGCCGTTCTTGAGTTATAAATGGTGTAACTAACCTGACTTTTTATATATATATAGATGAGTATGTCTTCCTCAAGTACTCAAAGAGCTCAAAGGACTGAAAAAAAAAAACGAAAGGACTTAAAATAAATCTAACGACTCAAGAAATTTTAGGACTGAAAGAACTGAAAAGACTCAAAAGAACTCAAGACTCAGAACTCAGAAGACTAATTAGTCGTGAGTTCTGCAAAAAGAACTCATAGCCGTAAAATGAGGACTAAAAGACTCAGCTCATTTACAACACTACTCGCTGCGCTTAGGATTTAAAGAAGCACTCTCGCCTTCAAAATAGTTGTTTGCTCCCTTGGCAAACAATCTACTATTTATCGTGTTTGGATATCGATGCCATCACGTTTTTTAAAATGACAGAAAAAGAACAGATTTTAATCTGATATTTCAAGTGACTATACAGTCATTTGTCGCAGTTATATAACTGCGGTCGATGACCCCATAAAAAAACATCAAATTAATAAAAAAGTTGACGATCGCGTCTTTTTTTATTTTTATTGCTGTTTGGGCTCGCTCTTGACCTCGATCACGCCTGATGGAAAGCGATGGATGAGTCTTAAGATGAAACGAGCGTCTACGGAGTTTCGTTAGCCAATTTAAAATAACCCTGTATAGAGAGAGAGAAGAGATTTAATTGAGTCTGTTTGTAATTTCAATGTCTATCTATTGATTTTATAGGATACCGTTATTTCTGTGAAACAACCACAACAACTTTCATGAGGTTTGGCCACAGATAAACTATCTGCAAAGCACTGACTCAGCGGAAAATAAGGGCTCAATGTTGACGTAAAACTGTGGTCGTAAAATCGATGGATCAGGTCTCAAATAGGTACGAATAACAAATATTTACAGATGTGCACAGTCTGCAACAAAAGTCGATTATCACTTCAGTTAACTAAGATATGGCAAATAATTTAAGTTAATGTTCTGTGTCTCGTAATGTTAATTACTTCTATATCTATTCTTGTAAAGAATCAAGTTTTTCTATCTATATAGACAGCTGTTCTGCTGGGGAGTTTGTTACGCCACTTCTTCTTCCCAGCGAAATAACTAGGAAATGGTGAAAGACGGGCATTTTCGGGGACTGTCGGCAGCCCCGGATCTAAGGGGGGGCAAACCGGGGCACTTGCCCCGGGCGGCAGCTTCATGGGGGCGCCAAATCCTTGAGACAAGAATCGAAATATCGAACAAATGAAGCCTCTTTTCCTACAATCTCATAGGTTTTTAACAAGTAATCGAATCTAAATAATATAATATGTTTGAAAAACAAACTTTTCTATTTCCATACGCCCCGTTAGTTTTTGAACACATACTAAGTGCATTTATGAACGCATCTTAACAGATCAAGTAAATTTTTGAACGCGTGCGTAGTGTCCGTGATCTTTCTGCCAAGGGGAATCCCCGTCACATATGAAATACGAGCAGAGCCGAATAAATTCAAACAGTTGAACGTCAAGTTTGTGGTTGATTGCGTTTGCGAGTAATCAGCGTTAATAAAATAAGTAATTTATTAGTGAAATCAACGCAATCAATCGTTTAGTATGTTTATTATCGTAGTGGAAATCAACAATTTGCAAGTTTTTCTCAAACACTGAAGGGAGGGGGCGCCACTATCAAGGTTTTGCCCCGGTTCGAAAAAATCGTAGATCCGGGGCTGACTGTCGGTAATTTTGACGTTTGCAATGTGCTGATTCTCAGCTTAATTTGAATAAATGACTTTGAGATTTTTTTTGTGTTAGTTGTTGAGCTAAATAATTTATTAAATCTCAACAGAAGTGAAATCAAAAAATATATTAACTCTTAGCTTATTTGAAATGCTGAAATACAATGTATTGAATAATGTGTTACTTTATATTATGTGTAACTGTAAAAGTAGCAGTCTTCATCGTGTTTGTCGCTGATCGTAGAAAAGTCTTAGCATATTCTTCAGCATGCTCAATTATGCAAATGTCTATTAGGTAAAGAAAGAATGAAAATTAGTTTATTTGACCCAGGCTAGGAAATGCAAACAATATTCACACAAAAACAAAAAAAAAGTCAGTGGTACTCCAGGAGTGAACAATTACGTGTGTATTTTGTGAATCGTCTTATAAACAAAACACGCGCGGTACCGGCTACGGCCATCCGTCTTACGAATTTTCGATCAGGTCACGTGTCCTGACGCGAGTTTAACATTTTTTACCCATCACAAAAATGTGTACAAAGCCGCTAAAGAAGTTTTCACTTTAAAAAAAAAAAACAGAAAAAAAATGTATTGAGTGCGGCTGCGCCAAATAGGCCCCGTAGAGCAAAAATGTCAGACAACTATGCCTTACGCTGGTTTTCAACTGGACCCTATGTTGCGAAGGACGTCTTACGGATGTTAAGGCTACGCTGACAGCCTCGTGGCGCCCTCATCGTCTAAAATGGAAAATAGTGGCCACTATTATCCGTTTTAGTGATTATAATAAAAGTAAACAATGTAAAACTACCGTTTATAATAATACTAACGTATAATCTTGTGGAGCACAACAGAACGTGCTTATTTTCTGCATTTTCATTCTAAAATAAAAGAAATAGCCAAACAAACGATGATGGCGCCACTGCGCGGTCGGCGTTTCGTCGGCGCCCTCTTAATCAAATCACACTCACAATCCTTGCACTCAGCAATTACTGTCTTGTCCATAATAAAAAAAAAACCATACAATTTTCAGATAATTTGAAAACCTTTAATAAAGTTTACATAACTGTGTGTAACATTTGCATTTCTATTATTTTTTCCATTTACTGATTCACGTTATTATGTTCCGCGGCTATTTTGAATTCAATCGGTTTCATTACCATTATTGTATTGAGTAAGGTTGAAATCAATTGAATTTTATCGTTGTACGCAGATTTTCGCCGTAAATCAAGTAGTTTATACAAGACACTAGCAGTTTTACTAACCTATTAGAATATTTTTTAATTAATTTATACAAATAAAAATAAATTCAGGTGTCTGTTTGTAATTTCAAAATAACAGCGTTTTATTAAATGCATATGAAATTATACAAGACACTTTAAAAAAAAAATCAATTTTTTTAAATTTTGTGTATCTGTCTGTCTGTTTGTTTTGGCTAATCTCCGGAACGGCAGGACCGATTTTGATCGCAACTTTTATCGAAATAATGTTAGATATCATCATCATCATCATCATTTCAGCCGAAAGACGTCCACTGCTGGACATAGGCCTCCACCAAGCACCTCCACTTCGACCGGCCTTCGCAAGGTCGTCGGACCACCTTGTGGGAGGCCTTCCAACGCTACGTCTTCCAGTACGCGGTCGCCACTCCACAACCTCTCGGCTCCATCGGCAATCTGTTCTGCGAGCAATGTGTTCTGCCCACTGCCACTTAAGTTTCGCAATTCTTCGGGCTATGTCGGTTACCTTGGCTCTCCTGCGGATCTCCTCATTCCTGATTCGACCACGAAGGGAAACTCCAAGCATAGCCCTCCCCATTGCCCTATTATAAGAAGGCTAAAAGTGGAAGATATATGTATGTATAGTATCAATGTTGATAAATTGAAAATAAAATTGTTTTTTTTCGAACAAACTATATACCAATTGGTATTGAGCCGACTATGGGTTTTGCCGATCAGTTGACTAGATTAGTGATATATTTAATTAAATTCTTATATGTAGATTGGGAACGTCATTAGATTATAGTAAGTTTGATTTATTGCTGTATTGTCATCTCTATTTTCCACCATAGATTAGTTCTTTACACTGATAGTTAATGGGAATACCTACGAATAATATGAGAATCTAATATTTCTTTCAAGGTGAAGTCTTTGTAAAAAAGGAAATTGATATTCGCAAATTCATTTGAAGTTAGAAAGATATTGTCAATTTAAAAAGCAATTTTCTATTGAACTTGACAAAGTTAATAAAAAACTGATCGTAAAAAAATAATGAACTAGGAATTACGTCAAGGGCAGGGAGGAGGGAACTAAGGGAGGGGCATAGTTAATAACGTACAGTACCCGGCGATAAATATTGCACATCGACCTTTGGAAAGTGACAATCGGCTAATTTCGGCTTCGTAGAGCGTTATCTCTGTCGCACGAAATACAAACAGTCCGGTATCTATTAGGAGCTGTTAAAACAATTATGATTTGCTTTTTTTGATAATTATCTTTAGTCTTTGTATAAAATCGATAGGATCGAATAGGTCGATGTGCAATATTTATCGCCGGGTACTATAAGTTATAATTGGTTACTTTTGAGTAGCGTTGTGGATAACGGACCTTACGGCAATATCTTCATAACTGTTAACGGGTTTATAAATATACAGTTTTTGCCCTCGGCTACACCTGCGTGAAAGCCGCAAACAGCGTAACAGTAGGGTGGCAGGAGGGGCAAAATGCCACGGGCCCCCAGCCGGAGAGGGCCCCCAACCCGAGAGGGCCAGGAGCACAGGAGGATCCTAACATATAGAAATGCAAACATTTTTCCGAACACTAGATTAACGAAGCAGTGAGGTATTCAATTTTGTAGGGAAAATTACGAAACCTACCCGGACGAAGACGCGGGCGAAATGTCAGTAAAAAAATGTATAACGTTGGTTGAGCTTACATTAAGGGAGGGCCCTATCCCATGAATTTACCATGGGCCCCGAAGGGTATAGTTACGCAACTGCACACTGGTCGCAAATTATCTAATGGGAACGTACTACGTAAAGAGATAACAAATATCTCTATGTCCTAACCCAAGTCATGTTCTTACCGTGTGGCTCTTACTTAAATCCGCTCAGTCATTAAAGTAAAAGACAAAAGTTACTTTCGCATTTATTTTATTAATATGGATTAAAGGTCATAGCACACATATCAACTCGGAAAGGGATCGTCACTGTATTAACTCAAGCCATTCAGTATTCTTTGTATGAAACTACCTACTGCAACGCACACTAATCGGAATCGTAACGTAATCGCCTCGCTTGTGGTCAACTTGCAGTTCCCGCGCTTACGGCTCGTTGTCCCCGCGCTTATGTCTCTCCGTATCCGAGCTTACCTCTCTTCGTTCACCCTTGCCGCTCTCACCCCTCTCGCGGCCTGCCTGCAGCACCATCAACTAGCGGTCGGCGAGCCGTAAGCGCGGCGAGCCGTAAGCGCGGCGTCGCCGAGCTGTAGCTGAGTTGACGTATCGGAGCTGCTGATCCGCTCTGGTTACGTGTTTTTTTTTTGACGATGGGAAGTCATCAAATGACCCCTTCCGCTCTGGGTGGAGCGGAAGGGAGTGTCAGACTCTTACTGACTAAAACCCACCCGTGCTCCTTCCTTAGCCTTTTATGTTCCGGGCCAGCGGTAACCCTTTCGGACAATCGCGCTGACCATGGTTACGTACTTACGTTAGGTTGACGCCTGTTTGACTGCGAGACGAAAGGCAACACGGTGACGATCCCTTTCCGAGTTGATATGTGTGCTATGGCCTATAATCATCTCAATTAATCCCAATCCGCAGACAGTCTGATTTTAAGTTAAGAATGAGAAGAAAGTAAGCAAACGCGTACTGGGTCAATTTTTCTGGACGCCAGTTGATATATATCGAACAAAAATTCCGATGTGGAAGCGGGACAAAGGGAAAGCGGAGCCAGCATTAGCACTACAGTGTAAATTGACACCTCCGAAGCTCCATTTACTATAGAATCGCTTAGAGCGAAGCCAATATACACTATTGTCACCGCATAGGAAGCTGATAAAAGGAAAGGAGTTTAAGATAAGACCGGTCGGTAGGTACAGACGCTAGCACATCAAGCTACCCTAAACCGTCAAATTTTCCCAATCAACTTTGAACCTTATGCTTTAGCGATAAAGTTGAAAATCTATTAAAGAAATTTGACAGATTGTAATAGCTTGATATGCTAGCGTCTGTACCTTAAAATTTTCTTTAAAATGGACGATAGGATATTTTTGCAGAAAAAAATCCAGGGAAGAAGAGCTAGCATAAGTGATGACTGACGAGACTGACCGACCGACTGACCGACTGACCGACCGACTGTGAGTGTGTGGTGAGTGAGTGATGACTGTGTAGTGGTGATGAGTGTGTGTGGGGGTGTGTGTGTGTGTGTGTGTGTGTGAGTGTGTGTGATTCAAATACCGAGAAGTTACCGTGTTTAGAACGGTGTAGATTTTTATTAGTCAACTAGCTTCTGCCCGCGACTTCGCCCGCAAGGTATGTCGATAAAAACTATCCTATGTCCTTCCCCGGGATACAATCTATCTCTCTGCCAAGTTTTAGCGAAATCCGTTCAGTGGTTTAGGCGTGAAAAGGTAACATATACTTCGGGTCTCGTCCGAAGACCATTTATTACTTGCAGCATTACGAGTTGTGGTGCTGTCTCTGTCACACTTCAGATCCAAGTTATAAAAATACTAAACCCATCTCTCTCACTCTCATGCACCCGCGCATGCGGCGGGCGGCGGCTGACCGGGAACGAGCCTGTAACTCGTCATTACGTGTTTTTGTGTTATCTAGGTCACACAAAAAGTTTTTAATTTTTCCAAAAAAGGTGTTTTTTAGTGAATTTACCATGGGAAAGCGTAAGCGTTCACATCTAGATGATGACGAATACAAAAGTATCAAAAAGAAAGTGAAAAAACTCGAACGTAAACTTCAAAAGTGCAAAAGACCGAGTTCGAGTAGCTCGTCATCATCAGATTTTGAGGGCCGCGAAGGTCCCTCGTATCGCGACATTAACTATGATGATGGATATAACGAAGAATTTCGGGAAGTACAAGGTATGTAAGCCCAGTATTGTTTAATTGAGATCATGTATTTTTCAAGCAAAAAATTCAAATACCCACACATGGTAAAAGATGTTCAACGGATTTCGATATTTTGGAAGATAATGTCAATGTTGAAAAATGGATACTACCAAGGTCTCACTTGTTTATCTTGTTGAGAGTACGTATTATTTTCTTCACGTAAATCGTGTTGAACGTATTTTAGGATACAAATAATCGTACCTACCTTGAAGTCCTCCGCGTATATCGCGTTGAGGGTTTATTTTACGTATAAATGATCAATACTTCAATCGATCAATACCCTCGCACGTATATCGTGACGAGCGTGCCTACCTACCTACACAAACAATCAAACATACCATGTTTCTTCATGTAAACTCCGCGTATATCGCGTGAGTGCCCGTCTTATCCGGAATAAAAACTAATATAGAATCATATTCTCGCATGTATATCGTGTCGAGAGAAGGTACCTACCTAGGCAGCTAGGCACATACGATACTGTGTTTCCACGTGAAGTGTGTTAAGCGTACCCGTGGATACTAAGCAAATAATCAGACCTAAACAATGGTTTCTATAACTTCAACGTAATCTGATGATCTAAACGATAAATTCTGAAATATTTAGTAGGTACCTATTTTTTCTACTACATTTTATGTCCTTACAGAAGAAAATGTACTTCAGGAAGAGGGTGAGATCATCGACACTGAGGGACCAGTATTGGAATCAACGACTATATCAGCTGTGCAAGACAAACCTGAGGAAGTTCTGGACCCAGAAATCCTAATGATATTGGGCGAAGATCCTTCAGTACAGAAAGAACATGGTGAGGATTTACACACAGATATTGCTGCCCGTTGGTCACATACTTTAATGAACGGTTTGTCCAAAGAAATAAAGTCAGACCTCTTGAAAAACTATTTACCAGCCGAGAATTGTGCCAATATGAAGGCGCCCAAACTCAATTTAGAAATCGAGGCGGCGTTATCACCATTAAATGTTAAAAAAGATATCTTCAGTCAAAGCAAGCAAAATCAGCTATCTAGCTGTTTATCCGCTATTGGAACGGCACTGAACTGGGCCTTGTCATCCAAGGATGCGCTACCGCACGCACAAAAAATCATAAAGCCTTTGAGCGACGCTGGACGACTACTCTGTGACAGCCACTATCGAGAGTCACAGTCAAGGCGATATGCCATAATAAACAGTCTCAACAAAAAGACTCAAGATGTTGTGAAGAATACAAAACTCGATGAAACTTTATTTGGCGCTAACCTTGCGGAGCATCTCAAATCATCAAAAGCTATATCCCAGTCGGGAGCGGAGATGAAATATAGCGCGGTACAGCGCGCCACATACAAACCTCCGCCATCTACAAGAAAACCTCAGCGAGGTGCTTTAAACTCGAGGGGGATGTCGCGACCAGCAGTCGGCGAGCCGCGTCAGTACCCCAGTTCCCGGAAACCGACAGCAGCACCGCGGGATCAGCGTCGAGACACGTATCGACGCAGCCACTCGACGCGCCAGAGGACATCGAGACGCTGACTTCACCATTGCAGGTACCTATCGCAGGCAGACTGCAATACTTCTATGACCAATGGCGCACCATAACTGACGATCCTGTAATATTGTCCTGGGTTCGAGGATACAATATACCCTTCAAAAGCGAGCCTTTACAAATATCTTCCTTTCGAAATTCAGCTAAATCGATACCTGAAATCAAAATAATCGATCAATGTATAGAAGGTTTACTGCAGTCCGATTTTATATCAATTTGTGAACCCTGTGAAGGTCAATTTTTATCTCCCATCTTCACGGTACCCAAGCCTAATGGCCAGCATCGCTTTATTTTGAACCTGAAACATCTAAATAAATTTATTCAGCTAGAACATTTTAAAATGGAAGATTTTAGAACAGCGTTAAAATTAGTAAATCAAAATAATTTTATGTGTACGTTAGATTTAAAGGACGCCTACTTTTTGATTTCTATTGATAAACAGCATAGAAAAAAGCTACGTTTCGAGTGGAAGTGAATTTAATGTTTTATGCTTTGGCCTATGTACAGCGCCTTTTGTATTTACTAAACTGATGAAACCTGTTTTACAGTACTTACGTTCACAAGGCCTTATTTCAGTCAATTACCTAGACGATTTTCTTTTAATAGGGCAAACATACAGCGAATGCGTTAGCAACGTCAGAAAGACAATGGAGGTGTTACAATCTCTAGGTTTTGTTATAAATTTCAGTAAAAGCCAATTAATACCAAAAACAGATTGTAAATTTTTAGGCTTTATTTTTAATACTAACGATATGACTATCTACCTTCCTGAAGAGAAAAAACTGCGCATTCTTCAAAAATGTACAGAGTTTTTAAAGCTTAAAAGATGTACCATAAGATACTTTGCCGAATTTATCGGTCTATTGACATCGGCATGTCCTGCCGTTAGATATGGGTGGATGTATACAAAGTTATTCGAAAGACAAAAATTTTTAGCCTTGGGAAACTCTGATGACTATAATAAGAAAATGATTGTAGAGAGCTCATTGAAACAAGATTTAGAATGGTGGAAATATAATATTCTACGTTCAAAGAGCCCCATTTTTTCTAGTAATTACTGTATTGAAATATACAGCGATGCATCAACTACAGGTTGGGGCGTAGCCTGTGACAAAGAAAGCTCACACGGTAACTGGACGCTATCAGAACTTACCTTGCATATCAATACTTTAGAATTAAAAGCCGCATTTTACGGTCTAAAAATTTTTGCTTCTGAACTTCGCGATAGCAACGTGCTACTAAGGGTAGATAACACCACCGCTATCTGTTACATAAATCGCATGGGCGGAATACAACACACACATCTGAACGATTTAACCCGTACTATTTGGCAATGGTGTGAGTTAAGAAATATTAACATATTTGCATCATATATAAAATCTTCTGACAATGTCATTGCTGATCGAGAATCTCGAAAAATTATAATAGATACAGAATGGGAACTTGCAGAGTATGCTTTTACAGAAATAACCAATAGACTTGGCAAACCAGACTTTGATCTTTTTGCAAGCTCCCAAAACTATAAATGTTCAAGATATGCATCATTGTAACCCGGCTTCGTAGTTTACAGATAATTTCTTGGAAACAAGCTGATGATGGTTCCTATTTGAACTTTACTACTCACCACCGTGCTAAAGTAAATTTATAAGGTATAATCTGCAAGGAAGGATTAATTAAACAAGTACCTTCTTACACAATAAAAAGTTTATTGGAATTATACAAAATGAAAGTACACATACAAACAATGTGGCAAGCCACCAAATTAATGTACCCTTCCAGAGTCTATGGCATACACCCACACAACTAGTCTCCGTTCCTAGTGGTGTCAGTGAATGCCAGCCATGAGACTAAATAGCAGTTTCTCAGAGTCGCTATAGCGAGTCCGTGGGATGATCGAATTAACAACTTCTAGCTCAATCGAACAGGTATTGGCCTTTTCCGGACTGTGCTCATAGAGGGAAAATAAACGCTATACGAAGCTAACCCGAGACACAAGATCCTTACAACAACTGGTCTTAAAACAACCTAGTTCCTACAAAAGGCCTAACTCTCTCATAGATTAAACCATAATGACACACTGATAACACTCTCTATAAAACCTTCAGTATAATCCCTTCAGTTGACGGTTCAGGGTCCTTGGCGTCGTTCACAGGAGAAACCTGTGAACACACGCGAACGCGGCCTACGGACGAGATGGTGACGCTATCGTTACCTGCAGTGGCGAACTTCCCTCATCACCTGGATTCGGTTAGGTAACGCCTTCCTAATGTCGGAGGACCACACCGCAAGGGATAACTATAAATCCGCCTGCGCTCCAATCACCACACGGCGCAACACCAAGGCATCGAATCAATCGCACCAAACTTATCAGGCTAGCATAAACAGCCAGACGTAATTCTGCCAAAATAGCTCCTACTTATCAAAACCCATCGGGTTATTTGGGCACATCCCAATCCTCCTAGGATTAAGTCCCTCAAAATCGCCCTTTAGGCTCGAGTCCTTGTTCGTAAAAAACGGACACCGTCTCCGCCTATTCCTCCAGACCAATCTGCTAGTTTCTCGAATCATCTTCCACAGACTATATAGATTTCTTATCGATTTGTAGCTTCACTTTATCAAACATTATGTTTGACATAAAATGTGGTAAATTATGTTAGTTTGTTTATTTATTCTTCGATTATCCAATAAACTTGCAGTTAATTAACTAAACCAAAAAAACATCAACGCCATCTGTGTCACGCAAAACAGCGTTGACAACCCTGGCGTAGTCCGCCGTTATTTTCAACAGGTGTCGCTACTAGACAAAATCAATATGTAATTTTGCAACGTCACAATGCCCCTCTTCCCACAAAAAGGTTTTTGTGTACGCAAAAACCAACACCGCCCTCGGTGTTATAACACTGGAGTGGGTTTACAAATTCTCATAGAAACTGTAGTGGAAGAGTTCTGATCAATTTATAAATTGATGGTTGTGAAACGTTCTAATTTTTTTTTTTATATAGATGAAATATAAATAATTTCCTTAATTTTCCTACTGTAAGTAAATAACCAACCTTATAAAATCCAAACTGCCAGGAAACCTATTCTTCTTACAAATCTTCCTACAATCCGGGCATAACCCCCCCATTCTTTCATACATCCCTGAATTTCTATCTCTTTCAATCATGTAGCAACCTGCATTCAAATCGCAGGTAGCCACCTCTTGCATACTCCCGAATTCCGTCTGTAAACCAGTGGAACTCTGAATTGTTTAATATAAATCTAAACGATCTTCCTGGTGAATATGTTCAGCGAGCTGATACATATATTGGGCAAACAATGTGCATAAAACTCACCAGGCAAGACGTATACAGCGTTCCCAGAAATAATATTCTGTAAACATAATGGTGGTTTGGCTTATTTTAAGAGTCACCGGCCGCTCGTAACTAGATAAGCACTAGTGCTATCTAAAGTCTCACCGAAGCAACAATGCTATATTGGCAAAACAAAAATTAGTGAAGGCTTATTTTTGAAGTCACGATCCGCTTCATATGAAAAAAAACAACGTTCCCAGAAATAAATATTCTGTAAACATAATGGTGGTTTGGCTTATTTTAAGAGTCACCGGCCGCTCGTAACTAGATAAGCACTAGTGCTATCTAAAGTCTCACCGAAGCAACAATGCTATATTGGCAAAACAAAAATTAGTGAAGGCTTATTTTTGAAGTCACGATCCGCTTCATATGAAAAAAAAAACAACCAAGCGAGCTTGGCTATAAAATTTATGGACCGAGCCATTAAAAAAAAAATAACACAAGGCATGCAAGACAGCAAAATTACTGTATACTAACTTGAACGATACCCAAGACTTACGTTCATAATACAATAATCAAGACAATTTACTTATAAATAAAGTATAGCATGCATATAAGCCTTGTCAATATCCGACTCCTCATCTACAAACTCGGAGGGACCAAAGCCTAAACAGAGTGATTTGAGTTGTTTTCGAAGTTTTAAAACTGTATCTGCCGGTGTCTCTGCACGAACAGCAACCTCATATGTCAATTCGTCACGTAGAAGGGAATGTATGTATACTGTCTCTAAATCCATAGTGAAAAAACAATTCAACCAAAACTAATGACAAACTAAACGCAAAAATCGTGTATAACGCGTTTCGGAACGCACCCCGATATATCAAAACGTCAAATGTCACCAATGTAAATGTGTTTTATAGGTTAAGTACCAATGTATGAAAACGAATGCTGAACGATACAAACAAACAATGCTGTTTTTTGGGATGCCGTGGTTGTTTTTTAAATCTGGGATTAAATAATCAGTGTTAAAACGTTAAACAACGAAATGACCGACCAGTTGTCATAAAGATTCCAAGTGTCCCGTTTCAATGAAAGTTGACTGTCATTGTTCATTAATTTCTACAAAATGTAGTTCCCTGTATTGCAAAATCCAATCAATACGAGTGAAACTTGCTTCTAGTGTTATTATCTTACCACTGAATTCCTCTAATACCAATTGAGACTGCTAAAACACCTCTGAGAATTACCTCATAGAAGTTGTTTACAATTTTCTAGATTACCCCCAATTGTTTATAAATTTTACAGAAATTAATGTTGGGTTTTTGTTTTATAATACAATGTTTCACTATAAAAATAAATGCAATACAGTTTATCAGGACATCTACTGAAACAACCACATGAACATAATATAACAAAACTGTTGTTTCTTATTGTACTAATTATCTTCCAGTTGTAATAATTATTGCTTGTATTTGTTAAACAAACTGTAACACAAATGCAAACTAGAATGCTACATAAACTTCAGAAATATAGGTAATATTAAGTCACCAACCTCTAAACACACATTTGGTATATATATAGTCCCAAAATAATTATCACAATGCAACTTGTCTTACTTGTGAGTTGGGCATACATACAAATAAATTACCGTTATCCACACTCTGTACCTTACCGGACCAACAAAAGAAATGGTTTAATTGTGGTGCAACGGCCACTATATATTTAAAACTAGCCTTAAACTAATACAAGAATCCGCCAACTGAAAGGACTGAGGGAATTGAGAGAGAGAGAGAGAGATATTGTTATTAATTCGTTCACCCTATATAATGAAATAATTATATACCGTTGGGCGCCAACTGTAACCCGGCTTCGTAGTTTACAGATAATTTCTTGGAAACAAGCTGATGATGGTTCCTATTTGAACTTTACTACTCACCACCGTGCTAAAGTAAATTTATAAGGTATAATCTGCAAGGAAGGATTAATTAAACAAGTACCTTCTTACACAATAAAAAGTTTATTGGAATTATACAAAATGAAAGTACACATACAAACAATGTGGCAAGCCACCAAATTAATGTACCCTTCCAGAGTCTATGGCATACACCCACACAACTAGTCTCCGTTCCTAGTGGTGTCAGTGAATGCCAGCCATGAGACTAAATAGCAGTTTCTCAGAGTCGCTATAGCGAGTCCGTGGGATGATCGAATTAACAACTTCTAGCTCAATCGAACAGGTATTGGCCTTTTCCGGACTGTGCTCATAGAGGGAAAATAAACGCTATACGAAGCTAACCCGAGACACAAGATCCTTACAACAACTGGTCTTAAAACAACCTAGTTCCTACAAAAGGCCTAACTCTCTCATAGATTAAACCATAATGACACACTGATAACACTCTCTATAAAACCTTCAGTATAATCCCTTCAGTTGACGGTTCAGGGTCCTTGGCGTCGTTCACAGGAGAAACCTGTGAACACACGCGAACGCGGCCTACGGACGAGATGGTGACGCTATCGTTACCTGCAGTGGCGAACTTCCCTCATCACCTGGATTCGGTTAGGTAACGCCTTCCTAATGTCGGAGGACCACACCGCAAGGGATAACTATAAATCCGCCTGCGCTCCAATCACCACACGGCGCAACACCAAGGCATCGAATCAATCGCACCAAACTTATCAGGCTAGCATAAACAGCCAGACGTAATTCTGCCAAAATAGCTCCTACTTATCAAAACCCATCGGGTTATTTGGGCACATCCCAATCCTCCTAGGATTAAGTCCCTCAAAATCGCCCTTTAGGCTCGAGTCCTTGTTCGTAAAAAACGGACACCGTCTCCGCCTATTCCTCCAGACCAATCTGCTAGTTTCTCGAATCATCTTCCACAGACTATATAGATTTCTTATCGATTTGTAGCTTCATTTTATCAAACATTATGTTTGACATAAAATGTGGTAAATTATGTTAGTTTGTTTATTTATTCTTCGATTATCCAATAAACTTGCAGTTAATTAACTAAACCAAAAAAACATCAACGCCATCTGTGTCACGCAAAACAGCGTTGACAACCCTGGCGTAGTCCGCCGTTATTTTCAACAGGTGTCGCTACTAGACAAAATCAATATGTAATTTTGCAACGTCACATCATGGAAACTTGATCCTTATTCTGAAACAGTAGACGCATTTACATTTAACTGGGAACATCTATATTTTTATGCTTTTCCCCCTTTTAGTATGATAACCAAAATTTTACAAAAGATCATTACAGATAAAGCGGAGGGTATTTTAGTAGTACCTCTCTGGCGATCACAGCCTTGGTACCCGCTATGGACTAAACTTATAGTCTCTAATAAAATATACTTTGGACCTGATAAATATTTGTTACACTCGCCTTTCAGAACTTGTCACCCGCTTCATGCAGACCTTGTCCTGGTGGCGGCGAGATTATCAGGCAGGCGATGGTAGCTCGAGGTATTCCAGAGGCATCGTTAAGTATTTTCATGGCGTCTTTTGCGGAAAAAACTCTCAATCAGTATAGTTCGGGCTTATTGTGAAAACAACAGCTATGATGTTTTCAATGCTTCAAGTCCCCAAGTGATTTCTTTTTTAACCATGAAATTCGAAGAAGGAGCTGGTTATAGTACTTTAAATACACATCGTTCTGCTCTATCTACTATTTTAGGATCAAAAGTAACATTAGATGATAGCATTCATAGATTTTTAAGAGGTGTGTATAGGTTAAAACCACCACAACCTAAATACGCTGTCACTTGGGACCCTAATGATGTGTTAAGTTATGTATCAAATTTTTATCCTTACACTGATATTACGCTTGAAAATTTATCATATAAAACAATTTCTTTACTCGCAATAGCCTCTGCACAGAGAATGCAGACATTAAGTCTGATAAAACATACAAATATTTGTATGACAAATGATATGATTGTAATTAAAATACCAGATCTTATTAAAACATCGAGACCTGGGACCCTTCAACCACTAATCAGGCTACCTTTCATTCGCGAAAATCCATCGATATGTCCTGCGACAGTATTGCAAGCGTATATTAAAAAAACTTTAACCCTGCGCCGTGACAATGCTGACAATCACCTGTTCATAAGCCTGAGGAAACCTCATAAAAAGGTTTGTTCACAAACTCTTAGCCACTGGGTGAAGAAAGTCTTAGCAGATAGTGGTATCGACATATCGGTGTTCGGAGCGCACAGCACCCGCCATGCTTCGACATCAGCCGCTCATCGGCTGGGCGTAAACCTGGAAGTGGTTCGAAAGGCCGCAGGTTGGTCTAATACCTCAAATGTTTTCTTAAAATATTATAACAGGGAAATTCATAATTCAGTTAACAATGATTTTGCTGAAGTCATATTTAATAATTTATAATTTATTGATTAGTTAGGTATGTACAGTCCTTATTCAGGTACACTTATTGTATTAACAATTCTGTTAAGATAGAGATAAATGTATCATGACGAGGTACGGATACTCTTGCTAAAAATAACTATAAGTATTTAAAATTATTTGTTACATATTTTTATTAAGGTTACAGGAACCCATTAAATTTATTTTTTGTTAAATGCTTTATCTATTATAATTATAGCAATTATGTACAATATGTATTTTCCTTTTATTTGTCAGGAATATGACATTGCTTTCTCTAAACATCTGCAAGTAATAAATGGTCTTCGGACGAGACCCGAAGTATAATTAGGAGTCAAACGAACTTACCTAGTGATGTTTGATTCCAATTATGCGAGGGTCTCGTCCGAAGACCATTAGGATCCCGCCCATCCCAATAGCTAACCCGTTGTCGTGGAAAAGTAAAATACAAATTACTGAGACAGGGTGTAACAGGGTTTCTCTGAAAGTAATGACGAGTTACAGGCTCGTTCCCGGTCAGCCGCCGCCCGCCGCATGCGCGGGTGCATGAGAGTGAGAGAGATGGGTTTAGTATTTTTATAACTTGGATCTGAAGTGTGACAGAGACAGCACCACAACTCGTAATGCTGCAAGTAATAAATGGTCTTCGGACGAGACCCTCGCATAATTGGAATCAAACATCACTAGGTAAGTTCGTTTGACTCCTAATTTATAATATTAGTTGGATTATATTATTTTTGTCCTTACTCTAAATGAAATTGAAAATCGCATGAAAGTCCGTTTCGTAGTTAAGAAGAACAATGCAGTCACACGATTTTGTCTTATAGATACTTTCTATTTCTAGATTTCATTTTATGTAAGTACGCACATATTATTGAGTATTTATTTTAGTTTTCCATTAATCACAATACAACACACACACACACACACACTCATGTATGTCATAACATTTTATTTACATTAAGGGCGCATTCGACCAAATTTTTATACCTAGAATAAGTCTTATCCTGGGAATAAATTTTGAATTTTTGACAGTTTTTCCATAGTAGAACTGTCAGACGTCAATTTTATTCCACGTATAAAAGATATCTGACTTTGGTAAAATCAGCCTTAAGGATGAAATAAATATAAAAAAATTGATTTTGTTTGAGCTTTTTTATATTATCACATTGATTTAATTCTCTTAATTTAGGTATTTTATCGAACACACACTTCCCTATTTTTATTATTCCAGCGTATGGCACAAGTGGGTTGCAGCTACAGGTCAGCGTCAGGTGGTACAACTTGTGTTTCCATCTGGCAATGTGCTGAGCTGAGGCCCTTTTGGCATGAACGCACCGACCGTTGCGCGACTTGCGTTGCCTTTGTGTCGCGCGCGATTTTATCGCGCGTTGCGCCTAGAAGGAGCCTTAATTGGGCTTGTTGGCTGCGACATGTCCATAAGCATCAGTAGCGCTCATTCTATCAGAAGGTTTAGCAAACCGAAACAAACAATACCTAAGACAAAATAATAGTAATGCTTCGCTGAGAAATTATATAAAGTGTTTTTCTTTTTTTGTGAATGATTCAATCATTTTATGTTAACCCGTGAGAAGGCGCGCCTCTGTTTGTTACATGGATAGGCGCGCGCGAGCAAATTGCTCACACTACTTTAAATGCTCATATTCCTACTTTTATAGTACTTATTGACTTATAATGGATCTATATGAATAAAACAATGTTTAATAAGTAAGAAAATAAGTATTTTTATTAAAACTATGAAACATAAATGCAACTTCTAAAACAAATAAAAAATCAACTAATTTTTATTTTCTTATTTTGACAGTCTTCATATAAATCACAATAAAAAATCTTACATAACAAAAACATAAAAAAATTACTCTTCCATGAGATTTGGACAAGTGTGCCTCTCGAAACACATTAAACACATATATGTGATATGTTCAGTGCAGAGTAATTGCTTGCACGAAGTGCAAGCTTTTTTTGACCATCTATTCCTACATATAGAACAGAATTCGCTTGGCCTAAATAGGTCTAGGAGCCGACACAAATCACTTCGTTAGAAACTTGAGATCTGACGATATGTTCTCCATTCTCAAGATCCGCATCCAATGCTTCATCACCAGAATCCTCTTCCAGCCACGAACAAATTTGTGCTTGACGTCGGTCGCCCATTTTATATGTGTGTTGTAGCTAAAAACAATAAATATTATTATTAAAATATTACGATAGAGTATTTACGTAATAATTAACCAATTTAATATAAATAAATAAAATAATATAATCTAGAAAATACAATCATACATTTTTAATAGGAAAAATAAATACTTACATGGATGGGCGCGTGATGAGCAAATTGCCGCACGATGGGACGCGGCCTCCACAAACACTTAGCTGCGCGGTCGCAACAGAACTGACCGGCATGAGAGTTGCGTCACGGGGGAGTGGATGAATAGTTAGGAAGGTACCTATGCGCTTGAGACACTAGGGCGTCGGTATCACCAAAAAATTTTTGTTTAAATTTTTGTGTGAGCAAATTGCTCATAGCGCGCCTTCTCACGGGTTAAAGTGGAGATAAAATATGAATGCATTGTGATAGGTACTTCAAAGAAAAATATATTATTGAAAAAAAATTCTAGACATTAAGTCAATACTTTGCAGCTAAATAAATGCTGCTTTCTTTCAGAAGTCAACGACTTATTTTTCTTTTTGTGTATTTTGAAGATTTTTATTGCAATATGCTTCGTAAAAGCTCTTTATTTTAAATATAGATGGTCATAGATATAGTTTATATAAATAACATACAATTGAAGTACATGAACTTTCTTTACATATTATATTTTTGCAGACTGTCTGTCTCTCTTTTATTGAAATATTATTCGAAAGATAAACTGAGTGTTGTTCCTTTATAAATAAATAATAGAGATGAAAGAACATTTAATAAGCTGAGGAAAGAAACGATCTTACTTATACTTCTAACTATTTATAGGATTTTTTTAATACTTTTTCTTGATTACAGTATAATAACAATTGATGAAATTTAAATAAGGCACATGATTAACTCAATGATTGAAAACTGGCTAGTAAATTCTAAAACTGGCTGGTAAATTCCAAAACAAAATTGGCCTCCAAGGATGAAAATAATCTTCTTCTCCGTGCTCTCTGAATGCAAAAAAATCTAAACAAAATAAAAATATTTCATCAAAAATTCACAACCGTAACCACAACAAAATCTATACCACCATAATATATTCGAACCAAAGGCAGCAAAAATGAGAAAACATAAACTAGAGATGGCCTGTCGCATCGGATATTTGCTTAACAATATGTGTCTCCAATATGCAGTATACAGCGTACGACTTGACGGCCCCGTAAAACGGAATATAGCTGGATATATCCGCTGTACCTTGAATATCCGAAGGGGTTCATCCGCGCAGCGGTTAAATCCGCGCCCTGCTTATGTTAGACAATGTGGCGACGATTGTGGTTGTATGCTTAGTGGATAAGCGACAGCGATTTGCGGAAGCGGATATCATGTTGAGAGGTTTTGATTGGTCAGTGTTGTGACTGGCTAACAGTCATAAATACGATAGAGAAACAAATATTGTGACGGAATTGGATCGGCAAGGTTTTTAATTTAGAACAGGTACCGTATTATGACATTTTTCATGTCATCATGATTCCAGTGTGAAAGGGAGACGAGGCTATATTTGACCGATAGCATCATCCCTTTTTCGGACTGCATTAATAATGGCATTAAAACACTAGATAATATGGCCACTTAGGGCCTTCACAAGTGGCCATCGCTTCCAAAGCATTTCGTATTTCTAAAATAACTTTCAACAGGATTGACATAAGACTTTCGGTAGTTTATATCAAGCAGATACATTTTTGACCACCATTATCTTTATCGCTGATGGAACGTCGCTTTGTCTAGACCCTAAGGGCACCCAATCTCACTTGTGAAATTGGTCTTTAAAAGGGATTTATTGAGACGGGATCAGGTCCCCCATTTGTTAGAAGATATGAAAGATGGAAAGAAAAAAATAGGTTTATTTGTCACAGAAGCACAAACCAAAAAATAATTACCACGAATAAGAAAAATAAACCATAGTAGTTAAATAATCACGAACAAAAAACAGAAATAGTCGATACAAAACAAAAATTAAACTCTTTATCAATAGAATCCCTTGATACAAAAATCGATCACGACAATCACTCGAAAGTGAGAAATTCGAAAGTAACTCTGTCTGTCTGCCTGTTTGTCTGTCTGTATGTTACCTTTTCACCCCTAAACCACAGAACGGATTTCGACAAAATTTGGCAGAGAGAGAGATTGCATCTCGGGGAAGGATATAGGATAGTTTTTATAGACCTACCTCGCGGGCGAAGCCGCGAGCGGAAGCTAGTAAGTAATAGGCAAAGAGAACTTGTCTTTTAGTAATACCAGACTGTGTCCTATGTATGTATACTATGTATAGCCCACTTTCGCAAGAACGTAAACATATCGCTGCGGGATTATAGCACGCACTGAATTTTCAAATCTCGATGTTGACCTTAGCATTAAGAATCCAACAGAGCTCATCCCAGGGCGACCAATTATCGAATCTAATTATTATTGGATTCTCAACTCTCGGCGCTAAGCAGTAAGTACATAATCGAAAAAAAAAAGAAAAACCGCTTGTACGAACTTGAGCTATATCCTTTTAAATTATACAAAAAAATCGCTGCCTTCTAACACTATATCCTGACCTTTACATTCCGAGTCTAGCAAACAGACGTTATTATAAGGTCTAGAACCAATGCATATATTAAAGTTATAAACAATATTTTTTTTAGTATATGCGTCCATTCCACCGTGTCTTCAGTTTCTATATCAAAACTTCTATATACTTCGATATTATATAATGTATCCCTAATGAATAAACATAACATAGAATTGATTCTACACTCATGAATTTTTATTGGTCCCAATATGTCTGTATAGATACAGTCTGGACCAATCTCAGAGATTATGAAGATAATGTTAGATATTGACAATACGCAGACAGATCGGACCGAGATTCTCGCAAGGCTTCCATTATCTGTGAAAGGTTGAATTATTTGTGCTGAAATATTTATGGACTGCTTAAATATACAATACATGCTTTGTTATTTATTCATGAAAGAAAGACGATGGATTTATTGGCTACTGCTCTTGTGGAATAGTTAGAGTATTGTGAAAGAGTTCGTTGAGGTAGGCAAAATCACTTACCTAGCCATTTCTAAAACGTTATGAACTTGTGAAGAGCAGTGGTGTCCCATTCGATACGGCCCTGACTTACGAATTGGCCCTGACTTACGAATTGGCCCTGACTTACGTTTTGGTTTCAAGTGCAGACAGGCGCTTTACTTTGTATAAATAATTTCATCACCACTGCTCTCAAAACGATGAAGAAAAACATCGTGATGAAATTAGCATATTCTAGAACCAAAATTTCGAAGACATATAACATTTATCAACTGAGCCCGCGCGGTAGATTACAGCCCACTACCTCTCACAGAAAGGAGACATGTGTCCCATCAGTGGAAACATTATAGGCTGACTAGCAGCGCCTCGCGGTTTCACCCGCGTAAGTTTTGATCCCTTGGGAATTTCGGGATAAAAACTATCCTATGTCGTTCCCCAATTTTTTATCTAAATCTTTTAAAGAAACGATCGACGTTTATTGGTTTAGGCGAAAAAAGGTAACGTACAGACAAACAGATAGACAGACAGAGTTACTTTCGAATTTATAATATTAGTATGGATTATGCTATGCACTTACGAATGAGACAAATTACTTACGAAAATTGCAAAAATGACACTTTTATGCATGAACCAACGTTACTTTACAACAAAATGCAAAAAACGACCAAAAATTTTGGAAGTAAACTCAACCTTCATAAACATCTTTGAACTGAAAACACTGGCCGGATATTCAGGCAAAGTTCGTAGACCGACCATTTGATTCAAATTTCGAATGCGGGTCCAAAATTCATGGCCGTCTCCACAACGGATCAAATCAACTACCGTCATTGATGGAGCCGTTTTGGCCGGACATTTGCGGAGTTTCTGAAAATTTTCCATATTCAAATCTGGGAAAACGTATTTGGTTTGAGCGGTTTTGCTTTGAGCAATAGCGGTTATGGTGTAAAGGGAAAACGTAGAGACTTTTTATGTTGGTAGTATTTTGTACACTACTTTCTTGCCATATAGGAAATATATATGGCAAATTGGCGAGAAAGTAGTGCTACGCAAAAACGACGAAACATTTTAGAAACCGTTTGCTTTTTCATCCATAATCCGTAATGTGCTAAGCTTAAATGCAAAATCGAGTATGGAATTTTATTTTACAACTAAATAAAAGTAAAAAGTTAGACTCGTTTAACTTTTTACTTTTATTTAGTTGTAAAATAAAATTCCATACTCGATTTTGTAATTAAGCATCTTATTTTAACAATTATCGGACGAGTAAATGCCCTTTGTTACACACAAATTTATCTTGCCGTGAAAAACTACGGTTTATTCGCTGTGTAAAGGCATGGTTCGTCAGTGTTGTATTTGTCGCTATAGAAGCTTATAAGCTTATACACAGACACGTTTTTTCTATGGCGCGGTTTATACACCGTGTGTAGTCACTGTTCGTCAATGTTGTATGGATCATTATGGAAGCTTGTACACGGCCACGTTTTTGCACGTTTTTCTCCCTAACTGTAATTTTGTTTTTTTTTTGTGTTTTTTTGACGCGTCATGTTTGCCGCAAATAAACGTATTTCGTTTCTGTTTTTTTCTTTCTTTCTACGATGCGGTTAATACGCCGTACCGTAATGAAACCGTGTCATGTACAATTCAGTCCATAAAGCTAGTGAAAGCAGTACAGACAGCCTCATAAAGATGTAGTCTTTTTTTATTATTATACTTATCTGCAATCAGTGAGTTTCACTATGATCGGATGTTTTGAGTGATGTGTTGGCGTGTAGAGTGTGCTTCTCAGTAAGAGCAACCCCTCATTAATTGCTTTACAAGATAATGTCTTTCCTCTTGAGGCGCTTCACGTAGCATTGTGAGCTGCGTTGTAAAATGTAGTTTAATGACAAAAATTAATTTGATTATCTACAATCACGCACATACGAGAACAACACGCTTGTATTTCCCGAAGTGTTAGGCAGATTTGTACTGTGTGTTTCCAATTGCCAGCATATCAATTTACTACAATCTGTTCAATTTCTTTAATAGATTTTCAACCTTATCGCTACAGTATAAGGTTCAAGGTTGGGCTTATTCCCAGGCGCTCCATAATTTTATTCCCGGCGGCTCCAAATTAAAAAGCAATGGGAACAATTTTATTATTATATTATTTTAACTAATAAAATTATGGAGCTCTTGAGAATCAATGTATGGAGTAAAATTGTTTGGAGAACAATAGATTTGGAGTTCCTGGGAATAAGCCCAAGGTTGATTGGGGAAATTTGAGTTTCGGGTAACTTGACATGCTGGCGTCTGTACAGGTGTACTGTGTGTACAGGTGTACTGTGGGTACAGGTGTACTGTGTGTACAAGTGTACTGTGTGTACAGGTGTACTGTGTGTACAGGTGATGTGTACAGGTATACTGAGGTGTATTATACACCTCAGTATTAGCACAACCACATTTCGCCAGGGGGCCTAAAAAGGCCACTTTGGCAGAATCATAAAAGGATAACATTATGAATCGTAATGGACAATTTATTGTTAAGTTAATCGTATCAAATCCCATTGGTGAAGGATTTTTCAGTGATTTTTTTTTTGTCTGTGCTATAATACCAATCAATCCAATCCAAATCCAATCCCAATCTCTCTGATTATCAGATATCGGAATTGGGTGTGTGAAAATACCTAAAGCTTGCAGCGAGACATAACATAGAGCTGTTACAACCACTTAAGTTAACCGGTTTTGAATTTTACCGGTTTAGTTTTGGTTTTTTGTTTTACATGTTCTTTACCTTTGAAAAACCGAACTATAAACATTAGCAAGCTGCTAATACATTTTTAAATTAATTTTTGTTTTGAACTTAAAGGTTCAAATTCGGTTTTTTAGTTCTACTTGTTCTGTACGTCTGAAACACCGAATTTTATACATCTGCAAGCTGTAATACAGTTTTAGATTTTTTTTAAACCGAATTTTAACCGGAAAAGTACAAAACACACACACACACACACACATGTCTACGACTTTTTGGTTCTAGGACATACCGGTTTCATCGCGATGTTTTCCTTCATCGTTCAGAGAGAAGCAGTGATGAAATTATTTACACAAAGTAAAACACCTTCCTGTGTTCAAACCCACGACCTACAACTCGTAAGTCACGGCTATTACCACTGAGCCACTTTTGTATCCTATTAAATTAATAATTATTAATGAATGCGTTGCCGCAAAACATTTTACACATTGGGTACTTAATTGGAGCTGCACATTGATACAGTATTAAGGCTCCTTCAAACAGGCGCGACACGCGATAAAATCGCGCGCGACACAAAGGTACTGCAAGTCGCGCAACGAGCGGTGCCTTTGTGTCGCGCGCGATTAGGTATATCGCGTGTCGCGCCTGTTTGTAGGAGCCTTTAGAGAACGACGCCAGATACTTAACCCGTGAGAAGGCGCGCTATGAGCAATTTGCTCACACAAAAATTTAAACAAAAATTTTTTGTTGATACCGACGCCCTAGTGTCTCAAGCGCCTAGGTACCTTCCTAACTATTCATCCACTCCCCCGTGACGCAACTCTCATGCCGGTCAGTTCTGTTGCGACTGCGCAGCTAAGTGTTTGTGGAGGCCGCGTACCATCGTGCGGCAATTTGCTCATCACGCGCCCATCCGTGTAAGTATTTATTTTTCCAATTAAAAAAGTATAATTGTATTTTCGAGATTATATTATATTATTTATTTATATTAAATTGGTTAATTATTACGTAAATACTCTATAGTAATATTTTAATAATAATATTTATTGTTTTTAGCTACAACACACATGTAAAATGGGCGACCGACGTCAAGCACAAATTTGTTCGTGGCTGGAAGAGGATTCTGGTGACGAAGCATTGGATGCGGATCTTGAGAATGGAGAACATATCGTCAGATCTTAAGTTTCTAACGAAGTGATTTGTGTCGGCTCCTAGACCTATTTAGGCCAAGCGAATTCTGTTCTATATGTAGGAATAGACGGTCAAAAAAAGCTTGCACTTCGTGCAAGCAATTACTCAGCACCGAACATATCACATATATGTGTTTAATGTGTTTCGAGAGGCACACTTGTCCAGATCTCATGGAAAAGTAATTTTTTTATGTTTTTGTTATGTAAGATTTTTTATTGTGATTTAAATGAAGACTGTCAAAATAAGAAAATAAAAATTAGTTGATTTTTTATTTGTTTTAGAAGTTGCATTTATGTTTCATAGTTTTAATAAACTACTTATTTTCTTACTTATTAAACCTTGTTTTATTCATACAGATCCATTATAAGTCAATAAGTACTATAAAAGTAGAAATATGAGCATTTAAAGTAGTGTGAGCAATTTGCTCGCGCGCGCCTATCCATGTAACAAACAGAGGCGCGCCTTCTCACGGGTTAATGTTACAAAGACATAAAATCAATGGGCAACATAACACATAATTGATACAGTATTATCGACGACTTAGTACCTAGTACGGAAGCTAGGTGATTTTTGTCTAAAAATAGACGACCCTTTCCTTTGTAATGAATACTTTAGCGATTTGAAAGCACTGACGCATGCCTGCTACGGGCAATGGACAACATACACTAGTTTCATTGACGGATTCAAAATAACATGCAGCCAATCAATTCACTTGAAAAATCCAGCACTACGTAGGTATAATCAAAGAGATTGGGATTAGATTTTGTTTGGATTGATTGGTACTTAATTAAGCACAGTAAAAAAAATAACTGAAACATCCTTTACCAATGAGATTTGATACGATTGACTTAACAGTTAACTGTCCATTATGATTCATAATGTTATCCTTTTATAATTCTGGGAAAGTGGCCTTTTTCGGTCCCCAGGATATAGGTTTGCAGAACCTAGGCTACTCTATTCTTTGACACGAAACAGACAGCCAATTCCAGCCTAGAACTATTGCGTTCTCGATCTCTGAAAGGTTTGAATATCCCATTGGTTGATAGGTACAGACTGTCCGGCTCGGAAGTATGTCACCATCCCATCTTTAAATAAAGATAATTTTCATAACAAGCTACCAGATAACCAGATACCACCACACCAGATATTTTCCCATTATTGTTTTCAGGTTTAGTAATTTTATATATGGTAAATAGCATCTCACAATACAGTGGGCCTTACCAGAATACCAGTGCTGTAGTATTTTTTTAAATATCGCAAAAATTTAAAATTTATTATATTTTTATTTAAAATATTTAATTTATAAAATATTCTGAGAGAGGAGCCTTTCTGACCTCGCACAGGTCTTTTTCTTTTGTTTATTTTTTTGGTTGTTTTAATATCAATTTTGTTAAAAGTCTGACAAACGTTAAAAGTCTGACAGCTTGTGACTGGGTTGTGTAGGTCAGATAGCCAGTCGTTCCATATAAAATACTGGTATTCAGCTTCATCCAGTTAGACTGGAAGCCGACTCCAACATAGTTGGAAAAAGACTAGGCAGGTGATGATGAATGTTAATTTTGTTCGTTTTAGATGCTCTTTTTTTACTGTTCCCGAGCATGTCCCAAATAAAATATTTTTCATTCTTTCTTTATTTACAATTCTTTACCTTTTTGCTACTGAAAAATGCGATAGCTTTTCATCATGTTTTTCATCTTTTCGCCTACATTATTAGGTACCCCATTTAGGCACATAAATTACGATGATGTTTCCAAATAATTAGTTACCCCGGCCAGATGTTTCTTACAAATCCCTACATCCTTCTAGAAACTGACCATATTTTTTATATTTATACTTAAACACAGAAAATAACACGAACAAAACATAAATCATCTGTATTCCTCGCAGGATTTCCCACCGCGTGAGCATTTGTGCGACATAGCTCGGGTTCCAAGCCCGATCTACCGGATAGCTCATGAATATGAATGACCTATACAGGCTATTCAGATAGTCTAACATGGGCGAATACTAGACAAATAGGGCTTTAAATACCAATTCTAAGCTTGGGGCTATGTAGTTGTAAAAGGTACATGGGCTTATGTAAGGATCGCGGACAGATAGAAACCTAGATACTAACCGTAGTTGCCATCATTGATTTGATGTTATTGGGGCAGACTGACCAAGTAAGAGTATTATTCGGATAGTGTACCTGGTAAGTATAACAAACCTCCACAATGTGCACTTTTATAATTTCTTACCTGAGGATATCATCGTGGACGTCCACGGCATCACGATCATAATCCATACTAATATTATAAATTCGAAAGTAACGCTGTCTGTCTGTCTGTATGTTACTTTTTCATGCCTACACCACTGAATGGATTTCGATATTTGGCAGAGAGATAGATTGCATCGCGGGGAAGGACATAGGATAGTTTTTATCGATATACGTCGCGGGCAAAGCCGCGGGCAGGAGCTAGTAATGTATAGTCCTCAATATCGTATTTCGCCCATGGTGGCCAAACTCAACGGAGACTAGCCTTCGGCGCGGGAGATATTATAGTGCACAAGAGTCTGCGCAAGCACAAGTGCACTCCCTCTTCCCTTCTTAAAAATAACAATTTGGGGGAAAGTATGCGTCACATCTACGCAAAACGGCCAACGCTCAGCATAATGCTAAGACCCTATACGAGACAGAGCCCCAGCGCTGGTGGCTGGTGGCTGGTGGGTGGAAAACACTTATCGAAGTAAAAATGACACAATGACAAATACTTAAAATCCAATCAATAATTTTATTAGTACTGTACATTCTAATACAACATAATTATCGTGTACAACATTTAAACCATCTATACATCCTCTAAAAATAAACAAAATTGAAATGTCTATTTGTAATGTCAAAATCTCAAAATAAAAGCTTTTTACTAAAGGGATATTATAAGTCAAGCCACAAAATTATTTATTGGCCACGTGATTAAACTTCTAATTTTATAACTAAGCAACGGGAAAATGACATGGCTTCTAATAAACTAATTCGTCTTTTTTACAAGGCCAACTAAATATTCTATAGAAAGCGTCAAGTAACGATCATCAATTATTGTGACTTGTCCTTCTTATTTATACATTGCCACCTTATTTACTAATTTGGCCACGGATTTTACATCTCGTCACCATTTTACGTTGTACAGCTTCAACACAATGTTCTCAAAAATATATAATTCAAGTTTCTACAGACAGCATCATTTATTATAACTTATCATGTAAAAATAATACATCATATTCTTTTATAGTGAAAATAGCCACTGCATGATTTGGCGCGAGTACGCAACCGGCCATTTGCACCAATCAGAGAGCGCCATTTGATTCATGTTACGACGAGTTGAGTTGATACGTGTAATTGTTATTGTCGTTCGTGCGTTCGTATCGAAAATCATTAGGTCTAACGTTTAATATATATAAAAAACGTCATTATGGTTAACACCCCGACTCAGAGTACCCCGACTCGGATAGGTTAGGTTAGAAGGCTAAGGCGGGAGCTCCGCTACGCTTCGCTCCCGCCTTAGCCTTCGTGGTTATTTTTTTTTAAACCACCCAGAAGTAGGAGCCCCGCGAAGCGGGGCTCCGTCGACCTATCTTAGCGCAGGTGGTAATCAGTTACTAGTAATGTTTAATATCTACTTAGGTTACTATTACCTATAACTACGATAGAACTTACAAAGAATAAAACAAAGTTTTTTTAAGTTTTAAAGTAGGCGTTTTCATCATATATTACACCAAATAAGTTTTATATCTTTTGAGTGGTATGTCAAACGATTTTGTATTTAATGTATGTTATGTCAAGCGATGTTATATGTAATGTATGTTATGCTTGTAAAAATTAGTTATTTTAAAATTATATCAATCGTTCATTATATTAACTAATCGCTATATTAAATAAAATTATAGGTTCCGTTGTTATATGTTGTTAATATTAGAGATTTTATTGTTATATCATCTATTACTTACCCAATATTAATGGCCAATATACTATTATTGATGACATTTTTAGCAAAATTTTGACGATCAATGAATGTGAGATGAGTTACATTTTAAACGTACCGAGTTAAAAAATTAGACGCTAAATAAACATATTTTGTGATGTCATATATTACTATTTTAGGAGTTTACTGTTAGAATGCATGTTACAAATTTAGAAGCTAAAAAATAACCATCTTACTGAGTTGAATTTAGATTGGCTTACATAGAAGATAACTAGTGGCTAAGATAGTATTATTTAGATGCTCGTTAATTGTGGCTAACTTAGTAATTTAGAAGGCAACATAAATTTTTAGAGGCGAATAATGCTATTAAAAAGAAGCCTGTTTAATTAGCACCCTTTACTAAATACATATGAAAGCATTTATAACGAAAAAAAACATTTTAAAAATTAATGTCTGTCTGGCTGTTTGTTCCGCTTAAATCGCGGGCACAGCTAGTATTCAAATGTCATTCACAGCTAAGTACTCAGACTAGACTCAGCTTTTTATCGTCTGATTATAATACTGATGTTATAATCAGACGATAAAAAGCTGAGTCTTAGCGTATGTGCTGAGCGATGGTCGTTTTGCGTGGATGTGACGCATATTTTCCCAACCTGTTAAATTTTTGTGTTTTTGTTCTTTCTGCGTCATGTTTACCGTAAATAAACGTATTTTATTTCTTTCTTTTCTTTCTGGTAAAGATATAAGAGTTTAAATTTAATAAAAAAACTATTTTACTCCGGTAAAATTCAACGTACCGAAAGTAACCCTTAAAATTGGCTGTTGAAATGTATTAATTCAATTAATCAAGCTCTAAGTTAATTGATATTCAAGTAATCTACATAATTGCATTATACCTTTTTTCTGTCTCAAGATCTGAAGGAATCTATTTCTTAATTGAAATTCCCTCGATGTAATTTGATAAGTTGTTTAAATTACTTTCCCCTGGGAGTTTATTTTCATGTTGTATCCCACTACTGGGAAAAGGGCCTTTTTCTTTCTAAATATTCCTGTCTTGTGCGATCTCTGGCTATGTTGGCGCTGCAAAGATTATCAGATCGTCACACCACGTTCGTCGTGGTCTACCTCGATGGCGATGTCTTCCATCAGGCGACCAGTGTGTTAGTGTATCATTGGCCATCTCTCCAGGTGCATTCGTGGGACGAGTCCGGCCCACTCCCACTTTAGCTAATACTGGTTTTTACGACTTGACAAAATTTAAAGAACAATGTGGTTACACCGATGCGACAAATGCGATACCCCTTCATGAGTTAGGAATATCGATTTTCTTTTTTTGAATTCGTATGAAAGTACATCCATACTAATGTTATAAGTGCAAAAGTGTGTCTGTCCGTCTGTTATCTCTTCACGCTTAAACTACTGAACCGATTTAGATGAACTTTGGTATGAAGAAAGAGATAGTTTGAGTCCCGGGAAGGACATAGAATAGTTTTTATCCCGATATTCGCACGTGATCGACACTTATGCGGGTGAAACCGCGAGGCACTGCTAGAATAGTTAATATACGTATATTATCAATTATTTCATACATTCGGTACCAACGAATATTTGAAATTCATTGTGCTCTGTTACTGCTAAAGCTTTGAAATTCGGGACAGAATTTCAGTTCGTGTTATATGCATTTTTTGCTCAGGACATATAAATGGAACGCTTTTGTGCACTTTGACGTCACAAGCTGAATAATAGTTCATAATATGTCATACTAAATTATTTTAACGAGGGGCTTGTGGCTAAGTAATAACTAAGGTTAAGCTACGCTTACCGCGGTTGGTCCGTAGATGGGTGACCATCGTTACATATCAAGACCTCTCCGTATCACGGATAGCACATTAAGCCGTTAGTCTCGGCTGTCATTCGTGGATCTTTGAAAGTCGTTACGGATCGTCAGAAGCCCGAAAGTCTCACAACCAATCTTACCAAAGGGTATCGTATTACCCAGTAACTGGGTTGTGGAAGTCAGATAGGCAGTCGCTCCATGTAAACACTAGTATTCAGCTGCATTTGGTAAGACTGGAAGCCGACCTCAACATAGTTAGGAAAAGGCTAGGTAGATGATGAGCTTTCGGGAAACAGACTTCGGCGAAAATTGAGACCTGTGGAACACATATTCTTGTTCATATTGTTGTTGTATTGTTGTTTGTTTATTCTTGTTGTACCAGTTTCTATGACAAATCTTTTACTGTTCAAGCAGTACGGTTATGGAATGACTTGCCTGTGTCGGTAAGGCGTGCTCAATCTTTGTCCACGTTTAAAATTATGGTAAAAAAGCACTTCCTCTCTCCTTAAACATCATCATTATATTTTCCTGTTTCATGTTTATTATTATATGAATATATTTATATGTATGTGTATGTATTTATTCAGATTAGTAGAATATACTTTATGTATGTATTTGTTGTATTATGTAAATGGTACACTGCGGACTAACTAAAATATTTGTCTGTCCTTCTTCTTTTTAAATCCATCCTAAGGTTTTCTTTAAAAGATCGCTCTTAGTGATAAGACCGCCCATTGTGTCACCCTTTGTACAGTTTCTATATTTATGTCTGTAATTTATATGGTGTACAAAATAAAGAGTATTCTATTCTATTCTATTAATACCATTGGCCTTCTTTTTACTACATTGGCTAGCATAGCCTTCATAACTCAACACGTTTCTAAGACGCCATTCTGTTATGAAACAACGGTCACCTCTAACTTAGTTTAAACTTAAGACAAAACCTGTCAGTATCCCTATGGTCCAATTATAACTTGTTCTCTAAGTTAGCAGACTCTTAAGCGATGCAATGCATATACAACGTAGCCTCCAACCTTACCACTATGCATAACTTGAGAGCAAACTTCCCTTTAAAGTATATTCTAGTTTGATGCTTAGATTCCGTCTGGGAGGAGAAAATGTTTCTCTAGTGCTTGCTGGTAATAAGTTTAGCACCGGGTGCTGTGGCGTAACTTGGGACTATCCTATTCAGTAATGGTTGCAAGTTGCAATGGGCTTAGTTGATGAATCGAATTTAATGTTTTGACTTGCAAACTATGGACGCTGGCGCGATAACTTATTACATAAAATTAGAGCTTATGTAATGCACTTTTTGTACAGACGCCAGCGCATCAAGCTACTATAATCTGTCAAATTGCTTTAATAGATTTTCAACTTTATCGCTAAAGCATAAGGTTCAAAGTTGATTGAAAACGTTTGAAACTTTCGGGTAGGTCGATGTGCTGGCGTCTGTACATAAACTTTTATAATATTACTAGCAGCGCCCCGCGGTTTTACCCGTATAAGTATCGGTCCCGTGGGAATATGGAGATAAAAAGTATCCTATGTGTAATTATGTTAATATCCTGGTTATATACTATCTGTGTGCCATTTCATCCAAATCCGTTCAGTAGTTTTTGCGTGAAAGAGTAACCACAGAGTATCCATCCATCCTCACAAACTTTCGCATTTATAATATTATTGTTAGCAGTTTTACAAGCTAGCTAGCAAGCCAGTTAATGATAGTTATAGAGGAACAGGCTGTAAGGTTTACTCAACCTCAAACGAATTTGTAATTTAAAACCAACTATTCTATAAATAAACATGGTATATATACATAAACTCACGCCTTCTTCCCATGGGGGTAGGCAGAAACTACAGAAAGCCACCAGCTACGATCTTTACATACTCTTTTTGCCTCTTTTACGTTCATATATCTGGTCATACACACACGCCGGTTGCGAGTACTACGCACCTGACCTGTCTGAACAGCATCACCAACAAGGTCACTATACAGGGTGTTATTTTAATCACCGTTATCCTCTTAATGGGACATTGTACTCATCATTATGAACAACTTTTACTATGGAGCCAACACTAAAATCGTGAAAAAAAAATCAGCTGTTCCCTACATTTATGTTCGCATAACTCGTCAAAATGTAGGGAACAGCTGATTTTTTTTTTCGCGATTCCAGGTTAGGTCCCATAGTATAAGTTGTTCATAATGATGAGTATAATGACCCCTTAAAAGGATAACGGTGATTAAAATTACACCCAGTATGTCCTCCCAGGACCCAAGGCGTCCCCTCCTGGCGTTTCCACTCACATCCGCACCTCGCCCTCATTTGGCTATTCTATATACACTATAAAATAAAAATCCACTTTTCGTCTCTCAAAAACTCATTGGTGGTGGTCACTTTTCACGTCTGTGTGACCTCTTAATTCTTCTAAACTGCAAAATAGCTTTTCACCATAGTTTAGAGAATTAATTCCGGAAGGTTTTTGTGTATACAAAAATATTAAACATAAATAAATTAAAGAAATTCTAGTGTTTGTCAAAATCGTACGAAGTAGGGACGGCTGGCTAGTAATTTTTTTTTTTTGTCTAAATGGGCCTGCTCTTGACTTCGATCACGCCTGATGGAAAGCAATGGATGAGGTCTATGATGGAACGAGCGTGCCCAGAAGATGCCTGTTCACTCTTTCTTTGAAGGCAGACGGGTTAAATGTGGGAGGGATGGGGCACAGATGCATGTGTGTGAACAATAAAATAACCCATTACAATTTCATTTCATAAAGCACATCTACCATAAGCAGTGAGATTGTTTTATAAGATTGTGTTAAATACAACGCTGCAGAATGCGTCACTTGAAATAAACAGGCATTTTCAAATAAGGAATGAAATACTAACAAAATATACATAAAAGGAACGTGCCAGTTATAAAATAAACCGTACATTTTCAACATAAATATTTTGTTAGCGGGCACGGATAGACGCCCGCCCCGCCATAATTGTGTCTTAACAAATTGACAGATGTCAAAATGCTTTCGGGCACCGGAATCGTCCAGACTGTCAACATTTTGAGGTTTGTGCTTCAAAATTATTGTTTAGCCGTTTGAAATGATTGAAAATGATTTAAGTGAGCGATCTTCAAAATTATCGTTTTATTAGGTTTCTTCGAGTGATTGTCGTGTTGATTTGTTATGACAACGTCAACGGAAAGGGGATTGTACATTTCTGGGTAGATATATAAACAGCGTTGGGCCTCTTGATCGGTTTAAACACTTGGGGTTTATTTATAAACGATGATTAAAGTTGAGTGACGTTTGAACGTCAAAAATGTGTGGCTAAAGACTCGCTAATCTCTACTTAACTTTAAGTAACGTTTATGAATAAAGAGGTTTATATTTTGTTTGTCGATAGCGTTAATAATATCTACGACTTTAGTTTGTATTTAGACCATTAGTTTTATCGTAATTAAAAAAAAATCCTCTTCTGCTTTAGCTTGTAAACTGATAAGTATAAATGCTAATAGGTCGTAACTGTAGCCGTAGACGAGCATAGACGGCGGGCGTCGACGAGTGTCGATGGCTGCAATTGCCTCGACTGGTGACGAGTGTCGCTCGTGTATATGCACACCAACGTCACCACCTCACTCATAAATAAAATTAAAGTGGGTCCAGTCCAGTGAGACATCTTATTCCATACTCAGTCTTCTTAACCTAAACCTAGAAGATCTAAACTAATTCTAATACGAACTACCCACCGGCTTAAAAATCCATTACATCCAAAAATTTGCAAAAACCAAAAACATAGGTACGCTTGAAATCAAACGTATTTTATTTAAATTCAGAACTCAGCTGGGACTGAAGTTTTGCACGACATCGACATCGGGAATGTTCGGCTAATCCTCCCGAGGCTTGCTGACGATAGGTGTCACCGCGCCGTCCTGTTTGAACTTGCTTTGAACTGAAGACACAATATAGAATTGGATGGCGTTGTTTTATTGTTTGTGTAGTCTGTCGGGTGGTGTTTCCGCAAACGTGTTTGCGCCTTTGTCTTTTGAAGTAACGATGCACTATCTACTCAATATCTGTGAGTGGCTTTTTGTCAGAACAGCTTTCTATCTATTGATACTATCCTATATTGATACTAACTTTGCTAATAGGTTCTAAGGATACAGAGCGGTACCTTTAAAATGGGTCAATATTAAACAATGCATAGACATGCGATTTTTTTTGAGAACGTGTGTCCCAACGTTATCTGTTACTTTGACCTCCCCACACACACACACGCACACATACACACACACACATACACACACACACAAACAAACACACACACAGCACCTGTGACAGCACCCGCCCTAAAAATAATTTTAGTAGGGTCCTAGAGCATATTTATAATCAGCCTATAATGTGCCCACTGCTGGGACACAGGCCTCCTGTCGATGAGAGGGATTGGGCCATAATCTAACACGCGAGCCCAGTGCGGCTTGGTCGATAATAATAATAATAATAATTTTTATTTTCAGAAAATAAACACATTTAAGGTTCACAAAAACAATTTTCCAACTAAAAATTAACATTACAGAAAAAGTGTATCGTTGGTGCCTGTACTAATGAATGAAATTCATTGTATCACAGACACCAGCGCCTTCCAAGATAGGTTATATAATAAATTATAAAATCGAACGTGTTATAGGGTAGACCGAGGCGAATCGATGTCACATCTCTTCAAATTTTTTTTCTAAAACATGCCGGTTTCCTCACGATGTTGTTGTCGGTGATGTTTCGTTGGGTCCTAGAGGGCCATCTCATTTATGGCAACACAAGCTGGGGCTAGTTCATTTTTCGTCTCTGCTTAGAAGTTAAAACAGTCCGTATATGGCCAGCCTAATTCTGATATCATTGTTGAAGTGAAATCTTCTTTAGCGGCGTTGTACACTTTTTTTGTAATGGGTAAAAAAATGTTAAATTCGCGTCAGGACACATGACCTGATCGAAAATTCGTAAGACCGTAGCCGGTACCACGCGTGTTTTGTTTATAAGACGATTTGCAAAATACACACGTAATTGTTCAAATTTTCTCACTTCTGTCGGCACTCCCGGAGTGCCACGTTTTTTAATGTTTGTCTGTATCATAGATATTCGATATCCGTAGTCTGTATAGAGATTTCTTGAACAAAACGTGACGAGACCAAACATTCCCACTTTCGATTTTACAATGTTAAAATTCCTTCTGTATACTATCCTGAATAAAAATGGAAGATATTCAATCAAGCAATCCTTAGGGAATATTTTAAGTCTAGACGTACGTATCATTATAAATTTGTGTTTTTTTTAAGTACAGACGCCAGCACATCAAGCTACTAAAATCTGTCAAATTTATTTAATAGATTTTCAACTTTATAGCTAAAGTATAAGGTTCAAAGTTGATTGAAAAAATTTGACAGTTTCGGGTAGCTTGATGTGCTGGCGTCTGTACAATTTTGGCGAGATTGTTGGTCCATACAACATTGTGTTTACTTTAATTCTTAGCAGGATTTGCTGTTCAGCTTACGTATTTGCGTTGAGCGGATTAGGATTTTGGAGAGCAGTGGTGGCTCAGTGGTAACGGCCGCGACTTACGAGTTATAGATCGTAGGGTGAAACCCGGAAAGACACTTTACATTGTGTAAATTATTTCAACACTGTTCTCAAAACGGTAAAGGAAAACATCGTGAGGAAACCGGCATGTTCTAGAACCAAAAATTAGAAGACAAGTGACATTTACTTATCCGCACTGGGACCGCGTGGATCCACCACGCGGTCCCAGTGCGGCCCATGCACTCCTTCTCCTTGTGAGAGGCCAACGCTACGTCTTCCGGTACGCGGTCGCCACTCCAGAACCTTTCGGCCCCATCAGTTCTGCGAGCAACGTGCCCTGCCCACTGCCACTTAAGTTTCGCAATTCTTCGGGCTATGTCGATTAGGTACCTTGGTGCTCCTGCGGATCTCCTCATTCCGACGACCTTGCGAAGACCGCAGGAATCTGTTGGATGCGAGAAGCACAGAACCGGTCCAAGTGGCGGTCCTTGGGGAAGGCCTATGTCCAGCAGTGGACGTCTTTTGGCTGAAATGATGATATATATACACCCTATTCCTCATGCCTCTATATGTCTTAAATATGTTCACATCCAAAATTACGAACTCGCTTCTTAATCATTCACAAAACACCAGTGTCTTCAAACCAGCAGGTTACTAACCGCTAACAAGTCCAACGAGAGCAACGTCGCCGCCATTAGTTACGTCACCGACTCACCACGTACCAGGTGTAGAGTTTTATTGAGACAAATGGCTGCTCGATCTGCAACTTAACGCTTAGCACGGCTTTTGTCAGTTTAAGCTGTGAACGGTTTTGGTTCTTTTGAATATTTAAATCTTTTCTAAAGTTTAGTAGTTCCCTATTATGTTGGAGTCGGCTTCCAGTCTAACTGGATGCAGCTGAATACCAGTGTTTCACATAGACCGACGGTTGTGGAGGTCAGATAGGCAGTCACTAGGTAACACCGCAACACGCCTCTTGGCAAGAGTGGTTGTAAGATTTTCGGGCTTCTGACTACCGGAAATGACTGTCAAAGAACTACGAATGACTGCAGCCGGGACCAACGGCTTGCTTTCCGAGGAACGGAGGCGTCTCGATAGGTAATGGATGGTCACCCATCCACCAACCGACCGCTACAAGCGTAATTTATTACTTCAATCGAAACTAAAACATACTATGTAACAATAAAGCGTAATTCTATGAGTGACACTTGAAAAAGTAAGTTACAAAAATAGCTCTTCAAGAAAACTGGTATCTTTCAACTAGGCTATAAACACACCGCCTAACGAAGGATACTTGAGTGCCATCTGTAACAAAAATATACCATCATTTTCTCCAGCCAATCCCCACAATTTTTCTTACTAGAAGACCAAAATCTAGACTCTGTGTTCTTAGAATCCAGTGCTCAAATAAATATAAGTACTAGGATATTGCTTGGCATGTCAGCAAATATTGAAAGGAGCCAAACACTTCCGAATTGAAGATAGATCTGGGATAAATTGAGTGGAGACTGATACTTTGGAATGTACTCATATGTTTGATTAGAAATGTTAGCTGTAGAGAAAAATTTTAGGTGCAAAAATACGTGAGTATTGTTGTCTTTTACGAAGAGCAGTGGTTGAGATTTTGTTCGGGTTTGAACCCAGATAGGCGCTTTACTTTGTGTAAATTATTTCATCACCACTGCTCTCAAAACGGCGAAGGAAAACATCTTGAGAAAATCGGCAAGTTCTAGAACCAACAAATCAAAGACATGTGACATCTACCAACCCGCACTAGGTACGCGTGGCGGCCCAGTTTCTCTCACAGAGAGGAGGGAACCTCCTCATTAAACACTCAACATCCAGAGAAAACGAATGTTGTGAATTACTAAACTTATATTGGGTAAGACTGTTAAGTTATAAGTTTGCAAAAACGTCTCATAACTTAAGTAAAGTAATTTAGTTTCACCTACGGATACAATGGTTTTGTCGAAGCGTTGCCACTCTTAATTGCTTAAACTACCCCCTTTACTAATAAACGTTGTATAGCGTCTGTAAAGTTACACAACGCTTTTTCTTCTTCTTTCGAAATTCAAATTTCTGCCAGAGAGAAATGGGTGTTAAATATTATGTTCTTTTTAGTTTTGATGTGCACTTACTTGCTGCTTGCTTGTGCATTTACGAATCTCTCTATCGCAATGAGGCTTGCTGTTATAGAATTCAATTGATACTGGATTAAGCCCCCCTTTGTACAGACGCCAGCACATCAAGCTGCTACAATCTGTCAATTTTTTTAATAGATTTTCAACTTCATTGCTAAAGCTGGTTGGGTCAAAGTTGATTGGGAAAATTTTACAGTTTCGGGTAGCTTGATGTGCTGGCGTCAGTACATAAGTTGTCCGTATAATTACTGTTTAATTACAGTACTGCTGTTCAGTTTTAAAATTGTTATATTTTATAATAATTTTTATATATTTTAATTATAATCATTGTTATATTATTTATAATTACAGCACTGTTTTAACATTGTTTCCGTATTATATATGCTTGTTCCCCCAACCCACCCCGTCGCATTGAATCGTTTCCCCGCGCTATTACTTCGTTTACGCTCAGTGTTTTTTCTAACTTGTTTCGTTTTAGTTGACTCCTACGGGTCTTAACGTCACGTTAAATAGTCATCCTTCCTCAAAAATTGGGCAATGCAAATAGTTTTTTTTATTTTTTATCTAACTAATAGTTCCTGAGTTTAGCGCGTTCAAACAAACAAAGAAACTCTTCAGCTTTATTAGAGTACAGATATACAACGATTACTAAGAATAGATTTAAAAGGTCTTTTGTGCCTGTAATTTCTACTGCACCGATGCCCTACAAAATGGAACAAACTATCGCTGTTTTGCGACACTACAGCAGTATCTCACCTGACGATGTCTCCCTTACAGTTCTAGAGCTAGAACTTCTGAAACACACCACACAACACTATTGCTTTATTTAGCCCACTCATAGAAACTAGAAGCACAAGTGAAATGACATGCCATCAAGCCAACTGTGCAACACATGGTGTAATGCAACCAAATTCGCCAACTTCAACAATTTGCCGATATTATAATGGTACGAGTATGCACGTTTCAGATCTAATTTCACTTTGCACTGCTCATGCACTTAGAATTCTATATAGAACACAAAACATGCAGTATATTAAAACATATAAATATTAGTTTATTCATTTGAATTCTAACACTCATATAGGATACGAGAGTAACAGTGTTTATAATTCACCTAGAATTATAAAAACTGTTAGAAGCAGTTCTGCACTACATTCGATCCGAATCCGAGAAATGAGAAATGCTTGTCTGAAGTGACTACTAGATCCGAACTCTTTTCGCCCGAATTTAGAACATTCCCAATTCGGATTGTAGTCGGATCTTTAATTCGGATTCGGATCGGATGTAGTGCAGAACCGCTCTTAATCTTGTTAAAACAAACACAAAACTGTTTTAAAAATTTCAATTAGTTTTAATGTCTTAAAAATACAATAATACACGGCTTAAATTGCTTCCTAATTCACTCTTTTAATTTTTATATAATGCAGAAGAGTGAATACAACAACAATGACAAGTTGTAGGTCATTACAGTTATTCAGTGCAATTCATACAAATTAAATACATCGAACTGCAAAACCTACGCACAACATACGTACGTGTCAATTACCAAATGTGCTACAGCTTGCAACTGGGACTCGTTTAGCTCGCTCGCTCCGCTTCCTTCGCTCTGTTCACGCACCGCCGCCGCGCCGCTTCGCTCCGTTCCGCTCAGCCACAGCTCAATTTGCAACCTCAGATTAATTTGTTCCTCGCTCTCTTATAGGATGTTTCGTAGCCTCGAAGGCTTGATCTGAATTGAGACATGTTTCGGGTCTGTAGAGAGGTTTTTCTGTAAGTCATGACCAATTAGGTTGAGCTTAACATTACTTTGCCACAGTATGCTGTGGCTTAAGCTACAGTTTACCAGAAGAGCAATAGCCGCCATATAACGTCTGCAATTTACCGGTGAATGACGTTACTGAAACGTCAAATAATAAATAATATGTCCTGTATATTCTTTTAATTAGTAATATGAAAAGTGCTCCACTTTGGAAGGAGTAAGCTGGTAGAAATCGTCACGTTACGAAAAAGCGTTAGCGTGCGACATTCATGGTTAGATTACATGGTTTTCGAGGGTGCTTGAAGCCAATAGTAAAATCAAAATAAAAATCTAAGATGGCAGCTGCAAATTTTTCATCATGAGTGTCGTGTTCATGGTTTTCGAGGGTGCTAAAGCCAATAGTGACATCAAAACCAAAATCCAATATGGCGGCTGCGAGATCTTTAAAATATGTCGTCATGGGTGTCGCTTTCGTGGTTTTTGAGGGAGCTAAAGCCGATAAAAAGGTCAAAATCAAATTCCAAGATGGTGACATCTTTACGAGAGCTTCTAAAGACTTATACTAGATAGCTCTGTATTAAAAACGCTTATTCAATTCACACTTTCTCTCTCTTTCCGTCTCTTTCTATTACATACGAGTGTGTGTACGTGCGTTATCGCGTAAGAAACTTAGAGCCTGACGGAGGTCCCCGATCGCACACGCTTTTTCTCTAAAAAAGATAAAAATCATCCACTCGAAGGAAGAAGACCCCGCCATTAATCTTAAAAACCTCCAATCGCATCTAATAAGCTAAATTATCCTGCATAATTTCTACGTAACACGTAGCTGACAGTAATAGGGAGTGAATTTCTAAGATAAATCGACGCCATTTTGGTATAACTCGACAGCCCTCTGAATTAAACTGAATGTTACACGATCTATTAAAGCGGACTGCATTGGGAACGATTACATTTTAGACTGGCTATTGTTAGGTGAACAGTGGCAGTGTTTAAGTTATTAGGTGAAAGCGATCATCGTGCCCACGCCATTGTGCGCCTATATAATTTGAAAGAAATAAAGAATAAAGTTTATTTGGACACAGTTCATGAAACACAAAATTGACAAAATAAAAATAATGTTAATGTTGCTTGTTAATTTCTAACGTATAACATAATATTATAATTTATTTTATGTATTTATTTTCACTTCAAGACACAAACATCAGTATTAGAATTCCTGTATCACAAGAGACAGACTTCTCAATTTACAGAGAAAATGATACAAAAGTGCGATAGATAAAAATGAGATTCGTTATAGTTATGGCATGCATTTTTTATTTTTTGAGGATGGGTAATCATCATATGACCCCTCCCGCTCTGGGTGGAGCGGAAGGGAGTGTTGGACTCTTACTGACTAAATAGATAGAAACAGATAGAACCATAACCAAATCATTGCGCTAGAACAGGCAATTTCGCTTGTCGTACCGGCAAGTCATGGTGAAACTACTGCAGTTTTGCTGCTATGGTTTAGCGGCGAAGATGTGATCGCTTAATAATAGTTCAAAATTTTTACCTTCTAACCCTTCTCAGTTTCGTGCCTCTAGTGTTTTTATCTCATCACGATCTTATTGGACCAATAAGGAAACTGCCATACTCACAGATATAGATACACCTAGATAACGCAAGAGCAACTACTTCGCGTGCCAAAAATCGCACCAGCTTACGTACAAAAATCGTAAGCCGCCACTTTCGCGCTCAGTCCTGTGTACTGCTGGCTGGGTGAGCGTGAGCGCTGGGGGTGGGGCGAGACGGGTGCCGCACGCGGCGGCGTCTTTGAAACGATTTGATTTTCCCATCACTAAATAGTGCTTGTGACGTCATAGTAGGTAGTCAAAAAATGGCATGCTTGGTTTTCATACAAACCGTGATACTTGCGTTATCTAGGTCTGTCTATATCTGTGGCCATACTCAACAAGTTTATTTCATAAAATACACACAACGTTACTTTTTAAGGTAGCCAGTTATTCACAGTAATCCATCATATTTAGGATCATCATCGATCATCATCCACAGCTCGTTTCAATACATTGTAACGCAAGCCAATAAGCCGTCTTTCATGTCAATATTTCCTGGTTTGAGCCAATATTGTCCGAATTTTTCCGATAGGCGTAGGTAATTATGTCGTAGACGCTTCTTTTGCCGTCGGCTTCCTATGCTTCTTATGTCCACTTAGGAAAGAAATGTAAGAAGGAAAAAAGTATTTCATTCTCAACTTGTAAAAGGCGTATCATCTAAAGGGATAAATAGTATTTCTATTCATTCTGCGAATGATCGACGTTAACTCCCAAAATAAATAGCCTATTTTTCTAACACGGAAATCGAACCCGGCACCAATTCGAATAGCTTGCCACTAAACAAATGAAGCGTTGAAGCCAAAGATTACAGAAAGAAGGTAGATACGCCAATAAATATTGATTAAGTTTTGCAATGGTTTAGGTATACAAAGGTGTGTTTAATTTCAAAATAACTGTGACTAAACTCATCACCTGCCTAGCCTTGTCCCAACTATGTTGGGGTCGGCTTCCAGACTAACCGTATTCAGCTAAATACCAGTATTTTACTAGAAGCGACAGCCTATCTGACCTCCACAACCCAGTTACTGGGTAATACGATACCCCTTGGTAAGACTGGTTGTCAGACTTTCAGCCTTCTTACTACCCGTATCGACTGTCAAAGATCCACGAATGACAGCCGGGACCAAAGGTTTAACGTGCTCTCCGTTGCACAGAGAGGTCTTGGTATGTAAAGATGGTCGGTCACCCATCTACAGACTAACCGCGGCAAGCGTAGTTTGACCTGATCGATCGACCTGTGCGGCTGTTATTATATATATTCCCGGTTTCGTATTACCCAGTAGGTAACTGGGTTGTGGAGGTCGGATAGACAATCGCTCCATGTAAAATACTGATACTCGGCTGCATCCGGTTAGACTGGAAGACGACCCCAACATAGTTGGGAAAAGGCTAGGCAGATGATGAAGCAGCTTTTTCTGTCTACCTAAAACAACTTATTGCGATCAACAATCCGTCTACCAAGTAGAGATTTGCATAACAAAGAGAATTCCATGCAATCAGTGGTTGCCAAGTTGAGGAGTGAAGGTTACCATAGAAGCATAATAACGCTACTTGCATGTTCTATACAAATATCCTACACAAAGACGGTGCAAACTGATGTCCAGTTTTTCGATTGTCGACAGAAAATAGGATTTCCGTGTCCATTAAGTGTCCTCAATTTCCTAGGACACAATAGCTTATCCCTCTTGTTTCCGTGATCCGAGGTTAAGGCCAATTTTACGTATAATTTATCACGGATTAACAATTTACAATGTACGTGAGGCCAGAGGCCTCCACTCGTCATAAATCCACGTTCACGGACGATTGGCCTCGGCAGGCCATCCCAGGCCTCGAGTCTAAGGGTACTTATCTTAATGATTTACATTTGGGGAGTCGAGTTTATTTTATTTTGGGTGAACTGCGGTGCTATTCTGTAAAAATCTCACCGTAAAAACTTAGGTGGAGTGAGCTGTCAATATTGTCAATTCCTAGCAAAAACAAACTCACTTGACCTAAGTTTTCACGGTGAGATTTTTACAGAATCGACCAGCTGGTGCTGTGGGTATGTACCTCTGTAGGTAGATAATGTAGGTATATCCTGAAATGTGTGTGTATGTATTCCGCCATGTAACGAATAGGTATGATTCTGATCATCTATGAAAAACTATCAGGAAGAAACTCCACATTTTATCACATTCCTGAAAAAAAAAAACATGAATCAGACTAATTATAATGACTATAAACAAAGATTACTAATACGCTAGCACAATAAATTTTCTTCATTGCAACCTTTCGCTTCCGCGTTCCTCAATGAGATCCAAACTCTGCAGTGTAGGTTAGGTCGCTGGCAATGAGCAGGAAAGAAAACAAAAGTACCGATATTGTTTCGGTCCAAGTCCAGCAGGGGACGTCTTTCGGCTGAAATGATGATGATGATTGTACTCATTGTTATGAACAATTTTTACGATAGGACCAACCCCAAAATCGTGGGAAAAAAAATCAGCTGATCCATACAAACTTATGTTTTAATGATGAGTATAATGACCCCTTTTAAGGATTAAAACGATCAAACTGTAAGGAAGTATAATTAAAATAACCTCCAAATGATGCTTCATAAGAAAGAAAATACGTTTACGTAAACAATAAAAAAAAAACATGACGCAGAGAAAGAACAAAAATACAAAAAAAGAACAAGTTACGGGAAAATTTGCGTCACATCCCCGCAAAACGATCGTCGCTCAACATAATGCTGCCACCCTAAACAAGACAGAGACCCAGCGCTAAATCATCTCTACAAGACATATTTACATACATAATAACATGTGTAGATAGATACAACCGATAAGTAAATGAGTAACTGCAAACATTGTAAGATAGTACAATGTCCGGATATGGCTCAAACTTAGTTAGTCTTAGTTTATACTACAAATTGATGATAGTCAACCCTTTCGCAAAACGTGACAAAGTAGCGCTATATCAAATTGAACATTAATCATTTCATAACAGCTCTTGGCTCCTTCACATTATGTGAGTGGCTGAATACAAGACTCAACAATCACGGCTCCACAGTGAAAGTAGAATTTGAATTGGTGAGTCTTTGTATGCTTGACAAACAGATTGCTTGCTGATAGTAGTTCATTATAATTCGCATTACCTATAGAAACAAAATCGTGGGGCTAAGTAGTAACAGACGCTATGGGTCGATCGATCAAGTTAAGCTACTCTTGCCGCGATTGGTGCATGGATGGGTGACCATCTTTACATACCTAGACCCCTCCGTGTCTCGGAAAGCACGTTCAGCTGTTGGGCCCGGCTGTCATTCGTGGATCTTTGACAGTCGTTAAGGATCGTCAGAAGCCCGAAAGTATTACCCCGTAAGTGGGTTGTGGAGGTGAGATAGGCAGTCCATGTAAAATACTGGTTTTCAGCTGCTTCCAGCTGGTTAGACTGGAAGCTGACCCCAACAGCTAGGCAGATGATGAGGTAGAACAGTTTTGTGTTGGGTCTTTGACCTGATTTGATTTTGAAGTTTTCAGTACCTACCCCACGTTTTGACAATTTTGAATATAAATTTGTTTTCTTGCGAGTGTAGCTGTCATTGTTTTCATAGAGCGATAGTTTGTCGTAAGACAGTCCTGTCCTAACTCCTGATTCACGTCTTAATAACGCTACTTTCTATTATTTTCCCAAAACCTTTTAGACGGACGAGAAAAAATATTAAACAAGTTCAAATGCATGTCTACCAAGTCCCTTAACATACTAACAGTTCGAATAACATATAAACACAAAGCCTAGTTAAACAAATCGTGAATATAAACAGCAAACATCCCGATACAGAACAAATAACAAAGTTTTATGTTAACTGACAAATCCGTGGGCAAACACGAGTGTTCCCTCGATTATTTATCATATATAGGTCAAGTTGCCACTTCTTATAAATGTCAGTTATAAGACGTATCGGTATTACCGCGAGTCCTAACCAAAGCGATCGGTCGCACAAACACGTGATCGTCGTTTTCAGAAAACTCTTAAACAAATCACTAAATATAGGTTCTCAAACTTATTTTGATCACCCATTAGGAGAATATTTTTTTCTAGAGTCCCCCATTTTTTTTTACTTGCCATCTGTCTCGAATTTGAAACAACTATTGCCACGATTATATCTAAACGTGTAATATTAAATAGTCGTAAGATAGGATATACCATTTTCTCTGAGTATTCTACCCTGAAAGTCACAGATGCCTACAAGCCCCCTTGTGGACGTTTGTGACATTATCGCCCACATTGAGAAACAACATACTAGTAACTAAATGATAATACATGACTCAGACGCACTTATTAAATCATTAAATGTAATAATTGGGTCTCGTTAACATGAGGCATTTCCGCATGTAATTGCTCTGGCTAATTACATGCATGATGTGCGTGCGTGTTTATTAGCATTAATTTGTTTTACATAGAGGTGATATCGAGGTAGCGAGCTAAACCGCGATCGCGATGTATCGAAATGAGGCATCTTCGGCATGTTTTTATTGAGTAAGGGTGAACGAGACAGAAATATATTTTCTTGATCTCCTTCGTCTATGCAAACTTTTTGTCTGACCCCAGTTATTTTCCTACAACTGGGGCGTAAAACGGCTGTCAAGGTAAGATTTCTATGGAAAGTATTACCCGACTACATGTAGTAGTACCAGGTCGATTTCAAAAGGCATACGCTGATAGCTAATCTATACAATCCTACTATCCTTCTTATCTTTCTACTAATATGCCTAGTTGCTATTCCACCAATTCGCACTAAGCGTTTTCAAATGTCCTTTATAATGCGCACAGCAAAAGAGTGGAACTCTCTACCTGCGTTTGTGTTTCCGAGTGAATACAACCCGAATGTCTTCAAAGTAAGAGTGAACAGGCTTCTTCTGGGTAAGCTCACTCCATCGTAGACTTTATCTGTGTCATCTCTGACTTAGATTAGAGTCAAGAGCAAACCCATTTCGAAAAAAAAAAAAAAATATTATAAACGCGAAATTGTGAGAATAATAATTATATGGACGGATGGATGTTTGTTACCGTTTCACATAAAAACTACTGCACGGATTTGGATGAAATTTGGGACACAGATAGATTATAACTAGGATTAACACTTCGGATACTTTTTATTCCGTTATTCCCACGAGATCGAAACTTAATGCGGGTTAAACCGAGGGGCGCTGCTAGTTCTTTATATATGAGAAAGCTCTCTGGTGACGACGCGTTCGGGTTCACCGAACAAAATGAACGCAAACGCTTTGGTTAAGACAAGGCCTAAGAGAGTGTCCTGGGAATAATATTAATATTAATGTTCTAGAATACAAAGGCCATTTAATGTTGTATCTTATTTGGTCATTTCTTGTGTGAGATTGACAGGGTAAAGCCAATATTAGGTTTTTTTAGGAGTAAGTATTGGGCGATTTCTTTTTCTGTTTGGTATTAGCGGAAACTAATAACTAATTGGTGATTAACATGGCCACCTGCTGGGCTCAAACAATGCAATAATAATAATCACAGTACCGTCGACACGAAAAGAAGAACAATAATAATTGGTGATTTTCTTTAGAAAGGTCACACTCCGGACCCACCATACCCCTGGCCATACCCCTGGGGGTAGGGTGGGACTGAACCATACCACCATAGAGATGTGCCATCCTAGTTCCATTATTTATATTGATTTATAGGAATGGAACTACTGCGAATAACAGATAATTAAAAAAACCGCACACAATGAATGCAATTTTGAAAGTCTCCAAATTGCACTATAAAGGGATGCTATTACCACTGGGTACGCAATAATTGGAAGAATGCTAAATCTCATAAGTTCCACATAACCCAAACAAGACCTGAAAGGGGGCAATTACTGCCCTCTTCAAGCGCAATAAAGTGAAACTGAAAATTAAAGGGAAGTTACCGCCTTCCTCAACTTCAGCAGTTTTGGGCAGGTACTAACTTCGTAGCCTTGAACCGTCATGTTAATATTAAACTATTTAACAATTCACAACAGTTCCCCGTGGTTGCAAGGGATTTGTTTAATTTAATTCCATATATTTTAGTACCTCGTAGGTTTATGGAGTAGAGGAAAGTTCTTGGTATTAATTATTACAATTTTGAATGTTTTTTAATAGGAGTATTTAATAAAACCGACAAGGTACAATTGCGCGCCACGAAAGATGAGACTTGACCCCGCCTCCCCCGCTCTTTCTGCCACCCCTATGACGTCCGGTCCCGTCCCGCACTCAGACCTCATACCGCTAAAGATACCTAAAATCGTGTACTGCGCATGTCAAACCACGTGGTGTGTCAAGTCTCATCTTTCGTGGCACGCATTGTACAGGCGCCCGGCAAAATTTATTCAAACATTTTCTGCTCTATTGAGCGGTTAAATGCCGTAAGTATAGGAACTTGAAAAGCCATTGTGTCTCGCGTGGATTCACATTCGTGGCATACGAAGGGTTAAACAGCATCTGTCGTCAAAATGGGTCAAGTTTGTCAATTTTTGGCTAATATGTCGCATTGTCAGTTATATTAAAGAACCCTGGGACCAAAAAGTTGACAAAATATTAATCTTGGACACGGTGAAAGAACTAAATCGTGAAGAAAACCTGGGCCTAATGTTTTGTTTATTAAAGTACACCAACAGCTTCTATGTGTGTGTAAGTAGGTACTATCAATCACAATAGCCTCGGTCTTATACAGTTGCCAATTTACCGGTTTCGGATTCGTCGGTTTACCAGGAATCTCTGAAATAAATGTTCACACATAATAATAACAAAACTAAAGGCTAGAACTTAAAAAATATGGCAAAATACTTCTTGAACTTAAGTTTAATAACAAAAAGTGAAATAAAAAAAAACAGTGGCACTCCGGGAGTGCCGACAGAAGTCAAAACAGAATACTTTGCCATCACTCGCTGACATATCGGATAATCATTAAAATTGAGAACATCCCGAGTTCAGAAGAAACACATCCGAAGCGGGTATTTTTTTTATTTGTCTTATAAACAAAACACGCGTGGTGTCGCTTACGGTAACAGTGGCGCGAGTTCAATGGTTTTTTCCCATCTCAAAAAATACAAAATGAGCTTATAGAAGTTTTCACTTTAACAAACGAACAACATTGAAATTTTGCCGACTAAACTAAACAGGCGAGACGCGTGACGCGAATCGCGCGCGACACAAAGGCACCGCTCGTTGCGCGACATCCGGTGCCTTTGTGTCGCGCGCGATTTTACCGAGTGTCGCGCCTGTTTGAAGGAGCGTTTAGACTAAACAATATAAATAGAAATGAGATCATAATGGAAGGCATAGCTTCTAAAACAAGTGCTTTGAAAATCGATACACCGTGAGCAATCATGTTATGAATGCTCGTTGTGTTGACAACAAGATTGCTCAAACTGACTGGCCCTTTCTCTATACAAGTATCTATCCATGATAGTAAACTTAGGTACCTACATACTTTCTTGTTTAGGTCAGCAACCCCGTTACAAAATTAAATTGGTAAAATAGGCGTAGAAATGTATTATCATAATAATAATTATTTTATTCAACGCTAAATAGAAACATAATTAATTTACTACAAATTGTAAATTTAATGTTTAGTCTCTAGGGCTTTGTAACGATTCTAACTAATTTTGAACTAAAGTTACTTAACAATAGGCTCTACGGATATATAATTCTACTTTATCAATCCTCTCATTTATGGTGGACAAACATGGTCTTTGACAAATCAGCAGAGGGCCACGCTCGAGGTTTGCAAGAGGGCTATGGAACGGAGTATTCTGGGTATCAAACAGAACGGGTTAGGAATATGACCATCCGTTCCATAACAAAAATAACTGATGTCACTTGGAAAGCTGCCACGCTGAAATGGAATTGGGCTGGACACAACTGCCGCATGTCAGATGACCAATGGGCCAAACTTACGACCCAATGGGTACATGGGGACCGGATGAAGATGGCGGGATGAGCTGCACTGCTTCAACAAGAATTGGGGGCTTATAAAGGCCACTTTGGCAGAATCATAAAGGAATAACATTATGAATCATAATATGTCGAAGACAGTTCTTCTTTTTTTAGAAAAAAATCATAAAGATACCTCTAAAAACTTTCTTTTTACAATTAAAACCATACTAATATACATACAATCATTCTGTTCTTTTGTCAGATTATTCTAAAAGCAACATACTTAAATACTAGTGTTTAAATTTATTAGTCCAAACAATAGATTTTTTGTAATTAAATAATTGCTTCATATTTTGCAATAAATTACCAGTGTTGTGTCATCGCGCTTCTCTTTCTTTTCTATGCAGTACGACAGTGACCGCGCTTTAGGTCATGTAAGCCCCTTAACGATTCCTTCCTTCGAAACTGCGTCAATTCCTTAGTTAATCACGACATCTGTTTGTAACGTATTCTCTATGACACAATGGTGTGGTTTGAAATATCAAAATACATGTTTTCCGTATGGTTGACATTTCGATTCCTTGCCGTTAACAAGACATTATATTGACGTGGTTTGCACGTGGTAAGATTTCGCGGGGAATCTATACTCTATACTAATATTATAAAGCTGAAGAGTTTGTTTGGTTGAACGCGCTAATCTCTGGAACTACCAGTCGGATTTGAAAAATTCTTTTTGCATTTGATAGCTCAATTCTTGAGGAATGCTATAGGCTATTCAACATCACGCTATGATCCTTAGGAGCCGAGCAAAAAGAAAAAAGTCAGCAAGAACGCTAAGCAAAAACCAAGTAATAGCGAGGGCAGGCGATGAGATGCGACGGGGTGGGTCGGGGGAACAAGAAATTTCACGCGGACGAAGTCGCGGGCAGAAGCTAGTAATACAGAATTAAGTCCCTGCGGGGTAATTGCGTAACACACGACCAGTAGCAATGGGTTTCATTTTGACAGTTCAACAACATTCATTGCGTTATTTACGATGTTCAGCGGACACATTTTTGGAACATATGAAGCAATGGATTAGCAATATCCTTAAAAATGATTCAGATTGAGATAGATACGAGTAGTGTTTTTTTTTAGGATGGGAAAACATCAATTGACCCCTCCCGCTCTGGGTGGAACGGAAGGAAGTGTCAGACTCTTACTGACTAAAACCCACCCGTGTTCCTTCCTTTGCCCTTTATATTCCGGGCCAGCGGTAACCCTTTCGGACAATCCCGCTGACCATACGAGTAGTGTGTTACGCGATTAGGGTGCTGGTATATTTACTACATGAAATAAATTATCAGAGTCTAGGAAATATTTTTCCGAACGTGTCCGAAACCGGCAGTAGCAGATAATTTCAGAGCCAGTCCTATCTCTTATCTACCATGACACTTGTACAAATTGCCTTAAAAGTAGTGGAGTAACTGCCGGGTCAGCGGGGTTGTCCGAAAGGGTTACCGCTGGCCCGGAACATAAACGGCTAAGGAAGGAACACGGGTGGGTTTTAGTCAGTAAGAGTCTGACATTACCTTCCGCTCCACCCAGAGCGGGTGGGGTCATTTGATGATATCCCATCTTGAAAAAAAAAGTAGTGGAGTAAAGGCCTGGCGAATCAATCAAATTTTTTCTAGAATCTGTCAAATTTCTTTATTAGATTTTCAACTTTATCGCTAAAAAATAAGGTTCATAGTTGATTGGGAAAATTTTACAGTTTCGGGTAGCGTGATGTGCTGGCGTCTGTCCAATTACGAAGGCAACAGCAGACCGCAAACTGCAGCGGCAAAGCTGTTTAACCGTAATGACTAATCGCATCGACACTACTGGTTTATATGTAACGCTATGGCATGTTTCCATAGATGGCGACATTAGCATCTGCTACTGTGGTCTGTGGTTGGTGGTGTGGTAACCGCAGACGAAATACGAACGGCATAGAAGAACAGCTATATATCAGTAGCTGTCACTAAAGGAGCGACAAGATTTTTTGTTTGACAAAAAATTACTATAACCTAAAGCTACCATATAATATCCCAATAAAATTATAACTCGTTACGAAACCACCCTTTGATAATTAAAATAAACTCGCTAACAGTAACAGCCCTTCCTTTAATTTAAATTCTTTGACAGATAATGAAGTTAGTTAGAGGGGTGTAGCCGTCGGAAGTCAATTAAGATGTAGTTAGAGTCTGATGAAAACGGTACGAGTCTATCAAAGGTGGTGTGGTGCGTATTTTTGATTCACTTAATAAATTGCGACGTGGAAAATGAGTGAAATAAGTGGAACTGGTTCTGGGAAAATTGACTGACACATGGCAAGTAATTTAATTTAATGTTCTGTGTCTTGTAATGTACTTTAGATAACCTAGTATTGTATACAATCAAGTATTTTCTAACTGAACAGACGGCTGTGCTGCTGGGGAGTTTGTTGCGCCACTTCTTTTACCCAGTGCAAAGCAAAAGCACTAGGAAGTGGTGAAGGGCGGGCGCTTTGGGGGACTGTCTTTTGTAATTTTGACGTTCGAAAAGTGCTGACTCTCAGCCTAATTTGAATAAATGACTTTTATTTTTTGATGTTTGATTGTCCGGGAAGGGCAATTCCCGAAGGTATGTACAGACGCCAGCACATCAAGCTACCCCAAACTGTCAAATTTTCCCAATCAACCTTGAACCTTATGCTGTAGCGATAAAGTTTAAAATCTATTAAAAAAATTTGACAGATTGTAGAAAAAATTTGATTGATTCGCCAGGCCTTTACTCCACTACTTTTTTTTTCAGGTTGGGAGATCAGTGTTTACAGTCCACTTTACTTTCATTTACGAACCTTTAGTTAGGTCCTTAACAGGCGCGATTCATTATAAGAGAGAGTTCAAAAACATTTTTAGGAAAGTTAAATTGGTATTAATTGTGGAATTATTTAATCGATAAATACATACCTTTATACCTAGGAATGGAATTCTACCTCCAACCAACGTTTTCCGCAAGATGGCATCTAAAACATTGCAATAAAGCCATGACAAATACGTAGAATATTTGAAACATAGCCCAGTGTTTATATTAAAAATTGTAGAAAACGAATTTAAAGAACGACGGTTGAAATAGAGGTACAGAACGTTCTAAGAATTTTTTATTAAAATAAGACGTTGTATTAAATGATGACTTACCTGTCCAGAAATATTATTTTAATTAAATTGGTGTCCCTTGGAGGTTTTGGTGAATCTTCAAGCTGTATTTTTTAAGGGAGGTGAAACTTATGTTTAATAAAAAATACGTCGATGTTTCAATTTATAAAGACTCATCGTTTATTCTCCGTCACTGTAATTACCAGCTTTCATAATAATTTCGTTTTGTCAACGGTTTCTTAGCTTATTTTGGACATCAAAAACTATATTATTCTTTCAAGTTTGTTAAATTTATCCTTAATGATATACCCTTATAATGGGTTTATTATTTCGCTTGATAATAAATAGCTCTTTTAATCAGCATATTTTTCAGTATGTTCTCTTTGACAAAATAAATCTAAAACACATTTGCTATTTCCATATAATAGATTGGTTATAAAACAATGCTAGTCTCGTTAAAATCCGTTCAGTGGATTTTGATGATACAGACAAAAAAATAGTGTAAAAAATACATCGTTTTTGGCTGCGTTCCTAAAGATCCGAGGTCATTTTAAGGAATATTTTTTGTAGGTATATTAAATATTTAATATTTTTTATAGGTTATAGCTACGAGAAAAGCCTTTTGGACTTAGCCTAGGCTCAAATTATTTAACATTCTTAATTAAAAAATAAAAGTGTTTTACGAATTAGAAATATTTATTTATTTAATCATTTAAGCTCAGAAATGAAAGAAGAACAAAAATGAGAAATGGATGAAGAAATAAAATGTAATGGATGATCGATGGAAATGGATGAAGGTGGACGTAATGGCATAGGCATTTTCTACCAATCAATCTTTGGGCGATGAATAGATAAATAGTGGTAAGTAATATACGTCTTTGTTTTGATTTTATTGACTGTTTGAAGTGTAAATGAGACAAATTAATCTGACAATTAATATTCAAATCAAGGAAATTTATTATTGTTTTAACAATTAGCATTTTAGGCGACTACAGGGAAACTCTTTGATTTGATAATATAAATATATTCTTGAAAATGTAAATTAAAACGTTCACGTGTAAACAATAAAACCATAGTCTAATTTGAATTACGTGTTACAAGGAGTAAATAACGCGTAAACAAAAAACAAAACATTAAAATCCTTCTCATTTATCAAATATGCTCAAAAATATTCAAATTCTAGTCTCTCTAGGGTGTCCTCAGTCCTCATATTCAGAGGAGGACTCTTAACTCAAGTGTACCTGTTTCAAGTGACAGGATGAACACATCTTCAAACGGTCCACTTATCTTTTTTATCTGTGGAGATGCGACAAATGCTAATTCCGACTGCTAGGAATGTTTGCGATGTGTATACTAATGTAGGTGGATGGAGGTTAGCGTACTGATTCGTTGGTAAAGACTTTTAGAGTAGATAATGGAAGGATTTTAAATATATTTTATATGATAGAGTGTAATTTTTTTGGTATTAAATTGATGTACTCTCTACATTTATCTTGGACATCGAAGCGAACTTGGAAAGCGAAGTAGGTACGGTTAGCGTGGGCAAGCGATGTAATGTGACGGGTGGTCGGAGAAACAAGCAATTTCACGCCGATGAAGTCTAGGATAGAAGACTTGATCAATATAAGTCTGACATCCCTAATCCGTCTTGAGCAAGCGTAGAGATCAATGCCTTCTCTATATGAGACAACAAATAAATTTGTTTTTTTTAGTTTATAAGGTTTGTATTAATATAATAATATAAAGGTTTGTATTAATTAAGGAAGATATTATGCGCCGCCCAAAAAAATTGTCATGAGAATGATAAGATAATAATTACGATGAGTGTTAATTTTTAACCGACTTCAAAAAAGTAGGAGGTTATCAATTCGTCGCGTATATATATTTTTTTATGTATGTACTTACACCGATTACTCCGTAAATTGTGAAGCGATTTAAAAAAAAAATTTTTTGTTTGAAAATATCTCGACGGACAATCGACAATGGGAACACACATTGTCATCAAGTTGGAATCTGGCAATTTGGGTATTTTTTAAAGTAACTCTTGCATTTGATGTTGAATAGCCTATAGCATTCCTCAAGAATTGAGCTATCAAATGCAAAAAGAATTTTTCAAATCCGACTGGTAGTTCCAGAGATTAGCGCGTTCAACCAAACAAACTCTTCAGCTTTATAATATTAGTATAGACTCTATACTAATATTATAAAGTTGAAGATTTCGCGGGGAATCTATACTCTATACTATAGAGTATAGATTCCCCGCGAAATCTTACCACGTGCAAACCACGTCAATATAATGTCTTGTTAACGGCAAGGAATCGAAATGTCAACCATACGGAAAACATGTATTTTGATATTTCAAACCACACCATTGTGTCATAGAGAATACATTACAAACAGATGTCGTGATTAACTAAGGAATTGACGCAGTTTCGAAGGGAGGAATCGTTAAGGGGCTTACATGACCTAAAGCGCGGTCACTGTCGAACTGCATAGAAAAGAAAGAGAAGTGCGATAACACAATACTGGTAATTTATTGCAAAATTTGAAGCAATTATTTAATTACATAAAATCTATTGTTTGGACTAAAAAATTTAAACATGATTGACATTAGTATGTTGCTTGTAGAATAATCTGACAAATACTCAGAATGATTATATGTATATTAATACGGTTTTTATTGTAAAAAGAAAGTTTTTAGAGGTATCTTTATGATTTTTTTTTTATCGTATGAAATTAGTTGTCTTATATTTTCAACACACTATCTACCTAGCATAATATCCTGAAGAATATTTTCTGATTTTGTTTACTGTAGTCGATCATATACTTTTATTGTTTCTAAAACTGGCGTTTTTTTGTGTTTAGGTCCTGTGAATTAGGGCCCAGGTTTATTAATTATTTATTCCATAGAAGATACATTTCTAATCTTTGTCTTACTTTCAGTCCCAAAATATTTCATTTAAATAGATATTCTCTAAAATTATTATCTTATCGCTGTTAGACCAATATGGCGGCAGGCTCGTTTCTCACAAAATTAATTATCTAGAATGATGTGACGTTAATTAATTTCAGAAGTTATGAGTATATTAATGTGTTTGTATTATGTTTTTGTCTATATTAATTTGGGATCCATTTTACCGTAACTTATGATATGAATAAAACATATTGTTAAATTTTTATGGGTGAATAAATAAATAGGGAAATTGAGGTTCAGTTGTACAGTCAAAGCAATGAATTGTTGAGCAAATTGTCACCCTACGACAATAATTTGCAGTGTTATAGCAATTTCATGCAACTGTCAAAAAATTACAGAAGTGATTTGAATATACGGACAAATTAAGTTGGTAGTCAATTTGATAAACAATTAATTTACATGACTTTACCTAAAGAAAATTATGCTAATATAAAAGTCTTGCCAGGAATCGAATTTCAGTATAAAAACCTCAACGAGTAGAGTTTTTTTTTATGTAGTGTCTGGCGCATCATGGTGACTGACTTGCTAATATGCACACATCACACACACAGCATGTTATTTTTAAGTTATTTGTTTATGGCTCTACAACAGAAGAATACATAAGTATCTCTTTGCTCTCTTATTTTCACTGTAAAAGCGTCTCTACTAGCCAAATAACTGAGGCTTTAATATTTTATAAAATTATTTCGAAATACCCAACTGTTCTGCTAAACTTTAAAACAAACAACAAAATATTTTGCCAAACTATTTTCTGTTTTATAAACAATGCCTTAGCGCATCCTGGGAAACATAAATACCACCCCAAAATTCGAGCTTCAAACGAGTTCAAAACCAAACAAAACAGCGCTGAAATAAATACCTACCCTACTTATTAAGAGGAAATGCGCGTGGTCGTTTCTTCATAGGAACGCTCTCGCCTGTTTTTTTTCGGGTTATCACCATAAAGCAATGATTTTTTACAGAATGAAAATTATTAACTACTTGGATGTCCCTATGTTTTCCTTTTTGATGATACATTATTTTTATACGCACTAGAACCCTCAAAAAATGCCGATTTAAGCCGCTGTCAACAGAGGCCTAGTGTACAAATTTAAAAAAAAATAGGGGCACAGTACATATCCATCTTATTTAGTTTATGAAATATCTTTTAATTTGGTCCAATATTGGAGGAGGAAATAGGCGAGAGCCAAACCTCGAATTACGACTTTTTACTTAGGATTTTTCAAAAGTCTTTCCGACCGCATTTCCTCTTAAGGCTTGGTTTACACGTTCTGTTTATTAAAACGCAGTCAAAGGCACCTTATACAGACACTAAACATCAAAGGTCTTAAGGTATAAAGGTGATTGCATATTGAAAGGGGAATGGCATTTTAGAGAGATTTATCACTCTTTTGGAACTCGAATTTGAACGAAATGGAAGAATTAAGAAACTGTGCGATTGATTTAGAATAGCGGATGTATTTTTGAACTTAAGTAAGTTTTGAAGAAAACTAATACATTATCATGGGCATTTTTATCCTGGTTTCTTTTTGGCAGATATTGGTTTAAAAATCTAACTTGCATTCGCTAAAAGAAATAATTGGGCGCGGCCTTTAGCAGTACAAACTTGACAGAATTTCTCGGGTTTCCAAAAAACTATTTATTCACTGCTCGATTTCAAGACGACACACGGGATTTGGTAACCGATTAACTTATCAGAAACTGCATCTAATAATTATTCTCAGCTTTGGAGTCCTCAGTTGCCTAATCTGCACTCTTTCATAAAAACTGAGGACACATTTGCTATATTATGTCTATGTTTATTGCCTCTCGCTTCGCTCGCTCTCTTCGCTTTAACCAAGTTCTTTTTACTTAGCTTTGACAGAAACAAAGGCGATGTTTCCTTTTTGGCTTCTCAGTATCGCTTCTGTAGCGCGAATTGCCAATAAATATCAATTCACATGCTAGTAGGAGGCGAAGAGTAGGTTACGGAATGCGTCAAAGGAAAGCGTTTTAGTTATCCTTTAATAGGTATCGCTTCCGCTGTACGATACTGAAGTAAGATCAACCAATTGTTTGGTAGGTAATATTAGAATGTTTAACACAAGTCTTATACAAGGTGTAATGGAAATAACTGAAAACCTCTTCTATAATCAGCCTATAATGTTCCCATTCCTGGGAGACAGGCCTCCTCTCTGTGAGAGGGAGTGTGCCGTAATCCACCACGCGGGTCCATAGATGTCACATGTCTCCGAATTTTTGGTTCTAGAACATGCCGTTTTCTCACGATGTCATACTGCACCGTTTTGAGAGCAGTGGTGGAAAAAATAATTTACACAAATAAGAGTAAGTCTGGATTTGAACCTACGACCTACAGCTCGTAAGTCGCGGCCATTACCACTGGGTACCACCACTGGTTTTATGGGGAAAACCTCTTAAAGGTTGGGTCTATAGACGACAGGCCCATAGATATATACCATAACCTAAAATACATACTTTTATTATAAAAAAAGTCCTTTACTTCACCCATCATCTACCTTTAATGACACCACGAGAGTACTTATGTCATGTAGGAACATCCTAATTCGTATCGAAATAATGATAACAGCGGTATCGCGGTAATTGATACAGTCTCATTATTTAGGAGCTAAGGGCCCTCTCAGGCGGAAATCGTGTAAAACGAGCGGTGTTTTGTAGCAACGATATCGATGTTGTTAGTTTCTCAGAATGTACTTGTCATGAAAAGGCTCCTACAAACAGGCGCGACACGCGATATAAGGCTCCTTCAAACAGGCGCGACCCGACACGCGACACAAAGGCACCGCAAGCCGTGCAACGAACGGTGCCTTTGTGTCGCGCGCGATTATAGGCTCCTTCAAACAGGCGCGACACGACACGCGACACAAAGGCACCGTTCGTTGCGCGACTTGCGGTGCCTTTGTGTCGCGTGTCGGGTCGCGCCTGTTTGAAGGAGCCTAAAGGAATAGTAGCAGGGGGGCCTTTAATTAAACCGACACGTGTCGGGCGACAATTCGAAAATTTAACAAGTTTATTTCTATAATATATTCATCATCTATTTCTACATTCATCATCTGCCTAGCCTTTTCCCAACTATGTTAGGGTCGGCTTCCAGTCCAACCGGATTCAGCTGAATACCAGTATTTTACATGGAACGACTGCCTATCTGACCTAGGTACCTACTAAAACTAATCCCTACCAGAATCGCGTTGTAACGTCGAGACTCGCCTGTCTACGGGAGCCCTAACGTGGGTATCTCACCATACACATCCTGCGTAGCAGTCCACTTCTCACATTTTCAATGTTCGCCAATGACACCCTAAACATTTGATTTTCACCACTTTCAATGTCCAATTGAAATATTTATCCAAAAAGCTCCAAATAAATTACTATACATCCACGACGCATTAAATATTCACGTGTTTCGTATATATTATTTTGGACTGTATGTTTCCCATTCGCATACAAATCATTCATTTCAGAATAAAAATACATTCATTCATTTCGTTCATTCGTTTGTTGTTCGGTAGACATGCACAAACAGATCAGTGGAACATATTTACTTTTGTCATTACAATTTATTGTTGAGCCTGCGAATCGGTTTTATCCTGCATTTTGGCTCGTGTATGTAGTTTTTGTCGTGTTTGGAATGGAATGTTTTGTTTCCGATTAAATTTCATAGTGTTTGCGTTTTCTATTTTATAGTGTGTTCGAGTTTGTATTGGATAATGTTTTCGTCGTCTCACTATCCTGTAGTTTTCACGCCAGGCAAAAAAAATGAGCTAATATTTTCGAGGGTTTATTTATGTTCATTTTTATACAGCACTAGCATCTGCCCGTGACTGCCTCCGCGTGAGATTTCTTGTTCCCCCGACTCACCCCGTCGCATCGCATCGTCTGTCTGCGTTATTACTTCGTTTTCACACAGCATTCCTTCTGACTTTTTTCTTTTTGCTCAGATCTTAAGGGCCATACTTAGCATGATTTAAATAGCCTTTAGCCTTTCTTAAGAATTAGGCTATCAAATCCAAAAATATTTTTTCAAATCCGACCGGTAGTTCTAGAGATTAGCACTATCAAACAAATAAACAAAAACACAAACAAATTCTTCAGCTTTATTATAAGTACAAATATAGATGTATCAGAAAAATGTAGTCATAACATAACGACTGTAATCCTCGAAGGGTTGGGTAGAGGTGTACCTGTAAGTACACTAAGTGCTTGGCCAGACTAGCAGCGCGAGCGTGAGGCGGGCGCGGCGCGGCGTACTCAAACGTATGAACTTCATTTAAGTGTCCATAGTGGGCACGCGGGCGCGGTGAGCGACGCGGGCTGCTCAGCGCGGAGAGCGCGCGGGCAACTCACGCCATAACTCATTCATACAAGCGGCCTTTTTTTTTCAGGATGGGAAATCATCAAATGACCTTATGCTTTAGCGATAAAGTTGAAAATCTATGAAAGGACAGATTTTAGTAGCTTGATTTGCTGGCGGCAGTCCCTGCTCTGGGTGGAGCGGAAGGGAGTGTCAGACTCTTATTGACTAAAACTCACCCGTATTCCTTCCTTAGCCCTTTATGTTGCGGGCCAGCGGTAATCCTTTCGGACAATCCCGCTGACCCGGCAGGCTTCGGCCCTGACCAAGCGGCCTCAGCCGGGGTTCTCAAACTAGTTTGAGCTTTATTCTAGTAAAAATAAGTCTTCTCCATTCATATTATATTTTCAAAAACACTGGACACGACAACACGCAGAACGCAGCTGCGCTCGACAGCGGAAGTTACTACATAATTATAATACTTATTTTTTTTTACTAATAGCGTTTTCTTAAGAATATACAGCCGGTCGATTCTGTAAAAATCTCACCGTGAAAACTTAGGTGAAGTGAGTTTGTTTTCGCTACGAATTGACACTATTGACAGCTCACTCCACGCTCACTTCACCTAAGTTTTCACGGTGAGATTTTTACAGAATAGCACCGCTGTGTTTAACAAATCGCCCCTAATTACGCACAAATTCACACTACACACACATAAACAACACACGTGCAGACTTCAATATAAATTCAAATTTAATACGTAACACTTAAACCGTTAACCCTTCATTTCTGGGGCACCTGCACATCACGGCACATTAGGGTCGTTTGTACCTGCGTGCCTTGATTTATTCTTCCATCGCGTTAGGGGTTGACACGTTGACGCCGATGCGAATAGGCGTCTTAATCATCGTATTCAAAGAATATATAAGGGGGTGAAATTTATACGTAAGCGCAGTAATATTTCTATATTTACTTCCTAACCTAGCAGAGATTGCCAGAGAGCTATGGAACGGAGTATTCTGGGTATAAATTTAATACAATAATCCGTTCCATCACTAAAATAACTGATGTCACTTGGAAAGCTGCCACGCTTAAGGGGGAAGCGCTAAGGTAGCCCCGTGACATTTAAATTTTCTTAAGTTTTTTGCAATTTGCTGGTCAGTATTAAGTTATACGTCGATCAAAATATGATTCGCGGCCGTAACAATTATGTATTTACAGAATCATAATCATGAGAATTAGTAATTCAACTTGTTAGGTTAGTATAATCCCAAAATGTCAAGATTTCATGAAATAGTCATTCTTTGGGATTATTTGGTCTTAGAGAGTTGTGTTGATAACTTTAGTGATTATAATTCTGTGAATACAAATAAGTTACGGCCGCGAATCATATATTAATCAACGTACAACTGTCCAGCAAATTGCAAAAAACCTAAAAAAAATTGAATTACACGGGCTACTCTGGAGCTTTCGCCTGAAGTGGAATTGGGCTGGACACATCTACCGCATGTCAGACGTTCAATGGGCCCAACATTACGACCCAGTGGGTCCCTCTTAATGGCAAACGACATCACGGCAGGCCTAGACGGAGATGGCGGGATGAGCTGGTCTCCTTTGTTATAGATATAGATTGGTTCTTGGCAGCTCTTGACAAAGAGAGGTGGATGGCAAAAAAAAAACAGTGGCACTCCGGGAGTGCCGACAGAAGCGAAAACTTGAATATTAACGTTGTGTTTTTGATATTTTGGAATGGTTAGGGAATAATTTTGCACGAATTGCGAATGTCATTCAAATCAAATAATATTTAAAATACATACATATGTCATTCAAAGCAATAAAAAAAAAAAATATTTTTGTCCCCACCTCTGTATTACTTTCATTTCAAACAACCCTAAACATTTTCTAACAAATCGCTAAACCTTTTTAAGTGTCTTTGTCTTTTATTTCACTCCATCTAAACCGTTTTCTAATCTATTTCTAATTTCCTTTTTAGTACTAAGAGAAACTAATTGTTACTTTGCGAAGCTCGTTTTAACTTCCTTCAAAACGGCAGCACAGAGAATTTAAAGTTTTATACAAAGCACCGCTGCCGCCTAACTTGTGATCATTATCAACATAGTTCATCAACATCTGCCTAGCCTTTTCCCAACTATGTTGGGGTCAGCATATGAACATAGTTTGTTACACTATGAAAGTTAATAGTTCAAAGACATTATAAGGACTTATTGTCGGGTGATGTTATTATAAATTTCCCTGTAGCAACACGGATTCTAGAATTGTTCTCGGTTGTTGGTAATAGGATAGCCTTTTTAGGATGCCGTACTCAAAGGATGCCTACAGGACCCTATGATAAAACCTCCGCTCTCCGTCCGTCCGTCCATTCGTCCATCCATCCGTTCGTCAGTCCGTCTGTCTCCGGGCTGTATCTCATGAACCGTAATAGGTAGACAGTTCAAATTTTCACAGAGTGTGTTTGCCGCTTTATCCACAAACGGTAAAAATAAAATGAAGTTAAAAATTAAAGAAATGTGTTTCGCCTAGCGGTGCGGAACTGTTCTACAAAGACTTTTTAACTAAATAGTGAAAACCCTTCCATAACCTTTATTTGAAAACAGGCGTGATAATCTGTTATATTACGTAAGCAGTTACTAGACTTTAAGAAAAAATATTTATCGTCCATTTTGTATACAATTATTGTATAGTAGATTGACGCCTAAAAAATCAACACACACATTATTTGTCTTTAAGACCGGCTGCGGTGAATGCCCATATACTATACCTGACATTACCCTAAACGGCTTGAACGTCAAAAGAGTGACAAAATTCAAATATCTAGGGCATTTACTCGCTGACGACCTGAAGGATAATGTTGATATTGAAAGGGAGCGTAAAAAAAAGGCATTTGCGGTCCGAGGTAACATGTTGGCCCGAAGATTCGCTCGGTGTAGCTATCAAGTGAAAGTAACACTTTGTAAGGCATACTGCCAGTGATTTTACACGGGGAATATTTGGGTCAACTATAACAAAAGAACGCTGGATGACATACGTGTACTTTGTAATAATATTTTTAGGATACTGTTGGGACTGCCACGATGGTGCAGCGCTTCCAATATGATTGCGCAAAACCGACTTGACGGCTTCCACGCCGTCATTCGCAAGCAAACCGCGTCACTGTTGTTAAGGTTGCGGGCGAGTGGCAACAGCATTCTAAAAACTATGGCGAAGAGTATCGACTCACCGATTATTAACAGGTTTGTGGGAAGGACAATCACTAAACATTAAAGGCTCCTTTAAACAGGCGCGACAAGTGATAAAATCGCGCGTGACACAAAGGCACCGCAAGTCGCGCAACGAGCGGTGCCTTTGTGTCGCGCGCGATTTGCGTCGCGCGTCGCGTCTGTTTGTAGGAGCCTTAATTTGGGGATGTCCTTTTCTCAATACTATTTATTCGGTCTTCTTCTCTACTGTATATTAACTACTAACACTAGTAATAAGTTATAATATTGTTTACTAACACGCGGGATCACTGTTGTCGGAAAATAAAGAATATTATTATTATTATTTACAGATATTCCACCACGCACCGTGTAAACTTTTACTGATAAAAAACTTTTTTCTAAAACCTCCCTCGTCCGTTGTCACGCGACAACAAATCCTTAACAGGAGGTTAGGGCCTTATATTTAACGGGTTAAGTTCCATTAAGCCGTCACTGACGAGATTTTGTGTTTTCATCGTAATTCGTGAGCTATTTGGGTATTATATACCGTCGTGTCGCAGTAGGGGTTAGATTGGTCAACTACATACGGAATTTGTTTGTAAAAGATTAACCCTGATGGTGTCAAAAATGGTGGCAGCTACAAATACACGAAAACATTTATAACAGCTCGTCAGTTTAAAAAAAACGGTCAAGTGCGAGTTGGACTCGCGCACCGAGGGTTCCGTACTTTGTAGGTATGTAAATATTTTATCACGGGATTTTTTTAATGTACCTACAAATTTACGGTTTTCGAATTTTTCCCTTTACTTGTGCTACATGACCTTGCTTCTTGCCAAATTTCATGATTCTAGGTCAACAGGAAGTACCCTATAAATTTTGATTCCCTTGAGTGTGTCGAAATATACTTTTTTGCGGCATAAACGGCCGTATCTTTTTTTACGTTAATTTGGGGTTTAATCTTTTCCCAGCTTCAAGGGACTGTAGACCTAAGTATATGGTTTTAATTTCAACTCGATATCTCCACGCGTTCCCGAGATAAAGGGTCTTGACAGATAGACGAACGGACGGATGGACAACAAAGTGATGCTAGAAGGGTTCCGCTTTTTCCTTTTGTGATACGAAACCCTAAAAATAAGTCGTTCCATACATTTTGACATAGTTTATAAGCTTCTGTTGTTACTAACCATAATGGATCATGTTATCTGACAAATAAATAAATAAAAGTAAACTATTATTTTTTTCTTTGTTTGTTGTCTTAGATAGCATGGTATCTACTGTGACGTGACCGTTTAGTTGTGGGCTTCCCTAAAATACGTATTGCATTTTTCTAAGTAACAGCTTTTTTTTTTTGACAATTGAATATAGATTTCTACGCTACGTTAACGTATCTTGTGTGACAAGATGAACAAAAATGATTGCGTTTAGACCTGCACCAGGTTTAGGTATTATTAGTGTCTCAAGTGCCTTTTTATCGGCACCCATAGCTCGTCCATAAACAAACTCAAACTCTAAGCATTTATTTCAATTAAACCATTTACAAGCACTTTTAAATCGTCAATAAGTCGTTCAGTCAGAAAATATGAAGCTAGTTGCCCATTGCAAAGCGTAGGTACCTATGGAGAAGAACGGGCAAGAAATTCCATGGACAATCTTTTAAATTATATTTTTTACAAAATATTATATTATTATTTTTAGTAACATAGACGTGCCCTTTTTCATGACTCTCTGATGCTGCAAGATATTATAAATCTACCGAGTCAAAATTTTATGAAATCTTCAAACTTTTTAAGAAAATGAAAAAATATTATAAATGTCTCAAATACAGCCAGACTCATTATTTAAGATTAAAATGATTCGTCCTGATACCTAAGCCTCCTCAAAGAAGAGGGCATTGCCTTATGCTATACTGAAATACCCTTCATAGAAACTGGGCAACCAGCCCATTTATGAAACCGTTGTTATCATTCGAAGGTGGCGGGTTAAGTTACCATAAGCCATTACTGACGAGATTTCATCTAACCCGCGTAATCCACGAGTCGGGTATATTGTCATTGAATAAGAAATCTGTGCAGAAATGAAACTCACGTAGGTACATTGTATAGTCAGGGAAATTAATAAATTTATTTATTTTTTTATATATTCTACTAATAATAGAAACGCGAAAGTTTGTGAGAATGGATGGATGGATGTTTGTTACTCTTTCACGCAAAAAGTACTAATCGGATTTGGATGAAATTTGGCAGACTGATAGTTTATAACCAGGATTAATATACAGGATACTTTTTATCCCGATATTCTCACAGGATCGACACTTACGCGGGTAAAACCGCAGGGCGCTGCTAGTACCTATATAAAGGTTACCCAACTAAACACAAACACAGCATTAACCCAAAGTCTTTGTCATAATATAAATCTTGCATGTATCTAAATGAAACTAAATCACTTCACTATCAATTAGCGTAATTAGAACATTATACAAAAAAAAAACGGTCGAGTCGAACTCGTGCACCGAGAGTTCCGTACAAATTTGTGGGTATGTTAACTAAAAATTTACGCGATTCGGATTTTTTCCTTTACTTGTGATAGATGACATTGCTTCTGACGATGACAATCCTGACAGTGTTGATAGTATCTTGGTGCTCCGAAATTGTCGGCATTGAGAACAATGTCGGAGCTACATAGTTTTGCCACTATGCGTTCTTAGTCTATGGTATTGTGTACAACATAAGCCGGCGGAGGGTTACATCATTTGACTTTGTGATTATTTGATAAGACGGTCGTTAGTCAAAGTTAAATAATTCATCAATGTGCTAGGCAGAGTAAATCGCGGGTAACAATTGGTTTAGAGACCGACCGCTTAAAACTCAGACGTTGCCTGAGGTAGCAGCGCAGTGTGGGACGGTTGTGGTGACATGATGCGGGAGCCCAGTGATTCGTCAACTTGTGACAACTATCACCCCTCCCGCACCGTGCAGCTAGATTAGGCAACGTCTCAGTTAAGGCTCCTTCAAACATGCGCGACACGCGATAAAATCGCGCGCGACACAAAGGCACCGCAAGTCGCGCAAGGAGCAGTGCCTTTGTGTCGCGCGCGATTATATCGCGGGTCACGCCTGTTTGTAGGAGCCTTTAAGCGGTCGGCCTATAGACTCGCACAAACCAGTGGCAGCGGGGTTATCGCGTATCACACTATCAGCAGCAATGGATTCCATTTTGACAGTTGAACAATATTCATTGCGTTATTTACGTTGGTACGCATACAAATTTTTCGCATATATGAAGTAATAGATTGGCAATATACGTCAAACTGATTCAGATTGAGATTGATAGTGTGATACGCAAGAAGCATGGCACAAAATGCCTCCTTGGCCTTTAATCAACCAATGATGAAAAGGAAGAAGAAGCATTACGCCTCATGTAAGTACTAATTCCTTGAAACAATGTGCATTTCGACAAATAAGTTAAACTAGCGTCTGCCCGCGACTTCGTCCGCGTGAAATTTCTTGTTACTCCGACCCACCCCGTCGCATCGCATCGCCTGCCCGCGCTATTACTTCGTTTTTGCTTAGCGTTCTTTCTGACTTTTTTTCTTTTTGCTCGGCTCCTAAAGGTCATAGCGTGATGTTAAATAGACTATAGCCATCCTCAAGAATTGGGCTATCCAATGCAAAAATAATTTTACAAATCCGACTGGTAGTTCCAGAGATTAGCGCGTTCAACCAAACAAACAAACAAACAAACTATTCAGCTTTATCTATATATATAAAAATGAATCCCTATTTCCCTTGGTCACGGCATCACGCCTGAACGGCTGGACCGATTTCGCTAATTCTTTTTTTGTTCTGTTCGTTATTATCAGGAGAAGGTTCTTATGAAAGAAAAAATTAAGGAAATTGCGCGGATAATTAGAAAATTTAAAATTACTTAACCACCATATAAAATTATTTAATGTAACCTTTTTAATGTAACCTTAAGACATTTGACAAAAACATTTGAAAAAAAAAATGACGTTTAAAACGGATTCTTCTGTCAATCTTATTTTATTGATAAACAATACATTTAAAATAATTAAATTAAAGGATCTAAGAAACCTGATTTTCTTAGTTCACATGAAGGTTACTTTAGAGCCATCAGGCCTAATATTAAATGTTCAATTTAATATGGAATTTTGGTAAGTTTGGATAGACTAACATACACGTTACTAACATAACAAGTAGTATATACCTACTTGGTTATAAAGAAGAATACAATAGTTTTATTTTAATTTACAGATGAATTTTCGTTTATAAAAATGCCAGCAGCTAGACGTACAAACTTAAGTCGCAGAACTCGAGTCAAAATGACGAGCAACGTGAAGCGCGGAATGAAGTAGAAAGGAATCGATGGAATCTAAATCAACTACATAGAAATGTTGCGTTTAACCCCTATCGAGCTGCATTCAATTATAACGTGGAAATAGATTACAGTTCACAGCAAATCGTTACTATTGGAACAATGAACGTTGTGTGTCAATATTGCAAGGCATTTAAATTTAAAAATGAAGCTCCTGGTTTGTGTTGCGCGAGCGGTCAAGTCAAATTGACGCCATTGGAACCGCCACCAGAGCCACTACATTCACTGGTTTCCGGAAATGGGCCAGATTCTAAACATTTTTTGACTCATATCCAGCAATATAACAATTGTTTTCAAATGACATCATTTGGTGCAACAAAAGTTATTCAAGAAAACTTTATGCCAACTTTTAAGATTCAGGGTCAAATATATCACCTAACAGGTTCCTTATTGCCAACGCCGAATAATGACTACAAATTTTTGCAGATTTATTTTATGGGCGATTCAGCAAGCCAAGTCAATCAGCGTTGTGCACACAACAATTCGGTGAAAAGATCAATTGTGGAACAACTCCAAACGTTTTTTCATCGACATAACGAATTGGTTGCATTATTTACGACCGCTTTGGACCGCATGCCGTCTGATAATCACAAAATTGTCATCAAAGCTGATAAGACGCCTGCAGGACAACACGCGAGACGTTTTAATGCGCCAACAATTGACGAAGTCGCTATTGTTGTCGTGGGTGAAAATTTAGAAAACCGAGATATTGTTTTACATCGGCGTAGCAATCAACTGCAGCGTGTGTCCGAAACACATCGATCATATGATGCGTTACAATATCCTATCTTATTTTGGCAAGGTGAAGATGGATATCACTTTTCAATGAAGATGATAAATCCAGTTACAGGTTCCGAAACTAACAAAAAAGTTAGTTCAATGAATTATTATTCATACAGACTGATGGTTCGGGAAAATGAGGACAATCATATATTAAAATGTCGGCGTCTCTTCCACCAATATGCTGTGGATATGTACGTGAAAGTTGAAACTGAGCGATTGACATTTATCAGGTTGAACCTAACTTAATAAAATCAAAAATCAGCTCATTTATGGCGTCTAAGGCGGAACAAAGTTCGCCGGGTCAGCTAGTAATAATATTATATATATAGTATAGATAGTATAGATAAATGAGACTTTTTAAAAACACGATCTAGCACGTTCACATAATTATTGCAATTGCAAGAAGCATATTGTCTTCAAAAACCCATGACACAAACAAAAACCCCGATAAAGTAAATAACTTAAAATGTCTTAGCCCTTTTTGTTTAATATAAGTTATTGGTAACATTTTGATCCACCCGTCACCGTCGTTGCGGCGGGGGACGTCTAATGAAAATAGGAAATTAACAGCAGCGATCCTTTTAACAATAGCTTACCTACATTCAAGACTGCTGGGTATTTTATAAGCCTCGTCTGTTTGAGGTTTTCATTAACAGTAAACAATAAAAATTTTTTCTTTGGGAGCTACGATGCCGCAGCCAGATACACAGATACATGGTGTTGTTGTTAAATAAACTTATAACACCCCTTTGCTTCCGTCGGTTAAAAATATGCAGTATAGCAATAACTTAAAAGACTTATGAAATCATTTTAATCAAAAAATCGGTTGTCTGTAAAGTCGGTTTACGGACGATAGTTTAACGTGACAACGTCATAACAAAACATTAATGAAATTGCCGAACGTGGAGGCCGATTCAGCAGCGTTCGACATCATCCGTCTCTCATCGCTCGTTCCGCGCTCTCGCTTGCACTTCAAGCCGCCATGGAACGCTACAACGCTACAGAGCAAGGCCGCGAGGTAACGCTACATGAGTCATGTTTTTTCGTGTGTGCAGCCAGCTTCATCGATTTATTAGACGTTGTCACGTCAAAAAAAATGTTTGATTGCTTTCGAAGTTATTTTTAAGCCAGTTTCAATAACGAGAAATTTCAAACAGACTGAATAATCTAAAGCTTTAATAACTTCAATCAAAATAACTTGAAAACTATTGGAATGTTCTGTGATAATTTAGCAGCTTGGCAAAAGTTTCATCTTAACTTGTTCAAAATAATTTCAACGTCACTTTGAAATAATTATTCCTAATCTTGAGTCAAAGTTTATCAAACGGCTTTTTAATAAAAATTAATGCTTAGAGGCCGACCGCATTGATTAATTTAGACTGACTTCTTACGGCACAATCAGAGTAGTTCATTAACTTTGATGAATCCATTAACTATGCAGAGTGTTATATTTTATTCATTTTATATTTTTTACTATTCTCTCCATGGTCTGGCAGTTTGAGTAATTTTTGTGGCCTACCCAAATGTCCTTTCTTTGGTATTGTTCGTCGGATCGTTGAGCTCCTTAAGTCTTGAGTTGAGCTGCACGATTTCTGACAAATGCGTGCACTGACTGGACAGGTCCTCTCAATCTGCGTGGTTCTTTCCTCAAAAGACCATCTCAGACATCGACCTACATGGTCTTCATATAACCTGACCAAGATTATGTCTGGACTTTAAAAGAGACTATGACCTCTGAGTTTGTTTCGGCCTTTCTTCTCAGAGTAGTCAGATAGGAAACGCCGACCTCATCTATATATATAAAAATGAATCCCTATTTCCCTTGGTCACGGCATCACGCCTGAACGGCTGGACCGATTTCGCTAATTCTTTTTTTGTTCTGTTCGTTATTATCAGGAGAAGGTTCTTATGAAAGAAAAAATTAAGGAAATTGCGCGGATAATTAGAAAATTTAAAATTACTTAACCACCATATAAAATTATTTAATGTAACCTTTTTAATGTAACCTTAAGACATTTGACAAAAACATTTGAAAAAAAAAATGACGTTTAAAACGGATTCTTCTGTCAATCTTATTTTATTGATAAACAATACATTTAAAATAATTAAATTAAAGGATCTAAGAAACCTGATTTTCTTAGTTCACATGAAGGTTACTTTAGAGCCATCAGGCCTAATATTAAATGTTCAATTTAATATGGAATTTTGGTAAGTTTGGATAGACTAACATACACGTTACTAACATAACAAGTAGTATATACCTACTTGGTTATAAAGAAGAATACAATAGTTTTATTTTAATTTACAGATGAATTTTCGTTTATAAAAATGCCAGCAGCTAGACGTACAAACTTAAGTCGCAGAACTCGAGTCAAAATGACGAGCAACGTGAAGCGCGGAATGAAGTAGAAAGGAATCGATGGAATCTAAATCAACTACATAGAAATGTTGCGTTTAACCCCTATCGAGCTGCATTCAATTATAACGTGGAAATAGATTACAGTTCACAGCAAATCGTTACTATTGGAACAATGAACGTTGTGTGTCAATATTGCAAGGCATTTAAATTTAAAAATGAAGCTCCTGGTTTGTGTTGCGCGAGCGGTCAAGTCAAATTGACGCCATTGGAACCGCCACCAGAGCCACTACATTCACTGGTTTCCGGAAATGGGCCAGATTCTAAACATTTTTTGACTCATATCCAGCAATATAACAATTGTTTTCAAATGACATCATTTGGTGCAACAAAAGTTATTCAAGAAAACTTTATGCCAACTTTTAAGATTCAGGGTCAAATATATCACCTAACAGGTTCCTTATTGCCAACGCCGAATAATGACTACAAATTTTTGCAGATTTATTTTATGGGCGATTCAGCAAGCCAAGTCAATCAGCGTTGTGCACACAACAAGATAGGATATTGTAACGCATCATATGATCGATGTGTTTCGGACACACGCTGCAGTTGATTGCTACGCCGATGTAAAACAATATCTCGGTTTTCTAAATTTTCACCCACGACAACAATAGCGACTTCGTCAATTGTTGGCGCATTAAAACGTCTCGCGTGTTGTCCTGCAGGCGTCTTATCAGCTTTGATGACAATTTTGTGATTATCAGACGGCATGCGGTCCAAAGCGGTCGTAAATAATGCAACCAATTCGTTATGTCGATGAAAAAACGTTTGGAGTTGTTCCACAATTGATCTTTTCCAGTTTAAAAAATATTATTGACGTGTAAAAGTGTTTGTATAAACCTACTTACAAAATAAAATCATTTATCATTTATCGACACGCAAAATCTCACCATGAATTTGGCACATGATACTAGATCCCCTTGAGTGGAATTAAAAAAAAAAACAGCTTGTGTTTAGTAGAAAAATGCAATGCCTATGTAAGCGGTCAAAATGTAACGAACAGCATTTTTTGTTTAATTACAATTAATAATAATTATAATTATTATTTATTTATTTAACTTGACAACTCAAACTCAAAGCATTTATTTCAATAATTAAACCATTTACAGGCACTTTTGAACTGTCAAGAAGTCGGTCAGTCAGAAAATATGAAGCTAGTTGCCCATTCCAAAGCGTAGGTACCATAGGTAACATAAGTCCAATGGTTAGTAAAACAATAACTTATCAACTAAGGGTTTAGTAACATTAATTAATAAACATTATTCATCCTTGGCCGCACGAGCAACTGCACAGAGTGTCTAAGTATCGGTGCATCGTGTTTTTCGGCTAGGGTTTTCAAAACGCTGTTAGTGCTACCCCTTATTCTGCTTATTAAGGACGCGGTCTTTTTCCTCAGAATGGCATAGAAATCGTCGGTTGGCGCTACAGCAAACATGCCAGACGCACTGCAGAATCGGGGCAACCTCAACAGCATCCTAAAACCATTATTGTATTGCACACGCAGGGCAGTGCCCTCCGCGTGCAATTGACCCACAAACTGCCCATGTAGAACTCTTGACAATAAGCTTTAAACCGAGTTATTTTGACCTCGCCGTAATAACCGACGAAAAATTTCAACGCTTGGGGTCTAGAATCTAGAGCCCCCCTGGGGTTCAAAATCATGTACTAAATCCACCATGGATTTATTACAACAGATTGTGCGTTGACTTCCCTGCCATCCTGAAAAAACAAGTACAATCAGCGAAATACCAACTTGCCGTGCTTGACTCGGTGGAACGCAGAGCTAAGAGGCTCATTGGCGACGTAAAACTGGTGGATGCCAAGCTTTACAGCTTGGCTCATCGCCGCAAGGTTGCCTGCTTGTCGGTCTTCTACAGATTGTACTTCGGTGAGTGTGCCCAAGAACTCCACGACCTCAATCCACCGGCCCCCTTCTACCTTCGGACATCCAGACGCACTGCAAGTTACCATCCCTGCCTAGTTGCTATTCCACCAATTCGCACTAAGCGTTTTCAAATGTCCTTTATAATGCGCACAGCAAAAGAGTGGAACTCTCTACCTGCGTTTGTGTTTCCGAGTGCATACAATCCGAATCTCTTCAAAGTAAGAGTGAACAGGCTTCTACTGGGTAAGCTCACTCCATCGTAGACTTTGTCTGTGTCATCTCTGACCTAGATTAGAGTCAAGAGCAAACCCATTAAAATAAAAAAAAATAAAAAAATGGGGGGTACCTAAACTTACATGGCTATTACTTATTACTGAACAGACTATGTCTCATCTGCTGGAGTGTCCGAAATGTCCGTTCCCCATCCTTGACGATCAAGACAACGCATGTGACGCCGCAATAAACCTACTAGGCCCAAACAGTATAAGCGACATAGATCGAAACGAAAAGAGGAAGAAGACAGGAGTCTGCTAAAATATTTATTGAATTTTAATTAAGGCCAAAATACTCAATATTACATCATTAATATCTAACTGGCTTATCAAAGTTAATAAACACCTATAAGTGTGGCCTTTACACCATCAAACAAAGCTAAATAACGATTGAACCATTCAGGTCGTAAGTTCAAAGCCCTACACAATGAACAACTACTAAATAAATACCAGCGGCACATACGGGTAAGTATCAAGTTCCCATAATCACCTACGACGCTACGACGCTACGAATTTCGTAGAACCCAATCGATATGCTACGAGGCGTAGCACTTCGATTACATCGCTGACAAGACGTACAAAGCTTTATTTGATTTTCAAGTCGTCTGAAGTAATTATTCTCCATCTAATCTGTAAAAAAGAACAGTGGTGGCCAAGTAAGAGCAGTGGTGGCCAAGTAAGAGCATTGGTGGCCAAGTGGTAACGGCCGCGACTTACGAGTTGTAGGTCGTAGGTTCGAACCCAGACAGGTGCTTTACTTTGTGTAAATTATTTCATCACCACTGCTCACAAAAACGGTGAAGGAAAACATCGTGAGGAAACCGGCATGTCCTAGAACCAAAAATTCGAAGACATGTGACATCTACCAACCGGCACTGGGCCCGCGTGGTGGATTACGGCCCACTCCCTCTCACTGAGAGGAGGCCTGTGTCCCAGCAGTGGGAACATTATAGGCTGATGATGATGATGAATCTGTAAAAATAACAAAAATCTAAGCATCAAAGAAGTCATAAAAATCAACTTTTCCTTACTTACTTTCACAACCTTTCCGCGAGTTACTGCTAGCGCCTGAAATAGAGATTTTATCACCAACATTAATTATTCGTGATTCAAATAACCAACAGGCAGTTTCTTTAACTGGCAGCAATGATAAATTGGCTATAAATAAATGTAATTAGGCTTTCACCGGCATCGTAAAACCTTCGGTCGTAATAGCTTTACGTTGTCTTCGAGAGTTTTACTGTGTGTGAAATGTGTATAAAGTCATTTGGAGACGGAGATTATTACTTCAGTACACATGCCATCTCACACCCACACTTATATAAAGGAGGTTAATTTTCTCGCATAAATGTTAGGAAAACAACTTGCTTGCAACTTGCTTTTTAGAATTAGACGTGGAAAGTTTTAATTTTATTCCATTTTCTTAAGTGGCCACAACCATATCATAACTAGTATAAAAATAAACACTAAACAGCATTTTACATTCCCACTACTGGGACCCAGGCCACGTCTTTTCATGAAGGAGTGGGCCATAATACACCACGCGTTTACCTTCACCGTTTTTCAGAGTAATGGTGATGAAATACTTTTGGCCTCGTATAGGACTTTCTGTTTCATTTTCATTTTGTTACTTTTTTTTATATACATTGGATTTTTATTTTGCTGTGTTTAGTTTAGTTTGTGATCTTCCTGTACGAGTCATAATAGATACTTTTTCTTTCTTTCTTTCAAAATAAATTACACAAAGTAAAGCGCCTGCAAACTCAAACTCAAACTCAAAGCATTTATTTCAATTAAACCTTGTACAGGCACTTTTGAATTGTCAAAATTAAAACAGTCCGTCAGTTAGTCAGAAAGTTGAAGCTAGTTGCCCATTCCAAAACGTAGATCTCTATGGAGAAGAACGGGCAAGAAACTCCATGGACACTCTTTTAAATCAAGATATTACAAATCGTGGATACATTATTATTGTTGCTTCTTTATGTGAGAACAATGTAAAAAAAAACAAATGAAGTAACATTTCAAAATATAAGATTAAAAATAAACCTTGGCAGTTAAGAGATGACCAGTCTCAACCGACGCGACGGCGACCGATCACGAACATGACGCGTGGATCACCACCATCTAGCTCAACCATTGTGTAGGGAACCGAATGATCCAACACACGCGCCACCATCGATGAGACATTTAAGTGAGCATGACATGTTCTCAACTGCCATGCTCTTTCTTCTGCCTAGATTTAACCCACGACCCTCGTAAGTCGGCATTGCTACCACTGAGCCACCACAGCTATCAAGAATAAAGGCTGCCAGTCGAAAGGTTCTGATTAAGGGCTTCAGCACCCTAATGGCGTAACACAATATCTATCTCAATCTGTATCATTTTGAAGGATATCGCTAATCCATTGCTTCATATGTTCAAAAACTGTGTCTCCTCAACAACGCAAATAACGCAATGAATCTTGTTGAGCTGTCAAAATGAAACTCATTGCTACTGATAGTGTGTAACGCAATTACCCCGCTGGCATTACATTAAAAAAAAAAACGTGAATCTACTGACATTAAAAACAGTTGAAGATAGCTATCCTATTTAAGATAAGTATTCTAGCTTTGTATTGTATAATGGGCGGTATCCGCAACTCCATATCCAAGCGCGTGTTATGTGTGTATGTAGACCTAGTTTTATCGACGTAGGTACAGTTAAATTTCACAATTTTTTTTAAATAGAGTAGAGCTGTTTTCGACTCTGCCTCTTGAAACACCCGCATAATAAGGTCACACACTATCCGATGATGCAAGATAAAAACCGCATCTACATTCTACAAAACTATCAAAGAAACACAAAAAAACCTCAGCTAACATGTCCATCAGCAAGTGTGCAATAACACATACACTACGAAAACCACCCTTAAGAATTACGACATAAAGGCGCCATCAATGTGAAATTGTTACCATGGAAACATGTGATTTACTGTACCACAATGGCATATAAAAACTTTATCACATTCATATAAAAAATGTTGGCATACATTTACGACTGTGCGGTAATTTAGATAAAAAGCGTTATGTGCTCATTGATCATTAGTGTATCGTATGTTTTGGTTGTGCACTGGATTTAAGAAAGATATGGGATAAGCCGAGAACAGACGCCAGCACAACAAGCTACTACAATCTGCCATATTTCTTTAATAGATTTTCAACTTTATCGCTATAGCAGAGGTTCAAAGTTGATTGGGAAAATTTGACAGTTTCGGGTAGCTTGATGTGCTGGCGTCTATACAACGGTACAAGGTTAATTAAGGTTAGTGTGGGCTGTAATCTACCACGCGGGCCCAGTGCGGGCTGGTGGATACTGGATTATCTGTCTAATTTGAATTAATTACTTTTGATTTGATTTTGTTACAACAAAAAAGAGACAGAAGATCGTTGTGTTTCGTCTAAACTGTTTGACAGTTTTGGTTAAAACTTTTTGGAATCACTTTTCATACTCTCCGGATTGGCTTAAATAGAACAAACAATATTAAGTGTTCCATCTATCTTTAGCAGTTCTATAACTTATATCATTAAACAAAGCAAATTATGAAACTTTCGGACTTTTATGATCTAAGTTTTAACGACTTTATGAATTTAAAATAGAGGTTTGTACGCGTACGTTAAATTTTTCAATATAGTTATGACTAAAGTTCATAGCACACGTATCAAGTCGGAAAGGGATCGTTACCGTATCAACTCGAGCCATTCAGTATTCTTTGTATGAAAGTCCGTACTGCAACGCACACTAATCGGAATCGTAACGTAATCGCCTCGCCTCGGGACAAGCTCACGAACCGCGGTGCGGTGCGTGGTCACTTGCAGTTCCCGCGCTTACGGCTTGTCGTCCCCGCGTTTACGTCTAGGTCTCTCCGTATCTGAGCTTAGGTCTCTTCGTCCACCCCTGCTCCTCTCACCCCTCCCGCCACCTGCAACCAGCAGTCGGCGAACCGTAAGCGCGGCCGCGTCGCCTAGCCGTAGCCGAGTCGGTGTATCGGAGCTACTGATCCGCTTTGGTTACGTGCTTACGTTAGGTTGATGCCTGTTTGACGCCGAGGCGAAAGGCAACGATCCCTATATAAAAATATTTTACTTTTAAACTTTCTACTGCCTTGACCAGTGGTCGCAAGGCTTTTGCTGAGCATGAGGTCCTGAGTTCTGGTTCATGGGTTTTTTTTCTATCAAGTATTTCTCGTTGATGGCGATAAATTCGCCCCTATTACATGAGACTTAAATATAACTGACGAAACGTAGGTGTACGATAGTTGGACAAACACACATATTTAGCCCATAATGTTCCCACTGCTGGGACACAGGCCTCCTCCCTGTGAGAAGGGGGAGCCGTTATCTACCACGCGGGCCCAGTGCATGTTGGTACAGATATTTTATTTCACGAAGTCCGTTCGGCTTTAATTGTAGTAGTGACGTATCCCGACAAGCGCGCTCCCACAGCGGCTGCCCCTTGCTGCCGTCGCATGAGGCTATTTCCGCGAATGTGTACCGTTTTACTTCACCCATTGTTGAGTCTCTGTTGATCACAATGTGCATGTGCACGCTTGACAACATTCATAGCCAAACGGACTTCGTGACATAGAACATCTGTACGTAGATGTCACACATGTATTCGAATTTTTGGTTCTAGGATATAGTTCTAAGTTTCCTCAAGATGTTTTCCTCCACCGTTTTGAGAGCAGTGGTGATAATATAATTTACACAAAGTAAAGCGCCTGACTGGGTTCGAATCTACGACCTACAACTCGTAAGTCGCGGCTGTGACCACTGGGCCACCACTGCTCTCTCATACGATACTTGCACCTGTTCCTAACTCTTAGGAGATTACAGGCGTGATGTTATGTACTACCAACATAAGAACAAGGAAGAACATACATATAAAGCATCCTCAATTTACATAATAGATGTCACATCCCTCTTATTTCTATGTTCAGAGGCAGTTTTTTATCGTTCATTCAATCAGTCATTACTCATTGGTGTCACGTGGAAAAATATTTATATTCGCTGTTGATTTTTCTCGTTTAATGCGAGTCTTTGTTGGGCCAGGACACAGGCGAGTTTATGAGGAAGTGAATTTCTATGTGGAAGCTAAAATATTAACTAAAGCTAAAGTAAAAATATTTTTACGACATTGGGGTTCGTGACAATTAAAAAATGCCGACATAAATTACGAAAAATGACACTTTAATTAAACAACACTAATGACAACTCAAACACACTAATTATAAAACACAATGCACTACTGATCACTCTAAATCACACTTGAAGATCGCTTCCGGTTCCAGATAAGCGATACAAGCGAATATGCTTGTATCGCTTTGGTAAGACTGGTTGTCAGACTTTCGGGCTTCTGACGACTCGTAACGAATGTCAAAGATCCACAAGATCCACGAATGACAATCGGGACCAACGGCTTAACATGCTTTCTGAGGCACGAAGGAGTCCTGGTATGTAAAGATGGTCACCCGTCCACGGACCAACCGCGGAGAGCGTAGCTTAACCTGATCGATCGACACGCGCGGCTGTTGTTATTTAGCCACAACTATAATAGACACGAGAAGCAACTTTAAGTTTTGGTATGATAAGATAATATTATTTTATAATAGGATATAGGGTTTGACTTCCAGTAGGTAATCCTCGGAGCCCCACACTGTAAAACAAATACCCTCCTAATGAAGAAGTGTTTACGTAGTTCACGACGACCGTTTCTTGATCGAACAGAATTAAAATTAGATCGAGGAGGAAGATTCGACCCCATCGGTTCAATTTAGTCAATGTCAAACTGCTACACGGGAGCAAAATTTTAATAGCATTATTTAGAGACTAGATTCTGCCCGCGACTTCGTCCGCGTGTTTCTTGTTACTCCGACCCACCCCGTCGCATCGCATCGCCTGCTCGCGTTATTACTTCGTTTTTGCTTAGCGTTCTTTCTGACTTTTTTTCTTTTTGCTCGGCTCCTAAAGGTCATAGCGTGATGTTAAATAGCCTATAGCCTTCCTCAAGAATTGGGCTATCAAATGCAAAAAGATTTTTTCAAATCCGACTGGTAGTTCCAAAGATTAGCGCGTTCAACCAAACAAACTCTTCAGCTTTATAATAATTATACAATTATTACAATATAGTATAGTATAGATATTTTTTATTAATCTATATAAATAAAACAAAGTCGGGTTAGTTACACTATTAATTATAACTCAAGAACTACGGTACCGATTTTTATGATCTTTGATTTGTTTGATTTGTCTCCGCCCCGAATAGCAGAATACCTATAAAACATGGGAAAAATTCACGAAAAAAAATAATAGTGAAGATAATTCATTTTTCATACATTCATTCTCATTGATTCTGTGGCGGTACAAAGTTCGCCGGGTCAGCTAGCAATTTCATAAATCCCTACTAATATTATGAATTCGAAAGTATCTCTGTCTATTTGTTACCCTTTCACGCCTAAACCACTGAAGGAATTTCGATAAAATTAGGCAACAAGATAAAAAAAGAAAAAAAAATCAATGCATTCTAGAAAAGGACATAGGCTACTTTTTTATTCCGGTAGCACGTTCCAGTTAGATAATTTCCGACATCCACGTGGACGAAGCCGCGGGCAGAAACTAGTTTTTAATATCACGACTAAAACGAAATCTGTGACAATTTTTTAGATATCAAAGCAAAGATACGTTAAGTGGTCGGTTACGGCTGTCATTTGTGGAGCTTTAACAGTCGTTACGGGTAGTCAGAAGCCCGAAAGTCTGACAACCAGTCTTACCAAGGGGTATAATATTACCCAGTAACTGGGTTGTGGAGGTCAGATAGGCAGTCGCTTTATGTAAAGTATTGGTATTCAGGTGCATCCGGTTAGACTGGAAGGCGACCCCAACATAGTTGGGAAAAGGCTAGACAGATGATGGTAGCTAATATTGATTATATCTCTAATCCGCGTCTATCAACTAAGAGCTGATTTTACCAATGAAAGTCAACTTGATCAGCAAATTTAAACCGCGTTCGAGAGCTGTCAGTGTCATCACGTGGTGAAATATTGAAACTTACAGAGTAGTGGTGCAGTAGTGGCCCAGTGGTATCGCCCCGAATTACGAGTTGTGGGTCGTGAATTCGAACCCGGAAAGGCACTTTACTTTCTGTATTTGATTTCATTACCACAGCTCTCAAAACGTTGAAGGATAACATCGTGAGGAAACAAAAAAAAAACAGTGGCACTCCGGGAGTGCCGATAGAAGTGAAAACAAAACACAAACAGAATACTTTGCCGTCACTCACTGACATATCGGAATTAAAACCGAGTACATCCCGAGGACAGACGAACACATCCGAATGTACAGTGTGTCAGCGGTGTCGGTAACAGTGTCGTGAGTTCAATGGTTTTTTCCCATCTCAAAAAACGCCCAACGCGCCTAAAGAAGTTTTCATAGACATATGACATTCACCAACCCGCACTAGGCCCGCGTGGTGGATTATGGCCCACTCCCTCTCATAGAGAGGAGGCCTGTGTGCCAGCAGTGGGAAATTATACTATTGACAACTACAGGTTTTAAATGCGGTTTTAATTTACTGACCGCGTTCAGTTTCATGAATGAAATTCGCCCTTAGGCACAGCAACTTAAAAGGCATTCAAATGCGATAAGACATCGTATGACTAAGTCGGACGCGGTATCGATCTTTAGTCTCTTCGGTACTTACTACGATAACGTATTGGTCTGGCAACTTAACGTTAAGACGTTAAGTTATTCCCATGTGGTAAGCCACATGAGAATAACGATGCTATATCCGATATGATATCGTTTAAATGGTTATAGTTTCATTCAATGATTTTAAGGCTTGTGGCTGTCTTTTAAGCTATTGCGGGTTTATATGTTGCTTGTAAATAAAGCCTCAAAAATTTAAGGAAAAGAGTTTTCCGGGTACTCCGATAAAAAGGTTTTATCTGCCTAGCCTTTTCCGAACTATGTTGGAGTCGGCTTCTACTCTGACCGGATGCAGCTAAATACCAGTATTTTACTAGTAGCGACCGCCTATCTGACCTCTAAATCCCGGTCAGTGGGTAAGATAATAAGACCTGTAAGACTGGTTGCCAGACTTTCGGGCTTCTGACAACCCGTAAAGACTGTTAAAGATCCACAGATGACAGCCGGGAACAACGGCTTGGCTTAACGTGATTTCCGAGGCACGGATTGATCTCAGTATGTAAAGGTGATCACCCATCCACAGACCAACCGTGGTAAGCTTAACCTGATTGATCGACCCCTGCAGCTATATTTTTATCCACGAGCTCCAACCGATAAAATCATTTCTGAACCTGAAATACAAAAAAAAAATTGAAGAGCGATGTCATTTTTCATATTCTGTATTTACCTATGTAACTTTTACTTTCACCTCAAAACCAAACCAGTACTCAATCACAGGAAACAAAAGAAGAAAAAATAACATAAGCCCCAACTACACCATCGAAAATACGGTCAACCGTTCATGTAACAGAAAAATGTCATTTGTAACGTTAGTTGAATACGTCCCACACAAAATCGTGTTCAATGGACGCTCGACATATCACCTGAACGAAAGCAAGATTGATGAGTAGCGCGCGACCGATAAACGCTGACGTGGCCACACCTTTATAACTGAAGGTGTTCGCGGTTCCAACACGCTGTATAGATGTAGGGGGTGTGTTTTTGGGGAATAATTTGGGACAGTGTCGGTGCGGGTTTTGCTGTAAGGATTTCGAAACACATTTTAAAAAAAAATTGATGTTTTCAAATTCAAATTATTTAATTCGAGCGAAGTCTCATATAGGGTTAGTAACATTGTATTTAAAATTAAGTATTAGTAAACAACACCATACGACAACACATGTAACTGACAGCAGTAAATAACATATGGACAGTCCACTCTGTCAGCAATCAAACTCAAACTCAAAGCATTTATTACAATTAAAGCATTTATTACATTTAAAGGTATTGTTAGTGTCTCAAGTGCCTTTTTTATCGGCACCCATAGATCGTACATAAACAAATTCAAACTCAAAGCATTTATTTCAATTAAACCATTTACAGGCACTTTTGAATTGTCAAGAAGTCGATCAGTTAGAAAATATGAAGCTAGTTGCCCATTCCAAAGCGTAGGTACCTATGGAGAAGAACGGGCAAGAAACTCCATGGACACTCTTTTAAATTATATTATTACAAAATCATTTTCAGAACCCTGTTAGGGCTGGCCATGACTCGAGCTACCATAGACAACATCCATCTGTTTTCCTAAAGAAAAAAAAAAACTTTTCGTGTTACCGCACTTGCTCAGTGGTCATTAGTTGCGTTTTGGCGATGATTTTATAGAACATGGTATCCTTGTATTTTTCCTTTTTATTTACCTTTATAGTTCGATTGCAATGTCTAAGATTAGCAGAAATACCATTAAATTAAAACTTTCTTGAAATGCATTATATTAAACAACACAGCAGTAGCTAACAACTGTAAGTAAGCTACTATTTTTTTACACTTATTGTGTACTAGCTGCGCCCCGCGGTTTCGCCCGCATAAGTGTCGATCCCGTGGGAATATCGGGATGAAAAGTAGAGTGTCAGCTACCTCCATACAAAATTTTATCAAAATTAGTCCAGCCGTTTGAACGTGAAGAAATAACAAACATATTTAATAAACACACACACACTCACACACTCGCAAACTTTCGCCTTTTTAATATTAGTGTGATTATTATAATATTACGGAGAAGGTATAGTGTGTGTCGTTATTATCAGCCATAGTTTAACTACCGCGGGCGTACTGTGGGTATGGGTTGGTTATTGCGCAATAGAAAAACCGTTTGCAGTTCAAATAAGATTATAATTTCATGAACAATTTAATCACACTAGCAAATTACACACTGTAGGTACACGACACAACCAGATACGGAACGCGGGAGTTTCTGAGCACAATGTTGTCCGTACGATGTCCAATGGTCAAGTCCGCTGCTCCACTTCGCTGCTTGCTCTCCTCGACTCCCCACGGACTCAGGCTAGACTCTGTCCAGCGCCACCAGATGGCGCTGGCGTTCCGAATAGTCAAACGAATGACGTATTTCCGAGATATATATTATATATTACAAGCTTCTGCTAGCGACTTCGTCCACGTGAAATTTTTGTTCCTCCGACCCACCCCGTCGCATCGCATCGCCTGCCCGCGCTATTACTTAGTTTTCGCTTAGCATTTTTTCTGACTTTTCCTTCTTGTGCGGCTCCTAAAAGTTCTAGCGTGTTGTTAAGTAGCCTTTAACCTGCCTCGAGAATTGGGCTATCAAAAAAAAAAAAAAAAGTGAGCCGTCACGGGACGCCTGGCAGATGTGAAACATTGCGCATGGCGACGCGTCGCCACACAGTACACAAGACTGTGACTGTATATAATAATACGCCATCATAATAGCGTGGCGACGCGTCGCCACGGCATGCGTCGCCACGCCAGAAATTTGTTTTACGTGCGGCTATAGATGTTTCACATCAAAAATCGAATCCGACTGGTAGTTACAGAGGTTACCGCATTCAAACTAACAAACAAACTCATCAGCTTTATTGTTAGCTTAGACATATTCGTAGATAGATTAATATAATTATGCACGGTACAAACATTAATTATAAATTATATCTCACAGATAGATTTCCTAGCTGTTAATGTTCGGGTATATGAGAATAGTTTCTGTAAAAGCACATCCACAACAAAGGACAAAGTCATCGAGGGGAGCAAAAAATAATTAAGAAAGTCCCACAAAACTCGCTCGCATATCCACCCCACACAGAGGCTTCAGACAACTTCATCTTGTGTCATTAGGGCGTTATTCTAGATAGTGTTAGTCAAGAATAGGTCGTTAGTGAGCCCATTTATAATGGAGTTTGTCGAGGAGTTTCAGCAAAAAATGCTTGCCTTTAATACCTACTTATTTAAAGGTTAACGAAGATGACGAGGTTGTCGAGAGATTTAGTAGTTCATTTTAATTGATATTAATAATAAAACTGCTACAAACTACTACAGATTGTACTAGTTTGATGTGCTGTTGTACATTATACAAGCTAACACTAAAATTTATAAGTAACTAGCTGACCCGGCCACGCGTTGCTGTGGCTAACGTTTTTGTGCAATAAAATAATATTGCGATTATAAATGGAGATGTGAGCTATCCTATCTTTCAAGTTGGATCAAACTGCATACGGTGTACAAATTTGATTTAAATCGGTTAAGTAGTTTAGGAGTCCATCGCGGACAGACATCGTGACACGTAATTTATATATATTAAGATATTCTAAACCATCGTCATTCTCTTGCCAAGAGCCTAGGCTTAGAAACAGTTGTGCGGCCATTATGGAAATGGCCGCACGGGGAGGTGAGTACCTCTGAGGAACAGCGGGTCGAGGCCTGTCGGGGGAGCAGTGAATGCTTATGCGATTCCCGCACAAATATTTATCTAATAAGAATTTGACATCTACCAACCCGCACTGGGCCCGCGTGGTGGATCATGGCCCACTCCCTCTCGCCGAGAGGAGTGCCCCAGCAGTGGGAACATTATAGACTGATTATATTATGAATGAATTTTATTACTTTCCTGCCTCATTTTTCCTTGATCAGTTCAAAAAAGTTCTATAACAATTCGCAATCCTTACCTCTTCTCGCTTAAACCGCTGAACCGATTTAGATGAAATTTAGTACAGAGATAGTTTGAATCTCGGGAAAGGACATAGGATAGTTTTTATCCCGATATTCCCACGGGATCGACACTTATGTCGTATGCGGATGAAACCGCGGGATGCTGCTCTATAAAAACACCTATAACATAACGATAGTTTAAAGCAGTTGCCCTATTTCGAATATAATAAACGTCCCTACAACGCAATTCTGACAAAAAATACTACACTATAATGTTCAACTTTTGAGGTCGACACGATCATGTATGACTACTAGCTTACAAACTTACCCTGTAACACTGCCACAATAAAATATACCTTATTTTTTTAAGCATAGAGTTTTCCCCAACTGCATGTTTTAAGTTGGGAACCCAGTAGAGTGGAAAGGCACACAAGCTTCACATGGAACAGTCATTAATTCTTATGCTGATTTTTTTTTCGTGATTGTAAAAATTATTCTAATGTTGGATTTTTTTTCGATATTCTAACCATGAATATGAATATTTTTTTCAATATTCTAACCATGTCTTTAAGAGTAAATTAAATATTACTGACTAGCAGCGCCCCGCGATTTCACCTGCATAATTCTCGATCCCGTGGGAATATCGGGATAAAAAGTATTCTATGTGTTAATCCTATTTATAAACTATCTGTGTACCAAATTTCATCCAAATCCGTTTAGTAGTTTATGCGTGAAGAAGTAACAAACATACAAACACACTAACAAACATTCGCCTTTATAATACCTATTAGTGTGATAAGGGGATCGAACGTGAAACATAATAGGGACTTACGTATTAAGTATATCTAATGCCTAGAGAAACAATAATTATAGAAATAAGGAACTGTAGGGCTATTAAAAACTTATTAAGTATATCTAATGCCTAGAGAAACAATATAGAAATAAGGTACTGTAGGGCTATTAAATGATACAATGTTATGACTATTACGTTTATTCCAAGCGCACGTTACATCAACATCTGGTGAGTTTGTTGCGCCACTTCTTCTCCTCAGCTAAATCACTACGAAGTGGTGATGGTGGGCGTTTTGGGGGACTGTCTTTTGTAATTTTGACGTCTGAAAAGTGCTGATTCTCAGCCTAGATTGAATAAATGACTTTTGATTTGATTTGAACGTGCTTATTCTACAAAAAACCTAATATAAATAATTTGAAAGCTTATTCTAAATTCGCTTGAATGTTCGAATGTAAGTGAGTTATTTTTCTGCTAGCATGCATAACTAAAGGTCGACTTTTGGAGACAACCTTTACAGTACCCAAGTGGACATGAATTATATTGTATTATATACGAGTACCTATTGTTCTGACAGAATGACAAAAAAATATTTATGGTGATTTAAATTTTTTGCACCTTATTTCGCAAACGCGATATGCACCGTTACGCGTGTATAATGGTTACTATTTTTGCAAATTGCTCCCTTAACTCTTCGAACGTGGATCCACGCGAGACACAATGGCTTTTTAATGGTTTCTGTAATTACGGCATTCAACCGGTTAATGCCCATAATAGATAGGTGTCATGTCTGGTGGGCAACTGCCCAATGATTCATGTCGGGCCGTTGCATGCTAGTTGCGCGGTAAACTCTGCTTGCGAGATGCAGGAGTTTGTGTGACGTCAGTATGATGCATAGAGCACATGTGGCGTTGTAAATACCGCTACACACCCAAGTTAATATCCTCTGCCTGACCTTTTCCCAACTATGTTGCGATGTTTTTTGTATCGATGGCAAATGAGAAATTTGTGAAATTTCAAATATAATATTTAGCCCAAATATAGGCTAAACTGAAAAGCCTAGTGCCTTTAATATACACTACAGCAGAACCAGGCCAAAAACTTTTGCAGGCTAACCTTTCGACTTCCGTAGTAACATAAAACTAATCTTACGTTACGTTATACGAGACACAGTACATTTCGACAAATTCTTAGCGCACGGATGCAAAAGCGTAGACTAGATTAAATTCTCCCCTCAGATAGCTGCGGAGGTTATGATCTAGCCAAGTTTAGAATAATATTCTAGATATCTTCGGTATGTAATACCTAGCTTAGAAGACTAGACCTGTAATTAATTTCATACTCATTTTTGCGTTAATAGCAACTAGTTTCAAAAAGGACAGGGACATAACTTGCAATAATATTATAAACACAATACGAGTATTGGGCTTGTGGTCAAGTAATAACTGCCGCACAAATCAGGTTAAGCTACGCTGGCCGTGGATGGGACATCTTTACATACCCCTCCGTGTCTCAGAAAGCACGTTAAGCCGTTGGCCCCAGCTGTCATTCGTAGATCTTTGACAGTCGTTACGGGTCGACAGAAGTCCGAAATTTTGACAACCAGTCTTACCATGGGGTTTCGTATTACCCAGTAACTGGGTTCTGAAGGTCAGTCGCTTCATGTGAAATACTGGTATTCTGCTGCATCCAGTTAGACTATAGAAGCCGTCTACCACTTTGCTTCAAAACCCACGCATCGAATTAAATTTGGCCAATCCACCAACACATCCATTTACACTGAATGCATGAACAGTTTGATTAAATTAAATTATTCAACACCCAACTGAGAGTTGTACTTACTACAAATAAACATTTAATACATTAATTAGAGTTATTCCGGTCTGATCCCTGAACGCCCCTCCACACCCCCCCTTCCTCGATCCCCTGCTTGTTCGTCTTCTGTTTTAATCTCTGTCTTATCCTTAAACCACGAAATTGGCACCCATGATAAAACAAGCGCGATCGCACACAGCTCGGGGCACCAGAAAGTATTTGGACAAAACATTTGTATTGCCGTGGCCTCAAATCACATCGAGCATGCATGAGACATAAAAAAAAATCTTTATTTAATTTTGTAAATCATGAAACTTTCATTTTCTCTTGACTGTACTTACCTGTCAAAAAGAGTCAACCTACATAATGTGGATAAGACAGAGATTAAAACAGAAGACCTACTAGTAGGAATTCGAGAAGGGGGGGGGATGTGGAGGGGGTTTCAGGGGATCGGACTGGAATAAAACATTAGTTATGTAATGTAATGTAATAAAAATTAATTCATGTTAGACTTAGTGAAATTTGCTCGATATTGCCCAGACCGTAATCTGGCCTCGAAATAGACAGATTTGCGTTAGAACGAAGTAAATTGTTCTTCGAGGGTTACCACGTTCAAAATGTAGTTAGGATATCCGAAAAGTATGGGTTCTAGATATTAAAGAATCGTCAGGACTTTTTTAGTATTATAATATGCTGGAGATATTGTAAGTTTCTTCGGGCATTACGTTGAGAATAAGTAATGGTGAAGTAAAAATCTGGTCAAGTGCGAGTTGGACTCGCACACCGGGGGTTTCGTACAAAAATGTAAACTCAAACTCAAAGCATTTATTTCAATTAAACCTTGTACAGGCACTTTTGAATTGTCAAAATTAAAATAGTCCGTCAGTTAGTCAGAAAGTTGAAGCTAGTTGCCCATTCCAAAACGTAGATCTCTATGGAGAAGAACGGGCGAGAAACTCCATGGACACTCTTTTAAATCAAGATATTACAAATCGTGGGTACATTATTATTGTTGCTTCTATATGTGAGAACAATGTAAAAAAAAAACACAAATGAAGAAACATTTCAAAATATAAGATTAAAAATAAGCCTTGGCAGTTAAGAGATGACCAGTCTCAACCGACGGCGCCCATTCACGAACATGATGCGGCACCATCTAGCTCAACCATTTTGTAACTAAAAATGTACGGTTTTCGGATTTTTTTCCTACTTGTGCTATATGACATTGGTTCTTGCCAAATTTCATGTTTCTAGGTTAACGGGAAGTACCCTATAGGTTTTGATTTCGGAACATAAACGCCCGTATCTTTTGATTGCGTTGACTTAGAAGTTTGATTTTTTCCACTACTTCACTAATTTGATATACATTTTTGATAACTTCACGAGACTGACGAACAGACGGACAACGATGTCATGTTATAAGGCGCTTTGCAGATGGAGCAACTTCAATTGAGGCAACTATCAACTTTTTAAAATTTTCCTTTAAAAGTTGCCAGTTGCTACAACCAAATAGCCTAAGATGTATGTAATCAGCTAGTTGCTGCAATAGTTGCTCCATGTGCAAAGCGCCTTAGGGTTCCGTTTTTCCTTTTTAGGTACGGATCCCTAAAAAGTGGAGTGTTAAATATTATCATTGAAAGTTTTATATTAAGATGGCATAACATACATAAACTCACATCGCCTTCCCATGAAGATTGGCAGAAACTACAGAACGCCACCTGCACACACACACACACACACATACACATTCTTTACATACCTACTCCTTTTGCCTCATTTACGTCCATACATCTTAAAGCCAATTCCCGTAGTTAAAAACGTTCAAAATCTACCGACATAGCCCGAAGAATTGCCAAACTTATGTGGCAGTGGGCAATGCAAATTGCTCGCAGAACAGATGGCCGATGGGGCCGAAAGGTTCTAGAGTGGCGACCGCGTACCGGAAGACGTAGCGTTGGAAGGCCTCCCACAAGTTGGTCCGACGACCTTGTGAAGACAGCAGGGACCCGTTGGATGCGAGAACCGGTCGAAGTGGAGGTGCTTGGGGGAGGCCTATGTCCAGCAGTAGACATCTTTTGGCTGAAATGATGATGATGATGAAGGATATAATGGCCGTGGATAGAAAAAATCAAAAGGCCCAATTTACTAGATGTTAGTTTAGTACGCACATTATGAAGGTACATTAATAAAGCGCAAAACATAACTCTCTAGGCTGACCTAGAAGAAAAAACATTTTTTTAATCATTTATGTAGGTACGCATATATTATAAACAAACAAGATAAAAGAACAGAAAAATGTATACAAAGGTACAAACTTAAGTTTCTTCAATCAAATTATCCCCTCAGTCAATTCTAGTCAAAAGAAACCCACGTTAAACCCCTTATTTGTGTCCAAATTACAAAGGTTAACGTTAAATAAAAACAAATGGCTCCACATACACGTGTATAACACCATGAATTTATGTTATTACATCGTAGACTTTCACTTATCTCTAAAGGAGGAAAAACGTAAAAAATCTCCATGTTAAACCATAAACAATATTATGTGCTCCTTTCATTACACCTTTAAGAGTAATCCGCGGAGTCTGAGAGACCTACAGGAGTTTCAAAGCCGAGAAATAACGATAAGGTTCATTTTCTGTAGTATGGTAGTTAAGGTACGTGTATGTGTTAAAGCAGAGGCTGTCAACCTTTATTAGTCCAGGAGCTGGATTAAACAATACTAAAACCGTCTAAAACAATCTGAAATAACGTTTATTTTAAGCATAAAAAAAATTCTTTAAAATATTCAACATATTGGTTAAATTGATAGTAAAACTAATAGAAATAAAAAAAATTAAAGTACATGAAAATTAAAACATTTCGCATGTCACAGGTTTAGAGCCTCTGGCCTAAAGCTTCACTTACGTATATTATATAGCTTATCGTAAAGATAATGTTACTTTAACAAGAAAATAAGCTGTTGCGTTGTTATTTTTTATTAAAATCCCGATGTAAAGCTTCTTACCTCCACATGTGTGTATAATCATACATTTCAACATACTTTTTTTTAATGACTACTCGTAATGTGGGTTTTCATTGCAACATTTTCATTCAAACGTGAAGATTTCTGATCAGGATTATCTTCAGTGAAAATTCCATTGCGAAAACGCGTGCGAAAAACAAGTTATTAACCGTCAAAGATTACGTTTTTTGCAAATAATATGTTTGTAAAGTATTGGTTTAACGTCATTTTATATTATAATTAGCTTCTGCCCGCGACTTCATCTGCGTGAAAAACATCTTATGACACTCTGCAATAGTGTACATTTGTATCAGTAAAATAATTTTGTAGTGCGATCAGTGCTTCAAGAGATTATTTATAATATTTGTATATAAAAAAAATTACATCTTTATAAATAACATAGAAATGATAAAATATTATAGATAGAAGATATAATTGTAATCGATGAATTTAATCCTCTTCATTCTCAAAGTCGCGACAAATGTTAAAACGACAGTACGATATGTCGACCATCGGTGGTGAGACAGCACATCAGCTCGATGTACGGACGCCAGCACATCAACCTACCCGAAACTGTCAAATTTTCCCAATCAACTTTGAACTTTATGCTTTAGCGATAAAGTTGAAAATTTATTAAAGAAATTTGACAGATCGTAGTAGCTCGGTGTGCGGGCGTTTGTACGTTAGTGGTACTGATTGTTTTCACGACAAACGACGACGAAACTTATGATCGACTAACGATAATTCACTATGACCACTTAACGATTCCTTACTTCGAAACCACGTCAATTCCTTACATCTGCTGTGTATTCTCTATGACACTGGCGTGGTTTAAACTGTCTAAATACATGTTGTCCGTACGGTTGACATTTCGATTGCTTGCCGTAAACAAGACACGATATTGAAGTGATTTGCACGTGGTAAGATTTCGCGAGGAATAATACAGAATTGGGGCCCTGATGGCTAATTAACAACACTGCATTCTCATCAAATAGCCACCATATTTTTCCAACAATCCCGTATAAACAAAAACGCATCAAAACATGAAAGGTCAGTTTGAACGTTACATGAACTCTACAAGTTGTGTTTATTTTGTAAAAAGTAACGCAAACCGTCCAGTTGAGAGGAATGGCAAGCTTCAACTTCGAAACAAAAATATTTGTGTTTCGCAAATGTGCCTTGTTTTTATTTGTTAAGTAAAAGTTAAGTTTGACTTCGCGTTGTTCAATTCTGTTTGTTCTTTTTAAAACATTTGAGCGGAGATTAACATAGATTTTTAACTTATTTTATTTTTGATCTGTGTTGTTCGGGCTTATTACTTAAAAAAAAGAAAAAATGTTATTTTCAAAATAGTTGGGCAAACGTTATCTAAAACTATTCCAAATTTCAAGTTTATAGCATTACTAGTTCTTGAGATATCCAGCTGTGACAGACAGACAGAGTCTCACCATAAGCCTTATGGTGAGACTCTGTCTAACGGAAACGGACTCTGTAAACGGAACCCTTATGGCATAAGGGTTCCGTTTTACCATTTTGGTACGGAACCCTACAAAGTAACATAAAGAAAAATGAAACAGAAAGTCCTATACGAGGCCAAAAGGCTCCTATCTCAGCATGATACTGCGACATTTAAAAAATATATGTCGCAGCGCTGGTATTCTGATAGGGCCCGCTGTGATGTCACGGGCAGTTACAGAAACAAATAAATAATAAAATAGGAGTTATTCGGGTCGATTCTGTTATAATTTCTGTCATATCTACTATAAACTTTCTCATTCCGGTCTGGTACCCTTTTTCTTAGATAATATATGTAAAATATTAGCAAATAAAATGAAATATAAATTTTTAATCCCAGACGTAACCAAGGCGAGCCTATTGTCGCTAACCGGGAACAAAGCCAGACTCCAGACTACTTTGAAATTCCAGATGAAAAAACTCATTCAGCATGAATTAATTTAGTACTCTTATTTTAAAGTTATGGTAAAGTAAACCTATCCTTCTATGCCTCAAAATCGTAGGGAACCTATCCTGAATGTATGATTGCGTCAACACAGTTGATTCGAGCGTGGGATCTGAACAAATTTGCGGATAGAGCTACCCGCTTAATGTGTCCACAGCACTTTTTTTAATTGCTTTCCTATGACAAATATTCTGTTTTTTGGTGTGTTATATTGGTTTTGAGATAGTTTGGTGATGAGAGGAAAAGCCTATATTGGGTTGATATAATGATATTCATATTTATTAAAAACAATAAAATAATATTGGTAGCTTTACATTATATAAAGTTACCAATCTGTCATATTATGACAGAAGCAGCTTACTGGAGTGGAAGAGAGTAAAGCCCTCCCGGCTTTGCCCTGCAGTAGTAGTAGTCAAAGGCTAATAATAATGATCACACTAATATTATAAAAGCGAAAGTTTGTGTGTGTGTGTGTGTTAATATGTTTGTTACTTCTTCACGCTCAAACGGCTGGACCAATTTTGATAAAATTTTGTATGGAGGTAGCTGACATCCTGGATTAACATGTAGGCTTTTCATCCCGATATTCCCACGAAATCGAAAGTTATGCGGGTGAAACTGTGGAACGCAGCTAGTAATATTATAGGAGATAATAATATTACTTAAGGACTGACGAAATCTGAAACATTTAATATATTGTTCTTATAATCTGTATAGTACCAACATACATGTTATAAAGAGCATTACAATCATGATCGCTAGGTTTATGCGTATCTTTATATTTCAAATTTTTATTCCTCAATGTTCATGATTGCACCTACCACTGTTTGTCTCTGCATAACCCAAAGGCTGACTGGTAGAAAATGCCTATGGCATTAAGTCCGCCTTTGTACATTTATGTGCTTGAAGTATTAAATAAATAAATACATGTTATAAAGAGCAGTACAATCATGCTAGCTATGAAATGTAATTGTTTATTCTGTAAACAGGATATTGGAAACAGTTAAACACGTCATTTTATAAAATAAAATAAAAATTAGCTAGATGAGTTCGGCATTTCCTATCTGACTATTCTGAGATGAAAGGCCGAAACAAACTCAGAGGTTATACAATCGAATCGTTAAGAAGGAGCATTCTAAATGGCATCTTATGGTAACTTATTATTATTACACTAATCATAATTCATAATCATTTTTTTTTTCATAATCATCTTTGCATTCCGCCATAATGATGTATCACGCATACGTCTGCTCACTAATACGATACGGTATAGTTGTGTGGGGAAACTCTTCCGAAATGGCAAAGATCTTCATCGCCCAAAAAAAATGTATTCGTGCAATATTCAAAATGCAGCGTTCTGACTCATGCAGTACAATATTCGAGTCGCACAATCTATTGACGGCCCCATGCATTTATATTTATGAAACTGCCAGGTTTGTAAGGTCCAATCTTGAACTATTTGAACGGAAAGCTAACACAAATAAAGTCAAATGAGCTTTTGTTACGCCCAAATATTTGAAGCCCACTTTTAGGCCATAATAATATCCCAAAATCCCGAAACACTTCCTTTTCAAATTCCACAAAAAAGTAAGAAGTTCCAAAAATATCCTAACTTCCACATATCACGCCGAAGTGCCGAAAATTGTTCAAAAAACAATTTTATACAAAACCCTCGTTGATTTTTCTACAACGAACTCTTTAGACCCACCCGCTTTTGTTTCACAAAGGAGAAAATGTTCACTTCAGTTGTTTATTTAGGTAATTATCTCGCCACTGCCTAGTTCCGCTCCAATTTGGTTAGGTATTTCAAGCCCCTTTGGCATTCTTTCACCAAACAGTGTAATTCGAATCGGCCTCAGTATCTTCGTTTCATTTAAAGAGAATTTTGTTTATGTTATTTTAAAACGGAATATCTTGGGGCGCTTTCTATGGGTGGCGGATTGGAATGTATTTTTACGTAAAATGTCTTTTATTATATTATTATTAGGTACTAGTAGCGCCCTGCGGTTTCACCCGTATAAGTGTCAATCCCGTGAGAAAATCAGTATAAAAAGTATCATAATAATATGTGTCAACATATCTGTGTGCCATATTTCAACCAAATCCGTTTAGCCGTTTGTGCGTGAAGAAGTAACAAACATACTCACAAACTGTCGCTTTTATAATATTACTGTGATGGAGGTTGAGAGAAAATAAGGCTTTCCGTAAACTCCTAGTGTAATTTACTAACATTACTAAAGAACAATTATTTAAAAGTATTAAGAGACAACTAGAAAATTTAAAAAAAAACAGTGGCACTCCGGGAGTGCCGACAGAAGTGAAAACTTGAACAATTACGTGTGTATTTTGTCAATCGTCTTATAAACAAAACACGCGCGGTACCGGCTACGGTCATCCGTCTTACGAATTTTCGATCAGGTCACGTGTCCTGACGCGAGTTTAACATTTTTTACCCATTACAAAAAAGTGTACAACGCCGCTAAAGAAGGTTTCACTTCAAAAATTCTTCATGTCAAACTAAAATTTTTATTTTTGTTTCAAATAATCTTTGGGGGGACTACAAAGTCTTAGTAAAATTGTTGTAATCACGAAAAAACTTCGAAAAAGAACTGTACCGGTTAACTTTACATACAATAAAACTTCAACCCGTCAAACTCCCAAAAATATTAAGCAGTAAGTTAAAATACATGTGTGCAAACCAAAATATATTAAAACCTAAAATTATAAATCACTAAAGATAAAAATAACTTGAGCTATGGTAATTTTTGAAATATTTTCTTTAGCTTAGCTCAAGTTATTTTTAACTCAAAACACTCGTTTTTTTTATTTCAAACATACATCATGAAAATACCTCCTTTTCAATATAATAAATATTTTATGAAGAGTAAAATGTCACCGACAAATTATTTTAATGTGTAGTGTTGCACATAAATCCTCCATCCGTATAAATTATTATTATGAAGTCACATAAAAATTATTATTTATTTATTTATTTAAACTTCTCGCACAAAAAGGTACAAAGGCGGACTTAATGCCTTAGGCATTCTCTACCAGTCAACCAAGGGTGGTGAAGAGATTGGATGCCAGGTGCTTTGAATAAGAGGAACAATGAAAAAAAAAATCTATTAAAACTAGATACACAAATACATAAATAAGTTATATACACATACATACTATCTACTATAATATATACTTATAATATATATACAAATTCAAGGGACAGAGGTGTTGAGATGACTCTACGCTATTTGTTTTGTAAATAACTCGAACACAAAAACTACTAGTAAAATGTATTATGAGGCTGCCTTTATTATTTCCACACATTAATCACGCTATAATGCTTGGTTTTACAAAGAGAATAGAGTACCCGCATAGTATTACTGTACTTGCCTAAAGTTGTCGTCAACTAAAATTATTACTCGATACAATGAGATAAATCGCAAGAAAAAATATAAACCTATATGAAAAAGTGTGCCATTTGACCGCGACAAGAATCTTCCATTTATGTCATTATTTTTTAAACCATAAAAAGAGCTTTCTATAAAGCTCAAAATGCAATCTTTATTTTAGCACAGATCGAGCTAAGCCGCAGTGCAGACCGAAATACGCCGTAACGCAGACTGAGCTACGTCGTAGCACAGACTACGCTACGCCGTAGCACAGACCGAGCTCCGTGGTAGCGCAGACTGAGCTACGTCGTAGCGCAGACTGAGCTACGTCGTAGCGCAGACTGAGCTACGTCGTAGCGCAGACTGAGCTACGCCGTAGCGCAGAGAGAGCTACGCCATAGCGCAGACCGAGCTACGTCGTAGTACAGACCGAGCTGCACCGTAACACTTGATGTAGCGAGTCAAGCAACATTGTGTAATAAGCGAGTTGTAGAATTAAAAGTAAAAAATTGTTATTGTCATATTTTTTGGTAATGAATAATAGAAAATATATGGGGCAGCGGGATGGCTACTGAGATATTCCAGATGGAAAAACCCAATAACACTGCACGTCGCGAGAATCGAACCCAGGACCTCATGCTTAGTAGTAACGCTTGCAACCACTAAGCCGACGAGGCAGTCATAAATCTTTAGTAAATTGAATGTAAATTGATTACGTCATTACTAACGTAATTAATAGAAGCTATTTATGTGACTGTGTTCAGTCAGGTACTGTTTTAATTGCACGATTTTGAAACAATATCAAATGGTTGGTATTTATTACTAAGTACATTGTAGTTTGATTTGGAATAATTGCTTCGAAGTCCCTTTGTTGTAATGGAAAATGACACGCATGACAATTAGCGCTCCCCAAGGCCGATTTATTTAATTATCAATCACCAAACGAATTAAAATAGAGGCTTTGGTTTATCAACTATACAAACAGGCCCACTGCTCATAAAAAATTAAAGGAAAACATCGTGGTAAAACCGGCATGTCCTAGAACCAAAAATTCAAGGTCATGTGACATTTACCAAAACACGCTGGGCCCACGTGGTGGATTACGGCCCACTCCCTCTCATCTAGAGGAGGCCTGTGTCCCAGCAGTGGGATCATTATAGACTGATTATTCATATGTATGTGTAGTTTTTTTTTTCTATTTATAGAGAAGTCACCAAAATCGCAACAGTCAGACGATTTGGTGATCACACATGTTAGTAGACAGGTAAACATTGTTCCGTTATTTTTCTAACCTCTATGGATTGCCTAGACATTAACCTCCTTTCTAATAAACGTTATATAGCGTCTTCATATATACACAACGCTTTGTCTTCTTCTTTCGAAAGTCAAATTACTGACGACTGAAAGAGAGAAATTGGTATTTAACTTTTTTTTTTTATTAGAAGTGGATTGCTCTTGACTCTAATCTAGGTCAGAGATGACACAGATAAAGTCTACGATGGAGTCTATATAATACATTTATTAGTAAGGGGGTAAATCATTACCAAGGAAGGTATTTATTCTTCAAAAAACGGATTCCATTTTGAATCCGGAAGATTTTAACTCTTTTGTTCATGCCTTCTAAAAATCAGTCACCACAGATTTTATTTTAAAAACATAATTTCAAGCTACTTGGACCTACATTTTAATCATCAGTTAGTATAACACCCTGTACATACGTAAAGGGTGATAATATTCACGAGGGACATAGAACGTAATTAGGGGTGCGTAATTTACAATCTGATTAGCATTCCGTCGCATTATGGGGTTAAAAATGTATTTTTATGTTCAACGTATGCTTTTATAGGGCAGATTGTGTTAAAAATAGGTTTTTATACATTTTGGGTTACGGTTTTTTTGCGAGCGTAATGATTGTATTATTTGATGAGGTTTTAACATGGGTATAGAATTTCAGTTTCTTCGTTTATGGAAATAGTTAATAATAACTATTGCCGGTTCCCCAGCTAAAAGGTATGTGCCCCAATTCTGTTTTATTCCCCGCGAAATTATACCACGTGCAATCTACGTCAATATCGTGTCTTGTTAACGACAAGGAATCGAAATGTCAATCGTACGGACAACATGTATTTTGACAATTCAAACCACGCCATTGTGTCATAGAGTATACGTTATTAGCAGATGTCGTGAGGGGGTTTTCTGAAATGACGTTCGCTAGGTGGCAGCACTGACACGTCAGGTCCAGGCATCTGTCAAAGAGCCTATATTTTCTTTAGTCATGACTGAATGATGAACGAATGAATGAATCGAATGATGAACGTCATCATATATTTTATATTGGAAGACCTCTTGTCACAGTGGTGCCAACTGGTGTCGTAAATTTTCACGAAAACCCTCATTGAATTAGTTTCGACGTAAGGAATCGTTAAGTGGTAGTAGTGAATTATGATGATGATGACAATCGAATAATAATAAGAATTGCATATACTCGTAAAAGCAAATGCTTACGGTGCCGAAACGTGGACACTGACAATCAGGCTGATCATCAAATTAAATCTGCGCGCTATGGAGCAAGCTATGCTCGCAGTTTCTTTGGTGGATAAAAACAGAAGTGAAATTATCCGGATAAGAACCGGAGTTATCGACATAGCTTGCAGAGTAAAAGCAAACTGAAATGGATGCGAGAAGCACAGAACTGGTCGAAGTGGAGGTCCTTGGGGGAGGCCTATGTCCAGCAGTGGACGTCTTTCGGCTGAAATGTTGAATCCAATAAACCGACAGATATAGCTTGCAGAGTAAGCAAGCTGAAGTGGCAGTGGGCTGGCCATGTTTATCGAAGGATTGATGGCTGGTGGAGCAGATGAGTCCTACTACTACATACGAAGCATGAGACGCCCCGTAGCTAGATAGATCGACGACCTTAAGTGGCTGGGACAGACTGGATGAGACACGTGGAGGACAGGGTATTGTGGCGCAGCTTGAGAGCGGTTTTAAAGCTCCTTCAAACAGGCGCGACACGCTATATAATCGCGCGCGACACAAAGGCACCGCTCGTTGCGCGACTTGCGGTGCCTTTGTGTCGCGCGTGATTATATCGCATGTCGCGCCTGTTTGTTGGAGCCTTTATGTCCAGCAGTGGACTGCGATTAACTGAGTTGATAAAAATAAAAAGTTATCGCTACACACACAAGTCATTGAAGGACACTGAACGAGACACAATAGAGGTTTTATTGGTACTACGTCTGGGCGTTGAGTGTCCCGCAATGTTAATTAGTTTCTCTATCTAAATTAGACACACTAGTAAATCCCACCGTACAAACTTGGGTGAAATGAACTGTAATTACACGTGTCGCGGGCTTCACGATGAGATTTTTACAGCGTAGACCGACAAATGCTATGGATTGATTGACACTATTGTGCTCACTTCACGTAATATTTCACGGTAAGATTTTAAATAAAAAAGGCATTACTTCTGTCTAAGTTATAACCACTACTTATCCCATACATTTTATATCCACCATACTTTATCCCACTATAAGCCGACCCCATAACTTCATAAGCTTTATCACTTTGTCGCTTTAAAAATTTACCCACGATTAAAATTTCCGGCTCTTTTGTTAAAAAATATAACCCCTTGACAACATGAAAAAGCATTAAGTGACTTAACGAGCCGGTTAACAAAATGAATCCTACTAACACAAAGTACACTACACTACACTACATCCTTTATTCATGAGTTGCGTTACCATAAACAGTAGCACATGTCCTTTCCCATAACTTGAGTGGCTCATTATTTAGAATGGCGGCCGCTTGTAAATACAGATTATACACAATGGGATGGAAACGTATGTTGACATTTGGCCTGCGAACTGAAGTGGTCGTAGACAATAATAATATTAATTGGGATTATTATCTGTGAGTTATTTTTTTTACCCTTTTTAACTGTGAGTATTAATTATAAATGCTCACTCGAAATGCTTTCTTAAATCATCATAATTTTCCCGCTCTTAACCGAATTTATTTGGAGTATTATTCGTCGACTAATAGAGAAGTTATGATATATGGCACTGAAACGTGGTCGCTCACAATGGGCCTTATTAGAAGGCTAAAGTCACCCAAAGGGCAATAGAGAGGGCCATGCTTGGAGTTTCTCTGCGTGATCGGATCAGAAATGAGGAGATCCGCAGGAGAACTAAGGTAACCGACATAGCCCGAAGAATTACCAAACTTAAATGGCAGTGGGCAGGGCAAATTGTTCGCAGAACAGATGATCCGAAAGGTTCTGGAGTGGCGACTGCCTACCGGAAGACGTAGCGTTGGAAGACGTCCCACAAGGTGGTCCGACGACCTTGTGAAGGCCGCAGGAACCCGTTGGATGCGAGAAGCACAGAACAGGTCGAAGTGGAGGTGCTTGGGGGAGGGCTATGTTCAGCACTGGACGTCTTTAGGCTGAAATGATGATGATGAATAGAGAACTACGGAAGAAAAAGACTTGTTTCACCTACCCCAAATAAATTGGGATAAGCCGGTCGCTTCTGTAAAAATCTCACTGTGAAAACTTAGGTGATGTGAATTTGTTTTTGCTAGGAATTGACACTATTGACTCACTCCACGCTCACTTCACCTAAGTTTTCACGGTGAGATTTTTACAGAATAGCACCGAAGGACAGATGATGACGATGATAATTTCTCTATCAGTCATCATCTCAGTAGTCACCCCCTTTCTCACCATATCATCATTCACACATTCCATCTATCGTTTCTTTGGTCTTTTTTTTTTTCTTATAATGGGAAATCATCAAATGACCCCTCCCACTCTGGGTGGAGCGGAAGGGAGTGTCAGACTGTTACTGACTAACCCACCCATGTTCCTTCCTTAGCCCTTTATGTTCCGGGCCAGCGGTAACCCTTTCGGACAATCCCGCTGGCCCGGCACGCTTTGGCCCTGACGGGCCCCTTCGAATGATGCTGACATCTCTTTGAGGCGCGCGTGGAACACGTACGCGCTGTCCGGCACGGGCCTGGTCCTGATTACTCATACCCATTACTCTCCGCCCGCAGGCCCGCACTTACGGTGCCCGGGAGCCGTCGCCCGGAGCGTCTCCCGCGGCGTGTTTCTTTGGTCTTCGCCTACTCTTTTATCATTTCTTTTATATATAGAAACAAATGACGACTTCATTAGGGTATGCAGAAACCATATAGAACATCACCTATTATTGTAATAAATTAACTGCCCCATTGGTCTCGTAGTCGTAAGCGCAGCTGCTGAGCGTGGGGTCCTGGCTTTGATTCCCGGATAGGGAAAGTGTTATTGAGTTTTTCCATTAGGAATTTCTTAGTAACAGCCCGGAGTTTGGAAGTTGGCGGTGTGATACCCCCGTGCCTCGGAAATCACGTTAAGCCGTTGGTCCTGCGCCTGATCTCTCTCCGGTCGTGTGGGATTGCCGTCCCATCGGACTATGAGAGTGAGGGAAGAGGGAGTGCACCTGCGTGCACTCTTGTGCACTATAATATCTCCCGCGCCGAAGGCTAGTTTCCGTTGAGATTGGCCGCCGTGGCCGAAATACGGTCTGGAGGACTGTTATTTATTATTTATTTTAAAAAGTATTATTATTTAATTTTTATTTGATTTAGGCTTGATTTTTCAATAGTCAGTTAATTTTTATCTGAGGAATTAATACTGCAGTTTGACAGCTTTGGTATAGAAAATTGTCATACTGTCATATTTATTCTTCATTTAAAAGTTATCTGACAATTAAAAAATCAGCCCTCAGTCTAAAATTGTTTGATAAATTAAATCAGTTATTACATGTGGGAAGAAGAAGGTTACGCATGGACCTACTCGTTCTTCTTAGATCCCCTCTAGAGAAAAATCGGCTATTATTTAGCGGTCCGCTCTAAGTGTTTTTTTTGCGAAGCGTCTCTAATGGGGAGGCGAAAAGTTGAGTTTTATGAGTAGTTAATGAAAATGGCGCAGCGTAATGGGAAGTACGCCATACAGCGTAGTTTTAATTACAACTTTTTTATATATTGGACCACTCGTCATATCTTCCTCTAAGAAAAACAGCCAACAGTCAACAATGATATAGATTTTAGAAGCATAGACAAAAAAACTTTTTATGTTTTTCCCATAGATGGAGACAAATCGAGATGAGTGACAGTGCAGGATCAATTTTTTTTTTTTTTTGGAAAACTTTATGAAATAGTTTAGATTATCGGACAAGAAAAGATATGCTATGTGTCAATATCATCCTAATTTGTGGAAACCCAATCCTTCATAATCATTATAATTCGGTAGTTTTATCCAGTGTAAATCGACTCCCTTCCCTTTTGAACGTCCGTGCTTCACACAGGACATTTATCTTGTCAACCCACACACAACTGTTATGAAATTAAGAGGGTCCGTTTGTCACATCCAGTCGCAAATTGATTTAAGTTATCCTTAATGCTCCATTGTTATTACACTTTATGACAATTTGACGTTTATATTATCTGTTACATTACGGTAACGGTTATTGTAAATAGGATTGTCGATTGGCTAGAAGTGTCTGTTCCTATTATTAACTGATCGTTACCGGTAATCAAGTCGTGTGGATCTTTACCTAGAGCTCGAAGCTTAGTTTTGTAGGTATTTTGGATATCGGGATAACGGTTAGTCTTTATAATTGAGCTCCTTAAGTTCTGAGTTGAGCTGCACGATTACTGACAAATGCGTGCACTGACTGGACAGATCCACTCAATCTGTATGGTTCTTTCCTCAAAAGACCATTTCAGACACCAATAGAATAGAATAGAATAGAATACTCTTTATTATGTACACCATATAAATTACAGACATAAATATAGAAACTGTACAAAGGGTGACACAATGGGCGGTCTTATCGCTAAGAGCGATCTTTTAAAGACAACCTTAGGATGGATTTGAAAAGGGGAAGGACAGACAAATACTGTAGGCAGTCCGTGGTGTACCATTTACATAATACAATAAATACACACATAAAGTATAATATACTAATCTAAATAAATATATAAACATACATATAAATATATCCATATAAAAATAAACATGAAACGGAGCAAAGAAAAAAATAATGATGATGTTTAAGGAGAGAGGAAGTGCTGTTTTACCATAATTTACAATCTACATGGTCTTCGATAATCTGACGGGATTATGTCTGGATTTTAAAAGGGACTGTGACATCCCAAGCCTCTTTTGACCTTTCTTCTTAGAGTAGTCAGGAAACGACGACCTCATCTAGTTTTTAAAATATGGTTGACGTGGTAAAGTGTTCGTACAAACCTACTTACAGAAATAAAACCATTATTTTATCATTTATAAAAATGGCTTGCATCAGCAACTACATATTTTGAATTTTCATGTGTGACAATGAAGTGTGTAACTCACTTTCCACACACATTTTTAAGGCACAATTTGAAAACCTCAGCTCAGTACTAAACAGTTTTTGTGGTAAACAAAGACTGTATTAGTTATTATTATTTTCTTCATTGTTTCATGTCAGCTGTCTTCCATCATAATATATTGTCTACTACTGAATCACAGATGACTGTATGAAATTGCTCAAAATGTAAATTATATTTAGCTATAATTTTTCCCGTCCTATCACCAATTCACTGGAGCCAACCTATATACTAATAAATTTTGTTTATTTGTTTGAGCGCGCTAATCTCTGGAACTGCCAGTCGGATTTGAAAAATTCTTTTTGCATTTGATAGCCCAAATCCAAATTTAACATCACGCTAGGACCTTTAGGCGCCGAGCAAAAATAATAGCGCGGGCAGGCGATGCGATGTAATGGAATGGGTCGAGTAACAAGAAATTTTACTCGGACAGAAGCTAGTAAATGATATAGCAAAAGTGTGACTTAATTGGCACAACTGACCCAACCACGAAGTACTAGCCGAATTACCACATTGGCCACAAATTATTGGCAACCAGGGATTTAATATGTCGGTCACGCACTTTGTTAGAACAAACATTATAATATTTCAGCAGCACAAATAGTTGTGATATTTCTTGAAAATGCCACGCAAACGAATTACTACCTTGTCTTTGCCACATGAAAGTTGAATTTTGAGTGTGATCGGAAAGTTTTCGTTACAGAAAACTTGTATACAAAGTGTGATACTAAAATGTTACACAAACGAATATTTAATTTCCAAAGGCAAAAGGCACACAGAACTGGGGGCTTACTTTTGTTTAGTACAGCCGTAATTAATGTGTTTTTACTTCCCACTTGTTTTCCGTTTCGGGGCAGTTCTAAGTACCCACCTAGTTTTAGAGTAAAATGTTTATAGGATAAACTACATATGTAACCTTTACTAAACACTTTTATAGCTAAAAGAAACTACTTCAGTTAACCAACGAACTTTTTTATCGTACGTGTTATTCGATATTTTCTTCTTTCTTTGTAGTCAATGGATAATTATATTTAATTTTAAAAGAAAGTTTCACACACACTGATTTTAGTTTCAATATGTCAAAAACACCTCAATTCAATATGGAAAAATGTAGAGAAATTATTCCCTACATTTTTTACAATTTTTTCAAATTGCGACAAAATTTTGAACGTGTTTAATTAAATACAAGAATTGGCCTTCTGAACAAATCCCATCCCTACAACTCAACACTGCTCAATGTTCATACAGTAGACAGCAGTGTCCTCACTGATCAATCATCAGTGACGTACCAATCTATAACTATGACATGATCAATCATAATGCCAATAACGGATACTTTATTAATTTTTCTACTATCGGGTAAACGATATTTTTTCCATAAATAATGGAAGCTTCCGATATTTAGCCATTTTTGCGAAGTCAGTTTATGTTGGATGAAATATGCTCTTTGATATAAGGTAAAAAAAGAAAATTTCAATTGCTCCTCACTACAAGGAGTACTTACCTTTTAAATAACTAGCTCCTGTCCGTGATTTCATGGGCGTACCCAGGGGGGGGGGCAGGGGAGGGCAGCTGCCTCCCCCTGGAAATCTCGCAGAACATGTATAAACTCCCCTAATTACTAATTAAAGTGTAAACGGGTCCTTATGCTCTAACTTTTAAATAAACCGCGCAGTAGACACTGACAAAATGCACGATGCAATTGCCAAAAAACCGCGCGCGACTATGGCGGACGTACATTACCAAATCTAGCCGAGCGTTCGAACGCTCGGCTGTATTCGGTAATCTTAGATAAGGACTTGCGAGCGAGTCAGCAATGCCTTATTCCACGGCTATTTGAAAGATCATTCAGTACACTCAGACGTGTGAAAACGTGGCTGAGATCAACAATGATTGAAGACTGGTTAAATGGACTTTGTTTGCTCAGTGTACATAAAAACCTTGTAAACAGTAAGGGCAATTCTTTCACGGAAGACGTTATAAACCGTTTTGCAGAAGATCCTCGAAAATTACTTTTAAAGTAGAAGTGATTTAAATAAAATAAAAATGCATGATGCATGCATAGTCAAATTTACTTTTATTTATTTAACTACCTATAAAGCAGGATCATTTGCGGCTGTTTGCCCTACACACTACACTAATTACACCTAATGATTCATGTAGGTGTGTTTGTGTAGTCTGTATGACAAAACAGCCGCGGACCCTCCGAACTAAAAAATCTGACTTGCCCCCTGCTACGCCAGAAGCTGGGAACGCCCATGCGTGATTTGGTAAATTTTGGCTCTCGACCCTGCCCGAGCCTGCGCTAATAAATGAAATAAAAAAAATCTTTATTTAAAATGTGACAATATTGTTAAAATCCGACTCAACAAAAAGCATTCAAATCCGACTGGTAGTTCCTGAGATTAGCGCGCTCAAACAAAAAAAACAAAACTCTTCAGCTTTATTATTAGTATTAGTATAGATAATTTAAAGAAAGAAAGAAAGAAAAATTATTTATTTTGCACAACAAAAACGCGCTTTGCAAATAAAAATAAACAAATTAAAAAAAGACATAAAATATACACATACAACGTAGTCTTTCGATAAGCAAAAGCCTTTCGATCGCTACTTACAAAAATTTAAATGTTACAAGATATTTTCCGGAACAAAAAATTTGCTTATAATAAAAGCCCGCTTCAATTTACTTATTGAAAATCATTCTGGCAGAAATAACCATAAAATAATTTATGGCTTGCAATAACAACTTTTTATAAGGGCTTACAAATAATCCATCCAATATTGATCAAACATTTTATAATTTAGTACAACTAAATAATAAAAAAAGGGTATTTAGAGGCTGATTTATATTGATACTGTAATTCAATCTAGCGCTAGAATCCACTAAAGATTCGAAAACATGTGACATCCACCATCCCGCAGTGGGCCTGCGTAGTGAGTTATGGCCACAAGTACGGCCCTCTCTCTCTTGGATAGAGGAGGCCAGTGCCCCAGCCTTAAGAACATCATAGGTTGATTATGTTTCACTCTGCCTAACCCTTCCGTAAAACAGGCGTGATGTTATGTTAGAATCCAGCAACACTGGATGGGTATGACAAATGCAAACACTTTACAGTACCCGGCGATAAATATTGCACATCGACCTTTGGAAAGAGACAATCGGCTAATTTCGGCTTCGTAGAGCGTTATCTCTGTCGCACGAAATACAAACAGTCGATATCTATTAGGAGCTGTTAAAACAATTATGATTTGCTTCTTTTGATAATTATTTTTATTCTTTGTATAAAATGGTTTTGTGTAAAAAGGTCGATGTGCAATATTTATCGCCGGGTACTGTAATTCAGTGTAACCAGTAGTGTTGAGACCGCTCCTCTCAACATCAGCACGCGCTGGCGGCAGTGAACGAGGATTGCGGGGACAGTGCGGAGTCAGCCGGCCGACCCCCGCACCACACCAGTCAAGATAGTCAGCTGCTGCTCGCTTCCACGCACGGCTGCGTGAGTTAATTTTCTTGTTTACATTTTAAACTGACCTTTCACCATTGTAGCTTCATTTCTCTACTTATTTATTTATACTATATAAAGCTCGATTACCACTCACTGACTCACTCACTGACATAATTGTTCTCCCAGATGGTGAAGGGGGAGGTGGGTATATTTTTACAGATTCGTATAGAAGTAACTCTCACGAGTATGGGAAAAATCCCAAACCTCCCCTTTTCCACCCCACTCTCCCCCCTCCCTATCGTATCTCGGAAACTAAGAGTCCCGTGTTTTGTTGTTTTACGGATTCGTATAGAGGAGGCTCGGAAAAGTAAAATCCATTTTTCAAAGTTGCCCCCCTTGCCCCCCTTCTCCCCCCCTCTAGGTAGATCTCGGAAGTTAAGAGACTTGGAGCATTTTTTTTTTCAGATTCATATCAAGGGGCCCAGAGTTGGTCAAAATCATTTTTCAAAACTCCCCCCTCTCCCCCCATCGTAAGAAATACTCCTCAAAAACACGACCCCGCGAGCTGCTTGCAGCTCGCGCAACGCCCAAATACTTTTTACAAGGGTAAGAAATACTCCTCAAAAACACGACCCCGCGAGCTGCTTGCAGCTCGCGCAACGCCCAAATACTAGTCTTATATATAAAATTCAAAGTCCTGAGTGACTGATATATCAACGCCTAAACCGCTGGTCCTAGAGACATGAAATTCGGAGGTTCTGTTCTTTGTAAAGAGTATGTATCCACTAGGAAAGGGTTTTGCGAAATTCCACCCCTGAGGGTGAATGGGGGAGGGTGAAATTTCACGTGGACGCGCAGAAGCTAGTACCTACTTACATGTTCTACAGACCACTCAACTTTCATTTTGCTCCACCACGACCTATCGTCACGTCTAAATAGGTATCTAGCGCTAGATTTGATAAGAAGAGCCGAGTACAAATCACACTAACATTATAAAGGCGAAAGTTTGTGAGTGTGTTTGTATGTTTGTTACTTATTCACGCACAAACGGCTGAACAGATTTGGATGAAATTTGGCAAACAGATAGTTTATAACCAGGATTAACACATAGATTTTTTTTATCCAGATATTCCCACGAGATCGACACTTATGCGGGTGAAACCGCATGGGGGCGCAGTTAGTTGTAAAATACGAGTACATATACACGTTTGATAGACGAATCTTGTAAACTATGAAACAATTTATCATCATTTAATTTCAGCCAAAATACGTCCCACTACTCAACAGTAGTGGGACACATATTTTGGCTGAAATTTGGCCTATATCCAACGATATAGGCTTCCCCTAATAGTAGCCACATCGACCGATCCTGTAGTTTAGCTTCCAGCGAATTTTCGCGACCTTCACAAGGTCGACGATCCGGGGCGCTTTCCGTTACGCGGTCACCACTCCAGAACCGTTCGGCCCCATTAACCGGATAAAACAATCACCTATATAGGATTTATGTTTTCCTTAAACAGAACCGCCTATAATACCGTCTATACCAATTTTTATAGATCCAATTCTGTATCATCTGTCTGAGCCCTTAATAAAGATAACGGTTTCATTTTGCTAATGCAAAGGTATCAATCAAACGTCGTGATCCATTACCACCCGAATTATTGCGTAAACTTGACCCACTTTTATTATTATTTTAGTAAGAATAATTATTTTTATATTGCCTTTCGTTGTATTTTTTGTATGAGTAGGTAACGAGGAAGTAACAGAAAATAGTATACCTACCTTGATAGATAGATAAAACGTTTATTCAGTGCAACAAAAGACACAATACAGGTATTAAAAACATCAAAAAAGGTAAAAAAAAAAATAACAAAGATTAAAAAGATAAATTGACCCATAGACACCTAGCTTATATACATCTATAACGGTCGATCAATACTGGGCGGTATGTGTCTCGTGGTTGCACTAAATGGGAGTCTAGCTCAGCATATGCCAGGTACCAACAATACCTGACGCTGGTATTCTGCTACATCCCGTTAGTGACACACGGATGTCGAGAAGACACATCAGAGTTTCAGCAAAATGGTACCTACATAGTGCGGGGCGTATATTATAAAGGTGGTAAGTATTTCATAATTCAGCTACTTGTATGATAACTGATGGACGCTGGTGAAAGCGCCGAGCTATCACCAGCGTCCCTCAGTTATCATATTAGCCAATGATGTTCTGCCTAGCCTGATCAAATAATATAAACGAATGAGAAAAACATCACGCAGCGCCAACATAAGCAGATTATAATATATCTTCCTTAAAAAACCTGCTATAACTTCCAAAACTATAATTAATTAATAAATATAACTAGACATTTAAATTAAGGCAATTCATTTAAACATTACGGGAAACGCTCCTGCTACCAGATTAGTTCCTAAATCTTCTATTGTCTGTAAATTTTAATTAAGATTCGCATTTAAATTAGGTTTTACAACAAAAATTTTGTAATAATCTCTTTATGCGTATGGTGGTAAACATAATATTTATTTATGAATGAGGATTATGAATGAATGTTCTTAAACCTTAAATGGCGCGTTGGGGAGTAATAGGAAAATGTAACTTGATGAGGATGAGTATTACTTAGCGACTTCCGCATATGAATTGATAATAATTAGTCTGTAATTATTCTACTTCATGTTGGATATTGAAGAAAAGACATCAAAAAAAAAACATCACTCAATTCGTCTCATGTAAATGGAACAATCATTTTTGAGCACCAAGATTCCTCACCATTGATTTAAAATTTCTATCACCATGCTTGTTCACCACGTTTTGGCGAATTTTGACCATTATATAGCCAAAGGGCCAGGACAAGTGACAATCGCTTTCACAGCGAAGGATTGACATGAGCTTTTCAATAACTTATGTCAATCGAATACATTTTTGACATTCCCACCATCGTGATCTATGATAAAATGTCACTTTGTTTAGGTGCTCAGGTTTCATATGATGCGTTCTGTGAAGTACCTACTTTTAAGATACCTATTTGAAAGGCTATAATATAATATACAAGCTGCACCCCGTGGTTTCACTAGTATACTTCTCGATTCTATGGGAATATCGGGATAAAACGTCCTAATCCAGGCCATGTGTCATGTAAAAATTCATCCAAATCCGTTCACTCATATTAGCATGGCAAAAAACATACAAAAAATCACATCTTTTCTCTTGATAATATCAGTTAATATAAAGTCCCGGACTTATTTCTCAAATTGACTTACACATTGACATGTTTGCGCCAAGTATCTACTTTAAAAATGGCTCTCAAGCACCTTACATTTCATCTCGCGAGCACTACCCGACTACCTCAAGAAGCGGTGCACAGAACTCTTTAAGTTTTACACGAGACTCTCAAATCTTAAGCAGTTCCTCACAGAAAGGAACGTGTGAAAAGAACCTACTTTCGAGTTATAGCACTTATTTTGTCAGTCCGCAAAGGAAATTAATTATGAAAATTTAAAAGTGGATGATATTAGTTTGCAGTAAGATTTTTTTTTCTTAAATTTAAGTTTTCAGAATAGCAACTGTATTTTTGACTTGTTTTGTCAGTGTAGGTACTGTTGACATAATAGCCTATTTGGTGCTTAAATGCAACGTTTATGAATATTTTGATAAGTTGATGGCACAATTGGGAGACAAACATCCACACTATACTACTACTATACATATATTCTTAATCCTTATAATATTATAAATTCGAAAGTAACTCTGTCTGTCTGTATGTTACCTTTTCACGCCTAAACCACTGAACGGATTTCGATAAAATTTGGCAGAGATTGCATCCCGGGGAAGGACATAGGATAGTTTTATCGAGGTACCTCGCAGGCGTGAAAAACGTCACTCCAGCAGGAAATGCAATATATCGAAAACCTGAAGACGCACAAATTATATTTTCAGCGCACATTTTTGCACAAATATAAGCTCTCTGCCCATGCACAATATTTCTCTCTCCGATCATTCATTTCGAATTTTTCTGCTGGAAACACATTACTTCAGCAGGAATCATTTTTCCCGAATTTTTTCCAAAACGACAAAGCGCACAAATGTTTTATTTGGCATCATTCGTTTAGAATTTTTCTGCTGGAAAAACGTTACGTTACTCCAGCAGGAATCGTTTTTTCCGATTTTTTCCAAAACGACAAAGCGCACAAATTTTTTATTTGGCGCACATTTACATCTGATTAAGCACTAATTATACGTTCCACTCATATCACTCTAGGAGCTACTTTCCTGCTGGGGTAACGTACACAGGGTTGCCTTTATCGTCGACGCGTATCGCTCGTGTGTAAGCACACTTAGATGCACGGTTTATTTGTTTGCCACACTCGTATCCATGTGTAGTGTGGCAATGTGTCAAAGTGGAAAATCCCGCTTACATTTTCATACTAAGCGAAGCTAAGTACACGTCGTGTGTAGTTTAGCCGTCATACGGGCCTGTACAGACCGTTTATAGTAATTTTATCTCTGATTTTGCATCTATGTCCAAATCACAGTGATCTTTATTCTCATTCTAAAAAGGTTGTTGTTGTGTTGCTGCCATTGACAAGCCTGTCAAAATCATTGTGATCTTTATTCTCGTTACAATAAGAGTGATATTAGGTCGCTGCTATTCGAGGTAAAATAACTGTAATGGACTGTAGAGCGGGTGCCTTTACTTGACGTTTTAAATAGCAAAAATATATAATTACACGGATTTTCCCACGACAGTAATAGATAAGTATCGTGAGTTTTTTTAACAGACGTATTTTATATAACTACCTGTGACCTAGTATAGAAAAACTCACCGCCACTCCAGTCATACCATTCACGCTATTCCAATGTAACATTAGACCCTCAAAGAAAAACCGTTCTACGAAACCACCCCGGCACATCCATTCTTCCCTTCCGCATCCCGTAAAACTACCCGCTACCTGAAAGGTACACAAGTATCGCCCTAATACGCCTTTGTCGCGTGACAAGGGTCCCGATCGTCAAAAGTGTCAATTTGTCCATCAAGAGAATCCAGGCTGTCGTATGAGTGGTATCCATGTTGCTATGTAAGACGTTTGAGAAATTAATACTCTAGAAGACGTTTTAATATAGAAATAGTTTTTGACCTACCAAAAACATTTCATGTAAAATGTTGCCAAGACGACCACATAAGGTTTACCCTGTGAAAACAGATCTCATGTAGAGCCAAGCTTCTGAATCTACACGGCCTAACTCTACCGACCCTAACTTCACAAATTCTACATATCAGTAAAAATGTATGGCTTCGCCGTTTCGCTACCGTCGTGGAGGTGATGCGAATATTTAGTTTCTGAAGTAACGAAACAGCCAAGGCATATATTTTTACTGATATGCAGAATTTGTGAAGTTAGGATCGGTAGAGTGAGGCCGTGTAGATTCAGAATCTTGGCTCTACGTGATGAATTGATTATTATTAATGTGCCAACTTTCCTTCTAAAGCTCACCACGATCCTCTCCATATATCGTCAGGTAATCCTAGCCAATGCCAGTGACGTTTCACTATCATTGACCTACTTATTTTGTATAGTTTGCTCCTTCATCTCTTTTGCGGTGTACCACAATACCCGCTTTGATGTAACAGAGCTTCAATTTCCGGAAACATTGAGCTTACTGCACACGAAAACAGGTCAATCCCAGGATATATTATCCCCGTACATGTATTTCATTTAGTACAGTCAAACAAACTCTTTATAAAAGAATAGATATATCTTTATTTTGCAATGAAAATAAAAATGGTACACATAAGGGTTTTAGTATAAAGTGGTTCCACATATTTTGCTTACTTATGAGCATGCAAAAATTACCTTAAAATTAAATTACAATAATTACCTATTACTGAGATCATTTCTAATAAAAAAACGACGGGGTGCACTCCGGGAGTGCCAGCAGAAGTGAAAACTTGAAAATTAACGTTGTGTATTTTTGATATTTTGGAATGGTTAGGGAATAATTTTGCACGAATTGCTTTAATTATCAGTATAAAAGTACTATCATTTATGTGGTAGAATACAATATTTATTATCCATGGATGCGCGTGGCTCGCTGTAACATAAACACACACGAACATTCGCGCAAGCGCCCTGCGCCGCCTAAACGAAACAGCAGGCGCAGGCATACATTTTCGCCGCGCCGTAGAAAGAGAGAGATACTTCCTCTCCTACGCCACGCCGGCTGTCTACTCTCCATCCGTCTTACGAATTTTCGATCAGGTCACGTGTCCTGACGCGAGTTTAACATTTTTTATCCATTACAAAAAAAGTGTACAACGCTGCTAAAGAAGTTTTCACTTCAAAAATATTTTACAGCGCTTCTCAAACATAGGACACCGTAAATCGTCTCAAAAAAAAAATAGTAAGTATATATGTGCGTGCTCTGGTCTCCTAAAGGAAGGAGGAAGGAGCACACGTAAAATAACCGTCTTTGTTATTGTGATTTATATTATATATGTGTATCCTTTATTGGAGATCCAAAATAAATAAAGGTTTAAGAACTAGCACTTGGCATCTCGTAGTTCCAGTGTGTAAAAAAGGTCAGGTTAAAGCTGCTTTACGAGTATATCGCTCGTTTAAACCTATAACGGATGTAATGCACACACAACGAAACCGAAAGAACCAAGCCGAGAGAACGAAGCCGAGAGTCACTTGTAGTCCCCGTCATTGTATTTTTTTAGTGGACCATACCTTATTTATTCTTTTTTTTTCTTTTTTTTCCTTACCTTCCTTCAAACTCAACTTGAAATGCCCCCCCCTCCCTCCCTGTGCCGTTGCATGCACCCATAAGCACAACGTTTTGCGCACTACCGCAAACAGCAAATTTTCCCCCGAAAAAAATAGTACATTACTTCAGAGGGAAGAAAGTGACAGTTCCATACCGAGATTATGGCATTTGCGCCACGAGCTTGCGAGGGGCGCAAACCATTTGAGGTATGGAACTGTACTTTATCCTGAGGGATGTATAGTGCTTTTTATTACACCTACGAGGAAAATTATGGACATATAAGTATTGTTGTATCTGCATTTAGATTTTTCCGGCAACAGATTATCAACAATTTCTTTGGCCGTCTCTAATAGTTCTGGCGGTGTGTTAGGGATAACATCATCACTGTCGCTCGAAGTATCCATATTTTACAAAAAACACAAAGATAAATGTGTTTTTGCGAAAATGCGCGGGCTTTTCCATTTTTTATTCGCCCGTTTCTGGAGTAGGCTAAGATCATAAGGTCATGCAGCCACTTCTTCCGTGATTCCACGCGTTTTATATACAAAAATAATTTAGTTTTTAATTTTCTGTATGCACCAAGGAGGTTGGTAACTGGTAAAAAAAAAACTGTATGTGGCCAGTAACAATTTACTTGAAATTTAATTAGTAGACAGTTAAAATCTCTTGGCAGTATGACTGCTGACAAATTAAAAAAAAGAAAAACCGGGTATGTAATGGAATTTCATACATTTTTCCCACCCTTGGGTCGAAAGGATTTTCATACAAACTTCCATACATTGGGATGAAAGGATTTGAAGGGCGGGATAAAGGCGTTTCTTCCCTCTAATTGGTATAATTAGTATGTATTTTCAGAGCAGGTGTGATAAAAAAGTTATTTCCCTGCAATATTTTTTGTGTCATGTTACCTAGCTTGATATACAGAGTATATATTTGACAGCTATGTGCTTGGTTTTTTTACACCCTGCATGTTTGCTTATTTACCACGGAGCAACATACCTAACATCTCTACCTCACGTTTATCTTACGTCTACCTCAAACATCTTATAACACAAATATTTATGATAAAAAAGCACTTCCTCTCTCCTTAAACCTCATCATTATATATTATTTTCTTTGCTCCTGTTTCATGTTTATTTATTATTATATGTATATATTTATTATATTTAGATTAGTATTGTGGGGACTGTGTCTTACGTACCCATCCCTTGCATAGTTTTAAGAATGTAATATTTTTATAGAGGTACTTATTGTAATAATTTTTAGAATATTTCATTTTGTGTTTTTCCCACGAATCACATCTGCAAGCGATTTAAGTTATAGGTACTATTGTATTTCATGATTCTTTACTTTTAGTTAAGGTTCTTCATTGTTCTATTATGTTTAGTTATCTTGTATTGTACCCATTTGCTATTGTTAGTTAAGGTTCATTGTTCTGTTATTTTTAGTTGTCTTGTATTGTACCCATTTGCATTTCTCGTGTTTTATTATTGTACTTTTAAAATGTGCCGCGGCCTTTGTGTAAAATCGTTTTGCCGCTTCCTTTGTTTAGTGAACTGCAGATTTGGAAGAGTTTTGGTTCGGAGCTTCAGTCTGTGCTGAACTACGATCGTGCGAGGTCCTCTCTGACCCCCGATCATATTTTTTACTCGCCGAAGCTCGCCGTAATAGTTTACGGCGAGCTTCGTGTTTCTATTAGTTTTACTCTTCATGTAACATTATTTAATTTTACCTTTTCGTGTCAAGTGTAACTACTAGCTTTAGTTACTTGATATCGTAATAAATTAATCGTTACTATTTACAACTCACTTCTGTTCTATTACATCCGACGCACTGGAGCATAACGCAGCGCCCGCGCCACCCCGACTCACTGGGGACATCTTCGCAGACAGTTCCGACTCACCGTGAACTATGCGGCACCGACGCACTGGAGCATAACGCAGCGCCCGTGCCACCCCGACTCACTGGGGACATCTTCGCAGATAGTTCCGACTCACCGTGAACTATGCGGCACCGACGCACCGGAGCATAACGCAGCGCCCGCGCCACCCCGACTCACTGGGGACATTTTCGCAGACAGTTCCGACTCACCGTGAACTATGCGGCACCGACGCACTGGAGCATAACGCAGCGCCCGCGCCACCCCGACTCACTGGGGACATCTTCGCAGACAGTTCCGACTTACCGTGAACTATACGGCAACCGGTTCCGACTCGCTGGAACCTAAGTTGGCCTGGCAAGCATATTCCTCGCCGTTCTGGTAGTCGAGTTAAATTTCCTGATTACTATCAGCCAGGTGTTTCGTGATCTTTATCACTGGTAGGGGGGTACTGTGGGGACTGTGTCTTACGTACCCATCCCTTGCATAGTTTTAAGAATGTAATATTTTTATAGAGGTACTTATTGTAATAATTTTTAGAATATTTCATTTTGTGTTTTTCCCACGAATCACATCTGCAAGCGATTTAAGTTATAGGTACTATTGTATTTCATGATTCTTTACTTTTAGTTAAGGTTCTTCATTGTTCTATTATGTTTAGTTATCTTGTATTGTACCCATTTGCTATTGTTAGTTAAGGTTCATTGTTCTGTTATTTTTAGTTGTCTTGTATTGTACCCATTTGCATTTCTCGTGTTTTATTATTGTACTTTTAAAATGTGCCGCGGCCTTTGTGTAAAATCGTTTTGCCGCTTCCTTTGTTTAGTGAACTGCAGATTTGGAAGAGTTTTGGTTCGGAGCTTCAGTCTGTGCTGAACTACGATCGTGCGAGGTCCTCTCTGACCCCCGATCATATTTTTTACTCGCCGAAGCTCGCCGTAATAGTTTACGGCGAGCTTCGTGTTTCTATTAGTTTTACTCTTCATGTAACATTATTTAATTTTACCTTTTCGTGTCAAGTGTAACTACTAGCTTTAGTTACTTGATATCGTAATAAATTAATCGCTACTTATTTACAAATTACATCAGTGTATCACTCGCCCACACGGTCACGAATTCCCACAGTATAATATACTTTATGTATGTATTAATTGTATTATGTAAATGGTACACCACAGACTACCTACAGTATTTGTCTGTCCTTCCCCTTTTTAATCCATCCAAAGCTAGTCTTTAAAAGATCGCTCTTAGCGATAAAACCGCCTATTGTGTCACCCTTTGTACAGTTTCTATATTTATGTCGGTAATTTATGTGGAGTACATAATAAAGAGTATTCTATTCTTATTCTCCAAACTCTTAGAATAAGCAGAGCCTCTAGAACAGAAAATAAATTAAATGGCGGCCTCTTAAATACCGCAAATATTCCTGTCGACTTAGCAACTACACAGGTACCTCCAAACCCCGTGCACAAACATCTGAACGTCCAGACTGGGACAAATGTCTTGAGGCCTGTAAATATTAGTCCTAAACAAAGAGGACAGGCTGTTAGGGACATAGATCATGTGTATTTTAAGAATTAAGTGTATGTAGTGCCCTGTTTGCTGTTAGTACGAATGCCAAACATACAGACTCGAGTTGTATGTAGACCGTACCTAAGTTACTGGACGTTGACTAGCTGTGGCCGGGGCTTCGTTGGCGATCCAGAATGAAAAGTATTTCCTCAATTAAACTCATATTCTGTAGATCATCAGTACATACATTAATAAACTGAGGGACCCAGTTAAACCGCCATAATCTGTTACGTCATATTCTAGAAAGTTGTAAATTTCTTAAAAGATTTAAGAAGAAAATTTTAAGTAAAGTCTAAAATAAAAATTGTCAACACAGAGATAGTAGTTTCTGAGATTTAGCTATGCCACTTTATACAAACGTAATTTGTTCATAAAAGTTTTAATTCACGTTTAAGTAATTTATAGACATTGTTACCATTTTTAACTTATTTACTTACGTCTCAATTTGTTTCAAATGAATTTAAAAAATGGGCCCTCCGTATTGTAGATGCACATGGTATCCCTGACCTCATACACACATTGTACAAAAAAAAACTCCCCCTTCACATTATTCGAGTCATTTATTGCACACACAGTCCTCTTCCAACTGTACTGTCTTATCATTAACTAAAAGTTTAGTGGTTCGCTGTAACCGACGCTTACATAACTCAGTTTCTTTCCTAAGGCGTGGACGCAAAAACCTGAGAAGCGATATGTTTAATTTGTCACCGACAGGTGCAATGGGGGTATTTCTTTTGCTTGGGAAATCTGGAGCGGAATTAGTAGGTAGATTAAGAAGCATTAGCTTTGGCGTAGATGGCGATTTCGATTTTGGGTTAGCGAAATACTAAATGAATACGTAAAATAATATAATCTCCAATAATAGAAAACTACGCCGACGACGAAACCTTTTAAAATAGGCTGTTTTGCAAATTATGGCTTAATCATTTCCTAACTTTGGAGCTTTTCCTGCCCCTAACATATGATGGAAATTCGTCTGCTTAGCGGATCTGTAAAATGCAAATACATAACCCCTTACTAATAAACGTTGTGTAGCGTCTGTATAGTTACACAACGCTTTGTCGTCTTCTTTTGAAAGACAAATTATTGACGACTGAAAGAGAGAAATCAGTGTGTAACTATTCATCTGATATAATACGTTTATTAGTAAGGAGGATATGAATACTAGGGAAAATAATTATAATCAGAGCTCACAAACAGTATTGCATTTTTATTCACAATTCGTTTTAGTTTTAATGTGAATATAGAAACGTGTTTAGTACATACCAACAAATTGCCTGATTTCTTCGCCTCTAATAATTACCTGTTACCACATTGTAGAACAGGAACTACTGGATTCCTCTCTTGCACAAGAATAATGCGCTACTACGCTACGTTAATTTAAGATTAGACTACATTTGCTTAAGAGCGTTATTACAAAACCGAAGTGCTCAGTTTTAGGTAAATTCGACGGCGCGCGGCAGCAGATGCGCACGTGTGCGTCTAGGGAAGAACGCTATGCACACATACAAACCGCTATGCGTCGGACGCCAGGATCAAACCAACAAGAGCCTTCGTTTTCAAAATAAATTAAATTACTGTTATTATAGTTCATGAAATATTATTTGTACCGATGAGTGTTACCTACAACGGTTTGAGTTACAATAGGGTCATACAAATTTACTTCACTTTTAATTTTTATTTTATACCATTAAAGTGACAAACTAGCATACGGCCCGCTTGATGGTATGTAGTTACCGCAGCCTAAAGCAGTGTTGCCAGTGACAGATAGTCAAATGTAACATGAGAGAGCTCAAAAAGTAACATTTTCACGAGAAAAGTAACATTACCTTATTTTTTGTGGAAAACGACTAATAATAACATGGCACTTTATTACATAAAAAAAAGCTGTCCCCTTAGTAGGCTTCGAAAGAATCGTAATAACAAACTGAACTGAACCAACACGGATGCCACTACTAGGCTGTCGCTCACTCGCCTAAGTAAGCGGGATGGGTCATTTAGAAATTCACGCGAGTGAGTGAATATGCGATACGACAAACGAAGTGAAAAATTTTCGCGCTGTCGTCGCGTCAGAATTTGGTCACAAAATCAAGACAATCAAGTGCGCCAACATGACGAACGAAACCTTTCTTGTATGCGTTCCGTTTCATGTTTATTTTTTGTTTTCTGTGAAATATTTTTTATTAAGTCTTAAAAGTAACATTTTGAGGCGTGTAACATGGAGGTAACATGAGAGGGTCAAAAGTAACGTAAAATGTTACAAAAGTAACATACTGGCAACGCTGGCCTAAAGACGCTTGCATTGCCAGAAGCTGCATTACTTGCGCGTTGCCAGCCTCTAACATTACTTACAAATACTTTTGTGCTACTTTTATAAATACTTTTTGTACCTACTTTTTTTACGAAGTTTAATATATTATGTAATTTATTTAGCAGGTAGGAAGACATTTTAGTACTTATTTATAGAAATAAATGCAATGTGATGTTGTTTCTACAGTTTGGATAAAAATCGGTTGTCTGTAAAGTCGGTTTACGGACGATAGTTTAACGTGACAACGTCATAACAAAACATTAATGAAATTGCCGAACGCGGAGGCCGATTCGGCAGCGTTCGACATCATCTGTCTCTCATCGCTCGTTCCGCGCTCTCGCTTGCACTTCAAGCCGCCATGGCGTACAACGCTACAGCAGAGCAAGGCCGCGAGGTAACGCTACATGAGTCATGTTTTTTTCGTGTGTGCAGCCAGCTTCATCGATTTATTAGACGTTGTCACGTCAAAAAAGTCAAAAGAAAATAAAAAAGACAAATCAAAAGTCGTTTTATTAAAATTAAAAATTACAACTGTGAACTTGTAACGGTTCATGAGACACTAGCAGACAGACGGACGGTCGGACATCGGAGCCTTAGTAATAGGGTCCCGTTGGCACCCTTAAGGTACGGAACCATAAAAAACCAGTATAATAATTGTAAAATAATTAAAATAATATTCTCCGAAGCGGCATAGACCGTGCTTTCCTCGAATCTATGATTTCAGGAAGCACGCACTCCTCATAAAATTCTTACCGCTGAGCTTCTCTTGCGCGTTTCAAATTATCGGCCAAAACCTTTTTTTTATTTTGACAGCACCAAAAGTTCTATTTTGCCCATTATTGTGAACTATTGTCTGAAAATAATTAATTAAATTAATGTTGGAGATAAATAAAAAAGTCAGAAAAATTAAAAACAACAACTATATTTACGTATGTTTTTTTTCTATAATTATATTCGCGTTGGAACATCATAGGAAAATAATTATATTATATACATTACAATCAGAACATAACTAATTAAAAAAAAAAACTCACTTGTATCAAGAAGTGTTGGTCGCTTTTTATTCGTGGCGAATTGTCGAACGAGATCACGTGACGGCAGCAGCGAGTGAGCGCTACGTCCTCCCTCTGAAAGCGCTCGGCGCGGACTAAAGCTAAGACCGTGCATCCCGAGATTTATATTGATAAAAAAGCATTGCATAAAACAATTGCTTAAAAATATTATTTTACTTTAAAATAGAGTATTTTTTTTTTTCAAGCAAGGTGACAAAGTAACCTTAGTTATTAAACACTTTTTGTTTGAATTTCTATTAAATAAACAGAGATAAAAAATATCATTTCGGCTGAAAAAATATCATTAACTCTCTGTTTTACGGAATTATTTTTGGTTTATTACTGTATTAAACATAATAAATTGATGTATGCATTCCAAAGTAGAAGATACAGTTGTACCGTGGACATTTTTATAAATTATTAAACTATTATATCTTCGATGTAACAGAGCATCGCGAGATGCCCGAAATTAAATTTTTATGAAACAGCCTTTGCAGGAACAAGTTTTTTACTGATTTATGTAAACAAACTGAAATATTTATTGAATGCGCTCCCAAAAGAAGGAATTAAACTTTCTCGGGCATGTATTTTTTTTACTATTGTGACTTTAGTTAAACCATAATCACAAATCAAAACTCGAGTCAAACGCTCTAAACAAGAAAAACTTGTGATAGCGCTCTTAAACTCAAGTGATCTGTATTCTTGAGCTGCGGCTAACCGCATCTGATTGGAGACTCTTAGTTATTCATATTGTAACTCAACTGGTATGCACGTTGCTTGCGAAATAATTTGCATTTCAAAATTCTTGATTAAAACACTGTCTTCTGTTTCAAATGTTGCAGCTTTCAATGGTCAAGAAACTTCGTAACTTGGTTCAGTTAATTTGGTATCCGTTTGAAGAATTTTTAAGTAAGGAAAGTCCTGGAAATCATCTAAAGCTAGATTATTAATACATTTTTAAATAGTTCCAAGTTCAAATATTGACGGCCCATTTCACCATCTCGGGGCAAGTACCTTTTTTTTAATACATTGTTGTTCTCGTATAGGCCGCAGCGGGCTCATGGCCCACGGTACCACGGTATGCGGTATAGCATAATCAGCTTACAATGTGCCCACTGCTGGGACACAGCCCTCCTCTCTTCGAGAGGGAGTGGGCTTCAATCCACCACGCGGGCCCAGTGTGGGTTGGTAGATGTCACATGTCTTCGAATTTTTGGTCTACTGAGGCGCGGACTGACCCCCCCGGTGGGTTCCCGCATTGTTGAGGCGGGGGGGCTCAGTAGCCGTGGCTTGGACACCCACGGTGAAGCGAAGAGGAACCCGAGGAGGGGCCGCTCGTCAGGGCTTTTGCCGACAAGCCAACGACGTAGCGGCCAAAAGTAGGTTGCGGTGTCGCTTGGGCGACATCGCAACTGAGGCGGGCCGCGATATCGTACCTGACGCATCGCGGCTGAGGGTTGGAGGCCGCGGCGGGAGAGGAGTGCCGGTATTACGGTGCGCCGCTCTCCCTACCTTCCGCGGCCTTGACGGGGTCGCCACCGTACGATGGCGGACGCGGTGGGGCTGCAGGGGAAGAGGAGTGTCGGTATTACGTTGGCCGCTCTCCCTATCCTCTGCAGCCGAAAATTGGCAGGCGGCGGGGCCAATGTCCTGACCCGTCGCAGGGGGGACCAAGGGTGCCCAGACACGGGGACGTCTGGCGCCCATGTGCTGGTTTGGTCCCTGGGGTGGTCACGGCGTGCTATGTGTTCTAATGCGCCGGTGATGGGGAGTACTCCCCAGAGGAGGGTCCGGCAACGGACAGCCGCGGCGGGTTCGCGGATGAGTGCTAACGCGTGCCCGTGTTCCCGCCATAAGCGGCAGAGGAGGACACCGTGGAGTTTTAGTGGGTTAGAGTCCCACATAACTGCACTATCTCCCCGTGGTAGTGCAGTATGCATGAGCATTTCTCCACGATAAAAAAAAAAAAAAAAAAGGCGCGGACTGACGATTTTTTCGCAATTATTTGGAAACGGAACGCTTAGCTACTAAGTTGCCTACAAAACAGCTCGAACATCGTCCTGAACAGGGGCAGATTCCACCGTTCGGATAATAATCCGAACGGTGGAATCTGCCCCTGTTGTAGAGCTGGATGTAGCGTCATAGTAGCGCCTCCTCTCTTATTGTGTAATATTTTGGCGTTTTTTAATTATTTTATTCATTTTGGCTGACATGTGTATGTATTTTAATTTTATTTGTTTTTGATGACGTGATTTTTTTATTTTTATTTTATTTATTTATTAAAGATGGTAAGTATACTTATAAAACTAAGCCCCACAAAACCGTTGTAAAGGTTTGACTGTGGGGTCGGTGAGTCTCTAGACACTATACACTAGTTACACTAATAGGATAAATGAAAGTACCGACTATAGTTAGTATTAAGTGTTAGTAACAATGGTGCTTAGGTACTAAGTACGTGTATTGTTTTATTATGTAAGCGTGACTTTTATATCAAATTTATTATTTATAATGTAGTGAACTTTATGTGATTTTTTTTTTATTATTAATTATACTTTAGCCATTCTAACAACTATAATCCACAAATGTTACACGAGTCTGAAGTCAGAATTTGAAGTGAAGCTCTAATCATTTATTCAGACGACAGATGTCAAAGACGCCGCGAACCTACGTGTTATAACTTTGGAGAAGAAGAGAACCCAATCAAGTAACTAACGTCAAACGCGACCCAACTGAACTGAGGAAGACTTGACTTCACTTCCAAGTTTTAATTTTCGTCTTGTGGCAGCTAGGGATGTAGTATTCGTCAAATGGAAGGATTATTTTTATAAAGACTATAATTTGAGTTTCTGTCAGACGTCTAATAATAAACTATTGTCTTAGAAGTAGCTACAAGCTGAAAATTATATAATTATAAACATAAATTTATTAGTACAGACGCCAGCACATCAACCTACTACAATCTGTCAAATTTCTTTAATAGATTTTCAACTTTATTGCTAATGTATAAGGTTCAAAGTTGATTGGGAAAATTTATCAGTTTCGGGTAGCTTAATGTGCTGGCGTCTGTACATTGTAGTACACACACATTTCGATGTTATGTACAGACGCCAGCACATCAACCTACCCGAAACTGTAGTAGCTTGATGTGCTGGCGTCTGTACACTCCAGCTGCCTAAACATTTGGGGAATACATGCGTGATGTTATGTTATGTGTTAGGTTCCCAGATAACTAGAGAATTAAAATTGAAAAGTCAATTTTATAGCACTGTATGACCTAAACCCGCAGTTAAGTCACGCCTTTGTGACTTAAGTAGTCCATTTTAACCCAGAAAAGCGTGACCTAAATACGTGATTAAGTCACACGAGTTAAAATAGTGACTACACGATACACGATACACAGCACGATACACGATATGTGTGACTTAAGTAATCTAGCTATGGACTACTTAAGTCACACGTATCGTAATACACTATTTACAAACGGTTACAATAATGAAACCTTACCTTTAGAAAACGTTTTACTGTGGTTACAACAATAACCTATCTAAACGCAAAGTTCAAAGCTATTTTTAACAGCTCATACCACAACACAATATAATTTCACAAATAAAAATAAAATCTTTCAACTGAAACTCAAAGAGATCAAACCAATCACACCAGCGACCAGCACAAAGCAATATTCCTATTTCTTCACAACGATCATTAACCGGATTGGTACAAAAGAAATTGCCCTGACTTCTCCTTTGAAAAGAACGTGCAAACACAGAATATAATGTGCAGAAGGTCTGAAAATACGCGTGCCATCGTTACCTGTGTTTAACGCGCTACCTCGAATATAAATCGTAACGACTAATCTGAGTAAACTTTGATAATTCGTTTTAAATTATGTTTTTACATATGCTATAGCAGGAATCGCGGTTAATTTGCTAGCATTTATTGAAGAGTTCCGTTGTCTGTCTCCGAAACTCATCATCAGATCTTTACGAAACTTAAATGGGACCATTTCGGATAAACCTCTTTCGAACAAAAAGAAAATTTGCAATTCAGGATTAGTGGATTTCAGATTTGAATTCAGGATTGTGGAGGTGAGATAGCCAGTCATTTCATGTAAAATACTGGTTATTCTGCTATGTCCGGCTAGATCGAGAGAACGCCGACCCCAACAGAGTTGTGAAAATGCTAGGCAGATGATGATGACAAGTTCGAGATTGCCGTAAGCACGCGTCTATGTGTGGGTGCGCCTGTTTTCGCTCATTGGGTGGAGTCAACCTTCTGTAGTTACTATTCTGTGGTATAAATCTGGGGTGAAAGAAATTTTCAGTGAATTCTGAGATATCGATCGCGCCCGGTGATATTGAAAGCCTATTTTTCTTGCTGACAACGCAAGATTCTGTGGCAGTAGGTTAAGTGTGAAAATGTGACAGTAATGAGGAACATCTATTTTCTGGTGCTGGAATGTGAAGAGTTTTTGGTGAAGGCGATGTAATAATACTTTTAGGCACTACACTCGCTTCGTCACAGAAGTCAGACACATTGTTATTATTTAACCCTAGAACCGTACCCTGGGGTACAAATGAAAAAAATAAAATAAAATTGTCTATAAAATTTTTACTCTTTGATAGTTTGTTTTGCGCGTCCGTGTATTTACGCTGGGTGAGGGGACGCGAAGATACTTCAGTCGGATGGCGGTCCTACTAGTAAGTGGACGTGACACGCTGCTTGTGGGGTACACAAGCACCCCAGGGTACTTTCAACGTAAGTATTTAATGATTGTTATTTTTTTGTTACTTCGTGTTTTTTATGCTGTTTGTATTATCTACTGACATAGTATGTGATTTTTGGTTCTAGGACATGTTTATATAAAGAATTAACTTGCTAAAAATTTAGGTTTTAGCAGTGTAGGTTTTTTTTACTGATAGATATAAGATAGTGTGCCTCTCAGTATTTGTATTTAGGTTTGTACTATTTGTTATTTTTTTCAGATGACGTCACGGTGCAATTTGAAGGAGAATGAAATAGAAAATGTTTTGTTGGAGGTGAAAAATAAAACAGAAATACCGAATCTTTTTACTGATACGAAAGACCGTGACCTGAATACATCAATGTTTGCTTTTCATGATGAACTTACTCTACTTTCATATGTGCCTCCAAAACTTAGCAAAGGAAAAAAGAAAATCGTCCTTATGCTTTCCACCATGCACTACGAAGCAGACAAAGACAAAGCTGTTAATTTGCCAGATATAATACCATTTTATAATAAAACGAAAGGTGGAGTTGATACGTTCGACCAGCTTTGTCATACGTATAGTGTGTCATGCAAAACTCGCCGCTGGAGCCTATGTGTATTCTATAGAATATTAAATATTGTGGTGATCAATTCCATGATATTGCTCAATTTTATCAAACGCCACTAATAAGCAAGTTTTCAAGAATAGGCGCACTTTTCTGAAGACACTGGCATTTGATTTCATCAAACCTCACCTGGAAGATAGATTTCAGTATCGTAGTTTACCAACATCCCTGCAAATAAGTATTGGGGATATATTAGGTAAAAAGCGATCATTAGCTGCAGTAACTAATGAAAATTCAAAATCTGGAAGATGTTCTTTCTGTCCAAGGTCCAAGGACCGTAAATCACGCACACAATGTGCGACGTGCAAAACTTTCATTTGTAATGAGCACCAAAAAAAAATTTGCCAAAATTGTTTAAGTTCCTAATTTAATGTGCCTTAATTGTGTTCATTGAGACTAAAATTAATGTAAGGCAGCATATGTACGTTGATTTTTAATAAAACTTTATTACTTTTTGAAAAATGTGTCTTTTTTATTTGGGGTGTGCTTGTACCCCAGGGTACCGTTAATGAAATTCTTATATGGGTACGGTTCTAGGGTTAAACTAGTTGTTTACATGATATATCGTTTTTGTATCGTATGTAATAATTGTACGTATAGTTTTGGACTCGAATGCAGTCCTTCATGATGCATCCAAATTGGGATTTTAAACTCGGCTTCCTTTTAGTGCATACCCAAACTTTATCCCTGTACTTAGCTAAATGCCCTGCAAAAATCCAATACCCTGTAAAAATTTAGAGTTAAATTTTTAAATTTTCCAGAGTAGACAGAATGAATGCTATTCGTATGAACTGAAAATACCGCATAATTCGAAGACGCAAAATTGAAATTTCATACATCTATTTTCTAACTTAGAAGATTTCCTAACCTCACGATGACTTTGTAAGATAAGTAACGAGATTGACAGCGCGTCCATTCTGAAATTCAGCTTCTGATAGCACAATCACAAGACCATGAAGATTACGGATACTTTCGAATAGTAAAAAAAACACTTAAGTTGTAAATAACAATAGCCTTGGAAACTGCTTTTAACTTCCTAAATTATTTTTTTCTTAGAGTTTACAAAAGAACTATGTCCCAATTTTACCAGGATCATGTAGATTTACTGTTTCAGTGAAATACAATGTAGTCCCAAAAGGAAATAACATGGTTTCCTATTTTCTCGTATACGGAAGCCGTAAAATGCAATGTTTCTGTTGAAAATGATTGATTGAAGGTGCGCGGTGAGTAGTTATTGCGCGATGCGATTTAGAAGGAAGAAACTAAATCTTGGAATCTCTCGAGAGAGTTTCAAAGCGTCAGTTTAGTTACCTCCCAATTTTTTAAGCTTTGCAACATTGGTGCCGATTCTGTTGTTCACAAACTAAACTAAATTTAGGTTCAGTGCATATTTTTATTGCTATTTCATTAAGAAAAGGACAGAAGATAAATTTTAGTTTAGTCCTGTCAAATTAATCTGCAGCGCCTGACGTAAATTAACGTATTTTATTAGGCAAGATTTTAATTACATAAAATTTATCTTCTGTCCTTTTCTTAATGAAATATTAAAAAAAAGATGCGCTGAACTTAAATTTAGTTTAGTTTGTGAACAACAGAATCGGCGCCAATGTCTTGTCCGATCATAACTTGGTTGGTAGTACTCATTTATACTAATAAAAATCCGAAGAGTTTGTTTATATGTTTGTGGATTTGAAAAAAATATTTTTTGCCTTTGATAATTCTTGAGGAAAGTTATAAGCTATTTAATATCGCGCTGGAACCCTTAGGAGCCGAGAAAAAAAAAATATTAACGGCAGGCAGTGCCTTGCGACTGGTTGGGTCAGGGAACAAGAAATTTCACGCGGACGAAGTCGCTAGCTGAAGCAAATTGACAAATAAAATTGCTCGCCTCTTTTATGAGTAATTTTCACAAAGATTGGCATCTCTGTGAAAATTACTCATAACGGAGGCGAGCAATTTTATTTGTCCCTCGCGGAAAATCCACTTGGTCATCACCAAACGGTAAATAATAAACGGGCTGTTTTTGGGTATACGACACTCCAAATTAATAGGTCAAACTTTCCACCTCATAAAACAGTACATCATAATTATTGTCAGTAAAACTTCTGGTCCTCCTGGCAAGTCGTTATCAACGCGATGGCTGACGTCACGGGTGACGGCCATTTGTCTCCGTCGGCAGAACAATTAGAGTGAGGCCGTGAATTTAGATATTTTCTCTTTAGCCAGGCGTTTTGTGCAGGTGATTATTTATGGCTATAATTGGGTGTTGGTAATTAACGACAGTAAGTGTCCGACACGTGGTTTGATGAATGCTTGGCTAAGTGGACGTAGTAGTTTATGGAAAAATCCACCACGATCCACACGATACGGACTACTCGGATGGATACTCCGTATCGTGTGGATCGTGGTGGATTTTTGGTGGGATGGTAGTGACAGACCTACATATAATATCTTTGGCAAAACTAGCGGACGGCACATTTTTTTTTTTGTTAGCTTGCGCTGTCCCACTCCTGGGCAAAGGCCAGTATAATATAATAAAAAGAAAGAAAGAAAAGTATTCGTTGCCACTCGTACAGGAAGATCACAAAGTAAACTAAACACATTCAAAAATAGAAAACCAATAGTACATTACTTCAGAGGGAAGAAAGTGACAGTTCCATACCGAGATTATGGCATTTGCGCCACGAGCTTGCGAGGGGCGCAAACCATTTGAGGTATGGAACTGTACTTTATCCTGAGGGATGTATAGTGCTTTTTATTACACCTACGAGGAAAATTATGGACATAAATGCATAGAAATTTTTATATTTAGTTAAAAGTACAATTATTTACAGTGCAGCTATTTTTTACACGACGCCTTAGTAACAAAAAATACTTAGGTACACGTTGAAGTGTATCAAAATCATACATAATCAGTCTATAATGTTCCCACTGGTGAGACACAGGCCTCCTTTCTGTTCTCAAACTCAAACCATTTATTTTCAATTAAACCATTTACAGGCACTTTTGAATTGTTAAGAAGTCCGCGTTTTATATACAAAAATAATTTCGTTTTTAATTTTCTGTATGCACCAAGGAGGTTGGTAACTGGTAAAAAAAAAACTGTATGTGGCCAGTAACAATTTACTTGAAATTTAATTAGTAGACAGTTAAAGTCTCTTGGCAGTATGACTGCTGACAAACTAAAAAAAAAGAAAAACCGGGTATGTAATGGAATTTCATACATTTTTCCCACCCTTGGGTCGGAAGGATTTTCATACAAACTTCCATACCTTGGGATGAAAGGATTTAAAGGGCGGGATAAAGGCGTTTCTTCCCTCTAATTGGTATAATTACTATGTATTTTCAGAGCAGGTGTGATAAAAATTATATTTTTTGTATAGTAACAAATAGAAAAATGAAACAGAAAGTCCTAAATGAGGTCAAAAGTCTAGTATCTCAGCATGATGCTGCATAAATAAATAATAAAATAGATACATATGTAAAATATTGGCAAATAAAATAAATATTCATTTCGCCAGAAGTAACCTCATTACTTGTCAATGCCTTTAGTGTCAGAGGCACTCTGTGGCATTGCTGTGACAAGCAAAAGGTCACACGCGCCGACCCTCCGGCGAAAATAAATAAATACATTACAGTGCGTGCCACGTAAGAAGAGACTTGACACACCACGTGGTCTGACATGCGCAGAACACGATTTTAGGTATCTTAAGCGGTATGATGTCTGAGTGCGGGACGGGACCGGACGTCATAGGGGCGGCGGAAAGAGCGGGGGAGGCGGGGTCAAGTCTCTTCTTACGTGGCACGCACTGTACATATCGCTCCCCCCACCGAATAATATGGTAATCGATAAATCAAAATTTTACAGGAAAAATAAAAAACTGTTTTATGCGTATATCTCGGCACGGGTAGATCGTAAGGTAGACATTTAAACGTCAAAACAAAGCTAATTTTTTTACAATCTAATTTATATTATGATTTTTTTGTAATACTTTAATAAAATTAAGTTATTCACAAAAATAATGTTACTGAAATTAAATGGCAAAAGTATAGTATGCAACGCATCATTACCATATTATTCGCGTGTAAACGCAACAATATCGTAGTCAATATTAATGCATTATAGTATTATTCGTTGTAATACAGTGTCAAAAAACCTAACGGCAATATGATATTACGATATTATTCGTGTGAAATCCAAGCGATAGTGTATAATGTAATATTACATTACAGTAATATTCGTCGATGTGTGGTGTCAAAAGATTAACAGTAATATAATGTTGCAAATACATGTTTTATTAAATAATCCAGTACTTATTATTTGATTTGGCAGAAAAATAACAATAATAGAGGAAGTTGATATTAATACTGGATAATTTATAATAGCGTTTTATTAAAATTTATGAAGTAAAACAAAGGTTTTATTATTTATCATAATCAGTCCTTTTATTTATTAACTAGCTGTGCCCGCGACATCGTCAGCGTGGAATAGTGACTTTTCGGGCAGCATATTTTGAATTACATATACATACCGTCGTTTGGGTAGCTAAAAATTTACTTTACAGTAATGCTTCTCTGTATACGATATTTGACGTATGGCCATCGGGGATGAAAGCATACAGGCTCCTAGGATTGCTAACCCGTGACAGAGCCACATACAACTGAGCGTGCGAGAAACAGCTGATACTTAGATCTACACCCACAACTTTCAGCGTCTGACCTTGGGCTTTATTAATTGTCATCGCAAAACATAGGCTGACTAGAAACTGGACTCGTTTAAAACTAAATGGAAAATTGTTTGGAATGAGAGGAATCCGAGGAATGAAAACACTTTTACCTTTTCCACACCTTGTTAAAATCTCTGCTTCTATCAGATTTCTTTGTAAATTGGTCACTTTTAACCTGGTGCCATTGCTAAGTTTTGGGGGGCTTAAATTTCTAAGAAGCATTATCGGTACGCCTACTTTTAATTTAATTTTATGTGCTGGTAGTCCAGGAGCATTGAGGGATTCTAAAAATTCTACTGGGTAGCTTGTAGATTTTCCTTCTTCCATGACTCTGTTAATGGAGATATACTCAACATAATCCCCCGGAACATAGCTCAAAATTTCAGCGTTTATTGTTGCTGCTTGGTCGTTTCGTGGCGTCAAAATAGCTCTTTCGCAAAGCCAGAAATTTTCGCAAGTTGGTATTTGCGTTGCGTTTCCATACACAGATGATATGAGGTCTCGCATTGATGAAACTATGTTGCATAGGTTTTCATTAAGAACAAATTTTCCTTGTTCCTGCGGTAACACACCGTTACCAATCTCAAGTAGCAAATCTGAAAATTCTTGAGCATTTTCGTTGCCTCTAATTTGCGCACGCATATTTAATGTCAAATGCAAAGGTATAATGTAATGCCACAGTCGAGAACTCTTTAGGCAGGCTATAACTTCAACAGCCCTTGTTCCACGTGGTATTACAGGGAGAGTCTGACGAAAATCTCCACAAAAAAGCATAGTAATGCCATCCATGGGTTGATCATTTTGCTTGACATCACGCAACGTTCTGTCTACTGCTTCTACTGCTTTTCGATTGGCCATTGTGGACTCATCCCATATAATAAGGCTACAATCACGAAGAACCTTAGCTTTATCGCTGTTTCTTGAAATATTACAAACAGGGCTTTCTGTGCGGTCTAAATCGATCGGAATTTTGAACATTGTATGAGCAGTTTTCCCACCTGGCAACAATGTGGCTGCTATGCCTGATGAAGCGACAGCAAGCGCGATTTTACCTTGGCTTCGTACCTTCGCCAAAATAACTTTCATAAGAAATATTTTACCCGTTCCACCGGGTGCATCTACAAATAGCATTTCTTCCAAAGTACTATCAACGCTCACCAGATCAAATATCAAACGCTGTTCATCAGTTAGCCTCGAGAGTGCGCGTCCATGTACGTACTCTGATAGTATACCTTATAAATGTCCGCCGTGATTCTTTAAATTGACATAACTTTTTTATTTATGAACCGATTGACATGAAATAAACACTAAATGTTAAGTGAAGCTTACTACAATATATTAGTGAAAACCGCATTTAAATCGAATAAGCCGTTTATATCATATTGTAAACAAAAATAATACACAAATATAATTGTTTGATACTTTACGTAGAAAAGGGCATGCATTTCTTACGCGAATATAATGGTAATCGTCGCTTACCGAAAAAGTTAACGATTGCATGATCTGTAATAACATGTTATGGTATTATTCGTGCAAAAAGTGTGTTTAGATTTTAAGGGAATAATGTTGTTATGTTCATTACGGTACCATTGAAATTATTGTACTTTTATAAATATACATAGAAAAAATACAAAAAAAAATTACAAGATAATATTAATGCTTTAGACACCGAATATGCAATAAAACGAAAACTGTCGTAGTACCACATTACCATGTTATTCGGTGGGGGGAGCGATATTATAATCATACAGATCGCTACTGATATAGATCATTGGGACGTTAAAACCAGAGATAGATAGCTTTTTCTACCTCCAGTATGCCAAAACTGGTGATAGATTGGTACAGACGCCAGCACATCAAGTTACCCGAAACTGTCAAATTTTCCCAATCAACCTTGAACCTTATGCTTTAGCGAAAAAGTTGAAAATCTATTAATGAAATTTGACAGATTGTAGTAGCTTGATGTTTTCCACACAATTCTGTCTTTTGCGAGTGCGGCCAGCAGTCCTTACGGTAGAAGTCATGCCCGCCCCGCCATCTTGTCTCGGCCTGCCGTGATGGCGTCGTGCGTTTAGTGGGACGCAATTGGTGGTTCTCTTAGACTAATTGACATCTGACATGCGTCAGACATGTCTGGCCCAGTCCCACTTAAGTTCAGCGACTTTCTGGGTAACATCTGTTATCTTGGCTTTAGCGCGCAATATTGTGTTCCTTAGACGGAATACAAACACGTTGCCTAATTTCCTAGCTCTTCAAAATCGGTCTTAAGATTATCTATACTAATATCATAAAGAGGTAAAATTTGTAAGTTTGTATGTAGGGGATAATCTCTGGAACTAGCAGTTGGATTTGAAAAATTATTTTTGTATTTAATAGCCCAATTCTTTAGGAAGGCTATAGGCTATTTAACTTCACGCTACGACACTTAGGAGCCGAGCAAAAAGAAAAAAGTCAGAAAGAACGCTAAGCAAAAACGAAGTAATAGCGCGAGCAGGCGATGCGATGCGACGGGGTGGGTCGGAGTAGCAAGAAGTCGCGGGCAGAAGCTAGTTACATATAATGTTATCCTTGCGAATTCACTCCGTATACAAGCAAAAATGTCTATCTCCTCTGCTACAATGTTAAAAGTGCGAAGTGCCCGCGTCAGGGGCGCCTCTTTTAACAGATTAGTGCGGCCACGAGGTACAGCCAGCAGCTGAGGCCGCCGTCAGCAGCTGAGGCACACTCAAACACACCAACTCTAATATGTTGGCGTTATGTATCTTGCCTCTAATTAATTTGAATAAATATGACACAAGCGCAAACTCACGTCTAACTCTCAGCTCGTTGTATCCAACCATGTTTAATATAAACAAGGTTGAATACATGAGCGGGTAAAAAGGATATACTCTTTAGAGCCTCAAATATAAAAAACTAACAAATTTATTTTGTATTCGCTCCAACATGAGACAATATTATTTAGTCTCATGTGGGGCCCAGATGACTGCGTTGCATTCTAATTGGCTTCTCTCCAAAGTGTTGTATAAAGCGTTAATCGCCGTTACATTTCCACGAACAGTACGTAATATAATAAACTCTAAATTTTTGTAGGCGTTTTTACTGTACTTTAACACCCTAATTGCGTAACATACGTTACGTTGCGCGTTGCGTTGCGTGCGTTGCGTGATCTCAATTTGAATCAGCTTGAAGGATATTGCTAATCCATCATATGTTCAAAACATATATCTGCTCGATGACGTAAATAACGCAATGAATGTTAACTGTCAAAATGAACCCCATTGCTACTGATAGAGTGTTACGCAATTACCCCACAGGTGAAGTTACGAAATGAAAGGCGTATTTAATATTAATATACACGGTGGCATTGACGCACAACCAGTTACCATGGATTCAGTAGGTACAGTCAGCAACAAAAGTCGGTTAATACTTCAGTTTTTTTAATCTCAGTTATTGAGCAAAATATTAACACTTCAGTTTTTTTTAATCTCAGTTATTGAGCAAAATATTTGTTCAAAATTGCATTGTACTTCTGGTGCAATTTTGAACAAATATTTTGCTCACTGAGATTTAAAAAACTGAAGTGTTAATCGACTTATGTTGCTGACCGTACATGATTCTGAATTTTTTTTGTCAGTTATTAAAACTTTTTTTAATAACGGACGAAAAATTTCAACACTAGGGAATCTACTTAATACTTACTTGCTTACTTTACGTCTATGTCCCCAGCTACCCTGTATGTATAGTAAATCTAACGTACAGACGCCAGTATATCAAGCTACTACAATCTGTCAAATTTCTTTAATAGATTTTCAACTTTATAGCTAAAGTATAAGGTTCAAAGTTGATTGGGATTTGACAGTTTCGGGTAGCTTAACATGCTGGCGTTTGTACCTTGTAAATAGCTAAATTATTCTAAGATATTAGAGCTTCTATAAATACTCAGAAAAGAATAACAATAAATATTCTTGGTACAACATACTAACAAGAACCTCAGCTTACTCCAACAAAAGCCATTTATAATATTTACCCGACGTAATTTCTCAACAAGCGTCTAACGAAATAAATCAAGAGCCGAACATTACGGCCGTATGTATATAATTACTTAAACGTAGTATATGTATGTACTAATATATCAGCCATCCAACCAAGCCGTTGTAACCGCGACCTATCCTTACAACATTGTATGAACATTAATCAATTTCCTATACCATTTTGTTACGTAACTTTCACATTTTGTAAATTCGAATGTGGGGAAGATTGTTTTAATACTTTCAAAGTTGCTCTTCCATCATAGTCTGAGCGAATATATATACAGTGAAACCTGGTTAAGCGAGACTTCAAGGGACCTGCAAATTTGTCTCACTTATAGAGGTATTCCACTTACCCAGTGTCTCAGATATCCAGGTATAAATAAATATCTGTCTCATTTACAGAGGGTTCCATTAATAGAGGTTAGGAAATGGATGTTATTTCAGTTACAGAGGTGCGATTATTAAATAAAATAACGTATTATGTAAACATTATACGTGAGTTTTAATCTTTATTGGGAATAAAAAGAAAAGATAAAGGTATCTAATAAATGTAATACATAAACAAAAATATTCAAGCAAGTTTTTTATAAATACTTACCTAGTACAAAAATGTAAATAGAATATCGATTATAAAAATCTGTCATTTTAGTTTGTCTTTTGGAAGTATCAGCCATCAGATGTTTTTCGATGTTATAAATTTTATCAAATACATATGCTTTGGTCACCAATTGATGTCATTTCAAAATAACTGTGCAAAGTTTCTAGTGCTTTTACTGCTTCGCGTTTAGAAATTTTTCTAAACTTACTTCCGAGCCTATACAAATAAACATCCGTACGATAGAAAAGTAACTGAAAGTCATTGAGGCTCAAAATTAGTTAAGTGCGGAATTTGGGGGAAGAATAAGTATGTAAATAAACAAAATGATGTTATCTCAGTTACAGAGGTTAATGCATACAAAATTCACTCGCTGTCTCAGGTATAGAGGTAACTATCACAAAAAAATCGAAAGAACGAATCCCAGATATAGAGGTATGCCTCGTTCCACTAACAGAGGTAATTCAGTGCCAAAGTGTTGGGACCTCAGCATGAGTTCCAGTTATGGAGGTTTCTCACTTATCCAGGTCCCACTTAACCAAGTTTCACTGTAGTGAAAACCAGCATAGGGTCCAGTTGAACATTTTATTGTATTTTTACTGTATTTGTTCGCATATTGGCGTGGCTATCTGACATATGACAAATAATTTTAATTTAATGATCTGTGTCTTGTAATGTTAATTAATTTGCATACCTAGTATTGTATACAATCAAGTATTTTATAACTTATCTGACAGCTGTGCTGCTGGGGAGTTTGTTGCGCCACTTCTTCTCCCCAGCGAAAGCACTAGGAACTGGTGAAGGGCGGGCGTTTTGGGGTACTGTCTTTTGTAGTTTTGACGTTCGAAAAGTGCTGATTCTCAGCCTAGTTTGAATAAATGCCTTTTGATTTGATTTATTTTTTATTTATCTGTATTGGGCTTATTTCGCGCCGCACACTAATAAGGTTAATACTATTAAGGTTTTTCTGGTTTTGTTTTTGTGTGAATGTTGTGTGCTTTACTTAACCTGGGTCAAATAAACATTTATGTATTTTCTTTTCTTTTAGTGTCTGGTGCAGCCAGACTTGACTCGAACAGTGGTGGCCCACTGGTAATGGCCGCGAGTTACGAGTTGTAAACCTAAGCAGGCACTTTACTTTGTGTAAATTATTTCATCACCACTGCTCTCAAAACGGTGAAGAAAAACATCGAAAGGAAACTGGCATGTCCCAGAACCGAAAATTCGAAGACGTGTGACATCTACCAACCCGCACTGGGCCCGCGTGGTGGATTGCGGCCCACTCACTCTCGAAGAGGTGGCCTTTGTCCCAGCATTTTATTTAAGGTGCATCGTCTTCGCATATTATTATTATTGTATAATTAATGTATGCAAAATATTGTAAAACATTTTAAAAGAGTAACGGTAGAGTTTCTTGCCCATTCTTCTCCATACGAAAACTACCTTTTGGAATGGGCGACTAGAATCAATTATATTTGTTGTAATTTCTGACGTTCAAAACTGCCTTTTATGTGCCTATTTGAAATAAATGCTTTGACTTTGACTTTGCAGAGGGAACATTATAGGCTCATTATGTATAGCCTGATTTTGATTTCATTTACGGGATTAAATCAGGCATGAACAAACGAGAACCTGGTAAAATATTGTTTATGAAACCAACCCTGGATTATCAAAAAGAACATCTGCACAAGTTTGTAATAAAATATAAAAAATTGCTCTAATTCGACCCTTTAAAAATATATTAAAGTGGAGCTTTGTCAATTTTTCGCAGTTGGTACAGAGAATGAACGTTATTCGAATGAGCTGAAAATCACACTAATATTATAAAGGCGAAATTTTTGAGGTGTGTTTGTACAGAGGTTGAGGAACAGGGTGTAAAGTTCACTCATCCTCCATAGAAAAGGGAGGATCCTCCGACCAGACGGGTGTTGTGTCTGGCGGGCAACTGCCCGTTGATTCATGTCGGGCCGTTGTATCTATGCTAGTTGCGCGGTAAACTCTGCTTGCGCGATGCAGGATTTGCGTGACGTCAGTATGACGTGTTGTTTGCATGTGGCGTTGTAAATACCGCTACATTCGTATGTTTGTTACTTCTTCACGCACCAACGGCTGGACCAATTTTGATAAAATTTGGTGTGGAGATAGCTGACACCCTAGATGTTAACACATTGGCTACTTTTTATCCCGATATTCCCACGGGATCGAAACTTATGCGACTGAAACCGGGACGCTGCTAGTACGGCATAAATTCGAAGGCTCAATTAAGAAATTTCATAGGTCTTTTTACGCACGATGTTAAATAGTTAATAATAGACTGGAAACCAACCCCAACATAGTTGGGAAAAGGCTAGGCAGATGATGAATGATAAATTTCCGTATACATAGTGCGTTCATCCTGAAATTCAGGTTCTGCTAGCGTCATTGCAAGACCTTGAAGAATAATGATAGGGATAGTAGAATGTATTACTTTGACCGCCTAGTGTTCAAAAGCGCTACTCCTGAGTATGCAGTCCTGAGTTAGATTCCCATTTCGAACAAAATATTGTCGAGTGTTTTCTAATTATCTGGATTTTCTGAGTAACAGTCCGAAGTCTGGATTTGTGACACGGGACTTACAAATATCTGGCGAAATGTGGCTGATTATTTATTTATTTAGCCATTAATTACAGACATCAAGGCCCATATAAACCACCATCACCACCGCCTATGCCTTACCTTTCACCCAATTACAGGCGTTATGATATGTCATGTTAGAATGTATAAATAGCTCATAAAACTTTTCGAAACGTTCCTCTTGATGGGACCCACTATAAAATAATTATTGTTCCCACACACGGCATTGTGTCAATAATAATGGTACTAAAGGAATACAATCAAACAATGGTCGGTCCTAAGCAAACCGTGGAACAAAAGCAACGGACCAATATTTGTTGAACAAAATTATTTATATTATATCCCGTGGGACAAACGGTTCCAGTACAGAATGTGTATGAATTCGGTTTGCGTCTTCTATCAAATACGGATAGCAAGATTGTGGTATTTGTTCATTTAAAACAATTGAACGTTACTGTAGGGATTTAAATTCAGAGTTCTCTGACCAAGGGTTCGTAAACACGCTTCGTAAACACTAAATAGATGGGAACGTATGCAGCACTGGCTGACGTCTTCACGTCAATCACCGGCTGTCGCTGAAAACCAGCGCTGGGGCTCTGTCTCGTATAGGGTCTTAGCATTATGCTGAGCGTTGGCCGTTTTGCATAGATGTGACGCATACTTTCTCCCAAATTGTTATTTTTGTTTTTCTGTGGTTTGTGTTTTTTTTATGCGTCATGTTTGCCGCAAATAAACGTATTTTCTTTCTTTCTTTCTTTGCATAGCATACAAACGCACATAAATAGCAAACACGAAAGTTTTTGAGCATGGGTGAATGGATGGATGTTTGTTACTCTTTTGCTTTATGTATGGTTGATTTTTCCATCGCCAGACAACTTTTATTCGAGGAATAAAATTGACGTTCGACAGTTTTTGTATGAAGTAACAGTCAAAATTTCAAAATTATTCCTCGAATGATTGAAAAATCAGCCCTTAGTTTATTAAACTTATTTTTCTAGAGCGTCAAATTAAATTCTCTAGCGAAACTTCAGGGACATGGTAGGTATCGATATCTAAACATGATAAAACAAAAAAATATATTTTATATTCTTTTTTGGGGTCAACGACCGTTGGTACCTTCAGTATAATTAGAAACCTGTATTTTTTTTATTTTAGCGTGTTAATACTTCGATAGTTATCACGTCTGTGAAGTTTACCCAAAAAACTAATTTTTAACTTCAAGTGACAATAGTACAGGCCCCCAAAAACTGTCAAGTGACAATAGTACAGGCGATTGATGACCCCAAAAAAACTCATTAAATTAATTTCGATACACATTACGCCTGCGATACCCGTTTCGCCAGCTAATTTTATTTGACCCTGTGTACTAAACCCACCAAAGTCTACTGAAATTTATCGAAGTTCCTAAACGCAATACCTACTCTCTACCAAGTGTATTCAACAAACAGTTCTGTAACAATGAACTAACTACCCCATAATTAGATAGTGCCGATACAGTTGAGTGAACCTTATCCGGAAACCGGCTGTCCGGCCGACCGGCCCGGACACGGTTCAATGGAACGATTTATGAAACTATCTCTGGTGTGATTCGGAAAATCGTAAGGAAAGTTGCAAGGAAAAGTTGGTAGAACGATTCGTTTCGTGGAACAATGTTTTCTGATGTCTCAATTTTAAATAAAAGCAATAACTAAAGAATCTTCAAATATTTAGAAAACTATTGAATTTCGATCATACATACGGGGGGTTCAATTTGTTGCATTTTGGCCCCCATATCAGCTCCTGACGGATAAATGGTGAATTACAAGTAACCCTGTATAAGTATACCTACTTGTATTAACTACGTCATCTCTGTCATCTCTGACCTAGACTAGAGTCAAGAGCAAACCCATTTCAAATAAAAAAAAAAAAAACTACGTGTGATATTTTTTACAAAAAATTTTGTGATGAAACATTGCGGTAACGAGTGATAATTCTAAAATTCTAATTATGGACATACAGTCTCCTCCAAAAGTCTCCTCATTTTTTTTCCACTTCAGCTGTGACACATTACATTATGATTTAAAATTCTAGTGATTCAAATGGTCGAACTGCCATAGCGTTTTTATTGACTAATTCAACTACATATGGCTCATCATAAAAAAAAATCATTAAGTAATCCCTTAGGAGTACCAGATTATTTTTATGTTTTAGATCATAATGTGGCATCACAACTAAAGTGGAATTACAAAAACAACAACCGACTTAAAAAAAAAACACTACAAAGTGATAAATAACTTTAATTTCGGAAGTCGGTGTCAAAAAACGAAAAACTATTGTCGTTGATTCCGCATTTTCGTTTAGATCACTTTGTAGATTTTTTGTAAGTCGGTTTTTTTTTTTGACATACAAACATACATACCTACATGCGGGTCGAAAACAGAACCTCCTTTTTTGAAGTCAGTTAAAAATGTCAACTAACTTTTGGAGGCAATTGTAAATCCAGTACAACCTATAATTACCACAACCATCATGCCTTTGTGCTGACATGAAAGAAGAAAAAGCCCCGACTTCCCTTTCCGTACTTCATGCAATACATCTAAAGAAACGTCCTAAAACAAATGACAATTTCGGAAGATATAATGATTTAAGTAGTCGCGTCCCTTTCCTTCGTCTCGTCTATAATCTCACGATCAGATAGTAGACGGAACATTAAAAAGTAACGCTTCATTACCTTGCTTAAAAGCATAAAATCACTTTGGAAGATCATTATGAGTTCTTTAACAGTGGGGAGAATATTTTGAGATACTTTTTAGATGAAAATTCCGGATGGTCTGGGGTACGGTCGCATTGGTAAGGAATAGCGGGTAGAGCGCTTATGTAATCGCTATGATCACTGCCACGCGGCATATGAACTGGGTGCTTACTCTTCAATTTAATTCCGATAGATCGATATTGGAATTGTGACGTTTCGTACTCTTGAGTTCGATGCTAGCGCCAAATGATTTTTAGATTGGGTGTCCATTTTGAAGAACTAAGTGGAATTGGGTTCGGGCTTGGCGTGGGGTATTAATTTGTTGACAATATTGTTTTCAAGAGTACCGAATCACGTGACTGTAAAATTAACATTGGAATCATATTGGCATCTCATTGGAATTAAAATTAGTTTGGAGAACCCCTGGTCTTGTATATCACGGCTGCTTGTCATAACATAGGTAACATAATCAGCCTTTAATGCTTCCACTGCTGAGAAACAGGTCTCCTCTCTTCAAGAGTGAGTGGGCTGCAATCCACCACGCGGGCCCAGTGCGGGTTGGTAGATGTCACATGTCTTCGAATTTTTGATTCTAAGACATGCCGATTTCCTCACGATGTTTTCCTTCACCGTTTTGAGAGCAGTGGTGATGAAATAATTTACACAAAGTAAAGCGCTAGGCTGGGTACGAACCCACGACCTACAACTCGTAAGTCGGGGCTGTTACCACTGCGCCACCACGGCTGATTAGGCGCAGTGGAATCAAGCATTCGACAATCTTCTGTACCTACACTAACAGTAGTACCTGCTTCGTACCCAGTTATCTGACGCAGCTGTACCTTTCGCGTCTGCATCACTCCACGACAACTGAGGAAGTCGTGCAGTATTTGAAGGTGAAGACCAACTGGATTCTGAGGGTCGAAAGGTTGGAATCGCGCCACAACATCAACTTTAAGTCATTCATGGTACGAGTTCCAACCCAACATTTACAGACCTGTCTGAAAGAGGACTTTTGGCCGAAAGGTGTCATATATCGACGTTTCCGAGGACGGTTACGCGACACCACGCAGCGAAACACGACGCCGACAACGTTACGTGTATAGCCATAGTTTTAAGGTTTTTTAATATGTATTAGTTTATTATTGTATAAGATTATTTTGTGTATTTTATCTATGGGCCTTAGTTGCCTGATAATAAAATGATTATTATTTTTTATTTTTATTTATCTGCCCCGCTGGTCTCATGGTCACAACCACGACTGCTGAGCGTGGGATCCTGGGTTCAATTCCCAGATCGAGCAAAGTGTTATTGGGTTTTTTGATAAGGAATTTCCAAGTAACAGCCTGGAGTTTGGTGGTTGGCGGTTCCTGTGCCGCGAAAAGCACGTTAAACCGTTGGTTCTGCACCTGATCTCTCTCCGGTCGTGTCGGATTGCGTGCCGTCCCAGCGGACTATGAGGGTAAGAGGAGAGAGAGTGGACCCGTGTGACCCGTGGACTGCGCAGCCAGCGCAGACACGGGTCCACTATCTCCCACGCCGAAGCCTAGTCGCCGCTGAGATGGGCCGCCGTGGCCGAAATACGGTCTGGATGACTATTATTATTTGCAAAAGTGTACTATTGTATAACGCGAATAACCCCTGAAAAGCGATCTTAATAATAATATATCAATACAGCAGCCTCTTGTCCTATATTCCCTGAAGATCTAAAAGCAAACCTAGGATATATCTTCACTATGTAACCCAAAATACTTAGTACATACATACATAGTCAACAATAATACTTGTAAACAATTGTGTATTAATATACCGTATCCACCGTACCAGCTCTTAACCTAGATGTACCTAACGGCACAAAATAAATAGGTACAGAAGGTCGACTTCATACAATTGATCTGCCTATCCTTTTCCCAGCTATGTTGGGGTCGGCTTGCAGTCCAACCGGATGCAGCTGAATATTAGTATTTTACATGGAGCAACTGCCTAACTGACCTCCACAATCCAGTGTCCGAGTAATTCGATACTTCTTGGTAAGACTGGTGGTCCGACTTTCAGGCTCCTGACGACCCGTAACGACTGTCAAAGATCTACGAATGACAGCCGAGACCAACGGTTGAACGTGCTTTCCGAGGCACGGAGGGGTTTCGGTATGTAAAGATAGTCACCCATCCACGAACCAACCTTGGCAAGCGAAGCTTAACCTGATCGATCGTCCCGTACGGCTGGTATTACTTTGCCACAAGCCCCTCAATGCCGGATCCATACATCGAACGCAAAATACACGCACACATAGACACTCTTCACGTACAGCGAGTGCAAGCGCCCTCGCGACTAGTATTTGGTTGAGATAAAATGGATCTAAAATGGTCTATTCCAAAATTCTAACGAAAGTGTAAAGAAATCCTGTTCATCGGGGCAATGGACAGTTCAACAACATTCATTGCGTTATTTACGTTGTTGAGCAGACAAATTTTTCGAACATATGAAGCAATGGATTATCGTTATCCTTCACAATGATTCAAATTCAGATTGATAGTGTGTTACGCAATTGGAGTGCATGTTAAATTCTTACACGACAACTCACTAAAGGAAATTAGTAATACATTCATTAGTGTTAAGAAGGTTTCAATTTTATATGGTAAGGTGGGACGCCCTCAGGCTAGGTGGAGCGACGATCTTCGCAGGATGGCTGGTAGCAGCTGGATGAGAGTTGCCGAAAATCGAGTTTAATGGCGTGCAATAGGAGAGGCTTATGTCCAGCAGTGGACTGCTATAAGCTGATGATGATGATGAATTGAAGTGAAGAAACAATTATTTGTTTGAATAACAGTATTAAATTGTAATTGAAAAAACATCGACGACAATTATTAAGGTTATAAAATTAACATCTGTTGTCAAAACATCTCTAAGTTTAAGTATTGAAATAATCAAATCAATGCCCTCAATTTATAACTGACATTTCAAATTGGAATCCACTTGCACGTTTTCAAGTCCAAGCACACGTATCAAACCGGAAAGGGATCGGCACCTTATCAACTCGAGCCGTTCAGTATTCTTTGTGTGAAACTCCCTACTGCAACGCACACTAATTGGAATCGTAACGTAATCGCCTCGACTCGGGACAAGCTCACGATCCGCGGTGCGGTGCGTTACGGCGGCTCGTCGTCCCTGCGCTTACGGCTCGTCGTCCCCGAGCTTACGGCTCGTCGTCCCTGCGCTCACGTCTCTTCGTACCCGAGCTTACGTTTCTCGTCCACCCTTGCCCCTCTCACCCCTCCGGTCTGCCTGCTGCACCATCAACCAGCGGTCGGTGAGCCGTAAGCGCGGCGTCACCTAGCCGTTGCCGAGTCGACGTATCGGAGCTTCTGATCCGCTTTGGTTACGTGCTTACGTTAGGTTGACGGCGAGGCGAAAGGCGATACGGTGCCGATCCCTTTCCGATTTGAAACGTGTACTATACGATACCTTTCTGATCCAATTGTTACATGGTCATCAGATACTTTTGGAACAGACCATATGTGTGCGCCTTTCTACGCTCGTTATATGAAGCCGGCCTTCTGTATCTACCTATTTTGTGCGAACGGTTAACTCAGGAGTTTCTTCAAGTGGAACTTGTACTGTAACGATAGTAGTGGACTAGCGTTCAACAATGGGTAAGAAGATCAAATAAGGACGCACGACTGATCAGGAATTCACACAATATGTAATGCTTTGGCGGTTACCGTAAGGATTATGGGTTAAATCTAGTGTAAGACTTGGGACGAATCAAAGTCTGAGGCAAATGTATGTAACTCCAAGGTTAAACTTTACATAAAATGGTTACGCATTTTCAAAGGCATTTTGAGAATGTATCGTTCTACCTTAGTCTTTTCGTGGTGGCCTGGATATAGAAATCCAATTTGACAAGTAATACAAAAGGGTCTGAATTCAAAAACGCAGAAGTTAAGCGTGGTTCAAGTACCTTCGCCATAGTAAGAAGGTCCCTCTCTGTAGAGCATTACACGACCAGGTGCTAATGAGATGAAAAATAATTGATCATTTCAATAACAACTATGTATGAATGTATGACAAGGACAAAGAAGTGTAGTACAAAACTGTCCATCACACCGTCCCGTAAGTCCTTTGTCCATTTTAGGACATTCACAGCCACAAAACTATATCGCCTGAAATTGGTACATTCAAGGGTAAAACTGCGGAAAATTGGCATTACTCCGAATTTACGCAAATAGGGGCTCAGACTTGCCCCCATTCAGTACGGAAGAAGAAACTGCCCAAGTTTATTATTGCGTCATTCATCTTGGACCGTTCGTAGTTCCACACATTTCCGCGTAAGGGGGACTAACGTTTGATACATGCTTTGACTAACGTTTGATACATGCGTTGCAGCAAGTGAAGTGATCTATTTTCTATGTATGAAAAAAATATATAATGTAATAATTTTTCTTTATAATTTTTTTTTTTTGTGTTTTATTATAAATCCATCAATTTTAAAGAGTAAGTAATCAAGTGTGCACACTTACAGTTACAACTATTTTTTTTAAGTTACATCATAAGAGACACGGAAATGTGTGAAAGTTTCGCAGTTTCAAACATTTCCGCGTTGAGGGGACTAACGTTTGAGGTCATTCCAAGCGATTCGGTTTTGATGAATATGCGGACTAAGTTAGCGGTTATATTTGACCACAGTTATTGGTGTATCAATAATCAAATAGCTGATGTAGCTGAATAACTTTAACCGGTTGAATGCTGTAATTACAAAAGCCATTGTGTCAAAATAACCATTTAAAAATAATAAGTTAGAGAAGTGGACATCTAGTATTTATGTGTATTCTTTCAAAATATCTTTACAACTCTCTAATTTTAAATTACCCTATTAAATGACAATTTCATGAAATCATGACATTTCAGGTATTCTGTCTTAGAGAGTTGTATTGAAAGTTCTAATGATTATTATCATTCTGTAAATACGTATTTGTTGCGGTTGCGAATCATATTTTGATCAACTCGCTAATCTGCAAAGTCCAAAAACCGTAAGAAAATTTGAATTTCACGTGAGGGGAAATTTTCGTAATTTGAAAAGAAAGTTCACAGTCTGATATCTGTCTCAATCTGTTTAAAATACCTATTATTTTCCTACATTTTTGGCATATTTTTGACATTGATTGTTGCTTAGATGAGATGTGTCACTTTTATTTCGATGTGTTTATTTTTTGTTTCTTTATCGGCACCTTGTTTTATAATCATGTGGGTAATTTTGTTATCATCTAATATTGTACTTGTGTGTGTTGTGCTGTCTTCTTGTGTGTGCCAAATAAATGGTTTATCTATCTAGATGGCGGCTACATTTTAAACGTTTTCAATTACTGGAATTTTATTTTATTTTTATTTTATTTTATTTTATTGAATTGGCCTATAAAGAGCATCATCCGTTAAAGTCAAATTAAGAATTAAACAGACATATTATGTACGAGTAGATCTTTAGATTTTAAAGTGAATATTTATTTATTCGAGCAGTCTTCTGTGATGTTCGCTTGCAAACGGACCTCGCCTAAAATCTATCGATATAATTTCCCCCTATCATAACTGAGGAAGAGGACTATAAATTTTAATAACTTTTTATCTTTTGTAATAAAAAATATTAATTCATAGCTTTCCCGATACAAGATAAATTGAAAACTGTTCCATTTTTTTCTATAATCAGACTTCGTTTTGATGTTGTAGGTACCTACGCATTCTTAATTTTCGTGTTGTTCTTGTTCGTTTTATCAGCAATACAAAGGTTTTCTAAGCCTTTGTATTTAGAAGTTAGTAAATAAATACCGTTGAAATTAAACAAAACAAAACTAAAATACTTCAACTCTCAAAGTTAAACAACCAGTATAGGGGACCAATTAAGGCTCCTGCAGATAGGCGCGATGCGACAGCACGACGCGATGCAAGTAGAACAATTTCTATGAAAACTTGGAAATGGGTCTACCAAAATCGCGTCGCACCGTCGTGTCGCGCTTGTCTGCGGGAGCCTTTAAGCCCATCTGCAGCAACCAAAACCGAACTGAGAATAGGCTAGTATAAAACCAAAAAATAAAAAACAAATAACCTAGATCCAATCCTACAAATCCTACAAGTTCTGCATTTGACATACAATTCCAATTCAATATGGGGTTAAAATAAATATAATCGAACGTATGACGAATGTTCGCCATACATCACTCGTTATACAGTCATTCGATACGGCCCGTATGATCGAATGGTACCGATAAATCCTTTGAAGGGATGGGGTCATGTTCATGTCCGCGTTGGTTTTTTATTTTTACATTGGCGTTGCTCAAACTAAGAAAAAAATTTATTTAAAAAGGTTTTGTGGAATTTTTTGGTTTCAATGCGGACTGTAACATACTAAATACTTTTGATAAATATTAATGTAATCCGAGCGAATACGTGGACACGTGGCCAGATTTACGAGCGAATGCAGCTCAAAGGATTAGCTACTCTCGTGCATGGGTTTTAATACTTTTGAAACGATACAGGATTGATTATCGAAAATATTTAATCATGTTGGTATCTGGTCTTTTCCGAAACGAAATAAACTCAAGTTCTAATTAAGAAAAATAATGAGCGCAAATTATGAGACCTGGGGGCCTAAAAAGGCCACTTTAGCAGAATCATAAAAGGATAACATTATGAATCATAATTTATGGCGAAGATAGTCCGTGTTTTTCTTTTTTTCGCTGCACTACGTAGGTATAATCAAAGAGGTTGGTCATTGGATTTGGATTGGATTGATTGGTATTTTAGCACAGACAAAAAAAACTCCCAGTAACTCAAACTTCTGTAGTATTCCAAGGACGTAACATTTAGTGCATAACTGCAATATCTACACTGCAGGTATCCGGGTTAAATTCTAGCTAAGTAGGTAAATCTCGCTTTGCCAACGTTTCGGAATTAAACACGAATTCGTGGTATACGGGCAAAGAGTTATACTAACTCTGCCTTCTCTTTATATTTGAAAAAATATTTTGTGTGATCGCAAAAACTTAGGACTTTTCAAAATAAGAAGCGATTTCCATAATATAAATACAGTACCCGGCGATTAATGTTGCACATCTACCTTTGGAAAGAGACAATCGGCTAATTTCGGCTTCGTAGAGCGTTATCTCTGTCGTACGAAATACAAACAGTCCGGTAACTATTAGGAGCTGTTAAAACAATTATTATTTGCTTCTTTTGATAATTATTTTTATTCTTTGTATAAAATACAAAAAAAGGTAAAGGTCGATGTGCAATATTTATCGCCGGGTACTGTACACGTAGTAAAAATGAAATTGTGATACCTAAATTTAGATTAACTAAAACTAGCAAGTCATTTCTTATGAACAGCATCCGTTTTTGTAACAAGTTGCCAAAGCCGGTTACAGAACTTAGCGATGGAGAGTTCTCAACCCTCATCAAACGTGCCCTTATCAAAAAATCATATTAAGTATAAGATTAAAGACTACGTTGAAGACAAGGTAGTTTGGCAATAATTCCTTCTGCACATGTGGCTTCCCTGGCGCTTCATTAACGGCATAACTATATAAATGTCTATTAACTGCTCTTAAATTAGGATGTTTATTTTTTATTTATTTTTTACATACTTCTTTGACATGATATTTTTATTATTTGACATTATACAGTATGTTAACTAACAGAGGGCGTTCCCGTTAACCCGCAATAGTATAGCATCCAAACATGCTAAAAAAAATATTACCATTCGAAAATAAAATGTTTTTATTTTTTTTTATATTAAAATATTCACTAAAAATCGTAAATTGATACTCTATTTATTTAATTAATTCTAATTTATTTAATTAAATAAATTCCGACATTGCTGTCCTTCAAGTACGCGTGTACAGAGTGTTTCTTTAACGTATCAATTTCGTCAAAATCGTCAACAGGAACAGTGCTCAAAAGGCTGGCAGCATTGTCACGATGTATGGCGATGCAAGGCAATTAATATTACCTAAGGCAGTTAACTTTATTTAAATCCAAGATTACATTCAATAAATTATTCGGATGAATAATTTCATTTTATGTTCACAGTTTCCAAATGAGATCGTAAAAATTTCATTCGCTCATCGCACCTGGGTTTGACTTTTCGGTAATTAATTTTCTTTTAATGAGCTGCTAAATATTTTCATGTGAACTGTTTAATTTCGTATGTGCTAATTCAGCACATATGAAATTAAACAGTTCAAAATGGCTATAAATTTTGATCCCCTTGAGAATGTCGAAATATACGTTTTTGCGGCATAAACGACGGTATTTTTTTATACGTTAACTTAGAAGTTTGATTTTTTCACAGCTTCAAGGGACTGTAGACGTAAGTAGATGGTTTTAATTTCAACTCGATACCTCCACGCCTTCCTGAAATAAAGGGTCTTGACAGACAGACAAACGGACAACAAAGTGATTCAAAGTGATTCAGTGACAAAAGGAAAAAACGGAACCCTTATAGGGTTCCGTTTTTTCCTTTTGGGGTACGGAACCTAAAAAACGAGTTCAAATGTGAGTTAAAATGTACTAAGTTCATTACCGATAACGATTATCTAAAATTTTAAACTAATAATATTATTAAAAGACAAAAGATTTGATTTTTTGTGTTTAGTGTGTTGCACAGGTGGACCATGACCTGGATTAAGGCATAAGATACTTTTTATCCCGATATTTCAACGGGATCGAGACGTCTGCGGGTAAAACCGCGGGGCACAGCTAGTCATATAATTATATTATAATTTCGGTAAAGATCTTAGTTTTCTATCTTAAATTTTATGAGTTAAGATACCAGCTCTTAGCTTTCATAATATCTATTTCGGGCCCATTTTAGTTGAAATCTGATACGCTTACCTTTATAAATGGAAAAATAATCCCTTTCATGAATTCGCAAAAGAAAAATTTAGGAGAAGCAACATTATTTGAAGGTTTTTGTTAGATTTCTCAGTAATGTCTGTAGCTCTGCCTGCTTTTGGTGTGGATGTCAGTCATCAAAAATATTTAAAAATATTTTGTAAAAATACAAAATATTTTATTTAATTTCACATCATCTTTATTTATTAAGTCGAATAAACAACATAAACACAGACAAGGACATTTAGCACTTTGGTGGACTAGGAGTAATGTTTACGTCATAAACAGACATGCACAACACAACATTACACTCATAAAACAGACATGCACAACACAACATTACACTCATAAAACAGACATACACAACACAACATTACACTCATAAAACAGACATGCACAACACAACATTACACTCATAAAACAAACACACACAACACAACATTACACTCATAAAACAAACATGCACAACACAACATTACACTCATAAAACAAACATGCACAACACAACATTACACTCATAAAACAAACATGCACAACACAACATTACACTCATAAAACAGACAAGCACAACACAACATTACACTCATAAAACTGACATGCACAACTCAACATTACTCAGAAAACAGACATGCACAACACAACATTACACTCATAAAACAAACATGCACAACACAACATTACACTTATAAAACAAACACACACAACACAACATTACACTCATAAAACAAACATGCACAACTGATGTGTATATAACTAGGGAGGTACGAAGGAAACGAACGAGTGTATGGTACAAAGGCTAGTTTAATACTGTTTTGTACATAAGAAGTCAACTGACAATATTAATATTTAGATCATGTGGGTAGATACGCATCATTCCTCCACACTTAGTTTTGAAACCTGTTGACAAAATAACATAACATAAAATAACATAACATAACATAACAATCTTATACTAATCTACTTATAATATTTAGAATAGTCTACTTCCTTTCTGGGACGCTCAGAACGTGCTCGTGACACAGGTGGGGTAACTGGTTCCTGTATGACGACCGAGGCTTGAGGAGCCCGACCTTCGGATACCTCACTACATGTCGGTCGTGCATGTTCTCTGCTCTCAGTTTCAGTGACAGCACTTTGATTCCTGTCAGCTTCAACACTAGTTTCTGTCGCAGTATCAGTCGGTGCTGCACCATCGTCCTTCACCGGTTCCTCGGTAGCTGCACCGACTACTGTGCTAACTGTATTGGACTCGCTGACATTGTCTGGCATTGGCAATACTGGTGGTCTAATAGGAACTCGTGAAGACATTGGACTGTACACAGGAAGTGAGGCTGCCGGTTCAGGTTCATTAGAATCGACTGATCTGGAAATATTAGAACATTTTCCGTTCTTACAATGTAGTAATTGGTCGACGTGTCTTATGGAAAATCCATTTTGTTCTTCAATAAATATTTTAAACATTCTATTTCCTATGACCTTATTTACTACTCCTAGTTTCCAAGACTCCTTCCTACCACTATACCACCGGACCCATACCTTGTCACCAACTTTAAAATCTCTGATCTTACATTCAGTTGTCCTTAGTTTTGACGTTTCACGCGGTTTCGATTCTATAGGAAGTATTAAATCTAGACGTGATCTCAAATCCCTCCCAAACATTAATTTAGCGGGCGAATATCCGGTAGTACAGTGTATCGTGTTCCTGTACTCAAAAAGATATCCTAATAATTTTTCTTGCAAAACACTTAGAGACAAGCTTTCACTTAAAATAATTTTTAACATTTTTTTACAAGTACGTACTGAATTTTCAGCTTGCCCGTTGCTACATGGATGATAAATTGGAGACGTCATATATAATTAATGCCATTATTGGAACAGAAGTTGTTAAAATCCTTAGAATTTATTTTAACGTCATTATCTGATACTAGCGTACTAGGTATACCGAACACGGAAAAAATATGCTTTAATTTCCTAATTAATGATTGGGTAGTAACATCATTATGCATCCAGATACACTCTAACCACTTTGAGTATGCATCAATCACGACCAGGTAAGTTTGTTGTCCTATCGACAAGTAATCGATGTGGATCCGTTCCCATGGTGCCGCTGGGCTCGGCCACGGTGCCGGCGTAGCTCGTGGTGGCGCGTGCCGCACGCTTGTGCATTTATCGCATGCGCCGATCCATCGCTCGATATCTTCGTCAATACCGGGCCACCACATCCTACTGCGAGCATTACATTTCATTTTTACAATGCCTAAATGAGTGCTATGAAGTTCACGCATCATTCTTTCGCGTAATGCCATAGGAATTACCACCTTATGTCCACGCATTAAAATACCATTTTCATATTGTAAGTCTGTTCTACACAAAAAATATGGTCGAATTGATGCACAAACAATCTTTCGGGGCCAACCGACATTGGTATATTTAACGACAGTTTGTATGGTTTTATCATTCTCAGTGGCATTCTTTATATCCGTAAACAACACGGCCGGCGCGATCGAGTCTAGGAAATTTAATGAGCAGTATGCGTCATAGCCCTTATCTGTTTCGCACACAACATCAGGTATAGGCGCACGGGAGAAATAATCGGCGACTAAGTTATTCTCACTCGATATGTACTGAACTGTATAATTATAAGCACAACAACACAACACAACACAATATTACACTCATAAAACAAACATGTACAACACAAAATCACACTCATAAAACGCATAAAGGCTCAAGCGCTACGCGTCGATGCGACGCAATTCTGGTAGAACAATTTCCATGAAGTTTTCATAAAAATTGTTCTACTAGAGTTGCGTCGCACCTGTCTGTGGAACGATCTGTGGGTGCCTCTGCCTTGGAACGAGGTTAGGCAAATAGGTGTATGGTTTCAATTTGACGTTTCCTTTAGAAAAAAAACGGGAAAGAAATAACTTTTTTTTAGTCTGACTTTTACAAAAGTCAGCATAAGTGCTCAGTAGCTTATCAGCACATAAAGTTTTTGACTATTATTTCACTACTTATTACTTCAGTTTGTCATTTTTAAATCCCGTGTGTATATTCATAATAGTTTGTAAAATGTAAGGCATATTGTTATTAGCTACTCCCGGGTAACGAAAATTATTCCTGTCTGCTTTTCCGCTTGTTGTGTTTAGTTAATGTTACAAAACTTTATCATAATATTGGTGTAATTAGTAGTTCTCGGTTTGTTGATTACAGAGTTTGAAGCTACTTTATGATTATGATCCACGGAAGCTAGAGTGGAATTGTAGCGGTTTGAAGAAATCTTTATCCAGCAGAGGACTGAGTAAATTTACAAATGATTAGATCTAGAGTATAAGGCCCTGTTCCCACTATGTCGTGACGACAGATTATCGTGTCGTTAAAAACTTCGTGGCTTGTGTATTTAAATGGAGGTGTTCACATATAGGACTACATGATTAACTTTCGTCCACGACATTTTTTGCAGTGACGACAGATTGTCAAGTCACGACAGTCGTAATACGATAACAAACGTCACGACATATGGTAACGACAAACCATGTGTCGTTATTTCGACTATCTTTTGTAGCCACGTCGTATCACACATACGTACACACATTCATACCACTACTGATCTTCAAAAGAACGTAGAGGCGACTAATGTGCAAACGACAAGGCGACTGCCGTGAACAGTAAAAATGTTGTCACGATCCAATGGGAACAGCTACATACGACAGTCGTTCAACGATAAAATATTTCGACTACACAGTGACGATAAACAGTCGATATAATGGGAACAGCTAGAGACGACAGTCATCCAACGATAAATTAATCGTCACGACATAGTGGGAATGCGCCCTAACGGCATCACCGTATTTTTGTAATTAGCAAATATAACAGGCACGTTTTCATTTTAATAATTAATGTCTCTACTAACATTATAATCGTGAAGATATACACTGAAAGGACAGGTGCGTAGTACTCGCAACCGCTAATACCTATTCAAGGGGTCGAGTGGATACACTTAGGCAATTAGGGGCAAGATCCAAGGGGCGAGCATGACTTTTTTATTTTTTATAGGGAAAGCAAACAGTACCTAGTATACTAAAAATATACAAAATGTCTTAAACATATGACTTAATAAACATATTGTATATATAATTGACGTAGTATTCGTAGTATTCTTTATTGCCATAAAACAGGTTACATAATAAATTTTAGACCCTGGCTCCAGAGCTAGGTTAGGGTACCTGTATTTCAGGAGCCAAAATATATTATTAAATAATTATATTATAATTATATTATTAAAGTATATTCAATGTTTCAAATTGATGTTATTTCAAATTAAAGAAATATCAACTTTATTTTAATAATAATTAAGTTGATTGAGAAAGTTATAAAGATGTTTGAAGTAGCAGCGTAAACTGCACTTTATTGAGTAGGATTTAAAGTTATTTTTCCATAAACTCGTATTTGTTTACATTTTTGGCAAATAAGTCGCGAATGCAGATTAGTGTATTTGTTAATATATTTTATAATATACTACATATAAGCAAAAGGAGTATGCTAGTAGCGTAGCAGTTGGCGTTCTGAGTTTTTGCTTACCTATATGGGAAGAAAGCGTGATTATATGGATGTATGCCTTTCGATAATACTGTAAAAATACAAAGTGAAATTAAAATAAATAGTTTTAAAATAAAGCTTTTTACTTTTGGTTGACAAAACCAATCCCTCATTACTGATTCCAGTGGAATAAAGTAACATCAGTTGAACAGGAAGAGCCTTCACAATACACATTGCAATTTACACGCCAAATAATTTACCAAATTAACCACCTTTATGCAGGCGTTATAAAGTCAGGGAAATTGTTCTTTGAGCAAATTAACAACCAACCCAAACTGTCCGTATATTCAATTACAACTCATTCTTTGACAGTTGTTTGAAATTACTATGAGACAGCAAATTGACGCAGAGTGACACCAACAACAGCTTAGCAATTATTTCCCTGACTTATAACAATCGTGCTCAGACTTCAGCATTCAAGTAATTAACTTAATAAGAAATTACGTGTTTTATGTACTTACGGAGGAATTGCTTTTAAGGCTTTTCAATTACGTGTTTAGACTGTTTGGTAATTAATAGCTTAATCCTCGCTAATGAGACACAATTTATTTTCTATTGTAATAGGCCGCTGGAGGCCCGCGCCGGGACGGAGCGATTAATATGTCGGTGGTACAGTATTTTTATCTCACGGAGCGACGCGCGCTTTACATGTGGTGACCAAGTAAACACGCTGTGAATGTGTGCGTCGAGTAGCGTTAGGACATAACACACACTTCCAAATTCGCCATTGTGTCGGACGGTGCCGAGAACTTCTGCACTTACACACATCGATACCTCTGGGCTCAAAGGGCGTATAGCACGTTTGGCTAAATGTGCTACACGCCCTTTGAGCCCAGAGGTATCGACATATTCATAGCGTTTTTGTACACTTGGTAACCACAAGTAAATCGCGCGTCGCTTCGTGGGATAAAAATAATAGGGCTTTTTCAGCCGGTGAAGAAATACAAGCTATTACATACATACATAAATTAAGTATACATATTGACAAACATAGTTAGGTAGGTATAACTGTTCAAGAATTTTAGCGCGTGGTTAAAATCTGAAGCGACACTGCCATCTTGTTTTCAATACAATTTCACAAATCAATTTCGCAAATGTCTACTACTGTCAACGTCATTCAAGTGCCAGAAGCTTCCTTATTCAATTGTAAGTCTAATTAAATTGCCTGCTTGACATTTACACAACATCACAACCATTATAATGTATATACTAGCTGACCCGGCGAATTTCAAACCGCCTCAGAATAAAAAAGCCGTTCCATACTTTTTTAGTTATATTTTTTTAGTTATGTTTTTTATGTATGAGAAAATGAATTATCTTTTTTTTCGTAAATTTTTCCTGTTTTAATAATTATTCTGCTATTTGGGGCGAAGACATATCCAACAAAGCACAGATCATAAAAATCGTTCCAGCTGTTCTTGAGTTAAAAATAGAGTAACTAACCCGACTTTGTTTTATTATATACATATATAGATAAGTCACAAATAATTTCGATGCGAAGGATTCTATACAGTATGTTAACTAACAGAGGGCGTTCCCGTTAACCCGCAATAGTATAGCATCCATACATGCTAAAAAAAATATTACCATTCGAAAATAAAATGTTTTTATTTTTTTTTATATTAAAATATTCACTAAAAATCGTAAATTGATACGTTGAACGGAGCATCATTTTAACGGAGCCTAGTTTACATAATGACGTTTTTTCTATTTTGTTACGCTTTCGACAATTTAGATTTGTTGCATGCGCTGACGTCGAAAAAATGTATCGACAAATTAATATTCAACCAGATCAAAGAAATCTTCAGTTAATTCTTTGGCGTGAAAATAAATCGGACGAACTCGGTGTGTACCAGCTTAATACCGTAACATATGGTACCGCGTCCGCTCCTTATCTAAGTATTCGATGCATCAAACAGCTGGCATCTGAGTGTAAGGATGACGTTATAAGGCAAGTAATAGACGAAGATCTGTTTGTAGACGATTTAATTACTGGTCATGATGATAAACAATGTTTATTAGATATTTGTAACAAAGTAAATGATGTTTTAAAATCTGGTTGCTTCCATTTACGTAAATGGTTGTTTAATTCGGAGACTCCTACAACAGATCAACCAAAGGAATTAGCTTTAGGCGAAAATTGTTTAACTAAAACTCTCGGTCTTGGTTGGTTAAATTATTTAGATTTATTATATTTTACTACGAAGATTGATCAAACCTTCACTCATGTGACTAAGCGGGTTATCTTGTCTGTAGTCTCACAGGTGTACGACCCATTAGGCTTGTTATCACCCTCAATTATAATTGCAAAAATACTTTTACAAAAATTATGGCTATGTAAGTTAAGTTGGGACGATCCAGTACCTAAAGATATTTTGTTTATGTGGAAGAATTTTATTGATACGCTTCAACACTTACAAAATATAAAAATTCCTCGTCATGTCAGACAAGTAAATGCAAAATACACAGATTTACATATTTTCACGGATGCATCAAAGGATGCATATGGTGCATGCGCATACATAAGAACATACAACGACAATTCACCAGTCACTGTTAGGCTGCTTTGTGCTAAGACGAAAGTCGCACCAATTAAACCAATTACAATACCGCGACTTGAGCTGTGCGGAGCTTTACTTGGTGCCAAGTTATATCGAAAAATAATTCAGTCATGGAGATTAACTTTTGATAAAATATACTTTTGGTCTGACTCCACGATTGTCATAAATTGGATTAAAATCTCACCAAACTTGTTAAAATCATTTGTCCAGAACAGAGTAGTGCAAATCAATGAATTGACTAGTGAGTTGCCGTGGTTACATATTGCTGGTAAAAACAACCCGGCTGATATTTTGTCTCGCGGGCTCACCCTCGACGCTCTTCAAAATTCAGATATTTGGTGGCACGGACCAACATTTTTAACCGAAATTAACACCAATTTTAAACAAGACAATCACGATGAAATGATTAATTCGCACGATTTACCCGAAATGAAATCAAATATTAATTCTTTATTTACACAATCAACTTTTACTAGCATTTTTACCTTTGAACGATTTTCAAATTTTAATCGCATGAGGCGTGCAACCGCTTTTTTGTTACGATTCATTCATAATGCACGAATCAAAGTCAAACCAGAACGTAGCACTGGTCCGCTTACTACGGATGAGTTAAATAAATCAACTTTAGTTCTAGTGCGCTTAGCACAACAAACATCGTTTCCAGACATTTATACTGCATTCATAAAAAACTTACCTGTTAAGTCGATGAGAAACATATCTAGCCTTGATGTGTTCTTAGATTCTGATCGCGTCATAAGAGTAGGAGGCAGACTAGTAAATTCACACACCTTTTCCTATGGTAAAAAACATCCTATATTATTATGTTCGAAACATACCTTAACGCGACTTCTTTTTCAATTCGAACATAAACGTTTACTCCATGCTGGTCCGCAATTGCTCTTGGCTACTATCAGAGAAAGTTGGTGGCCACTCAAGGGTCGTGATTTAGCCAAGCAGACAGTACATAAGTGCGTTACATGTACTCGCCAGAAAGGGAGGGCACTGTCAGTAAAAATGGGTAACTTGCCGCCTGCAAGATTGGAGCCGGGGTATCCTTTCTTGCGCTGCGGTGTGGATTATGCGGGACCTATGTTCATATTGAATCGCAAAGGAAGGGGTTCAAAACTTGAAAAATGTTATGTTTGCCTCTTTATATGCTTTACTACTCGCGCGATACACTTAGAATTAGTCACAAGTTTAAGTTCTGAAGCATACTTATTGGCTTTAAGAAGGTTTTTATCTCGTCGTGGAAAACCCGCACAAATATTCTCCGACAACGGGAAAACGTTTGTAGGCGCACTAAAGGAATTCTCCCATTTTTTTAAATGCTAGTAAAAACGATATTTTAGACTTCGCTGCAGGCGAAAACATTAAGTTTAGCTTTATTCCTCCGTACTCACCACATTTTGGGGGTTTGTGGGAGGCAGGGGTGAAATCTTTTAAATATCATCTCCGGCGTGTAGGAAACGTAAACCTCACGTATGAGGAATTTTCCACCCTGTTAACACAAATAGAAGGTCTCCTAAACTCCAGACCTATGTATCCCATGTCTTCAGACCCAAACGACCTACTCCCTCTTACACCAGCCCATTTCCTGATTGGCCGGCCGCTCGTCGCACCTACCTACGAAGACCTCACAGCTGCAAACACGTCACGCTTGGTCCGCTACGAGCGCATCGAACAAATGAGGCAGACCTTCTGGAAACGCTGGTCGCAGGAGTACATTTCGGAGCTGCAGACAAGAAGTAAATGGCAGTCCAACACCGACACAATAGCACCCAATACCTTGGTGCTCGTTAAAGAAGACAACCTGCCACCTTTAAAATGGCGTCTTGGACGGGTCATAAGCACTTCACCTGGGAAGGATGGACTAGCACGTGTAGCTGACATTAAAACAGCTAACGGAATGATACGAAGATCATACCCTAGATTATGTCCGCTACTCAAGGAGGAAGAACCTTAACTTCTACATTCTTCTTCGTTGGAGGTTGTTACTCCAAGGCGGGCGGCATGTCTACGCATCGTCTATGAACCGACTACCACTGGACGTCACGAGTGAAGTTCCAAGTTCCTCCACGCGCGGCGCCTCGGTCATTCTAACAATCGCTCAACGAACACCCACACGACATACGTTAAAAAATATTATTCAAACCAAACCTTTGTAACTATTGATTATACGTCTTAATACTATCGAAGAAGATTTTCATTCATCTCCAAACATATTTTGGTCCTACGAGCCACATCTAAAGCGATCACCAGCGACCAAGGACGTGCCAACAAGAAGACGTCCACTAGCGGCCGGCGAGGAAGATCGGCTTGACTCAGGGGCGTAAGACCTTTCCAAATCCTTACCTCACTTTGGCGGTTTGTGGGAAGCAGGAGTCAAATCCTGTAAGCACCATATAACACGCGTGATAGGGAAGGCTCATTTAACATATGAAGAGTTCAACACGGTTTTAGTACAAATAGAGGCCGTCCTGAACTCCCGTCCTCTGCACCCAATGTCCGTAGATCCTGACGACCTTGCGCCCCTGACGCCAGGTCACTTCCTCATCGGCCGGCCTCTGACGGCTCCTGCAGGCGCAGACATCACGGCGAAGCCTTCACACGCTTTATCACGCTACCTACGTGTCGAGCAGCTCAGGCAGCACTTTTGGAAGCGCTGGGCCAAGGACTACATCTCCGAGCTCCAGAGACGTATCAAATGGAAGGAAAACCAGGGCGCACTCACTCCCGGTTCCTTGGTGCTCATCAAAGAGGACAATTTACCGCCCCTCAAATGGCGGTTAGGGCGAATCCTGCTGACATATCCGGGACGAGACAATGTTGCCAGAGTTGCTCGCATCAAGACAGCAGCTGGCGTCGTCGAGAGGGCGTTTTCGAAGATCTGCCCTCTTCCGGTCTCATCATCGTCGCCAGAAAAGGAAGACAAGGCAGCCAAGGTTGAGAGCTATGGCTCTCAAAGGGGGCCAATATGTTAAAGCAGCGCCATCTGTGACCACCGAACGACACTACTGCAGACAACAACGAAAATAGTTCGATCGCTGATTTAGACAAACATATTGTAACAGTTAGGCGACAGTCTAGTTAGCTCTTGTCTCTGCGGTTAGATGGCACCACTTCTCTAAGAAATGTACAATATATAAACGTGAAGATTGTTATCCAAAACTACTCATTAAAAAACAGTAGAATCGTGAGCATCCTTTTATTTCAACGCCTCTGAATCCGAGTCACTGCTTCGCCCTGCTGGCGCACTTATAAGTCTCCAACATTAACGGAGCATGAAACACTCTGTACACGCGTACTTGAAGGACAGCAATGTCGGAATTTATTTAATTAAATAAATTAGAATTAATTAAATAAATAGAGTATCAATTTACAATTTTTAGTGAATATTTTAATATAAAAAAAAAATAAAAACATTTTATTTTCGAATGGTAATATTTTTTTTAGCATGTATGGATGCTATACTATTGCGGGTTAACGGGAACGCCCTCTGTTAATTAACATACTGTATATCAATATACAAAGAAAGAAACACGCAACAGCATCAAAAATGCAACACAAATTACAATTCAACGAAAACCGCGCACACAGCGAAATATATTTACCAAATATAGAATATATAACTGTGTACCGCACATAGAAACGGAATGGATTTTAAAATGAGTTTGAGGGAAACATTCGCTGGGATTGCGTCGGGCGGCGACTGTGCTCCGCTTAGTTGCCAGTCTGAACATTACCGTAATCTTAGTGCCCCGTTTAGTGAGGTCTTACTTTAGTTTATGGTAAGGAAAATTACAGTGCATCGGCAGATTGTAAGACTCGAGTTCCTGTTAATTGAGCTAAATAACTTCTGTTAAGAGTCGAACTGTTGAGTAAGAGCGATGCCTCATTAGTGCGTTGCGTTGCGTCGTTGCAACTGATCAACGCATTGTATGCCACACCTGCGTTGAGTCATTATGAATATAATAATGACTAATAAATGAGACATTATTGACGAATTTAATTGAAATTAAAAAAAAACAGTGGCACTCCGGGAGTTCCGACGAAGTGAAAACTTGAACAATTACGTGTGTATTTTGTGAATCGTCTTATAAACAAAACACGCGCGGTACCGGCTACGGCCATCCGTCTTACGAATTTTCGATCAGGTCACGTGTCCTGACGCGAGTTTAACATTTTTTACCCATTACAAAAAAGTGTACAACGCCGCTAAAGAAGTATTCACTTCAATAATTAAATTGACATAATTTAATTAATCATTAGTCATTATTGAGTCGACGCTGCGACAACGCAACGCACTAATGAGGCAGAGCTCCAAAGCGTACTCCCGACGTTGCGTCGCGTACGGGCCGCCATTGAAATACTAGTACTGTGACATCCTGACTACTCATTAGTGATTTGAGTTTGTAACGCTGTCGTGTTACATACTATCGTCTTACTCAAAAGTATCCTTTTGATTATCGTCGTGGGCGATGGGCCTAAAATGGTAGGAATTCGAACCCCACACGTTGCTTTGCACGACATACATAACATCTGTATTCCACGAAAATGATCGTGCAAATGTACGTCCACATTTAGCCCAGTTATTTTATAAGAAGGCTAAACGTCACCCAAAGGGCAATGGAGAGGGCTATGCTTGGAGTTTCCCTGCGTGATCGAATCAGGAATGAGGAGATCCGCAGGAGAACCAAGGTAACCGACATAGCCCGAAGAATTGCCAAACTTAAGTCGCAGTGGGCAGGGCACATTGCTCGCAGAACAGCCGATGGGGCCGAAAGGTTCTAGAGTGGCGACCGCGTAACGGAAGACGTAGCGTTGGAAGGCCTCCCACAAGGTGGTCCGACGACCTTGTGAAGGCCGCTGGAACCCGTTGGATGCGAGAAGCACAGAACCTTGATGCTTGGGGGAGATTTATGTCCAGCAGTGGACGTCTTTCGACTGAAATGATGATGATGATGATGTTATAATTTCCTTGATATAGGTGCCATTATCACCTCTATCCCACGCAATTCCTATTACGAGCAATCAAACCAGCTACTACCAATATTTTTTATCAAATTAGGTAATAATGAAAATCCGATATTCTTCAGTTTATTAATTTCCTTTTGCGTCATATTAAATAGGTACGGTCTTATTAGAGATCCTCAATTAGTTTGCTAGAATAATACAAGTGATATTAAAAATATAGGTGGGTACCTACTTTGATTTGTGTGATAAATGTCTATATTAATAAATGTACAAAGAACATATTTTATTAATATAGACTTACCTCGCTTTTATTTATTCGTATCTATTAGTAGAATGTAAGTTGGCTATACTATAAATAACGCAAATTCAAGAAGAACAGAACGTTCAGAAGTACCAAATGTTCTACAAAAGAAAAGATACAAATGTTTTAATTTGTATTTTACATTTTGCTCCCCCTTTGCCAAACATTCGGCAAACCTCGACCAACCATAATTTAATCACAAATCTGCAATGTAACAATTATTCATAATAATGCAAAAGACATGCTAATAAGACATGTTGCTGTAGCAGTGTCAGAGAGGGGAGGGGGTGTCGGGGGGGGGCATTGATATTGATCTATGTTAACTTTATTGTTTTGATTTTATTTATTTTAATTTGATTTATTCTGATTTCATTTAATTTTATACATTATGGTTCCATTTAGTTTGTTTTGTATTGATTTTATTTTTTTATTTAATTTGATTTTATACGTGTGCCACGTGTGGGGTTATTTAATTGAAATAAATAAATGGATTTGAATTAGGTCAGTATTATATTTCATTGCGACTCGACAACAGAGAGGCAAATCGCGTAATTTTAAGAGCGGTCACACTCTGATTTCAGTCTCAATCTGTCAAAAATATTGGTTGCTGTGCGGCCTGCCTCAACAATTTGCGCAAGCCTTTACAAAGACCTTTTAGTCTCATCGGCTGTCCGTTCTGTGAGCAATGTGCTCCGCCCACTACCACTTTAGTACAGCGATCTTCTTCTCTACGAATACTAGGACGCAATTCAACAACTGTGATAAATTATACATGATTTTATTTCTGTGAGTAGGTTTATACAAACGCTTTTACACGTCAATCATACATATTTATAAAACTAGATAATGTTAGTGTTTACTATCTGACTACTCTGAGAAAAAAGGCCGAAATAAACTCAGAGATCACAGTCTCTTTGAAAGTCCAGACATAATCTTCGTCAGATCATGTGAAGACCATGTAGATTGATGTCTAAAATGGTCTGTTGAGGAAAGAACCACACAGATTGAGTGGACCTGTCCAGTCAGTGCACGCATTTGTAAGCAATCGTGCAGCTCAACCCAGAACTTAAGGAGCTCAACGATTCGTTAAATTTATAAATTTCCAACTTCACAAAACAATTTATTTTCAAAGAACATCACCACTTAGGAAAGAGTTCAATACTCCAAAACGTACATCTTTTCAGCGGCAAAATACATCGTTTGTTAAAATAAATCGAATCGCAGCGTTGAGTCGAAGTCGCTCCAGCTTGAAATAAGACATCTACTTTATCGAGATAATGCTTTCTGATATTTACACGAGCATTTGTCATTGTAATAGATTTGTGACTTCTTTGTTTGGTAAGAAGCGAATTGGTTCATTAACCAATTCGCTTCTTAACAAACAAAGAAGTCACAAATCTATTACTATCTACAACTTTATTTTCCGATCTCCATATATTTATGGAGATGGGAAAATAAAGTTGTTTGAAGTTTAGCCACTCACGCGTACATTGCCGAAAATAGACAGCTCCCGAAAATCCTAAACTGTCTAAAAAAATATAATTTAAGAGTGTCCATGGAGTTTCTTGCCCGTTCTTCTCCATAGGTACCTACACTTTGGAATGGGCAACTAGCCTCATATTTTCTGACTGACCTACTTTTTGACAATTCAAAAGTGCCTGTAAATGGTTTTATTTAAATAAATGCTTTGAGTTTGAGTTTTGTCCGGCCGCCCAAAATCGCATGGAACGAAAACCACAGAATGTCCAGACGCACTTTCGGACGTTTTTATTTTTAGTAATGTTGTCTATGGGAGTATTGCTTGCGTTCTAGGTTCTTTAGTCGAGTGGTTAGATGTAGTACCTTTGCGCCAAACGCAGAGTGGCTGTATCGGCATTACGAAATAAGTTATCTGTAGTTGAAAATCATTAAAAAATAAACGGCCACATTAGGCGTCCCCCAAGCATCGCCACTTACCAGTTTTGTGCTACTTGTGTCCAGCAGATTCTTGCGTTCTTCACCATTTCATCGAACCACTTAGTGGAAGGCCTTCCAACGCTACGTCTTCCGATACGCGGTCGCACACTCCAGAACCATTCCGGCCGCATCTCCCATCTATTCTGCGAGCAATGTCCCCAGCCCACTGCTCTTAGGTTTGGCAATTATTCAAGCTATGTCGGTTATTTTGGTTCACCTACGGATCTCTTCATTTCTGATAGGATAATAAATGAAAACACTGGTGTGATACATAACATTATTATGGAATTATCAAAAAAAATCTAGTAACGAAGTAAAAAATGTGTTTCTTTTTTCAAACAAACTAAATAGTGATGAGCAGACTAAGGGGTTTGCCAATCTTTGTCTAGCAAAATTTAATAAACTATTTGTTGCTTGAATTTATAGTATGCAGACTGGACCAGCAGAACTAGTAAACTAAAAGGTTTTGATTTTGATAGGATTGCTTAGAGCCTATTGAATTCCCGAAGTTTGTAGTAGACCGTACTAAAAAGCCCTAATCTCTAAGTAATCTTACAATACAAAGTTTTTACAAAGCAAGCGAACAAATAAGTAAAACTTACCAGTTTCAGTTGTAATAAAACTTTATACTTACTAGAGGTCTTTTGTTACAAATGTGCGCTAGTTTTTACGGCTTTGTACCTAATAAATCCCTTTGAAAACTAACTTTCACATAATGTGAGTACTCGAACCTAGTTTGAGTGTTTCAGATAGGTACAGACAGCAACAAAAGTCGATTAGCACTTCAGTTTTTTTCTTCTCAGTTATTGAGCAAAATATTTGTTCCAAATTGCATTTACTCCTGCTGCAATTTTAAACAAATATTTTGCTCAATAACTGAGATTACAAAACATGAAGTGTTAAGGCTCCCGCAAACAGGCGCGACGCGCGACGCAAATCGCGCGCGACACAAAGGCATCGCTCGTTGCGCAACATGCGGTACCTTTGTGTCGCGTGCGATTTTATCACGTGTCGCGCCTGTTTGGTGGAGCCTTTAATCGACTTTTGTTGCTGACCGTACGTACCTACTTATTTATGAATTGTTTTATTACTTACTCAGACGTGGGAGCCTGAAATATAAATAAGGTTGATGGCCTTCCCTACAACTTGTGAATGGAATTCAGTTAGTTTATAATTATCTACATAAATACATAATTTATGATATTATAAAGAGAAAATATTTAATTTTTTGTATATTTGTTTGTAATGGATAAACTCATAAAATACTTAACCGATTTATACAATTCTTTCACATATAAAAAGCTAGAAACAAAATACATTTATTTAACACAGACTAAAAGACACACAGTACACCAGAGACATACATCAGAAAAAAACAAATAAAAATCATATAAAAAAGTGTAAAGTAAGAAAATAGCAGGAAAGTGTGCCTCACAGCACACAGCTACATTATTAGCGAGTATAAAGGCTCCTTCAAACAGGCGCGACACGCGATAAAATCGCGCGCGACACAAAGGCACCGCAAGTCACGCTACAGGCGGTGCCTTAGTGTCGCGCGCGATTATATCGCGTGTCGCGCCTGTTTGTAGGAGCCTTTATAGGTTGATAATGCTTCATAGCTCAACGTTATCTATGCTTGGTCCAGTGGCTGCCACTCAAATTACAGGCACATGAGAATTAATTTGGTGATTGAATTCAATCATTGAAGCTCTTACGCCGTTGTATTTATGTCTACCCCATAAGAAAAATGCATAACTTTGTTATTGTATGAATTTAAAAAAATACATTTGATTTTTTAAACCATAAAGTCCTCCAGACCGAATTTTGGCCACGGCAACCAATCTCAGCGGAGATCAGCCTTCGGCGCGGGAGATATTCATCATCTGCCTAGCCTTTTCCCAACTGAGTTGGGGTCGGCTTCCAGTCTAACCGGATGTAGCTGAATACCAGTATTTTACATGGAGCGACTGCCTGTCTGACCTCCACAACCCATTTACTGGGTAATATGATACCCCTTGATTAGACTGGTTGTCAGACTTTCGGGCTTCTGACTACCCGTAACGACTGTCAAAGATCGAGAAATGACAGCCGGGACCAACGGCTTAAAGTGCTTTCCGAGGCAAGGAGGGGTCTCGGTATCTAAAGATGGTCACCCATCTACAGACCAAACGCGAAAGCGTAGCTTAACCTGATCGATCGTGCGGCTGTTATTATTTTTCCATGGGCTATTATGGTGCAGATTATATAGTCCAGAAATATGTGCGCAAACACAGGTGCCCCCCCCCCCCCCCCTCCCTCTCACTGTCGGAATGGGACCAGAGAGAGATCAGGCGCAGAACCAACGGCTTAACGTGCTTTCCGAGGCACGGAGGTATCACACCGCCAACTTCCAAACTCCGGACTGTTACTAAGAAATTCCTAACAGAAAAAACCAATAACACTTTGCCGACCCGGGAATGGAACCCAGGACCCCACGCTCAGCAGTCGCACTTGCGACCACAAGACCAACGGGACAGTTAAATTTAAACCAAACTTAGGAGTGGGCAAAAAACAAAACTGCTAAGGCTGATGAGACGTTCAAAAATTTAAATATTCGAACGCGACATTCAAAAATTCGAACGCGCAAAACAAGACGAAAATGTCTGAACCCTCATAAATTAGCCTTAGATACATACGCACATATTTCAGTTACGTAAGAGGACATGTTCCGTAAAGTTATAGCTTGTACTCGAATGTACCCGGATGTACTCGTATGTACGCATCGTCTCAGGCGTATTTTACGAGTAAAGCTGACATATTTGTGGATAAGTGAACGAATGGGTCTTGTGTTCCGTCACTGTTAGCCTGGGGCGGTATCAGATCCTTTGAAACACTGCCAAAGGATATGCATGCTTGAAAACGGAATATTCTTTGATGCCAATTTTGTTTTGTGATGTGTCTTTGAGGTTCCAATATATGTGTTTCCTTGGGACGCACCTAAATTGACGATTTTTAGGTCACCGAAATTGTTATTACTTACTATTACACATTAAACATTAAGACCTGCTTGCACAACAAATTACTAAATACATTTAGCGCTGAACGAATTTAAAACATGGTTTTATTTCTGAAAATCATTAGAAGTTGACAGATAAAAAACGTCATAATGATGCTTTTTTTTTTCGGGATGGGAAATCATCAAATGACGCCCTCCCGCTCTGGGTGGAGCGGAAGGGAGTGTCAGACTCTTACTGACTAAAACCCGTGTTCCTTCCTTAGCCCTTTATGTTCCGGGCCAGCGGTAACCATTTCGGACGATCCCGCTGACCAAACTCAAACTCAAACTCAAACTCAAAACATTTATTTCAATTAAACCATTTACAGGCACTTTTGAATTGTCAAAAAGTCGGTCAGTCAGAAAATATGAAGCTAGTTGCCCATTCCAAAGCGTAGGTACCTATGGAGAAGAACGGGCAAGAAACTCCATGGACACTCTTTTAAATTATAGTTGTACAAATATATTAGTTACATCAATAATGTGAATTTATAATTATATGTGAGAACGATGTACAAAAGATGTACGCGTTAAAAGTGTCCAGAGTACAACAAATGGCAAGAAAACAACAATTCAATATTAAAATAATTAAAAATATGCCGAGGCAGCTAAGTGATATGACCAGCCCCAACTGACGGCGCCCGTTCACGAACATGACGCATAGATCGGCACCATTCAGCTCAACCATTTTGAAGGGAGCTAAATGATCCAACACACACGCCACCGTCAGCGAGACATTTGTGTGAGCATGACATACTATCAGCCGCCAGGGCACATTCAAGTCAATGAAAGACACATTACCCGGTAAATGGTACATAGTGTATAGTATATACATAGAACTCACATCTGTGCTATGCAATTATACAATACAAAGGAAATTGAGTTTATACAATGCAAAGATAGTCTTACAATCTTCAGCAGCTCCAACAGAATCTTCAAGTGTTAATCAATTAGTTGTGGTTGTGGAGCAGGACCAGCCTTGAGCCAGGCATTTTTATCAGCGATGTAATCCCCTAACTTATAATATGCCTGACTGCATAGTGTGCGTTTTATACAAGACTTGAATTTCGTCTCATTCATTTCAAGAATGTGGGGAGGTATTTTATTATAACATTTTAAACAGTACCCCATAAAAGATGAGTCTACTTTAGCCAGTCTGAAACCTGGTTGAACTAATAGGTCCCTATTTCTAGTACTATAATTATGTCTTTCACCTCTTTTACCAAAAAGATGTAAGTTTTTTCTTACATACATGATATTTTCGTAGATATATTGACAAGGCACCGTCATGATGTTAATTTCCTTAAACAGTTCCCTTAGAGAATCGCGCCTGCGGAGAATATAAATGGCTCTGATAGCTCTTTTCTGCAGAATAAAAATAGAATCGATGTCTGCAGCCCGTCCCCAAAGTAAAATACCGTAAGACATGATACTATGAAAGTAACTAAAGTAGACTAGTCTCGCGGTATCTACATCAGTAAATTGACGGATTTTTCTGACAGCATAAGCTGCTGACCCGCAGGCTTCGGCCCTGACGGGCCCCTGCGATTGATGCTGACATCTCTTTGAGGCGCGCGTGGCATACGTATGCGCCGTTCGGCACGGGCCTGGTCCTGATCTCCCATTACTCTCCGCCCGCAGGCCCGCGCCCTCCTGTGGCCGGGAGTCGTCGCGCGGCTCCCGACGACCGAAGCGTCTCCCGCGGCCGCTGGGACGGGTGGCTCTCTCCTTCAGTCGTCCCGCCGCCTCCTTCGCTAGCATGACTGCTTCGTCATAATGTAGCGCTAAATGTATTTAGTGTCTGCCTCGTTCGTCTGTGGTCGCAATTGCCACTGCTAAGCATAAGGTCTTAGGTTCGATTCCCAGCTCGGGCGAAGCGTTATGGGAATCTCTTAATAGCATCCCGGAGTCTGGATTTGTGCCCGTTTGCTGGCAATATGGCCTATCACATGGGATTTAAATATAAATAACTGGTGAAATGATGTATCTAAAGTACTGTGGGGGTCCAGATGGGACCTCCCAAATTTAATTAAAAAGCTTCGACTTGGATAAAATTTATTCACGACTTTACAATATCATGTTGTCTCTAGCATTCTGACTAACAAAAATACCTTAGCCCAACATTTGGGTCAGCGGGATTGTCCGAAAGGGTTACCGCTGGCCCGGAACATAAAGGGCTAAGGAAGGAACACGGGTGGGTTTTAGTCAGTAAGAGTCTGACACTCCCTTCCGCTCCACCCAGAGCAGGAAGGGTCAAATGATGATTTCCCATCTTAAAAAAAAACCCAATATTTGACACTTGCTTGAGTGTTCGAATGGAACACACCGGCAATTATAACCAGCCTGTATTGCTACAGGTAAGGCTACACAGATAGCCCCTACAGTACTATACCTATCTCTTTGAGGATTACAGGCCAGGCAGGATGATATGTGTGTATTTACCCCCTTACTGATAAACGTATTATATCAGATGAATAGTTACACACCGATTTCTCTCTTTCAGTCGTCAGTAATTTGCCTTTCTAAAGAAGAAGACAGAGCTTTGAGTAACTATACAGACGCTATACAACGTTTATTAGTAAGGGGGTTAATGAATTGTGCACTTAATGGCATTTATTTATAAAGCCTCACTAAGGTTTAAGTATTAATAATATTCTATAGTATTAATAATATATAAGTATTAATAATATTCTAAATATTTACCAAAACCTACTTATACACGAAAAAAATCAAAAACAAAATCCGTACCTACATCAAACACATCCATTAAAAACACCCTCTTTAACGCCGCTGAGCTCTCGCGACATTTATCCCAAGGATGACATCCATTTTTGCTCACCGTCATGAAACGATTTTCCCGAAATCCCATATACAGCTAGAATCAGAAATATATGTGGTGTGGTACAGACCATCAAGCTGAACTACTTTCTTAATGCGACCAATTTCGCTATCGTGAAAATTATCAGATGTTCCATACAGTGCGTGCCACGTAAGAAGAGACTTGACCCCGCCTCCCCCGCCTCTTTCCGCCGCCCCTATGACGTCCGGTCCCGTCCCGCACTCAGACCTCATACCGCTAAAGATACCTAAAATCGTGTTCTGCGCATGTCAGACCACGTGGTGTGTCAAGTCTCTTCTTACGTGGCACGCACTGTACATTTGGGTCGAGTAGGTATTGAAGTTTTGTATAGGACAGCTGATTATTATTTCGATTACGATGTTGGTCCAATGAAGAAAGTTGTTCAAAATCAAAAGTCAAAATTACATAAGACACCCCAAAACGCCCGCCCTTCACCACTTCCTAGTGTTTTAGCTGGGAAGAAGTGGCGCAACAAACTCCCCAGCAGTTCAGTTTGATACAATAATTATTATTTATTTATTTGACAGACATCAAAAGGTCCACACTGACAAAAACAAAACTACATAAAAGATGTTAGTAACAATATATCCTAGTATGTTAGTAACAATGTGGCTTATAATCTATGTTAATAGATACACGTTAGAAAGTGTTTGTTTTGACGAGATGTCCCATTATGGGGCTCTCATCAAGCCTGTCAGCTATCACCTTCAGGAGGCTGTTGCCACTACCACGCAATCTGGCGAGCAGAGACGCAATTTTCTTCCCTACGATGGCTGAGAAGCTCGCGTCGGACTTTGCGAACATCTCTGACGCACTGCAGTAACGTAAATATAATATCACAACCTTAAATATGAGCACACATTTCTGATACACCCTATAAATGGTTACCCGGTAATGGATGCTGCGATATGCGCCTTGACGGAAAATGAAAAATGTGTGGAAACCGATTTTCGGGCTTTTTAGTTTAGCAGTTTTGTGAAATTGCGGTGAGGGAAAGTGGAATTGACGGTGTGGGTACGATGACAGTTTTTGGCAAATAACTCTGTGACGGGTTTATCCACTGATGTCGTTTGTTAAATGGTCTCTTGAGAGATATAACGTTAGTTATAATGTAATGGATGTCGTTAGAAGTGGTGAAATAATTATTGTGAGAGAGGGAGAGAGAGAGAGAGAGGGAGGAGGAAGGAGAGAGGAGGGAGGGAGGGGGAGGGGCGAGGGAGATCTTGGTTGACCGATGATCAGGGAGGCAATTCTCGTAACTTTAAGAACGTTTACCGTTTGATCTCAGTCTTAATCTGTCAAAAATACCTCAAATTTCCCGACATTTTTGACAAGTTTTTGACATTGTCGCTAAGATGAAATTGCAGCTAGGTTTTGAACGTTTTTAATTACGAGAATTGGGCTTCTGGTGAAGACCGTAGGAATCCGCTGAATGCGAAAAGCACAAAAACGGTCGAAGTGGTGGTGCTTGGGGCACGCTTACATCAAGCAGTAACGTTTTTGGCTGAAATGATGGTGATGATGAAACTGTTTATTAGAACAGGTCACTGGACAAGTCAAAACTTCTCTTGGCTGTTTCCTAAAAAGGTCATTCCTGACGTTGCCTTATCGATAATATTCCTCAATAGTAAGCCATCCTCCAACATACAATTCCATTACCACAATGGCATTCTAACGTGTCCGCTTTCTTTCGTTAATTGTTGATTGGAAAAATTTGACAGTTCCGGTAGCTTGATGTGCTGGCGTCTGTACAGTAAAAACAACATTACGCTACACAGTTATAATTGTGCAATATATATCTTTAGAGTACAATAGTAAGTTTAAGAATTACAGATTATTTGTAGAAAGTAAGTCACATAAAAGGAAATTATGAACTACTAGCTGCGCCCCACGGTTTCACCCGCGTAAACGTCGATCCCGTGGAAATATCGGGATAAAAAGTATCAAATCAGATGTTTTTGCATGTGATTTATATTTTATGTCCTGAATATTTTGTCTCGCGGGGCCATTACACACAGATTCACGTATTACGGCGACATAAGGTACGAGCACAAGTTTATTTATGACGTCATAACTATTACGCACTTACACACATCCCTTATATTATAGAACTAGCTGCGCCCCGCGATTTCATCCGCGTAAATGTCGAATCCCGTGGGAATATCGAGATAAAAAAGTAGCCTATAATATGTTAATCCCGGGAGTCAGCTACCTCTATACAAAATTTTATGAAAATTGGTCCAACTGTTTGAACGTGAAGAAGTAACAAACATATAAGCACACACACACACACACACTCACAAACTTTCGCCTTTATAATATTAGTGTGATGGCTGTGGTGTGAAGAAATGGACAGAATCTAGAACTAGTGTAACTAGTCTACGATCTAGAATATAAAAGTGTCAAAGCTTAGACTACGAATATACAAGGTTATCGCTAAAACATTAACAACCTCTAAGAGGTCATTGTACTCATCATTATGAACAACTTTTACTATGGGACCAAACCTGAAATCGCGACAAATAAAACACCTGTGTTTGACGAGTTATACGAACATAAATGTAGGGAACAGCTGATTCTTTTTTCGCGATTTCGGGTTTGGTCCCATATTAAAAGTTGTTCACAATGATGAGTACAGTGACCTCTTAAGAGGAACTAAGATTTTTCTCTATAAGAAAAATGTTGTAGCGAACGTGTGATGCATAGCAAGGGCAAATAGGGCACGGTAGATGAATTCTCACATATTTTCTTGAATATATCGGCTTCGTAAAAATGTTGCCAACATAATGTACAGTCCCAGCCAAACCGGTCACTTTACATAAAAATACGTGGTACAGTCGGATACAAAGTGAACTCGATGAATCACGCGTAACATGCACATATATTATTCTTTTGTGGGACAGAAATCTCTATTCTTGTATTCGAGATATGTTTTGTTGGGGACTGTACACACTTGTGTGTCGTAAGATTTTTAGTGGGAACTTTAAAAGTTTTTGTTGCGGTTTTCTTGTGTGGGTACCAAAATGGCTGCAATTGTTGTATTTATGTATTACCAGCTGTGCCCCACTGTTTCACCCTCGATAAGTCTTGATTCCGTAAAAATATTGGGATAAAAAGTATCCTATGTCCTAATCCAGGTCATACTCTAGCCATGTGCCAAAGTTCATCTAAATCCGTTCAGCCGTTTTACCGTGAAATTGTAACAAACAAACATACAAAAAATCAAGCCATTTCTCTTTATAATGTTAGGTACTAACAGCGCCCCGCGGTTTTACCCGCATAAGTGTCAATCGCGTGGGAATAACGGGATAAAAACTATCCTATGTCCTTTCTTGGGATTCAAACTATCTATATACCAAATTTAATCTAAATCGGTTCAGCGGTTTAAGCGTGAAGAGCTAACAGACAGACACGCTTTCACATTTATAATATTTGTAGGATAGTTTAGATTATTCTGATTATTTATTTGTTTTAATTTTGTTAAAATCTACATAACAAAAATCTTAAATTTCTGACAGTTAATTATATCTGTCAGTGAATTTAAGACCTTTATTAGGAAGATTTTTGAATTTCAATTTATGAATAATGGGAGGAAGCCTTGAATTAATTATTTGTTACCAGCTGCGCAACGCGGTTTCACCCGCATAATTTTCGATCCTGTAGGAATATCCCATGAAAATATCGGGATAAAAAGTAGCCCATATATCAATCCAGGATGTCAGCTACCTCCATACAAAATTTTATCAAAATTGATCCAGCCGTTTGAGCGCGAAGAAGCAACCATCGAGCCATTTATCAATTTCAAACTTTATTTTGACTATATTTAAAAGTTGATAAAACAAAAACTGACTTTAAAACCGAATTCAAAAATGGTTCTTAAACCAAGGAGCCAGTGTTTATTTTTGAACTTTATTCCAACTAAGTTAAAATTCTTATTACCAAATTGACAACTTAGAAATTTATTCATGGGTCTAAAGTAAAAATTCTTTCTTCTGTAATAAACCGGTTATAGTTTAATTAAATATCCTAAACATGCCTTCATCTTGTTTAGCAAAAAAAATATATCCTAAATAAAATATGGCGTCGAAATATTCCTCCGCATCGCTGTCGACTGGTAATGTACCCAAGAGACTGGCGGCATTGCCACGTTGTATGCTAATACCTCTGGCCAAAGTAAAAGCCGGCCTTTGGGTCACAGAAAGTAGATTACTTCTTGTACTTGAAGTTACTTGTTCAGTAAGTTGAAATCGCCTTAAAAATAAAATTTACTGTACCCAGAAATATATACCTATGTAAACGCTCCCTAACAATAGATAAAAAGAGATTTGAAGCGCTTTTAGTAAAAATGGTGGATCTTACAGAAATGTTGGCAAGAAAAAATATATTTACGTGGATATAAATCCACAGAACATGAGGTGTACTTAATAAATACTAGATTTACCTATTCATTTTCTGGTGTTTCTCTAAGATGACGTGTTTTGTGTACTCAATGAGGGGTTTTTGTTGGACAGTTGTATGTCTTCACGTATTATTTTTGTTGGTGTGCGTTTGATTATTTGGTTGGGAAAAGTTTTATCAAACGTTTTTGGCTACAATCTCAGCTATTAGAAGTATGGCGGCATCTACAACGCCATATGCGAACTTCGCGCCTTACTGACGTCACGTAAAATTCTGCATTGCGCATCGCGCTTATTATTATTATTCATTTATTAATTCAAGCTACAAAGACCTATAGACAATATACAAAATTCAATACAATACATCACACATACATAAAAAAATACATTAACAATACAAAACAAAAACCACCGCCAACTCTTACACATTTAATGACCGACAACTGTAGGTGACATGCAAGTCACTGCAGCGTCGCATGTATGGACAGTCGAGCCTGTCCGCTCAAACTCAAAGCATTTATTTCAATTAAACCTTGTACTTTTGAATTGTCAAAATTTAAATAGTCTGAAAAGTTGAAGCTAGTTGCCCATTCCAAAACGTAGATCTCTATGGAGAAGAACGGGCAAGAAACTCCATGGACACTCTTTTAAATCAAGATATTACAAAATTCTGGGTACGCTGTCATCATCAGCACGCTGTTGGGGCTGCCGGACACCCTGCGCACCAGAGACGCACTCCGCTTACTTCTCTACTCTTAGTCTGTGCTAGATAAATACATTTTCTTTCTTTCTTTATTTCTTACGCATCGTTGCAAAAAAGCAGTCGACGCTAGCTTGGGCAAACATGCCCGAGGCACTACAGTTACATTTACAGTTACGGCGACTACATGAACTAAAGCGCGGCCTTTGTCGAACTGTATAGAAAAGAGAAGCGCGATAACACAACGCTGGTAATTTATTGCAAAATATGAAGCAATTATCTATTCACAAAAAATCTATTGTTTGGAAAAAAAAATAAATTGGCTTTAGTATGTTGCTTGTAGAATAATCTGACAAAAAATCATAATGATTATATGTATATTAGTATGGTTTTTATTGTAAAAAGAAAATTTTTAGAGGTATTTTCATGATTTTTTTCTATCGTATCAAATTGGTTGTAATAAGTTTTCACACACTATCTACCTAGCATACATCCTGAAAAATATCATATATTTTTCTGATTATATTTACTGTAGTCGATCATATATTATATACTTTTATTGTTTCTAAAACTTGCGTGAACCTTACCTGCTATCACCAATTTCTTTGATCATGGTGATTTTAACAACAAGGTTTAAAATTTTTTATGTTTTTTTTTTAATTTTGTGAGAGCAACACCACGAAAAACCTTTGTTCTTATAGTCATAGTCTGTTTTATTTTACTGTGTTTAGTTTAGTTTGTGATCTTCCTGTACGAGTCGCAATAAATACTTTTTCCTTCTTTCTTTCTTTATTTTCATACGATTGGTAATACCTAAGAGCTGTGGTAGACTATACAATCAACGCCCTTAATTGTTAAGCAAATTGACAACCTACACCCTACGTCAATTTGCTGTGTTACAGCTATTTTATACAACATGTAAATACGGGGAATTTAAGTTGGTAGTCAATTTGCTTAACAATAAATTTCCCTGACATGTCACAGATCAAAACCCTTTCCAACGGCTACTTCAGACTTAGTATACATACTTTATCAAATCAGATGTTTTTGCATGTGATTTATATTTTATGTTCTGAATATTTTGTCTCGCGGGGCCATTACACACAGATTCACGTATTACGGCGACGTACGGTACGAGCATAAGTTTATTTATGACGTCATAACTATTACTATTATTATTATTATTTACGATTTTTAGTGAATATTTTAATATAAAAAAAAATAAAAACATTTTATTTTCGAATGGTAATATTTTTTTTAGCATGTATGGATGCTATACTATTGCGGGTTAACGGGAACGCCCTCTGTTAGTTAACATACTGTATAATTACATTGGTGGATCTTATAGACGTTGATGGGTCCTATTGTGAATCTAAACCTTCCAGGGGCCCACTCAAACAAACACAAAAAAAGACATCGAAATCGGCCCAGCCGTTTAGCAGGAGTTCAGTGACATGCACACGTACAGAAGAATTATATACATAATCACTAACGGCTCCGACAAATAAACCCCGTTTACAAGCAACTGAGAAACTATTATTACCAACGGACTCCAAACAAATTAAGCTCACAATACATCTCCTTTTTTGTTTTTTTTTGTTTCTCCACCCCGGACAATCTTCATGGATGTCCGCCGCCCTGGGGGGGTCTGTCAGACTCTTACAGACTAAAAACCACCCCGGAGTTCCATCTCACACCTACGCCGGGGGTCGCGGGAACGTACGATCCTTCCGCAACATACTTTTAATTCATCTCCCTTTTTTTTTTTTTTTTTTTTGAACCGGGGTGGAAAATCCTCATGGATGTCCGCCGCCCTGGGGCGGGCGGCGGGGTCTGTCAGACTCTTACTGACTAAAAACCACCCCGGGTGTTCCATCTCACACCTACGCCGGGGGTCGCGGGAACGTACGATCCTTCCGCAACATACTTTTAATTCATCTCCCTAACCTAACCCGCACGCTTCCAACTTGACAAACTGTCCAACTTTATCAGAACACGTTCCAAAACCTTCCTTCCTGGTGCCTTAGTACAAATGGGCAGATTTTACGACAGATTACAGCCGGGCAGTTCAACAATTCCAATGCGTTAAGCTGTAGCACTTAAAAGCATGTTGATTTCGAGCAGATGCTACCTAGTAACACACTATTAAATATGGCCTATGTCCAGCAGTGGACGACTTTTGACTGAATTGATGATGATAATGAAACACATTACAGTCCTTTTTCAGCCCTGCTTCCCTATTCACCACGATTCACGGTAGACGATTTTACAAACACATGAAGCAATGCATCATCATGCACATGACACCATGTCATGCCCATTTAGTTTTAAACCGACGAGAAAAAGGAGGAGGTTCTAAATTCGACGCATATTTTTGAAGTGAAAACTTCTTTAGCGGCGTTGTACACTTTTTTTGTAATGGGTGAAAAATGTTAAACTCGTGTCAGGACACATGACCTGCGTTGCTATTCTATAAAAATCTCACCGTGAAAACTTAGGTGAAGTGAGCGTGGAGTGAGCTGTCAATAGTGTCAATTCCTAGCAAAAACAAACTCACTTCACCTAAGTTTTCACAGTGAGATTTTTACAGAATCGACCGGCTGATAGAAAATTCGTAAGACGGATGGAGAGTAGACAGCCGGCGCGGCGCGGCGTAGGAGAGGAAGTATCCCCCTCTCTTTCTATGGCGCGGCGTATGCCTGCGCCTGCTGTTTCGTGTAGGCGGCGCGGCGCAGGGCGCTTGCGCGAATGTTCGTGTGTGTTTATGTTACAGCGTACCACGCGCATCCATCGATGGTGACAGAATATTGTATTCTACCACATAAGTGATAATACTTTTATACTGATAATATAATTAAAGCAATTCGTGCAAAATTATTCACTAACCATTCCAAAATATCAAAAATGCACAACGTTAATATTCAAGTTTTCACTCCCGGAGTGCAACCCGTCGTTTTTTTTTTAATATTTGTCCTATGACTAACATCTGCTGTGGAAAAGTTAAAATAAATTAAACCTAGCCACTGCATGCTATCTAAAAATCTACGTAGGTAGCTAGCCATCTATTAACAAATACTTCCATAGAATTCGCTGACTATAACCTCTTTATCTTGTCTCGTCTACAATCTAAGTAAACTTTAACGTCGCAGTTCGAAGCACCGTGTGTACAATAGAATTGCAATTTTAAATCCGTGTGTAATGCTGACACATCGTATTGGTGCCGACTGCTTCGATTTTTTTGGAAAAGTGAGAATTCTTTGAAACTTGAACGGAAGGAATCTCAGATTAACGTTCAATTTCTATGGCTGCAACATTAAAGATGCTTATGGCAAAATAATAACAGCCGCAATGATCGAACGAAGGTTAAGCTACTCTTGGCGCGGTCGGTTTATGGATGGGTGACCACCCATCACATAATTATTATCGAGACCCCTCCATGTTTCGGAAAGCACGTTAAGCAGTTGGTCCCGGCTGTCATTCGTAGATCTTTGACAGTCGTTACGGGTCGTCAGAAGCTCAAAAGTCTAAAAACCAGTCTTACCAAGGTCAGGGTCGTATCGTATTACGCAGTAACTGGGTTGTGGAGGTCAGATAGGCAGTCACTCCATGTAAAATACTGGTATTCAGCTGCGTCTGAATAGGCTGGCAGACGAGCCAACATACTTGGAAAACACATTACAACACATGTTAACATCTTTATAGTATCACTACTCTGAGACGTGGTCGCTCACACTGGGCCTTATAAGAAGACTAAAAGTCACCCAAAGGGCAATTGAGAGGGCTATGCTTGTAGTTTCCTGATCGAATCAGGAATGAGGAGATCCGCAGGAGAACCAAAGTAACCGACATTTAAGTGGCAGTGGGCAAGGCACATTGCTTGCAGAACAGATGGCCGATGGGGCCGAAAGGTTCTGGAGTGGCGACCGCGTACCGGAAGACGTAGCGTTGGAAGGCCTCCCACAAGGTGGTCCGACGACCTTATGAAGGCCGCAGGAACCCGTTGGATCCCCCCCGGTGGGTTCCCGCATTGTCGAGGCGGGGGGGCTCAGTAGCCGTGGCTTGGACACCCACGGTGAAGCGAAGAGGAACCCGAGGAGGGGCCGCTCGTCAGGGCTTTTGCTGACAAGCCAACGACGTAGCGGCCAAAAGTAGGTTGCCTCCGCGGAGGCATCGCGGCTGAGCGTTGGAGGCCGCGGCGGGAGAGGAGTGCCGGTATTGCGGTGCGCCGCTCTCCCTACCTTCCGCGGCCTTGACGGGGTCGCTACCGTATGATGGCGGACGCGGTGGGGCTGCAGGGGAAGAGGAGTGTCGGTATTACGTTGGCCGCTCTCCCTATCCTCTGCAGCCGAAAATTGGCAGGCGGCGGGGCCAATGTCCTGACCTGTCGCAGGGGGACCAAGGGTGCCCAGACACGGGGTCGTCTGGCGCCCATGTGCTGGTTTGGTCCCTGGGGTGGTCACGGCGTGCTATGTGTTCTGGTGCGCCGGTGATGGGGAGTACTCCCCAGAGGAGGGTCCGGTAACGGACAGCCGCGGCGGGTTCGCGGATGAGTGCTAACGCGTGCCCGTGTTCCCGCCGTAAGCGGCAGAGGAGGACACCGTGGAGTTTTAGTGGGTTAGAGTCCCACATAACTGCACTATCTCCCCGTGGGAGTGCAGTATGCATGAGCATTTCTCCACGATAAAAAAAAAAAAAACCGTTGTATGCGAGAAGCACAGAACCGGTCGAAGTGGAGGTGCTTGGGGAAGGCCTACGTCCAGCAGTGGACGTCTTTCGGCTAAAATGATGATGATGATGACTCATGAAAGTAATTTTTACATGCAATCATTATTTACAACAACAAGCCCTACTCTAAAACACTGACACACCCACATTATCTACCTACAGTGCGCCACAATACAATGTGCGTAGTCTTTAACCCGTAAAATTAAAAGCCCTATCTGAAATAAGGCTATAAAATGATCGAGCACAAGGTGCCCATAATATAATAGTATGCTTCATCTGTCATATTGGCTCGACCTCAAGATGAGCTTAGCAGTGAACAAAATGCAAAACAGTGAGCCGGACGTACTTCTTATTATTAATTAAAGCTATTTTTGCATGTAATCGTTAGTTGCAACAAAAAAAATCTTACTTTACAACACTGATACATTATGTACCTACCCACATTTCGCCACAATACAGTGTGGCCAGTCTTTTATCAGCCGGACGCTGCAGAGCCGTCGTTTGCGTGATCTCAGCTATTTCGAGCTCATCTCGGACCAAATGTACTACTTTAACGATACCCGCTCCTTTTGACCTCGTTTAGAAATCAAAGAGTAACGTGCAGACTGTTTTAGGATTGAGATTTTTAGGTTAACAAATTCAAAGACTTTAATATACCTTTTTATATTATATTAACTTCTATATTATAGTAAGAGGACAGCGCTTAATCTATACTTACTAACAACAAAACTGAAAAGTTTGTGTTTGAAGGCGCTAATCTGTCTAGAACTACCGATCGGAGTTGAAAAATTAATTTTGCATTTGATAGCCTTTGTAGATTCTTGAGGAACGCTACAGGCTATTTAAAATCCCGCTATATCCCAGGGTCGCGGGTTGTTCGAAACAGATACCGTGGCCCAAGGAACACGGGTGGGTGTTAGTCAGTAAAAGTCTGACACGCCCTCCCGCTCCGCCCAGAGCGGGAGAAGTTATTTGATAAAATAACAATTAAAAAAAAATTAAAAAAACCCATGAGCCCAGCAAAAAGAAAAAAGTCAGAAAGTGACAACGCGGGCAGGTGCATGCGATGCGACGGGGTGGGGAAACAAGAAATTTCACGCGGTCGAAGTCGCGGGCACAGGTTAGTATAAATTATAAATATAACGTTCGTCACAGACGTCACTGTAGCAATTATGATAAACTCATCCAATGCATAATATACATAGTTTTTAGGCAGGGTGTTTTTTGTGAGTATATTATTCGACTAATTGAGTTTTGATTGCATTGAAGGTGTAGGTATTAAGTTTTTTATTAAAGAGGGTATTGTGTTATACAGGGTGTTTGGAGACTGAGTGCAAAGCTTCAAGGGAGTAATAGTTAACACCATTTCCAGCATTTTGAGCCATACATGTCTTAGACGAAGTATGTATGTATTTTTATTTTAAATACAAACTGAACAACACAGAGAACATTTTCGAAAAATAGTAATACAGCCAAATTAGACCGATTTTAAATTTTCCATTGGTACAGATATTTCCAGTTATTTTTTTTTTAAATAAGTCATTTTCGAAAATGTTCTCTACTAACCTTTGTATCCTGCTTATGCGTATGAAGTTTCATTAAAATCGGTTCATTCATTTCGAAAAATAAGGGCTTGAAAGTTTGTATGAAATGCCTACGCTCTGAATAAATAAAATAAAAATAAAATAACGCTTCATTGACGTCATTCGCCGGCAAATTGCGAACACTGTGTAGCGGACAGCGGACACCACTCTCCTAGGTAACCGTGCCTTTACCAACAAGAATTCAATTCAACACCACATTATCTAGTCTAGACCACTCCAAACCGTCGAGCAGGTAAAAAGGACAAATGGCCCTTTAGACCCAAATCCCCGAAAATTGAACGTACCTACTACACACCTCAACATTAAAACTTTATGCTCCAACTAGGACCCGCCTCTGCTCCGAACGCTTTTAACAACTTGACGAAACATCGAGTTTTTTTGGCTCTATTGTGTCCCACTGCTGAGTAAAAGCCTCCCCTTTTTTCCTCCACACCTCACTGTCTTGTGCAATATCTGGCCATATTGGCCAAGCAAATGATATTTACAGAATATTTTTTTAACCAGTGCTCAAACTATAACTACAAATTCAGTACAATCATGATGGTGAGTCGAAGGAATAAGAAATTTCACGTGGACGAAGTCACGGGCAGAAACTAGTGTATAGATAACGCTCTATCTGTTATAATCCTTTGAAATTCGATAACCAAGTATACCAAACTTTGAAATCCCTTCAAGCGTGGCGCGGGTTATTTTACCTACATAACAACGTTGTCTAGTCTGATAGTCTGTGTCAAATGACTGCTCGTGGTTGACTTAATAGTTTGTAGCGGTCTTAGCAAATTACTATCTAATGACGCTCCTGTCTTCTCTGAGATTGGAACCGCGGTATCAAAGAGTGTTAGGAGGTGTGCATATGAACGGAGTTGGTTGATGTGAATTTTGACGGTTGGTAGGGTAATTGCGTATTGCATAAAACATTAAATCTCGAATCTTTTTCAATAGTCTGTTACCTTCTTTATTTGCAGAATACAAAGGGGCTATTCTCGTATATTTAAGAATATTCGCAGTCTAATCACTGTCTCAATCTGTCAAAAATACCACTAATATCCATACCATACATGTCATGCTCACTTAAATGTCTCATCGATGGTGGCGCGTGTGTTGGATCATTTCGGTTCCCTACAAAATGGTTGAGCTAGATGGTGCTGATCCACGCGTCATGTTCGTGAACGGGCGCCGTCGCGTCGGTTGAGACTGGTCATTTCTTAACTGCCAAGGCTTATTTTTAATCTTATATTTTGAAATGTTTCTTCATTTGTGTTTTTTTTTACATTGTTCTCGCATATAGAAGCAACAATAAAAATGTACCCACGATTTGTAATATCTTGATTTAAAAGAGTGTCCATGGAGTTTCTTGCCCGTTCTTCTCCATAGAGATCTACGTTTTGGAATGGGCGACTAGCTTCAACTTTCTGACTAACTGACGGACTATTTTAATTTTGACAATTCAAAAGTGCCTGTACAAGGTTTAATTGAAATAAATGCTTTGAGTTTGAGTTTGAGTTTGACCAACATTTTTGACATGTTTTTGACATTGATTGTCGCTTAGATGAGATTGAGACTAGAGATTCTGAACATTTTTAATTACGAGAATTGGCCTTCAGGTAGATGAAATAACATAAGTTTTAGAAGTGGATGGGTTAGGTGAGGTTCTTAATCCATTATCGACCATTTAAAAGGTTGGCAAATTATTTTTGAAGATTAAAGGAATACATAATAAATTCACAGTAACTTTGCAATATTATATAGGTATTGTTGTGTATTTCGTGCCATTTATATATCCGAACACCGTAGCTTTTATCATAAGATGGCTGTGGGCACTTACATAATCTGCTGCCTCGGATTTTTCGTTACATTCTTCCTTTCCGAACATTCGACACAGGCAAAAAACCTTCGAAAAATACCCGGAAACCGATCATAATTTTTTTGGCGGATACAATAAAATCATTATTGGATAATGGATTCTCCGATATTCGATGTCCGGAAGTAAACGTCGTGAACCTGTTTCAATATACCTTTTTATTGTTACTCTGGTAACCATAAATGGTTCGGTTCCTGGTACTGAATGACATTTTTTGACACACCATATTATTTATCTCGTGGTTACTTTCGTTTATACTCAGTTTTATTGCAAATATTTTTGTCATGAAATAAATTGGGAGGGATGCTGATAAAATTAAGGCTAAGCACATAAGGCATTACAATTTTGTATCTAAGGTTGGTATTTTATTGTAAGCGAAATAAATCACAGTCCACAAACAGAGAAAGAGCCTCATATACAAACCGTCCCCAATCAAGACCAGCGAAACCCTTTCCTCGGGTGCCTTTTGTAAGCCTTACACAATATTTGTTACATCCATACATTATAAGAATTAAACCCCTTCCACACACAATACTTTACTTTTAAAACCCTCCCAGGTCATCATCCTAAAAAGACAAGACAAAATGCTACTTTATATCGATGACTAAGCGACAAATGATAAGGGTCAAAGATGTACCGCAATTTGTATTGTTACGGTCGTGTAACCATGGCTTTATGTCTTTAGAAATTCACCTTAGTGCCTCGTCATATTTGAGATATGACGTCACTTTGGGTGACGCCTTTGTTGTGTACCCACCTTATATAGATTAGAGAGGGTTATTGTCTTTGAAAAATGGAGATCATGTTCCATTTTTGAAAATGTGACTAGCTGGAATTTTTGAAGTGAAAACTTCTTTAGCGGCGCTGTGTACTTTTTTTGGAATGGGTAAAAACTTCTAAATTCGCGTCAGGTCACGTGACCCTGATCGAAAATTCGTAAGACGTAAAACGTAAGACGTAAAACGTAAGACGTAAAACGTAAGACGCGCGTTGTTGAGGACAGCGCCATCTATGCACATCGGGATGAACTACGAGGGCCTCGCGTACTAACTACGTAGTTCATCCAACAACGACGAGATGGCGCTGAACCACGGATATATAACTGACGATGAGCTCTATGCGAGCGGCTTGCTTCTCTTACCACTGCCGCGACCAACACCACGAACTGAAGTCTATCCTGTGTGCTTATTTGTAAATCTGAATAAATTCCTTTCACGAGAAGAATAAACCAGTCACTTTGGTCATCATACCTGATTTGCAAAAAACCCTATAAAATAAGGAACACACCTTAACACGCGTGTTTTGTTTATATGACGATTCACAAAATACACTCGTAATTGTTCAAGTTTTCACTTCTGTCGGCACTACCGGAGTGCCAGTGTTTTTTATTCGATTTTGTTTATTTCTCGTCACATTTCTTTTGTTCGTTGAAATAGAACGACTTTTATTTCATTCAAAATGAATTTTATCATCATCCCGCCCTTGCCCTGATTTATTGGGGGCCAGCGCAGCATAACCTCTTTCAAAATATCTTTATCAAGAGAAATCAGTGACAGACAGACAGAAATTTCTTGTTAATAAAACTAAACATAATTACATTAGTGTTATTTTCTAACCTACATGGTTTATCTCCAAATTATTGTTTACTTCAAAGATTTCGTTCCCTTCATAAAACCGAAAAACATGAAAAAAAACAGAATATCCAATAAAGAAAACGAAATCACTAAGAACACGTCTTTTCCAATTAATTATGTACTATGTAATGACGTCAGTTCTTCCCAATTGCCTCGGAAACAAACCAGATGCTACACGACATTGTTATTTTTAAAGAACTTACTTATATTTCATCATAATTGAAGTATTTTTTGCCAAAGAAAACGATAAGCCACTTTTTCCTATATTTTGGGTAAAACAAAGGCTTTTATCGTTTAATAACATCCTTGAACTATACAATATTTTCGTACGTTATTTGATATATTTGGAGTTGAGGTAAAAGAGGCAAGAAAATATTATATTTAACCAAATTATTCTTTTCAAGAATCCACGTGAAAGTCTTATGATTGGACTCTTATGTTGGGGAATTGAAGAGTCAAAATGCTATTATGTAGTTTATTTTTATTAATCTAGTTTTATAAATTACTAGCGACCCGCCCCGGCTTCGCACGGAAACATTATTATTATTATACATATAAACCTTCCTCTTGAATCACTCTATCTATTAAAAAAAACCGCATCAAAATCCGTTGCATAGTTTCAAAGATTTAAGCATACAAAGGGACATAGGGACATAGGGACAGAGAAAGCGACTTTGTTTTATACTATGTAGTGATTGATGATGGAAGTAGGTAATGGAAAAAACAAAAGAAAATCGGTAGGTACTGTTCCATCTTCAGATTTACCGAGAGTTAACAATTTTCAGGATTATAAGGCGTGTTAAGTACAGGGTGTAGCACGTCGAACAAGTGTGTATCTCGTACACTTATTCGGGTCGGCATCAAACGGCACATGCGGGCGGAAAAATCGAATACATTTGGACAGGTTCACTCAAATCTGTATGGTGCTTTCCTCAAAAGACCATCTTCTTTAAATATAGAATTAATCTACGTATTTTTTTTATTTTTTGTTGCCCTATGAAGGGTCCTTCAAACAGGCGCGACACGCGATAAAATCGCGCGCGACACAAAGGCACCGCAAGTCGCGCAACGCCTTTGTGTCGCTCGCGATTATATCGCGTGTCGCGCCTGTTTGTAGGAGCCTTGAATCTTTACTCTTGTTTTGTTTTATATACATGTATGTATACATATATTATTATTTTAAGTCTGTTAGCTTATATGCCCAGTGGTAACGGCTCCGACTTGAGAGTCGAAGGTCGTGGGTTCGTACCCAGGCAGGCGCTTTACTTGTGTAAATAATTTCATCACCACTGCTCCCAAAACTGTAAGGAAAACATCGTGAGGAAACCGGCATGTCCTAGAACAAAAAATTCGAAGACATGTGACATCTACCAACCCGCTCTGGGCCCGCGTGGTGGATTACAGCCCAATCCCTCTCCAAGGGGCGTTTTTTTCAGGATGGGAAATCATCGAATGACCCCTCCCGCTCTGGATGAAGCGGAAGGGAGTGTCAGACTCTTACTGACTAAAACCCACCCGTGTTCCTTCCTTAGCCCTTTATGTTCCGGGCCAGCGGTAACCCTTTCGGACAATCCCGCTGACTCGGCAGGAGGGAGGAGACTTGTGTCAGTGTATTAAAGGCTGATTATGTAGCTTATATATTATTTAAAGATCATCTCAGACATTAACCTACATGGTCCTCATATGGTCTAAACCAAGATTATATCTGGAGTTTAAAAGAGACTGTGACCTCTGTGATTGTTTCGGTCTTTCTTCTCACAATAGTCAATTAGAATACACCGAACTCATCAAGTTTTAAAAACGTAATTCTATTTTGACGTGTAAAAGTGTTTTCTGTGACAATTTACAGAAATAAATGGGCATTTGTCATTATGTAGTAATTGCTTCGGGTCGGGTTTGTCGTTCAACAAATACTTCCGAATCGAACATGCGAACAAATGTGTTCCCCTATTTTACAAGGCTGGTTAAACCTCACGTAATATCAATCATATTCGAATCATATTCGAACATATCTATGAAACCACACTAAGCACATTCACACACACACACACCACATAACCAAATAATTGAAAATAATAATGATATCTAATTATCTTTTAGTATGCACGTGTTTCTGTGCCATTATTCTTACTTTCAAAATAAACTCAGTAAATAATCCTATACTTTATAATGCTTATCCTTATGTACCCTTGAATCATCTCTAAAATAACATATTATTTATTTAACAGTATTGTGAAAAATGTTAAGATTTACAAAGTAATCCTCTTAAGTAAATACGTTGACGAAACCAAAGGTTTCCCCCAGGACATTTACGGAAACAACGCGAATAAATAATACATCTTCGACTCCCCATGGAATATATGTATTTATTTTTTAACACATACGAGTAATCGAGTTAGAGAGAGAGTTATAGAGAGCAGTGGTGGCCCAGTGCTAATGGCCGCGGGGTATTCCTCGAAACGCACCAACTTTGAAATACACCAAAGGTATTCCTTGAAAAAAAAAACAGTGGAACTCCGGGAGTGCCGACAGAAGTGAAAACAAAACACAAACAGAATACTTTGCCATCACTCACTGACACATTGGATATACCTACATTAAAACCGAGTACATCCCGAGCACAGCCGACCACATCCGAAGCGGGTATTTTTTTAATCGTCTTATAAACAAAACACGCGCGGTGTCGCTTACGGTAACAGTTGCGCGAGTTCAATGGTTTTTTACCATCTCTATAAATGCCCAGCGGGCCTAAAAACGTTTTCACTTCAAAAAAAATTAAATAATTGTTAATAAAAAATATTATAATTGTATACCTCGAAATGCATCAACGATGAAGCATAGAGAAGAGCATGAAGGATTCGTAATAAATTATATCGATAGACGTTTCATTTGGTGCGTTTCAAAGTTGGTGCGTTTCGAGGAATACCTCACGGCCGCGACTTACGAGTTATAAGTCGTAGGTTCGAACACGACAAGCGCTGACTATTTTATAACCACTGCTCACAAAACGGTAGTAAGGAAACCGCCTTGTCCTAAACCCAAAATTTTGAAGACATTTGTCACAACTACCAACTCGCACTGGGCCCGTGTCGTGGATTACTGCCCCCGAAGGAGGCCTGTGTCCCAGCAGTGGGAACTTTGTAAAGGCTGTATGTAGGTATGTATGTAATCGAATTTGAGGCTTTGTAGATTAATTTAGATTTGAATCAAACCTACACGCCTGCTTAAATTCAACTGTTTCCTGAATAATAAGAGCACATTATTCTTTTTTAAGCTATATCATTTCTGTGAATCTTTAGAACTAAGCTATTGTAATAAAACTGCCTCACTTCAGTAAAAGTATTGTCTTGGTTCTACTATATGACAGCTATGTTAACTTATATGCAGATGAAATACCAACAATGTAAAAGACCAATTATTTTGCGTCCGACTTCGTCGCGACATTCGTACAAGAAAAAATTATCCTCAAAGCAATCTTCCGCCATTAATTCCTATTGACCACCCTTCCAAAGAGAATCACACCAATTTTATCTTTTCGGTGTTGTCAGCACAATAAGTCGATTACAAATAATCGAATACAAAAATTAATTAATTTAAAAAATTCGAACAAATTGCATCAAATAATCTAAATAACATAACAAAACCTAACACTATATATAATATTTTTGAAGTGAAAACTTCTTTAGCGGCGCTGTGTACTTTTTTTGGAATGGGTAAAAACTTCTAAATTCGCGTCAGGTCACGTGACCCTGATCGTAAGATTCGTAAGACGTAAAACGAAAGACGCGCGTTGTTGAGGACAGCGCCATCTATGCACATCGGGAAGAACTACGAGGGCCTTTCGCGTACTAACTACGTAGTTCATCCAACAACGACGAGATGGCGCTGAACCACGGATATATAACTGTGTGCTTATTTGTAAATCTGAATAAATTCCTTTCACGAGAAGAATAAACCAGTCACTTTGGTCATCATACCTGATTTGCAAAAAACCCTATAAAATAAGGAACACACCTTAACACGCGTGTTTTGTTTATAAGACGATTCACAAAATACACTCGTAATTGTTCAAGTTTTCACTTCTGTCGGCACTACCGGAGTGCCAGTTTTTTTTAATAGAATAATATGCGTTTGTCAGAAGCTCGCAAGTCTGACAACCAGTTGCAGGGGTATCGTATAAATTGAGTCCAGTAACTGGGTTCTGGACGTCGGGTAGGCAGTCGCTCCATGTAAAATACTGGTATTCAGCTGCATCCGGTTAGAAGCCGACCCCTTGGTTGGGAAAAAGTTAGGCAGGGGATGAATGTGCTCTTATCATTGAGTAAAATATCGAAAAGTAAAATATAAAGTAAATAAATAAAGTACCCGGCGATAAATATTGCACATCGACCTTTGGAAAGAGACAATCGGCTAATTTCGGCTTCTTAGAGCGTTATCTCTGTCGCACGAAATACAAACAGTCCGGTATCTATTAGGAGCTGTTAAAACAATTATGATTTGCTTCTTTTGATAATTATTTTTATTTTTTGTATAAAATACAAAAAAGGTAAAGGTCGATGTGCAATATTTATCGCCGGGTACTGTAAAATATCGGCCTTATCGCAGAAAGCGATAAGGCCGCCCATTGTATGTTTTGTATTCATAATCGTATTTTTTTTTGTTATGTATTTTCTGATGTACAATAAAGTACATATAAATAAATAAATAAACATTTAAATTGGAACTCATAGCCTCTTTATTTTTATTAACCTATGAACAATTATTTATTTAAACTTTTCGCACAAAAAGGTACAGAGACGGACTTAATGCATTATGCATTCTCTACCACTCAACCAAGGGTGGTGAAGAGATTAGATGACACGTACTTTATTCAGAGGAACAATGATAAAAAAAAACGCATAAAACTAGTCACACAAATACATAAATAGGTTATAAACAACATACAAACAACAACAACAACATAACAATTCAAGTAAATTCGTTTTTTATGGCAGTTTATAATGTCAGTGAGATTGTCCGAAAGAGTTACCGCTGGCCGGAACATAAAGGGCTAAGGAAGGAACACGGGTGGGTTTAGTCAGTAAGAGTCTGACACTCCCTTCCGCTCCACCTAGAGCGGGAGGGGGGGCATTTGATGATATCACATCCTGAAAAAAAAACAGGCAGTTTATAATTCTGTGACAGCTCGATTGTTATGTAGCCGGTCTGTTGTCTGTATTTTACTACTGTGCAAGAGTCACAGATTTTACATGGAGTATATTCGGGAGGTATCCCGAATAATAATTAATAATTGTAAATCCGTAATTGGCTGTAAGTCTAGCTTATATATATTTAAGATAAAATTTCAAAGAGCTGTGGATTTTGTGATTAATAAATAAATAAATAAATATACTTCATGTAACCAAATAATGGAATGATTGGATATTATAAATATGTGATCAAGCTGGAACTACTACAGGCCACATACTTGTTACTACATGGAACTAGTATACGGGTAGTACTAGCTTCTGTCCGCGACTTCGTCCGCGTGAAATTTCACCCTCCCCCATTTACCCTCTCAGGGGTGGAATTTCGAAAAACCCTTTCTTAGTGAACACCTATTCTTCATAAAGAACACACCCTCCAAATTTCATTTCTCTAGGACCAGCGGTTTAGGCTTTGCGTTGATATAGTATATCAGTCAGTCAGGACTTTGAATTTTATATATTTTTTACGGCACGGTTGGCGCAGTGGTTAAGTGATTGATTGCTGCGCTGCGTGTCGCGGGTTCGAGTCCCACACGGAACAAATATTTGTATGACCTACAAGTAGTTGTTCCGGATCTGGCTGTTTGTGTATATGAGTTCAAATTGTTTGTAAACGCACCCACAATAGAGGAGAAATTCCTAGTGTAGAGCAACGTTTTTAAATCATAGGCGGGAGAATTTCAAACTTTGCCACAGTCAATTCGACTGTGAGTACCAGATGAGTATGTGAGCAAGCGGTTGCGGCCGCAGCTGCTGGTGATGCCGACTTCGCGCACCAATCTGATCTGCTTCAGCGCGCACCGCTAACGCGCGCGCTGTGCACGCTCCACTGGGCACCTAGTGGATAAAATTGACTTGTTTTCTTGTTATCAGAACTTAACTTGACTTTACTTTGGCGACTTCTACCTCACCGTGAAAACTTAGGTGAAGCTTGAAGTAAAGTGTCAATTATCATTTCAGACGAAAGACGTCCACTGCTAGACATAGGCCTCCCCCAAGCACCTCCACTTCGACCTGTTCTGTGCTTCTCGCATACAACGGGTTCCTGCGGCCTTCGACCTTGTGAAGGCCGCAGGAACCCGTTGAAACTGTCAATACATAGCAACAAATGGGGTGACAGTTCACGTCAAGCTCCCTTCGCCTTAGTTCTGACGGTGAGATTTTTCCAGACTAGCACTTTAAATGTGGAACTCACAACTTCTCGCTCACTAATCCGAAATATTTTACGTGCACCAAATTCCATTAAATTTACATCTACATCAACATTTTGCCTTTCCATACATTATAACCACATGGGTAGATCAACGTATGCAGACATTGATAAATGGGGTATGCAAGGCTCGGCTTATCCGTCGACTTATATTTTCTGCTTACCCCAAGATAAGGGATGGATGGTAGGATTAGAGTACGTGACTTATGGTCAGTAATATTTTTAGTACGCGCAAGGTGCAACCCTGTTCACCGTTGTCATAAATGAGGTAGATAGATATGTTCGTATTTGAGCCCTGGAGCTTAGTATGCGTAGTTTGATAGCTTTCAAGGGATAGCATTTTGTTTTTTTTAGATTTCGAGGATAAAATAATCTAAATGGACACCTGTCTAGTACCTTCATGTGTATTTTACGTGTCTTTATTGTTTTTCAGACATGTTATTTATTTACCAGTAAAAAAGCTGTGGTATCCAGCAGTTAAATGGTGAATAATATTACCTACTATAAAAAGGAAAAACTACTTAGGAAAAAATTAAGGTAATTTGTAAGAACCTTTCGAATCGGATTAACATTATAACCTAAGAAAAATGGGCGTGTATGACATTCTATGCCAGCTTACAATGTAAGTACAGACGCCAGCTGCACATCAAGCTACCCGAAACTGTCAAATTTTTCCAATCAACTTTGAACCATATGCTTTAGCGATAAAGTAGAAAATCTATTAAAGAAATTCGACAGATTGCAGTATATAATACGGTAAGTACATAGGCCAGCATATCAAGCTACTACTAGCTTGATGTGCTGGCGTATGTACCTACCGTAGGGCAAAGTACAGACGCCAGCACATCAAGCTACCCGAAACTGTCAAAGGACATGTTAGGTTTTTGTATGGAGGCTGGGCTTTTATTCGAAGCTACTATGAACAGGGAAGAGATCATATTTTTATGAAAGTACATAAATCAAGGAGACTTTGCATATTTTTTTTATTTTTTTTGAAAGCACCCTTCCCTTAATTATTATACATTTTAATAATGATTATTTAAAAAATAAATTGCAACCCACAGTAATTATTGATTTTGGCAACACTTCTCGGTTAAATGTCATTATTGTCATTGTGAATTGTAAACGTCATTCAAGTGTCAAATTCAATTCATTTTTTTTTTTTTTTTTTTAAAGGCTAAGGTCTGAGACCATGCTGCCTAGTCATCAGTTATTATTATTTTTTTTGAGTCTAACATAACATTAGAATATGGGTGTACACATTCTAATGTATTAGGAGTATTTGGCAGCAAATGTATCGAATCAAGTTTCCCGGTAAACTTCCTGAGGTAGCCAAAACTACAAAAAAATTCTCAGCTCCATTTTACCGGGATCGCGTCTGTTTCAATGATTCCACATATTGTCCAGTTGCGCAGACACTTGAAATACAAAACTACACCAATTTTACATCACAATATCCACTAGGAATCAATTTGCGAATAATTAAAACAGCCAACTAGACTTCACTCGAAGAAATCCCGCCAAAAACTCCCAAATTCAATTCAATTTTGACCTGTGTACTGACAGCTGACAAGTATGACAACCTTACTGGCACAGGTAATATTTTCATGGATTCCATTAGGAGGCAAAGGAATTAATGCCATACATACAAATCATGGAGTTGGTTTTATTTTAAGCCATCTAATATTATTTTAGAATATTTTAAATAACAATCAGGTGTATAATTTGCTTTAAAAAATTATATTTAACCATTTTTTCTTTGTTTCAATGTGCAAAAATAATATTATGACACCAAAAATATCTGGATTTAAAATATGTATTTATTCAATAATGGTGCTTTTAATATTTTTTCTGTTTTTGTCAGGCCATCCTGAATAAGTTTCCCTATCAGAAAAACCATACATGACAGCTGTTCAAAAACATTATTATTTTAAGCCCATTTCCTAACATGTCCTTTTCCCAATCAACTTTGAACCATATGCTTCAGCGATAAAGTCAAAAACCTATTAAAAAAAAATTGACAGATTGTAGTAGCTTGATGTGCTGGCCTCTGTACTTCGGTAACCCAGGTACCCTACATGAGACGGTCAGCAACATCAAGGCGTTGCTGGCCTTCCTTGAGGAGCTGGGGTGGATCGAATGATCCATTTTCCCACCCGTACGCAAATACGCGCATTGACGTGGAGTTGCGGACATCAGCCGTATTACCTACCTATTACCTATGTACCTACTGTATTTCGACTACAAAATAAATGGCAATTTAAAAATTGTATTAGTCCCAAAACCATTTCGAATTTAAAGAAAATTTTAGTATTTCAGAGTTGATTTTAAAAATGATCTCAATTTTCTTCCCTTGTATACCAAGTTCCAATATTTCGATAGCCTCAATCTTACATTAAGGATTACACTTTTTTTCTCCTCCAGGGAGTTCATTATTTATGAACCAATTTCATAAAATACTTTGTTGTATAAAGGCAAGACTCTAAGAATATTATTATAATAAAGAATATATTTAAAATTTAACAAAAATCCCTTTATTCAGTATTCTATTTCCAATATCTTGAATTAAAATTTAAGGTAACGCAACTCGGGCCCCCAAGATAGAGGCATTGCCTAGTTTGAGGACCATCATCATCTGCCTAGTCTTTTCCCAGCTATGCTGGGCAGCTGAATAGCATTTTACATGGAGCGACTGCCTATCTGACCTCCACAACCCAGTTACTGGGTGAAGGCTCTCTCTCACAAGCACTTCTATTGCGCCGTTAATATTATCGCAGCAGTGTGTCACTTCGTGGCCAACCCAATACAAAATTACTGAAAACAGATATCGCATTAACGCATCCGATATTATCGACCGATAATAACGCGCCTGTGGGAGAGAGCCTTAATACTATACCCCCTGGTAAGACTGGTTGTCAGACTTTCGGGCTTCTGACCACCCGTAACGACTGTCAAAGATCCACGATTGACAGCCGAGACCAACGGCTTAAAGTGCTTTCCGAGACACGGAGGGGTCTCGGTATGTAAAGATGGTCACCTATCCACAGACCAACCGCGGCAAGCGTAGCTTAACCTGATCGATCGATCCATGCGATTGTTATTATTTAGCCACAAGCGTCTCGCCTAGTTAGAGGACCACAGTTCAAATAATCATGTTAATTAGTCTAGTTACTGTAAACATATAATATTATAAGCAATTAAAAATCAGACCAAATTCTGCCAAAGAAAATTTCACCAATATTCGCTACAAAGGAAATGCAACTTCTAATATCCCTAGAAATATTTTCTTTACAGCACTCCTTAACATACGGTTAAGGAGTGCTGAGTGTTATTTCAATAATACAACCATATTTCAGTAGATAAGTTCAGGCGTGGTCAGAATACGAGTCAAGCCCCATACTATAATCCGGACTATCCATCCATACTAATTAATATAAATTCGAAAGTATGTCTGTCTGTCTGTATGTTACCTTTTCACGCCTAAACCACTGAACGGATTTCGATAAAATTTGGCAGAGAGATAGATTGCATCCCGGGAAAAGACATAGGATAGTTTTTATCCCGATATTCCCACGGGATCGGGTGAACCCGCGGGGCACAGCTACTAGAAAATAAATCTCAGTATTGTATTAAACCGATGAGATTGCATACCCTGATATGTAGGATTAAGTTGGAAACATATGGATTTGGAGAAGGGCCAGATGCGCTTCTGAAAGAGCTCATTGCTTTTGTATCTATTTTAAATAACAATGACATTATAGTATTACTAGCTTCTGCCCGCAACTTCGTCCGCGTGAAATTTCTTGTTCCCTCGACCCACCCCGTCGCATCGTATCGTCTGCCCGTTCTATTACTTCGCTTTCGCTCAGACTGTTTTTTTTTTTTGTTTTTGCTGTTCTCCCAGGGGTATTTCATCAATCTTTTATTTATATCAAGAATAAGTCTCATCCTAAATATTAATTTTGAATTTTTCACAGTTTTTCCAAACCAGAACTGTCAGACGTCAATTTTATTCCACGGATAAAAGATTTAAGACTTTGGTAAAATCAGACTTAAGAGTACTTGCGTGATATTTTAAGTAGGTAGTCTACATCCATCCTCAAGAAATGGGGTATCAAATGCAAAAGGAATTTTTCTAAGCGTATTCAAACAAACAGACAAACAAACGCTTCAGCTTTATTATTCGTATATAAGAAAGATGTACGTATTCCAATTAATTTTAATCCATGTAATTTTAATTTTAATTAATGTATTTTATATAAATGTAATATGTGTGACTGTCATGGTGCAACATGTAGATCTTCAATGTACGAGTATAAACATCCTATGTATTTACTTATTATTTATTTATACCTATATACTTTATTGTACACCACAAAAATACAAAACATGAGAAAAATACATCAAACACTACAAAATATACAATGGGCGGCCTTATCGCTTTTCCGCTTTTTTTTTTGTACCGTTTTTCTGGCAAATAAATTACTTTCGCTTTATTTATTTATTTATCCATTTATTTCAGACATCAAGGCCCATATAAACACATACAATATAATATTAACATAACTTAATAATAATAATAGGTATATACATACAACATTATAATTACACTACAAACAACTACGCACACGAAGTGTCTGCGTCGTGTTTCGTTGACTGCTTTGACTTTATGAAGTGGAAAGTAAAGTTATAATGGAAACTATTTCATGGTAACTAGAAGAATAATATGTACCTACGTAAAAAGTTGAAAACACCCATGACCAATAAAATTTTCTAAATATAACCGAAAAATATCTATCATGAACCCACTAATTCATCACTCATTCTAAAGCAAGGATTACTTATAGTCATTTGAGAGACATTTACAATCGAACTGTTACAAAAGAAGATTTTTCCTAGAGACGTTGCCTTATTTACTATCTCTGCACGAGTAGCAAATGTTAATACATATTCCACCCACCTACACAAAACAAATGACTACGATGCCTATTTATGTAGGATACGAAACAAAACGTGCTCGTCCCGCCCCTATTAACCCCTCGTACATTTCCATCAGTCACCACTTCACAGAGACAAACATTGGCATACGTACAAATTATAATTGTCTTGAAGCCTTGCCAATGTTTGTCAGCAAGCTTGTATTGTCATACTGATGAGTATTTATGTACAAACAGGATTGTTCTAAAACTGTGATGTTTGCTATACAATGTGGGTGAAGTGGGTGCAAACATTTGATGGAAATTAAATGTCTTCTTTGAACTTTGGTTTTGTCACAGAATACATACCAGAATACGTACAAGTTTTGTTGGCATACTACAGGGTGGTATCCTGGGTTTAAAATTGTTTAATGCTTTATGCAGGTAAAACCACGGTTTTTAGTAGGTAGGATTTCATAATTTACCTATTAATTACTTCATCATCATCTGCCTAGCCTTTTCCCAACTATGTTGGGGTCGGCTTCCAGTCTAACCAGATGCGGCTGAATACCAGTAATTTACATGGAGCGACTGCCTATCTGACCTCCACAACCCAGTTACTGGGTTATACGATACCCCTTGGTAAGACTGGTTGTCAGACTTTCGGGTTTGTGACTACCCGTAGGTAATGACTTTCAAAGATCCACGAGTGACATCTGGGACCAACGGCTTAAAGTGCTTTCCGAGGCATGAAGGAGTCTCAGTATGTAAAGATGGTTAGCCATCCACAGACCAACCGTAGCAAGCGCAGCTTAACTTGATCGATCGACCTGTGCCGCTGTTATTATTTAGCCACGGACCCACAGGACCAATACTTAAAATTAGTTCAACTCAGCCCATTTTCACTTTCTGAGGCTGTTTCTCCGTTTACCGCCATTTGCGACCATGACGGGTGTTTTTTTTTATATATGACCAGTTAATATTTTCGAAGTATTTCCCATAAGCCACATTTAAGTATTAAAATAAATGTTTCTATCCAAAAATCACAAACATACGCCTTACCCAAGCCTGTTTATCTTTAAAAAGACAGGGCGTACTCAATATATCACCCGCAAATACGCCTCTTAGCATCCCCCATTATCATGCATTCTCGTTCCTCAATATAAACCATATAAATCAATCGGTCCAGATAAACTATACATCTACTTGAACCGGTCCAGACCGTAAGTCATCTGAAATTCACAAAGGATAGGGGTCCCTTTTATTAGACTATCGAATGAGGAGGCCTATTTTATTGATTTCAGTTTCATGGAGAAAGGTCTTCTCTGGATTGTTTTCTTGTGGGTATTTGGACAGTGGAACTGCTGAATGATTTTAACACAGGTTTATTAAATGGCTGTAAAATGTGGCTGGCCTGAGGGGCAGTGACAGCTTAGCATTATAGCTTAACTAAACACCCAAAAGTAGCTTAATACTAAACAAGAAAGGCAACAGGGAGGTTTTAGGCAGGTGGTGGTAGGAGCATGGAACCCTTGCAGTTCTCAGTACTGCCGGCTGGCGTGAGTCTTCGCCACAGAAGCGGTGAACAAGATTGTTAAAGATAATGAGAAATTGTACAGATGCCAGCACATCAAGCTACCCGAAACTGTCAAATTTTCCCAATCGACATTGAACCTTGTGCTTTAGCTATAAAGTTGAAAATCTATTAAAGAAATTTGACAGATTGTAGTAGCTTGATGTGCTGGCGTCTGTACATACGGTTTAGCATGCGCACTTGGGGTTTGCACAAGAATTCTCCAACAATTAAAGGGCGTGACGGTATGCTGGAATAATTGATACAAATATGTAACTCAATCAAAACATTCCCGAATGGGTTAACACAACTAGTAGGTAATTCATAATGCAACTCACTTTATTGTCTAAGATATACACTTAACTAAAATAGATTTCCTGAATTAATTGCCGGTCACAATATTTATTATTTTGACATGGCGGCATCTCAAGAACATTCGCACATAAAGCGACACACGTCTGTCTCCGACTAGTCTTAGCGCTGCATGTGTCCTTCAAACTCACGGTCGCCTTCATAACTATTTATTATTGAAGATAAATTATCTGTTAAATAATCAGAAATACAAAAAGACGATTTCGACGCGACGGTCGGGTTTGAACCTGCGACACATTTCTTGGCAGTCCACATGTGTACTGCCAAGACTGGCACTGAAAATCGTATAACGCATTTTTATTTAGGCATTCCACAAGTTAAGCTACCATAAACCCTTTACCCTTTTCGGAATTCACAGGCATAACCATATGTAGACTTAAGGTAGAGACACTTAGTTATCTCTCTAGCCACTGACTAGATTTAGGTATCATTTACATTATTGTGGAGCAATATATCAGCCAGTGGGTTCTAGACACGAACATTTCTCTCGGCCTTAGATAAGTCTGAACAAATGACACTCACGTACCTAATGAACCTACTTCTCTTTTCTTGGATTTCATTTGTTTTATACATCTTTCTGTATCTATTTTCTGGGGAAGAAACAAAGATTGTCATTTATCTAATTGTCCATATACCTACCATTCGGAGAGTGAGATCCATACGTCATGTTCGTGAATGGGCGCCGTCAGTAGGGACTGGTCATCTGGTAGCTGCCACGGTTTATTATTCTGTATTGTTTTTTTTTTTTTTTAGTAATGACACTTTTAGCGTGTACGTGTTTCTATATCGTTCTCACATGTACAATTTCAACATAAATGATGTAACCAATATTTTGTAACAATTTTATGATTTAAAGGCGTCTCCGTGGAGTTTCTTGCCCGTTCTTCTCCATAGGTACCTACTACGCTTTGAAATGGGCAACTAGCTTCATCTTTTTGGCTGACCGAGCCCTTGACAATTCAAAAGTGCCTGTAATTGGTTTATTTGAAATAAAAGCTTTGAGTTTGAGTCACTAGAGTATTAATTTTAAAAAGCGTGACTAATTAAAATACATCAGCGACGATATTTATCGTACAGACGCCAGCACATCAAGCTACCCGAAACTGTCAAATTTTGAACCTTAGGCTTTAGCGATAAAGTTGAAAATCTATTAAAGAAATTTGACAGATTGTAGTAGCTTGATGTGCTAGCGTCTGTACAATGCGTGCCACGAAAGATGAGACTTGACACACCACGTGGTTTGACATGCGCAGTACACGATTTTAGGTATCTTTAGCGGTATGAGGTCTGAGTGCGGGACGGGACCGGACGTCATAGGGGCGGCGGAAAGAGCGGGGGAGGCGGGGTCAAGTCTCATCTTTCGTGGCACGCATTGTACCTAAAATGTGATTATTGGAAAATGTATGAAAGTCTAAAATAACAACATCTAGCCCAGTGGTTTGCTTGGCAGTTGACGATATGGAAATATTTGTAAAAATTTGAATTTCTTTTTATCTTAATACCTACTAGCTTCTGTCCGCGACTTCAACCGTGTGTTTCTTGGTAACGTCACATCGCATCGCCTGCCCGCACTATTATATTATTTGCGCTTAGCGCTTTTTCTGGCTTTATCTCTTTGCTCGACTCCTCGGGTTTTAGCGTGATGTGAAATAGCCTTCCTCAAAAATTGGCCTATCAAATGAAAGTTTTTCTTTTCAAATCTGACTGGTAAGTTTTATTAAGTAAGATTCAGAGATTAGAGCGTTCAAACAAACAAACAATTCAGCGTTATTATTAGTATTATAATATATGTAGATTAAACTGCAAAATGCTCTAAAGTAGAAGTAAGCCACATTCAACTGAAAATTGAATAATGGCTCCAAACCAAAACCTGGCTTATGAGGAAACAGCTTAGGCTATGGTCTCCTATTTCACGCTGTACGCTGCGTCACGTTAGGTCGTACGCTGCGTCACAATGTTTACTATAGAAATGTACTATTGTGGTCTCTTTCACACGTCGACGTTGGCGTCTTGACGCCGTACGCGGCATCTAAACGCTGTGCGTCGCGTCTCTAGTCATTTCGAACCATTGCAGCGTAAAGGTCGTCTCTCGCGTCATGCAAAATGATGAGGTTTAATAAAGAAAAAGACTAATTGTTGATAGAAGCAGTTAAATCTTTTAATGCAGTGTATGATTAAAGTGACAAAAATCATAAAAACAATATTTATAAGTATCAATGTTGGGAAGAAATTAGTGATGCAGTCGGATCGACCGCTCGCGAGCAGCGACTAAAACGCCATTCTCTGCTGCGGATGTATTGACCGCCGACGCTGTGCGTTGCATTCAGACGTCGATCGGAACGGAATTAAACGTTGACGCTAACGTCAGACGCCACGTTTGGCATAAAATAGGAGACCATAGCCTTAGAGACTTAGCTTACAAACTTTATTATATTCATATCATTCTCCGCATACACATACACGCATCCTTCCCACACACACACACGTCCACTATATTATACTGCTACAACTATCTATCTATCTATATGTAGGTATATATAAAAATGACGTTTGTTAGTCTCACTAAAACTCGAAAACGGCTGGACTGATTTGGCTAATTTTGGTTTTGAAATATTTGTAGAAGTCCAAGGAAGGCTTAGCAGGTGAGATAATGTGAAGAATAGAATAGAATAGAATACTCTTTATTATGAAGGTAAATAAGGAAGGATGGAACGAATTGTAAGGAAAATACAAACTGTTTGTACCTTTCAAACATGCACCCTGCATTCAAAAATTGAATAATGAGTTTTTGGTCAACTGGACCCACTCGAACTGGACCCGCGGGTCCAGTTGACCACATCATTTATTTTCTGTATAAAAAAATAAAATAAAAATAAAAAACATTTAATTCAGACCAGGTCCATATTTTGTTAGTAACAATGGTACTTAAAACTAATGTTAGTATTAAACAAAATAAAACTAAATTTATTTATCAGGTAAAATCACACATATGAAAAATATAATGTGTATAATACGGAGGTAATATTTTATTCAATTGTTTGGTCTGTCCCATACTCTTTTATTTTATTTCTATTTTAGTTTATTATCAAGACAGACATTTTATAACGTAGCTTGATATATCTTTCTAAGTTTAGTCACAAAATAAATTTCTGAACGCGCTATAAATATTTGACAACAAATAAGTATGTCATTTCTTTTCTTTGCGACTTTGTGAAAGTATTGCCCTTTACCATTATTTGTACTTTAGTCACTGACCTCTATCATACAAAGTCAAAGCATTTATTTCAAATAGGCACATAAAAGGCACTTTTGAACGTCAAAAATTACAACAAAATAGAATTGATTCTAGTCGCCCATTCCAAAAGGTAGTTTTCGTATGGAGAAGAACGGGCAAGAAACTCCACCGTTACTCTTTTGAAATGTTTTACAATATTTTGCATACATTAATTATATAATAATAATATATGAAGGCGATGCACCTAAAATAAAATTACTATACCACAATGGGTAAAAGAATTAAAAATGAAACCACTAAAGTACTTATTTGATAGATACATGGTGCTCACATATTTACAAAATATGTTTTTGTTCCAATAAATATTTGTATTTGTATTCAAACACATCTCACATGCAACCAAGTGCAATCACATCTGGCATACTAACCCCTAATCACAAACAAACAACAGAAACACAATTAAAACAGTCATATACAGCTTAATATAAGACGGAACAGCTATAACACTTGAAGATATAATTCTATGCATAAAATCGAAGTCACGAAGCAGTTATCTAGTATTCGGTACAACTTCGTGTTATGTGAGTCGCTTGGGGGACGATATTGTAAGGGTTTTAGAAGTCGCGATACGAGTACGATACGACAGCGATACATGCTAGGAATCGTCAGTAGATGATGTACGTATATACTGTCTTCAAGATTTAGTTTTGATGTATACTGCGTTCAAGATTTAGTTTCCAAAAATGTTAACAAAAATAATTATGTTTTTGGAGAAACAAGGTCAGTTTCAGTTTCTTATAGATCAATGGTGGCCCCATGGTAACGTTCCCGACTTACTAAGGCTATGGTCTCCTATTTTATGCCAAACGTGGCGTCTGATGTTAGCGTCAACGTTTAATTCCGTTCCGATCGACGTCTGAATGCAACGCACAGCGTCGGCGGTCAATACATCCGCAGCAGAGAATGGCGTTTTAGTCGCTGCTCGCGAGCGGTCGATCCGACTGCATCACTAATTTTTTCCCAACATTGATACTTAAATATTGTTTTTATGATTTTTGTCACTTTTATCATACACTGCATTAAAAGATTTAACTGCTTCTATCAACAATTAGTCTTTTTCTTTATTAAACCTCATCATTTTGTATGACGCGAGAGACGACCTTCACGCTGCAATGGTTCGAAATGACTAGAGACGCGACGCACAGCGTTTAGATGCCGCGTACGGCGTCAAGACGCCAACGTCGACGTGTGAAAGAGACCACAATAGTACATTTCTATAGTAAACATTGTGACGCAGCGTACGACCTAACGGGACGCAGCGTACAGCGTGAAATAGGAGACCATAGCCTAACTTGTAGGTAGTTCAAACCCAGGCAGCCCTTTTACTTTGTGTCAATATATCATGACGCTCGTGACACCTATATAATATACAGCTGATGAAAAAATTATTGGACACTCGAATCTTCCTTTGACCTTTCCCTATTATAGGGAAAGGTCAAAGGAATGGTAATAGGAATAATAGATAGTGTAGTCCACACTGTAAGGAAAGTCAGTGACTGCTATAATTTATCTAATACTAACAGCGCCCCGCGGTTTCACCCGCATAAGTATCGACCCCATAGGAATATCGGGATAAAAAGTATTCTATGTGTAATTCTAATGTATAAGATATATTAATGTAAAGTCCCATCAAAATCGGTTCAGTAGTTTTTGCGTGAAAGAGTAACAAACATCCATCCATCCATCCTCACAAACTTTCGCGTTTAAAATATTATTATTATTGCTGTAGCATGCAGTTGACAGGACACGATATTAAGTTATATTTACATCACTGGGGTGAATTCGCAAAAGTACTACTGTTTACACTATGTATAAGATCATTGTACAAACAATGATCTTTATGATCTTGAGATGTATTTTGTGCTTTAATTTTAATTTTGTGTATGTGACTTGGCTGCGAGCGGAGCAGTGGTGGCCAAGTGGTAACGGCCGCGACTTACGAGTTGTAGGTCGTAGGTTCGAACCCGGACAGGCGCATTACTTTGTGTAAATTATTTCATCAGCACTGCTCTCTAAACGGTGAAGGAAAACATCGTGAGGAAACCGGCATGTCCTAGAACCACAAATTCGAAGATATGTGACATCTGCCAACCCGCACTGGGCCCGCGTGGTGGATTACGGCCCACTCCCTCTCACCGAGAGGAGGCCTGTGTCCCAGCAGTGGGAACATTATAGGCTGGTTATGATGATATGATATGATTATGATATGACTTGGCTGCCGCATTAGGTTAAGACCTGTAATGACAGTTTTAAGAGCATTTAAATAAATAAATAATGAGTAGATTTTACTTTGCGAAGTAAAAGTTTTCTGATAGTCAGTCATGATAATGCAATGGCCAATCCCAATAACAATGAAGGCTACCACAGTTTGTTCCATTCCGGATTCCATTGCCGTCGTGAACACATCTCTCTATGATTAGATTCAGAGGGCGAATGACCTTTATATGAGATCAGATCGGGAGTCATAACCGAATGTAAGCTCAGTATATTCCTAAAATATTGGTATCGATTTGACCCAAATAACTTGTAAAGAAAATTGATGCAATTTTTTTGGACGTAGCTTGTTCAGTGAGCTACGTAGATAGTCATAGATTCTTATGTCTCCGTGGAAAAGACTGATCGCTCGAAAAAAAATCAGCTGTTCCCTACATTTGTGTTCGTATAACTCGTCAAAATGTAGGGAATTAAAATGGAATTTTTTTCGTGGACAGAGGGACCCGGTATAACTTTTTAAATAAATGGCACCTTTAATATCGAGTCATGTAAGAAAAAAGCGGTTAAAAGAACAATCTTTTAACCGCAGCCATTAAGGCAAAGCTTTTATCTCGTTGCCTATTTCAACGAATAGGAAACTGAAACTGCTCACACTACGTAGATTCCTACTTACTTGTTATTTTGATTCCCAAAGGGTAAAAAAACGGGACCCTATTACTAAGACTCCACTGTCCGTCTGTCTGTCACCAGGCTGTATCTCATAAACTGTGATAGCTAGACAGTTGAGATTTTCACAGATGATGTATTTCTGTTACCGCTATAACAACAAATACTAAAAACTGGCCAAAAGCGTGTCGGGCCACGCTCAGTGTAGGGTTCCGTAGTTTCCCGTCCGTCACAATAAGTGTTCCCACTTATGAGTTTAAAAGTGGGTATCCATCCATCGTATACGATTATACTACAAACAGTCCAGAAATTATTTTGTACAACTTTTTGTCTTTTTTGTACAAAAACGTTGTTTCCATCAAGTTCAAAATAATTTTCCTAGAAAGTACTTATAAAGTTCTACTTTTCAGATTTTTTTCATATTTTCTAAACTTATGGTTCAAAAGTTAGAGGGGGGGGACACATTGTTTTTTACTTTTGGAGCGATTATTTCCGTGATTATTGACATTATCAAAAAATGATTTTAGTAAACCCCTATTCATTTTTAAATACCTTTCCAACAATATATCACACGTTAGGGTTGAAATAAAAAAAAAATCACTTCCCACTTTACATATAGGGGGGCTACCCTAATAAAACATTTTTTTCCAATTTTTATTTTACCACTTTGTCGGCGTGATTGATATACATATTGGTACCAAATTTCAGCTTTCTAGTGCTAACGGTCACAGAGATTAAGCGAGGACGGACAGACGGACAGACAGACATGGCGAAACTATAAGGGTTCCTAGTTGACTACGGAACCCTAAAAACAGAATAAAATTAATATTTAACGGGGGCTCCCATACAACAAACGTGTTTTTTCGGCGTTTTTGCCTTGTGTTACGGAACCCTTCGTGTCTGAGTCCCACTCGCGCTTGGCCAGTTTTTTATTTATTTATTTATTCCAACATAGCTTGTAGAGAAAGCAAGCGGAAGTGGCAGTGGGCTGACCTTATTTGTCGAAAGACCGACGGCCGGTGGAGCAGACAAGTCGTAGAGTGGAGACGGCGTACCGGCAAACGTAGTGTGGGACAGCTCCCAGCTAGGCAGAACGATGACCTTGAAAAAGTAGCTGGGACAGACTGGATCCGGAAGGCGGAGGACAGCGTGTTGTAATGCAGCCTGGTAGAGGCCCATGTCCAACCGGTCGATTCTGTAAAAATCTCACCGTGAAAACTTAGGTGAACTGAGTTTGTTTTTGCTAGGAATTGACACGCAGCTCACTCCACCCTCACTTCACCTAAGTTTTCACAGTGAGATTTTTACAGAATCGACCGGCAGTAGTAGACTGCGATAAGCTGAGTTGATTTTTTTAATAATAATTTGTTTATTTCCACTTCAAGACACAAAAATCAGTGTGGCCCTGGCTCTTGTACTAGAAGGTCCTGCATCACAAGAGCCAGACCTCTCAATTTACAGAGAACATGATATAGAAGCGCGATAGACAAAAATGAAATTCGATATAGTTATATTGAATGACTTTTTTTTTAAACATGGTAGAAAAAGAAAAGAGCCATAAATATTTTTACACTGTTAGCTTCAAAAAAAAAAGAAAAGCTTAACAACGCAATAACTACTGCGAGCTCTCCAGTAGGAACCAGCCAAACATAGTTTGTGAAGAAGATTGCTTTTTATTTTGATTTAAAAGTGTGTCCGTGAGTTTTCTTTCCCGTTCTTCTCCATAGGTACGAGTACCTACTACGCTTTGGAATGGGCAACTAACTTCATCTTTCTGAATGACCAACCCTTTGACAGTTTAAAAGTGCCTGTAATTTGTATATTTGAAAATAAATGCTTTGAGTTTGAGTTTAAATAATTTATGCAATCCACACTTTTCAACAACACTTTTGGAAACGCTATAGGAATACTAAAACGAAATAAATAATTAAATTAAAACACCTCTGACTGCATACCATGAACAGACAAGAAATTCTTGTGTTTAAGTGACCCCCAGATGACCCCCACAGAAGGTGGTTGGTTGGTGGTGGTGCTGCATGAGGGTGTCGCAAGGGAGAGGAAGTAGTTAGCATTATGTCAGTAATCTCAAAGTGCCTTCACATGTTGATTTAAATGTTTTGAAGTTAATCGGAGATATGGCGGGTAAAAAACTCACAAAGGAGAGCTTTCGCCTCAATAAGTTAGTTAATCCGTGTAAGCAAAAGACCTTCCGAGCACATGACCTGAAAGACTTCACAATAATGTTCAAAAGTAATACGTTTTTCACAAAGCGCACAGAAATTAGGATCACGTGGATGATCACGTCAAAAACAGTCAATATTAAACAAAAAAGAAAAAACATTTTATGAGACAAAGTGCTTCAAAATATCATTACACAGATGTCGTGTCACTCAAATAACATTCACGTAATACTCCGGACGCTTTTAACGCGTACCTCTTGTTTTTTACATCGTTCTCACATATATATTATAAATTGAACATTAAGGATGTTACTAATATTTTTTTATAAATATAATTTAAAATAATGTCCATGGAGTTTCTTTCCCGTTCTTCTCCATAGGTACCTACTACGCTTTGGAATGGGCAACTAGCTTCATATTTTCTTACTGACTGACTTCTTGACAATTCGAAAGGGCCTGTAAATGGTTTAATTTAAATAAATGCTTTGAGTTTGAGTAATTATGTAAAAATAAAAAGCTCCTTTATCGACACAAAAAATACGAAGAGAAAATTCCCACATTTCCGCATTAAAATAGTCTTCAAAGATCTTTCATACTTCGAAAGAATTTAACATTTAAAAAGCTTAATAGCCCCACCATTGAAAAACACAGATGTTCCTTGGAATAATCTCGAACTTTCTCCTTTTAAGCGAAAAGGTTTTTTGAATGTAAAATTTTAAATTTAATAAAGGTGGCGTCGGGAGACTCGTAAATTATTACCAGTTGCTTTTATCACCTTTTTCACGTGACAATATTTATTTTTTGAAAATGGATATTTTTATCTTGAACACGACAGGATGAAACGTTATCGCCTTTTTAACAGTATTGGTCGTGACATAAAAGCTGTTTCACGCGCCATTAACTTTTTAAAATTGCATAATTTTTGTAATTCCTATGTGCTGTTGAAATATTTCAATTCGTTTAAAATTTTAGTGATGTATTTAGTGAATGCGAGTAGGACTTATATGGTTTGCGCGGTTTGTGGAGGTCAGATAGGCAGTCGCTCCATGTCAAAATACTGGTATTTAGCAGCATCCGGCTACACTGGAAGCCGACCCCAACATAGTTGGGAAAAGGCTAGGCAGATGATGAATTGAATACAGAAATGATTTTGTAAATGTATCCTTAACGAAATCAAGTTATTTCTTTTGAAGTCGGAGATGCTTCTTTTTTTTTTCTTTGGCTTGCACGGTTTGTGCATTCAGCCAATGTCACGTTTTGTTTTTTATTACGAAGGAAATAAAGGTAGGGTAACAAAAATATTATTATACGAATTAATTATAACGGGATATAGGGGTAATAACTATAGGATTTATAACGGATAGATCGGATAACGAAAAGATCTGACGTTCAAAAGTGCCTTTTATGTGCCTATTTGAAATAAATGCTTTGACTTTGACTATAGAATAATGAGCTAAATACAATGACGAAACATTATCACTTAATATTATTTAAAATAATGAATGATACTATAAATTTATATACAGAAAAGCTATTTGTACAATAACGCGTTGTAAGAGGTAATAGAGAGAAGCGAAATTGAGGACACCTGTGTTAATGTGTTGCTAGGCGATCAAGAGGGTACAGCAATTCGCCAAGTACTGATATAATCATTTGTAGATAGCACAGTGAATTTGGGACCAATAATTTCCGTTTAAGGTCAAGTAGGTACCAGTAGCGACGTAGCGTTGGAAGGCCTCCCACAAGGTGGTCCGATGACCTTGTGAAGGCCGCAGGAACCCGTTGGATGCAAGAAGCACAGAACTGGTCGAAGTGGAGGTGCTTGGGGGAGGCCTATGTCCAGCAGTGGACGTCTTTCGGCTGAAATGATGAGGTACCAGCTAGATTAATATTAAGAAGTTCTCGCTAATCTAATAATTAACTGTAAAGGATTCTGTCTTGAACAGTGGTGGCCCGACCATAATTTCCGTTTAAGGTCAAGTAGGTACCAGTTGCGACGTAGCGTTGGAAGGCCTCCCACAAGGTGGTCCGACGACCTTGTGAAGGCCGCAGGAACCCGTTGGATGCGAGAAGCACAGAACCGGTCGAAGTGGAGGTGCTTGGGGGCTATGTCCAGCAGTAGACGTCTTTCGGCTGAAATGATGAGGTACCAGCTAGATTAATATTAAGAAGTTCTCGCTAATCTAATAATTAACTGTAAATGATTCTGTTTTGAGCAGTGGTGGCCCAGTGGCCGTGACTTACGAGTTGTAGGTCGTAGGTTCGAACTCAGAGAGGCGCTTTACTTTGTGTAAATGATTTCATCGCCACTGCTCTAAAAACAGTGAAGGAAAACATTGTGAGGAGACCGGCATGTCCTAGAACCAAAAATTCAAAGACGTGTGACATCTACCAACCTGCTCTGGGCCCGTATGGTGGATTACGGCCCACTCCCTCTCACCAAGAGGAACCCTGTGTCCCAGCAGTGGGGGCATTAATGGCTGATTATACCAATTCTATCTCATAAAGTGTCATGTAGTCCGAAAAACAAATTTTTAACCACTTCCTTCTAGCTTATATTATGTCTTCGGTTTTTACTTTGTTGCCATTTTCTCTCGCCTGTTCTTTTCCTTGTTTTCCTATTTTTAACCGACGAAAAAACGGAAGAGGTTCTCAAGTCGACGGGTATATATTTTTGAAGTGAAAACTTCTTTAGCGGCGTTGTACACTTTTTTTGTAATGGGTAAAAAATGTTAAACTCGCGTCAGGACACGTGACCTGATCGAACATTCGTAAGAAGGATGGCCGTAGCCGGTACCGCGCCTGTTTTGTTTATAAGACGATTCACAAAATACTCATGTAATTGTTCAAGTTTTCACTTTTGTCGGCACTCCCGGAGTGCCACTGTTTTTTTTTTTTACTTATTGTACAAAACGCCAACAAAGTGGAAAGCAGCATAATTTAGTCCAATATGATAACACATCAATCGAATGACTGCCACGTGAGTCATGTGGTCGTTAAAGCAACTGCTGAGCATGAAGTCCTGGGTTGGATTCCCAGGCCGGGCAAAGAGGTAGCAGCCCGAAATCTGGATTTGTTCCCGGTAGCAATAGGCTTGTCTCCTATAACTGGCGAAATTTGGGAGAGTACTATGGTACACCTACCCCTCGGCTGTCCCATTTCAAAACTTAGTAAGGGACACTTTTTACAAAAATCGTTTTATTGCATAATCTTGCTAACCTAGAAGGTCTCTACCAAATACAAAAACACCAGCGTTTTAAACTTACATAAAAGGAGACATATTTAAGCATCGATACCTAGTAAGTGCACCATTCACTCCCTAGTGAACATTTTAAAACCTAGTAAGTCACTTTAACCAATTCAAAACCTCTTTTACAACTATTAGCATCAATATTACGTGTATGCGCTCTCCTGTAAAATTTCATTTTAAGTCCTTACTAGGTTTTGAAATGGGGCAGCCACCCTTCTGCGTTGACTGTCGTGATTGTTATCCCAAAAAGCCCAGGTATTGAATCAAACAAGCTTGTAGTACAGACGCCAACACCTCAAGCTACTCAAAACTGACAGATTTTCCCAATCAACTTTGAACCGTATGCTTTAGTGATAAAGTTGAAAATCTATTAAAGAAATTTGTCAGATTGTAGTAGCTTGATGTGCTGGCGTTTGTACATTACAACTCTGGTTCTATATTTGGACGTGGTATCGATTGTTGACAACGCTCTGGTTAATTAACATGAGCGCACCCTGTAAACGATGTGGTTACGGAAGTGTATTGGTCTACAGAAGAGATTGTTAGCTGCAGTGTATTTGTGGACATGGACATGGTTTTATCGATGTGGAATTAGACAGATGATGTTATTTGAGCATGATAGTTTGTAATTACATTATTCACCTCTGCACTCCTGAAAGAATTATAAAAAAATACTCAAGCGAGTACTTACTTTAAAAGAAACATCTTATTTCACCACAGATAATAATGTGTTAAAAAAATGTGTGTTAAAAAGACGGGTGTTGTACGTGAATACGTTTACTTAACGGGATTGATCCAAATTACAAGCATGGCGACCTTTGAACAGGTGTAAAATTGAATTCTCACTATTTTTGAACACAATACAATGAAGAAAATTGTGTTTGAAAATTATCTATTCAGCAAGTTAACGAGTTTACTTCGCTCCATCGTTGAGAAAAATGCTGAAAGAACTATTCAAGCTCTATTCTATTACGCAGAGAGGCATTATTATACGAGTATATAAAGACTTCTTTTAGTTGTCAAGTTTTAATAGATTTTTTAGTGTCACTCTCGTTATAAAGAACTTTTTGAAGGGTGTAGGTAAGTTCGAAATAAAATGTAGGTTTGTATAATGCATGAACGGCCAGGTTTTTATTTTAGTTTTTAGACTTTTAACTTTTGTATCATAATCAGCCTAGTATTGTCCCACTACTGGGACACAGGCCTCCTCTTGGTGAAAGGGAGTGGGCCGTAATCTACCACGCGGGCCCAGTGCGGTTTGGTAGATGTCACATGTCTTCGAATTAAAGGTTCTAGGACATGCCGGTTTCCTCACGATGTTTTCCTTCACCGTTTTGAGAGCAGTGTACATATTATATTTAGCCGCATAAGTCGATCGATCAAGTTAAGCTACGCTTGCCGCGGTTGGTCTGTAGATGGGTGACCATCTTCCGAGACCCCATTGTCATTCGTGGACCTTTGACTGTCATTACGGGTAGTCAGATGCCCGAAAGTCTGACTACCAGTCTTACCAAGGGGTATCGTATTACCCAGTAACTGGGTTGTGGAGGTCAGATAGGCAGTCGCTCCATGTAAATACTGGTATTCAGCTGCATCCGGTTATACTGAAATCCGACCACAACATAGTTGGGAAAAGGCAGGAAGATGATTGATATCTTCTTTTAAACCATAACGCTTTAAAATAAACCACCGCCGCATTTAAACAATTTAATGAATCACATATCAGTTGTCTATCACATCTTGACCATATGCAGCGCAGCTTACCTCTAATCTCTTTCAATAGTAGTGTTCACAGTACTTTAGATCTCACCTACGAACCACGTCCCATTTTATTGAGAACGAGCTTTGTCGATATTTTCCTTCACCGTTTAAATCCAGTGATGAATCGAGGACGTACGTGTGAAAATGGGAGTTTATATGTCACTGGATCAACGTTTTGTGTAGTGGTAACACTGCTATAATTTATAATATATGTCGCTTCTGTTGACTAGATTTGCTTTAGCTGTAAAATTTACTTTGAAGGTTGTAAAAAATTATGGTTTGAAATTAAATATTCATTTACTTATTTACCTCCAACAGATTATACCTATACGCAATACATGACACACACACATATTTATGCCTATTTGATGGCATTAGGCTCGCTCCTTATGGGGTGAACTATAGGTACAGATGTTCTATGTCACGAAGTCCATTTGGCTATGAATGTCAATTGTCAAGCGTGCACATGCACATTGTGATCAACAGAGACTCAACAATGGGTGAAGTAAAATGGTACACATTCGTGGAAATAGCCTTATGCGACGGCAGCAAGGGGCAGCCGCTGTGGGAGCGCGCTTGTCGGGATACGTCACTACTACAATCAAAGCCGAACGGAATTCGTGAAATAGAATATCTGTACCACCTCCGTTTAGGCAGAAATGAATGTTAAGGGGCTTACAGGATCTAAACGCAAAAAACGCTAGTTTTAGAAACAATAAAAGTATATGATCGACTACAGTACACAAAATCAAAAAATATGTCTCTGCCTAACCCATTGGAGAATACAGGCGTGATGATATGTTATGTTAAGTCTGAACAGACATGTCGAAAGAAATTTTAATTAAAATTGAAACCTGATTGTCATAAATATTGTTTGAAAACTGTAAATTTTTCGTATAGTTCAACTTTTTAATTGACTGAACAAGTTTTCGTTCTATGTTTATTCTCATTCATATCGCTATCTTTTCTACTTCTTTCTTTCCCAAATAATGAGTAGGTAAACTTCACAAAATTATCTCAAGTAGTTACCAATAAACTGAACATTCCACATAATACATCATATGTGCGACACGATGTTAATTATAACAGCGCTTTGTGATGTAAAGCGACCGCGTTGTCAATAGCATGCGGTAATTGCGTATGATGCGATTATTCCGCGCGACGCGATAATTGCGTAGGACGCGATAAATGCGTGGGACGCGATAAATGCGTGCGATGCATTCAATGCGTGTGATTCGTTTTATCTGCTTTGTACTATTATTGGCTCGCGGTATGAATGGGCAAATGATTATGGGCTTAGGTTATGATCCAATATTGATGCGTTTAGATTCTAACTGTCGTATTTATTACTGATGACTATATTTAATGGTTTATTCGATTTTGTGAAATGATTCGTCTGAGGTTGTACTACCACAGTTTTTATTTCTGCCGCCACGTTCATTCCTGCGTTTGAGTTTAAATGATAATATGAATATTGGTGAAGCGGTGAATACCAAAACGATGAAGCTTTTTTGTTGACTTTGCCATTATTTTGCGGTCATTGGTAAATATAGCTCTGTTTATCATCTCAGATAATTTGCATCCCATCGCCACTTAATCAGTTATCTACTTTAGTGAAAATGTATTCTAAGTTGTTTTTTGAATGACTATTTGTAACAAAACGGTCCTAATAAGTTTTTGATTGCAATGGAATTTGAACTTTGTAAAGTATGACATTCAGTTTGTTGTTCCATAACTTGAAAATTATCTCAAATTCTTAATTCAAATACAGTTTCCAATCTTCAAACATAAATAAAGCCTGTTAAACAATAAACGTGCAAATAGTCAAATTCGTCATCAGCTCTTATTTCATTTGTACATTCTTCATTCAAAAAGCGTCACATTGCATTCACTTCAAGCCAAAATTTGTGTTTTTAGGTAATTTTATTTTACACTTAGGCACTGTTTGCTTTGACACAAAAAGCAGGCGACTGTCGCAGCTCTTGTAGAATACTGATGAGTTCATTGCAGATCAACTGAAGGAGTCGTACTCACTTAGACGAGCTCTATGTAACTAGTATTTATTTTTTTACTAGCTGACCCGACACGACTTCGTTCGCGTGGTATCCTACCCCTACCCCTATCCTACTGATTCCCCCACCTCTACACTACCGATACCCTATATACCCATACCTTACTCTACCCTACCCTACCCAAACCCTACACTACCCTACCAATACCCTACCCCTACTCTACATCTACCCTACCCTTGAGACCGACTTTTCCGACTTTTTTTATTTTTTCTTTCATAAGAACCTTCTCCTGACAAAAACAAACACAACAAAAAAAGAATCAGCCAAATCGGTCCAGCTGTTCTCGAGTTTTGCGCTTAGCAACACATTTAGATTCATTTTTATTATATAGATAGACTTTGTGTAACTGTCTGCAATGTAGGGGCGACAATACGACAAAAAATTAAAACACTGGTAATACTCATGCATAGAAGTATTTTGGAACTATCACATAAACCCTAATTCCAGGGACTTGAAACCGAAATGAATTTCTTTCCGTTACCACCAATGTTATCGTATAACGTTCCAAAATTTGTAACGATATTAAAACCTAAAAACATGAATACCGTTACCAAGAATGACGTTATAGTACATCGTTTTCGTAGAACAATATTATAATTAACGTTAAAGGTATCAGTAACATTAAGCTTTTCTGCTTGTAATAACGTTACAGGCACGGTAACAATAATGATCTTTATACTGTGTTACAGGTGATGACACAGGAGGTGACATTCATTTGTAACGTTATTCTTCATACCGTTTTGTCTTTTTTTATGTCATGAAGCTGGCAAAGTGGATTATCGAAATGAATAACGTTATATTGATTATACTAATAACGATATATTGATCATATTGTTAGTGAACAGTTAAAAATTTCGTTCCGTTTGTCAGTATCGTTATAGCCAAGGAATTAATTTTGTTACGACTCTGGTGGAACGGTACAAAATATCGGTACTGGAACTACGCATAACGTTATTTTGAGTAACGTTTCAAGTCCCTGACCCTAACATTGAAATCCAAAAAGAGATTTTGTCAAACAAACGAAATACTAGTGATGGGCCGTCTAAGGGTTATGCCAATCTTTGACCAACTATAGATAGTAAACTATTGGGTATAATTGGTTAAATTTCTATGCAAACTGGGAACATCGTTAGATATACGAAGATTAATGTAAGATAAACACCTAATCGAATTCTGGGCCGAGTCTATTTAGATTGCCATTGACACGTTAAGAATAAATGGTACTGAAGACTGATAGGTGGTACTAGAGATCCACAACACAGTAACAACAACCCTGCATGGTAGATTAACAAAACATAAATATTCTACAGGTAGGTTACAATTAAAAAGCAAGCGTTATCACAATAAAACATTATTGTGCCATTAACAAACATTGGTATTTCCAATCACGTCCTTGCATACGTGAAGCAGCCGCCATGTTTCAACTAACTTTTTTTAAATACCTAACCTCCATTTAATCACACGGATATCGTATTGTTTTGCTCTCGTTGTGGCTATAAAACTGGTGATTTTTTGTGATAGATGGCTTTGGTTACCTTTGTTGACTTATTTGTAAAATATGTATAGATATAACGACACACCAAATGACTTTTTTATTGGAGGAACATTGACTCCCAAGTTACACATATAATCCGAGTTTGGGAGCCTATGTTTAAGACTTCTGTATGTTGTAAATATATTATCTGTATGAACGTAGTCACTTTAAAAAAAAAATACTTATTATTTATTAATTCCAGGGATTTTTACATTGCGGCAACACAGAGTCACATTACAACATAGTATTTGGGCATAGAGCTTGAAGTTCAGCAGAAGTTTAGACTTCTGATGATCTGAAAGCAGCTCTAATACGCTCTCCAAAACTAACTAACTATACCAATACTTCCTACTACTACACACAACACACACACATACATACACACACACACACAACACACATACACCATTTCTTCTTAGTATTAACTATAGCTTTAATTCGTTCTTTCTATGGAGTGAAGTATACGAAATAAATTTCAACGGAGGCAGGGATAATATTTAGGGTCAAATAATAGAGGGGACAAATCAGCTTTCCAGGGAGAAGTTAATTTTGTAACTATTAAGGCTCCTTCAAACAGGCGCGACACGACACGCGACACAAAGGCACCGCAAGTCCCGCAACGAGCGGTGCCTTTGTGTCGCGCGCGATTATATCGCGTGCCGCGTTTGTTTGTAGGACTCTTTAGTGTATCATTTGAAGTAAAAAGAGCATATTAATTACTAGCTAAGACGGATACAAGGTTGCAACGACAAACATGTCGGTCAAAGCGACTCTGAGTGTCACCGAATTAATCCGCAAAGACGCCGAGAAAACTAGCTAAATCACGCTGCAGCTAAATTGCAGAGATGATGACACTACTAGTGTAACGGTATCTACAACGCCACATGCGAACAACGCGTCATACTGACGTCACGCAAAATCCTGCATCTCGTAAGCAGAGTTTACAGTACTGAAGCTTCATATATTTATATACCTACACATACAAACACGAAGTTCCAGTAGGTACCAACGGTTTACCCGGTCTTGTATAACGTTATATTCCAAATTCGTAGTCGCACAATCACATTACCCAAACCTTCATTGCTTCTACGAGTTCCAGAAAATGCCCAACATTCGATATTCTAGAACTCCAACCCAAATCAGAGCAATACAATCAACGGGAACTTTTTAAAACACCCACCAGGCGCATACATTTGCGGATGACGTAGGTAGCACAGAGAAACGGGGTAAATAATGAAAATCTCTTTAGTACGCATTTACTAGTACCCTCGTCAGACTTCGACGGATTCACCAGCCGACTGTTAAATTGGCCTTTATTTGTTCACTTTTTGTGGGTATGTCGAGGTTTTTCCTGTGATAAGTGAAGGGGCCAAAAATAGGATTTCATCGCTTAAGTAATTTGACTTACGATTTCTACAGTGGATACTTAAGAGGAAAATAGATTGATTTCTTTTTCATACAGCCTTTTCTGTACGTTTCTAAAGACAGGTAGATTCTTTACCAGATTCGTGCCCTTGTATATGTGTCTTTTTGTCTCGACTGTATGCACGGGTAGCTTTAAACAATAGATGTTCTTCTAAGTTTGAATGTGGGTCCAGTTAACCAATAAAAATTCAGAAAATAAATGATGTGGTCAACTGGACCCGCGGGTCCAGAAGCGACCGGGTCTAGCTGACCAAAGAATTGGTCTTTTCTCCATAGAAACGCTCTCGCCTGTTTTCTTTCTGGTTAATGACCATAACGCAATGATGTTTTACAGAATAATCAATATTAACTATGTACTTGTATGTCCCTGTTTTCTTTTTGTTGATAGGTACATTATTTTTATAAGCACTAGAACCTTCCTAAATGCCGATTTAAACCGCTGTCAACAGAGGCCTAGTGTACAAATTTGACAACACTATAAATGATAAAAGAAAAACATAGGAACACAGTATAAATAATATAATAACGCGTTTCGGGTCATGCTCAACGTGTAGTGCGTCTGAGGTGTTTGCTGAGAGCGGATTTACCGACTTCTTTGCGCTCATAAGGTAGCTCAGGGCGTCGTTCTTTTCACGTGTCACGGTGGCCAGTAAAAATGTTATTGTAAAAGCTATGTTTTATGCGGTGCATGTACTGAGGGAGACAAAATAATTGTACTCACGTCCATTACGCACACGCCCACACGCCATTCGCCCTCACGCTCATTTATCTTTTTTGTATTTTCAGTATAAGTTTTATGTTTAGTGTAAGTTTTCAGGTAAGTTTTATGCTTTAGCGATAAAGTTGAAAATCTATTAAAGAAATTTGACAGATTGCAATAACTTGATGTGCTGGCGTCTGTACAGTGAGGGACATTCATTATTGTGTAAGTTGACACTTTACGTCAATTTGCTGTGTTAAAGCCATTTAAACCAACTGTCAAAGACTAACAGTTGTGATTCGAATATACCGACAATTTAAGTTGGTAAGTAGTCAATTTGCTTAGCAATTAATTTCCCTGACTTTACATGAATACATTGCAATTTCAGGAACCACAAACTTTCTTAAAAACAATCGTATAAACTTACAAAACACCTACATAACTACTTGCAAAGAGCTTTTAACTCCTGAAAAACAGAGTCTTTTAATACTTCAAAACCGCACAAATAGCGATAAAACGATAACAAACCTCCCCCGCATCTATAAAAATCACATTTTACTTAGCTATATCTCAAAATCTTGACACTCACGTACGGGTCCGGTGTGAACGCCGCTTAAATTTAAAAGACGTATTTTGCACGTACCAGAGTGGCTGTACGAAACATATGTATGTACGTGCTTTATAGAACTGCCGTACGTGGAGTGGTATTGGTAGATAATCGGCTAAGTTCGATGTGGTATTTTATTTATATGTATGGCTTTTGGCTTGCATTTGGGTGGCAGTTAGTAGGTTGGGGTAGGGTTTTTTTTTTCAGGATGGGAAATCATCAAATGACCCCTCCCGCTCTGGGTGGAGCGGAAGGGAGTGTCAGACTGTTACTGACTAAAACCCACCCGTGTTCCTTCCTTAGCCCTTTATGTTCCGGGCCAGCGGTAACCCTTCCGGACAATCCCGCTGGGTAGGCTTCTGGGTAGGGTCCCGTAGAGCTTACAGAGGATTTTGAAAATTATAGGGACAACTCAGAGCTTTGAGGATATTTTTAATGTGTGTTATTAAGAAAGCGTCAAGTTGAGGGGCTTATGGCTAATGTAATGACAGCCGCACAGGTCGATTGATCAGGTTAAGCTACGCTTGCCGCGGTTGGTCCGTGGATGGGTGACCACCTTTACATACCAAGGCCCCTCCGTGTCTCGGAAAGCACGTTAAGCTGCTGGTCCCGACAGTCATTCGTGGATCTTTGACAGTCGTCACGGGTCGTCAGAAGCCGGAAAGTTTGACAACCAGTCTTACCAAAGGGTTTCTTATTACCCAATAACTGGGTTGTGGAGGTCAGATAGGCAGTCGCTCCATGTATAATACTGGTACTCAGCTGCATCCGGTTAGACTGGAAGCCGACCCCAATATAGTTGGGAAAAGGCTAGGCAGATGATGATATTGCGAAAGCGTGAAGACAATATTTTCTAAACATGATGTTCTATAAATCTTTATAGAACATCAGGTTTAGAATATACTTATTATAAACTAGCTTCTTTTATACCGAAAAGTAGTGCTGTTCCCGTGGAAAACAATAATGGCGTTACTACGATAATAGATGGCGCCACGTGTCTTTCGAACGGGATCAACATTTATGCGGGTAAAACGCGGGGCGCTGCTAGTTATCTATATTGAGAACCTGTAGGCGTGCCATGGCCATTTCAGTTAGATCAAGCCTTTTAGCGAAATGCCAGCGTCGATTACCCCGAATCAATTTATAACACGCACACCGCTTTTGTGACATTTTCCCAAACACCGATTTTGTCCCAAATAACTCAATTCGCTGGAAAGCCTTTAACTGGTGCAAAGTGATTAACTTCCACTTTGTTTGAAACTTATCAGCAGTTTTTATGGCTTCCATTAGTGATTGGTATTTTGCTAAAATTGTTATGATTTTGCCATGTTTGAAGAAATTTGAAGATAGGGAGTAGAACTCCAAAATCTGAAACAGTTCCTGCTAGAATTTTAGTGAATATTCTACTTTAATTAAATTTCTATCCAAGTTGCTAAACGTGTGGACCGGTGCAGTGAGATAAAACCATGAAATACGAGTATAATGAATCAGTCTGGCTTTTAATTTAAATAAATCAATTACTTAATAATCACCATCATGGCCTATTTTGCAGTAAGAGCGCAGGCCAGATAACAGGGTTCGCCAGCATTAATTACATCATCAATCGTACTCTTGTTACCCCGGGGTGCCAGCTGTTTTAGAACCCAACGGCTTGTCACGCGACGATGGGAAGATACCAGACGGAACGGCCCTGGAAGTTAGACAGGCCTTTAGTGTGGGACGCCACATGTGTCGACACCCTTGCACCATCCCATCTTCCTAGCACGGCGGGCTGTTCTGGTGTAATGTCGTGGCCAGAGTTCTCAACGGGAATTAGTCGACTGATGCTAAATATTTTACAATTAATAAGTTGGAAGTCACATCACTAGAATCATGGTACAACACTAATTTTGTAAGAACACTCTGCATTTTAAGATCCACTTGCTTAGGTAGCAGGAGTAATTCTCTGACCCTCAAGATACTGTATACCCTAAATCAAGGGGTTCCACGTCGCGGCTTCTACGGCCAGGCTTCTACGTCCAGGTTGAGGGCATGGCCTCTACAAACACTGCACTCGTAGCTGAACTGCGCGCTGCATGCGTAGCTAAACGCGTTGCACGCACAACTGGTTCGCACGCTACGGGCAACCTGATGCCGCCGCTGTCAGCGGCCTGACCAGCCTTCTGCACCTGCGCTGGCAAGCCCTGCTTCCCGGTGTCCAAGCTTCTGCGCCCCGGGAACCAAGGACGGTATCTTTCCTATCTTACACGTGCTAGTGCTCTGAACGATTATTGTGTCCTTACCCGCGACCTAGTCTACTACTACCTATCTATTGTAAACCTCATCATTATCATTTCAGCCGAAAGACGTCCACTGCTGGACATAGGCCTCCCCCAAGCACCTCCACTTCGACCGGTTCTGTGCTTCTCGCATCCAACGGGTTCTTGCGGCCTTCACAAGGTCGGACCACCTTGTGGGAGGCCTTCCAACGCTACGTCTTCCTATCGGAAGAGCGTGTACCCACGGTCGCCACTCCAGAACCTTTCGACCCTATCGGCCATCCGTTCTGCAAGCAATGTGCCCCGCCCACTGGCACTTAAGTTTGGCAATTCTTCGGGCAACGTCGGCTACCTTGGTTTTCCTGCGGATCTCCTCATTGCTGATTCGAGCGATTCCATATGTTCGAGCCTTTTGGGGTTGAAACACTAGAGCCATGAGGTCCGAGTGCCCACCTGATTTTTCGAGACATCGCCAAGCGGTTAGCAGACTCTTCACGTGACCAGAATGCTGGCTTATTTTTTGTCAGCATCGCCATACAACGTGACAATACTGCCAGATCCCGGGCACTTTTCCTACTGACAGCGATGCGGACGATTTTTTTGATGCGCTATGATTCTTTACCCTCGTTCTGTTTTATATACATATAAGTACAGACGCCAGCACATAAAGCTACTACAATCTGTCAAATTTATTTAATAGATTTTCAACTTTATAGCTAAAGCATAAGGTTCAAAGGTGATTGGGAAAATTTGACAGTTTTGGGTAGCTTGATGTGCTAGCGTCTGTACATATTATTATTTTAAGTCTGTTATCTAATAATCATATTTTTACCTTTTTCCGCTTCATGCTTCTGTATCATTTTAATTTCGCTGCTATCCGTACAAACGCTTCACCAACTTACACGACTGTCTAAACATTCACATTAACCAACACAGGTACGGTCAGCACATCAGGATTAGGACCATTGTTGAGAATTGAAAGCAACCCGTAAAATTCGAACTCGTTACCTTTTGATCCGCGCTTTTGTGCTCAGAATTATCCTTCGAGAAATATTCTGAATAAGTTGGAACACGCATTTGAAATTGTGGTTTCCTTCAAAGAATAGAATATCCCATGAGTGCCTTGAAAGGTGACAAGGGGGCTATGGGATGGGAGTTCAGGAATAACAATATTATGTGGTCATCAGTCCTTTTTCCGATACTATTTATTAGCAAAGCTTAACTTTCATTCGAGGACTTGTACCTACAATCTTAAATTTGTGTAAGTATATGGGAAGACTTGTGAATAGCGGTGGCTATAAAACAAATGATAAACGTAGGTACCTATTGTTTAGACAATGTTTTGTAAACAATGTATCAAGTCTGCTGTAAATATCTAGCAAGCGTTATAGGGAACTAAAGTCAAATAAGTAATCAATTTTTGGGAATCGCTAATTATGCATCGTCATTTACAACTTCTCGTCTACACTTATGGATTAGACCTACGCGGATATTAGGTTATCATATTAACTGCAGACATAAAGGCACCGCAAGTCGCGCAACGAGCGGCGTCTTTGTGTCGCACGCGATTATATTATCGCGTGTCGCGCCTGTTTGTAGGAGCCTTAAGGAATGAAACCAATAAAAACAGATTTAAAAATAAATTTATAAGATATTATTTAGAAATGTTATACTCGTAAAGTGCTACCTAAGTCTAAAGTATGAATTTTGAAGTGTGTATAAAGACTCGTCAGACCCAAAAGTCAAACCATTACTACGGTTTTGTGGGGCTTAGTTTGCAAAATTTTTGCATGATGTGAACTTATAATAAATAAATAACTGAAACCATGTATTCTACATGACGTATTTTAAACACATACAATTAAAATAATTAATAACAGTCAACATTCTAGCTGTGGAATCTCGTTTCTTAATATTCGTTTAACATAAAACTTAATTTGTGATTATATAAAGTATGTGTTGAATTGTTGATACCATGCCACGCTCGCCTTTTGTCTTCTTATCTAGGGTGGTTTATTGCCAAATTTATTTTGATAAAAAGTTTTTTTGTTTGAAAATTTTAAGTAAAACTGTTTATTATACTATTTTAAAATACTGTTATCAACTTGTAATAACAGCTATACTATTTAATGTGATAACCTTATCGCCACTCTGTATATTTATCAAGAACCAGGATTTATATTGTAGGTGGATGTTTATTTAACTGAACCTGGCTCTCGACGTGACGTGTTGCATATTTTATGTAAAGTTAGCTGGACCGTGCTTTGTTTCCAAATGAAAAACTGATTTAATTCAACACGGCAAAGGCCTGGATTTATCTCATTCTGAAATTAGACATTCATTTCACGCCAACTTTACGACAATATTCTGCGAAATAATATTAATGCGTACAGCTGCACAAAACATTATAGGTAGACAGCAAAAACTAATATTTGCCTTACAATAGTAACTAAACTACTGGATATATTTGATTGCTATTTTGTATGCAGACTGAGAATGGCATTAGATATACGCAGTTTATCGTCTCCACCTTGTATATTAAAAAGTGTGTGATGTACTTCACATGTGCACAAAAGATAAAAAACTATAACTAAGTTTGTAAAAAGTTAAATGAAAATTGCAACTTTGACAAGTTTTAAGATTACACAAAGAGTCACGAAAATTGCTCGCTCTGTATTGGGGAGTGCAATTTTACTAAAATACTAGTTTTGGAGTTTCTCCTTTTAGAAATGAGGTTGGTATTCTGCAGCTAACTTTAGATAGACCGAACTTTGCTGAATTTAGCGTTGCCATTTTATGCCTTAAGCTCTAGTGGTTTAATATTCTTACTAATAAAAGTCTGTAGGGATAAAATCAGAAACTTTGTGGTAAGAGAAGTTAAGAAAAATCTTGAAAAACTCAAACTCAAATAAACTAATTACACTTTTAGGCATTTTTGATTTGACAAGGGGTCGGTCAGTCAGAAAGATGAAGCTTTACCCATTCTAAAGCGTAGTAGGTACTATCGCCAAAACCTATATCTGACCATTTTGAAAACAAAATCCCGTGCACATGATGACCACAGCTGCGTCCGCCCTGTTTAGGTCGACCAGTAGCGTTGTAAGTAAAACAAAAAAGGATCTTTTTTAGGTCGAGCGCTGTAAGCAGAAATAGTCCCTACGGTGGTCAGCCATCGATTTTGGCGACAGTAGTAAAGAACCGTCAAGAAACACCAAGGACATTCTTTTAAATTATAATAATATGCATGGAAGTCCGACATTTTTGCCGATGGGAAAACCCATAGGGCTCACAACTTGTGTATGATAATATTTGTACCTCATAAGAGCTCAACTGTCACTATGGTCTCCGCAAGATAACAAAAAAATAAAAGTCATTGATCCGACTTGTACCATAAAGTCCAAACAAATACGGAATAGATCGCTCGTCATACAAAACTGTCGCTAATACTGCTACGATCGAGTTTCATAATAGCTTCAAGTACTATTATTACCGAACAAGCTTGCCTAAAAGACGAGAGGATAAGACTCTCATAGCAATGTGTTTCCTACGCTGAATACTATTCTCACAATACTCCTATACGCTTCAAAAATAATTATATTATAAAAATTAAGTCCTCCAACGTCTTAACTATTAAAATCTACAAAGTTAAGATGGCATCCTACAGATTTATTTATAGCGTGACTATTTTAAAATAAGATAGCAAGACGTCGGTTTGACGATGCAATTAGTGAAGAATCTGTCATCAAAGTTTAATATTGGCAAGAGACGGTACTATGTATATTATAGATAAAGTTACCCTTAGTTAGTGCGAAATTAAGGGGACCGGATACTTGGAAAACTATGAAGGAGCTGGTACGGAGAAAAACTTAATTTATCATACCTATTTCTACTGCCAAGAAACAATGCAATATTTTTCACAATTAGCATGCAGCGTAGCGTGCAGCGTGGCATGCAGCGTAGCGTGCAGCGTGGCGTGCAGCGTAGCGTGCAGCGTAGCGTGCAGCGTGGCGTGCAGCGTAGCGTGCAGCGTGGCGTGCAGCGTAGCGTGCAGCGTGGCGTACAGCGTAGCGTGCAGCGTGGCGTGCAGCGTAGCGTGCAGCGTGGCGTGCAGCGTAGCGTGCAGCGTGGCGTGCAGCGTAGCGTACAGCGTGGCGTACAGCGTAGCGTGCAGCGTGGCGTGCAGCGTAGCGTGCAGCGTGGCGTGCAGCGTAGCGTGCAGCGTGGCGTGCAGCGTGGCGTGCAGCGTAGCGTGCAGCGTAGCGTGTAGCGTTCGAATGATTTTTGAATCGAGAATACAGCTGCTATATTATAGCATTTTGCTTTAAACTTTGGCGACAAGCACAATTTTATTAGTAACACCAACAATAACCAGCCTATAATGTTCCCACTGCTGGGACACAGGCCTCCTCTGTGTGAGAGGTCATCACCTTCCTGCACAAATGTAAAATTATTTAAGGACACACGCACGCACGCACGCGGCGCACGTTTTTATACGCCGTACATCTATGAATAATATTCCTGGTAATATTCACATCAAAACAGCCAGTAGTTTTGACTTCTAAACTAAAACAAAGCTTATGGCCTAAAACCCACAAAACATCCAGATATCATCATCCAAACATCCAACGGAACCCACAATCTCAATCCACATCCAATAACAATGTAATAATATCGCCGTACATCAGCGTTAAGATTATAATCAAAGTAATGTCAGGTAAAACGATTTCGTTCATACCTGTCCCATTATAAAGGATACATGGCAAATAAACTGGCAAAGATAACTGAGTCTCGGTTACAATGTGGGAATGATTCAGTTTCTTGGTTTTATATGACTTTTTTATCTGGGAAATAATAAGATATTGTTTTTGAAGTATACTTAGTTTATTTAGAAAGAAAAATATTAAATATGTATATTAAAAATGTTGAAACATTTTAAGCGGCATACTTAATTAATTTTACAATAACATGATCACACGCTGTTAAAACAAATATTGAAGACACAGTACAGTACAAGGTTACAGTACGAAATAATTTGTTGTAAGTGCTAATGTAATAATTATTCATGCTTAAAATTATTTTTATACAACATGCCTATACAATACATCAATTAGTCAATATGCTACGCAACGCTAACCTCTGACTTCCTAAGCTGTCAATGGGATCGGTAGTACCGGTAGAGATGTTACGGATGTCGTTTTACCGGAACCGGAACCGGAATCGGAGGTTTTAAATTTGATTGATCGGAATCGGAACCGGAATCGGAACTGGAATCGGAACCGGAATCGGAACCGGAACCGGGGCGAAGTAGAAGAAAGATGTGTTAAGGGGCCTCCCCTTAAAACATCTTTCTTCTATTTCTTCTAACATCCACAAACAAAACAATAAACTGAGACTTTGTGAGCGCGAGCGTGTATAAAATAAACAAACATTACCCTGGTGACAAGTTAAAACTTTTTTGTAGGCGCTCTAGTCACGTGTATCGCTGCGTTTCGAACTTCGGTCTAACTCCGATTCAAAATTATCGGAACCGAAATCGGAATCGGAGGTGTAAAATTAATCGGAAGTTCCGACTTTTCGGAATCGGAACCGAAGCTCCGTAACATCCCTAAGTACCGGTACCGGTACGCTTATTATTTGCTACGGCGTAGCATGTAATATGATGCAAGCGTAGCACTTCATGTCCGGTGTGCTACGCAAGTTTGACATGCTACGCTACTGCCAAAAATGTACGGTACGTTCATCAGTAATTGCTGCGGTGTAGAAAAAGTAATGTCATAATGTGAATGTGCCTTAATTATAAGCTGACGTAACGCTCGAATGCGAATATAATACACTACAAATTTGAAATGGTTCGTTGCGAGTTTACAGAGTTACACTATGCTCATTTTTACACTACGCACTCAAAAGCTATGGCTTCAATACGCTAGCTCAGCTTTTATAGCTTCATACGAAACCTAAGTGTACTAAGAACTAAGGTATTCTTCATTAAACCGTAGACTCAGAATATTTTTGTCGGTTGTAGACTGAACAATTTAGTCATAAGTCAACACAGTTTCTTTTGAAACATTTTGTTGCAAATAGATTTTATGCGCCATCATTGATTTCAAAGAGTTACGGTCCGCATCATAGTCCTATGTTCAGACACATACAGACAGTCGTGACTACACATCCTTAACAAAATTATTGTTTAATTCATTAACATATTAGTGACCAAACCTTATAATATTGTGTTTTATTTATATGTAGAATAGAACATAATACATTGACTGTACGATAAAGCATATTCAACCTACGAATCTTTTTCTTGATGGTATAGCGGTATCCACACCGCCAAATGCAAACTACGCATTATACGACGTCACGCAAAATCCTGCATCGCGCAAGCAGAGTTTACAGCGCGACTAGCATAACTATATACAACAACCTGACATGAATCATCGGGCAGTTGACCACCAGACACGACACCCGTCTGGTCGGAGGGTCCTCCCTTTTCTATGGAGAATGAGTGAACTGTATGTACACCCTGTTCCTCGTGCCTCTATAATCCTTATAACAGAAATAAAAGAAAAGAAAGAAAGAAAGAAAATTAGTTTATTCTGCACAAACAAAAACGCACATTACAAATAAAATTTAAAAAAAAATCAAGAAATCTAAATACCTAAAATATAACAGGAGTTTCAGCTCACAATCGAAATGCTTCCCTCATTCAACTTTCACGGCTCCCTAAATTTAACAAACAGCTAATTCACAAAATGACACATTTTTGCCAACAGAAGCGCGAAAATCCAATGCATTTAAATCCCCATTCAGAATTACCGTAACCTTAAACAGATGAAACTCGAATGAAAATTACAAAGGCGATGGTAAAGACGTCGTTTAAAAGCGTGGCCTCTTTGTGGTCTCGCCCTTAGATGTCTTTCAAGCTAAATTAAGTGTCAGTTCTTTGTGATAAGGTTTGAAATTGATTGGGACTGGCCTAAGGCAATGTGTTCGTCGTATCAGCTCCTAATTCGTTTGTGTGGATTGGTGCAAATTTCACTGTGCTATCACTTTATCTATTGATTGATTAATTGGTTGTTATTTATCTGTAGAAAAGCTGTGGTTATGTTAAATATCGAATTGTTTAGAAGGTAATGAACTTTTGGTAATAGGTTCTGTGCAAACGTGAAAATCAATGTAAGTTGATGCTACACATACTCGAAAATTTGAATGATAATCAAATATTCAATGTGCAAATGCAGTTACTGGGTAACATAATACCCCTTGGTATGATTGGTTGTCAGACTTTCGATCTTCTGACTACCCGTCAAATATCTAAAATTGACAGCTGGGACCAACGGCTTAACGTGGTTTCCGAGGCACGGAGAGGTCTCGGTGTGTAATGGATGATCCATCCATACACCGACCTCGGGAAACGTTGCTTAACGTAGAATATCAAACACGTGCGGCCATTATTATTTAGCGAACCATTGGAAAATTTGCCATAAATTTCTCTATAAATTCAGCTTTTTTCAACGATAATATTATTTCATTAACACAAAGCTCACTGTACTTTTTCCTGAACACTCAATTCGTCACTTCTGTCTCAACTCCGACTGTGCTAACAAAAACTTTGCTCAATTAATCCAAGTAAATTGCATTCTCAGAAAAAAGGATGAAGTTTGTAAGCAAAAGACTTTAAACGACTTTGTTAAGACACTATCGGAGATTAAAAGAAAAACTGCATTCTAGAACATTTTCCTAGATATACCTTTTGCATAAGTTTCTATCCGTATAACTTTGAAATAGCGAAGCAATTCACTTTGATTTTGTTCGAGTATCAAACAAAGGAGTTTCATAGACTTTAATGCAGTTATCGTTCTTTAGTTAAGGAAAGGTAATCATTATTCTCAAAAGGTATTAAAAAAAGCACCCTAATTGTACGCAATTGGTGCTTTTTTTTAATACCTTTATATATATTATATACAGGGTTATTGGTAAAAAATTAACAACCTCTTAAGAGGTCATTGTACTCATCATTATGAACAACTTTTACTATGGGACCAAACCGGAAATCGCGAAATAAAATCAGCTGTTTCCTACATTTATGTTCGTATACCTAACTCGTCAAAATCTAGGGAACAGCTGATTTTTTTTTGCGAATTCCGGTTTGGTCCCATAGTAAAAGTTGTTCATAATGATGATAACAATGACCTCTTAAGAGGTTGTTAATGTTTTACCAATAACCCTGTATAATATACACTTTCAATCACAATCCGAGGGGTTTCAAGGAAATTCCTAATCCATTCCTTCATAGGTTTGAAAAAATCGTCTGTTTAACGATGTAAATAGCGCAATGGAGGCTGAACTGTCATAATGAACGGTATTGCAATCAATTGCCACTGTATATGTGTTACGCAACTATCCCGTGGTTACTTAACTAACGGTCTTGTGGTCGCAAGCACGACTGCTGAGCTTGGTGTCCTGGGTTCGATTCCCGGGCAAAATAATAATAATAATAATCATTTTATTTCAGATTCATCCTAAGATTACATCCATATTTGTTAGTAAAATGCGAGCTTAAAAACTAGTGTTAGTAATAATAAAAAATGGATTTAATAATAATAAAAATAAAGTGGCAGGTCCGGGTGGACTTCCCGATAATGGCGGCAAATAACTAAACGACTGCGTGCAGCCGTATCCAGCGCGCCAGTATCGGAGAGTCCCACCGGTCCGCCAGCGCTCGCAGGATTGTGTTGGGGCTGTCGCGCGTGCGGCGCATGATAGATGCGCACCGATTCCGCATGATGGCTGTAAAGCCGTCTGTGTCCAAAAAAATGTTATTGGGTTTTTCCATTATGAATGTCTCAATAACAGACCGGAGTTCGGAAGTTGATGGTGTGAAGCCCCAGTGTCTCAGTCAGCTCCTGAAGCCGTTGGTCCTGCGCCTGATTTCTCCCCGGTCGTGTCGGATTGCCGTCCCATCGGGTTACGAGAGTAAAGTCAAAGTCAAAGCATTTATTTCAAATAGGCACTTAAAAGGCACTTTGGAACGTCAGAAATTACAACAAATAGAATTGATTCTAGTCGCCCATTCCAAAAGGTAGTTTTCGTATGGAGAAGAATGGGCAAAAAACTCCACCGTTACTTTTTAAAATGTTTTACAATATTTTGCATACATTAATTATATAATAATTATATGTGAAGACGATGCACCTAAAATAAAATTACTATACCACAATAGGTAAAATAATTAAAAATGAAACCATGACATATAAATTATATAAATTAATTAACTGATAGATACATGGTGCTCACATATTTACAAACATGGTAAAAGTAAACGATTTTCATTTAAATAAAAAAAATAAAAAATTACAAGTAATAAGTCAGGGTGTGAGTTGAAGTAGTTACAGAATGTAAATCAAATTAAATTTAAAAAAAAGAATAAATTTACAATTAAATTAGCAACCCGTTTGATTTTGTCTAGACTCTAGATTGTCCTATGGAGCTGGACCAGCATGTTTCCAAGCGTTCTTATCTTGGAAAGGAGCAGAGAGTGCGCGAACTCAAGTGCGCTTGTGCACTATAATAGATCCTGATTTGAGTAAGAATCCGTTATCAAAAATGGCTGAAAAAATATTAAAATAAATTATGAAAAGAATAAAAAAGTTAAATATGTAAGTACCGAAGGCTAGTATAACACTCGGCAAAGTTGGATATATTAACAACTTTTCTCTTAAAACATTAGATAACCAACCAAGTTATAATAGCTAACTTAAAGAAGGAAAGTATTTTATAACTTAACTTAACTTAACGTACTTACATCAGTTTAAAAATCTACTTTTAATGCTACATTAAAAATTGTACTTTAACGTAAGACATTATCTTTTGCAACTATTTTAACTTTGAAGCAGTTCTTATATTAATGATAAGGTTTCGTATATACTATTATGCTGTTACCTTTTAAATGGCAAAAATATTGTGGAGTTTATTTATTTATTCAAATGGTACTTCACCGACTTACTTGCTGAAACAAACACAAAACAAAATCACAGTTTTAGGTATTCTGAATTCATCACTTACAGTAATGCATGCACTAGCATAAAGTTATTTTAAAGTAGGTATAAATGAATATAGGTACTATGTATGTTCATGAACTTTTCGATATCTTTAAAACTTATACATATATGGAAATTAAGTTTCTCCTAGTGACCACCAGGTGGCGCTATAACTTTTTCCATATAAAATTCTAACGCGCTCGAAATCGAACGTGAGTCGAAAAAACTCACACTTAGGCCACAGATAGACCCTAGCTTTAGTGGATTCATGTATGCATTCCAAATAGGTTAATACACCTTATAACCATAAACGCTTTATTTATTTATACCTAATCCAAGTTAATTACAACATGGTGCACGTAGGTACGGAGGGTATGGCACTATAAAGTACCACAAGGTACTACAAGGTACCATTGTGCACGTAAGACCTACAATTTCATTAGATGGAACTCAATGTTCTTGTGTGGACGCTTTCCTTGTCTTCACACGGGTTTCAGTTGAAACTAAATGTGGATAAGAAAATGCTTACTGAAGTTTATTGTATCTAGTTAAACGGGACCAGCCTCCATACGTTTCATACCGGATCAGACCACATTTTCCATGAATTCATTGGTACTATTTAAATTTATAAGATCCATACAAGCTACCTTTTTTGCCTATAAACGTAATGACAATACATTCAAACCTATCCAGTTTAATATCATCCAAGCCAGCCACAAATAGCCGGCGGCTAAATAGCCGTCGGCATCGGCCATAAACCCTAGCCTTACTGGGCTTAGACGATTGTGCTTTGACGCAACATCTGGGGCCCTGTATTCTTTGTCAGAGGCTATTAGGTGGTATTAAACGATTTTATTATCGTAATTGTATATAAATTCAGTTATATTCAAACGGTTAAGTGTGTTCTTTGATCGTTTGTTGTAGCGGTCTCAAATAAATTATGTTTATAGTGGCTATGTCGTAAAAGGGCGTTAGCATTGGGGTCAATCTGTGCAGAACTCAACAATAAAGCCGGATTTGTATTAGTGTGGTGTTGTGTCGTGATGCAGAATACACCAATCAAACGATTCTGTATAGAACGACGTCAAGTCACAAGGAGTTTTGATTGGTAAAAACTGCGTCAGAAAGCGACACAACACAATAATGTAAATCTGGCTTATAACTTAGTTAACTGTAGAACATCATCATCTCATCTGCCTAACAGTAGCGAAGGGTCAACTTTTGTAAGAGATAAGCCGGAGTAAATAATAAAAGTAATCTTTAAAATTTAAGCGAGTAAGACTTGTATAGACAACTTTGCACATGACTTTAAAAAACAGTGTAAGACTGATGTGTTAGAATTCGGCTTATCAGATCACACTGCCCAATTAATTAAGCTTCCGGTTAAAAAAATATTTAAATTAAAATGTTGGAATAAAATGAAGCGTGACTACAGCTCAGGTAATATTCACAAATTTAAAAAATACATAAAAAGCCTTTCTTTTTGTGAAATATATAACACAAGTGATCCATCAGTAGCATATAATTATTTTATAGAAACATTTAAGTTATTTTATGATTTGTGCTTTCCGCTAACTAAAATTACTGTGCAAGTAAATACGAAGCTAAAATGGATATCACGTGGAATTAAGATCTGTAGTAAAAAAAAAGGGAATTACTATGGCATTTCAGACGGAAACCAACATCAACAAACAAACAAAAATATTCAACATATTCAAAGCTTCTTAAACGAATTATAAACCTCACTAAACGAGCTCAAAACAATTACAAAATAAAAACATCATCTAACAAAAGTAAAACGGCTTGGCAAATTATAAATAATAACAAATTAAATATTCCAAAAGACTCAATTAGTGAATTAAAAATTGACGATAAATTAACAACAGATCCTACAGAAATTGCCAATGCGTTTAATAACTATTTCATTGAAAAAGTAAAACCCATTCCAGGTGCTGGAAAAGAACCCACGGCCCTAATTAATCCCCAACTGAAATCTATGTTTTTATCACCCTGTTCACCTTATCATATCCAGAAGATTATAAGAAATCTCAAAAACACTAGCAGTGTAGGGAATGATGGTATTTCGACTTTAGTAATCAAAGCAGTAAATGAAGATATCTCTCATCACTTAAGCCATATTTTGAATCTTTGCATACAAAGTGGGACATTTCCAAAAGACCTCAAATTGTCAATTGTTAAACCTATATTTAAAAAAGATAATAAATATTTAATGGAGAACTATAGACCCGTAGCACTAATCTCGGTATTCTCAAAAATCTTGGAAAAATATATTTATAGTGAAATTAATAGTTACCTAGACCAAAATGTAATCCTGTGTGATGAACAAAAAGGCTTCAGAAAAAATAAAAACATTAATATGGCGGTTTATGACTTTTTATACGTAGTTTGTTCCCAAGTTGACAAATCTTTACCTGTTTGTTCCATCTATTGTGACATGTCACAAGCATTCGATTATGTTGACCACAATATTCTATTGGAAAAACTTGAGGCTTATGGTATAAGAGGGAATGTCCTTGAGTTGATAAAATCATATTTATCAGACCGCCAACAAGTAACCCAAATATCAAAATTTGATATTAAAACTAAAAGGGAACAAGTTTTCTCCTCTGATAAGCGATATATAACATATGGTGTTCCCCAGGGAAGTGTATTAGGCCCTCCATTGTTCCTACTATACATTAATGATCTACCAAAAGCAACTAAGGAACCTATGTCATTGTTCGCTGACGACAGTACTGTTACCATAGCATCGAAAAATACGATTAACTACCATTCTGAAACTAATGAGTCATTGAATTCTATAATTACCTGGCTTAATGATAATAATTTGAAAATTAATCTCAGTAAAACAAATATAATGCATTTTAGTCAACGAGAAAAGCTACGCAATACAGCAAAATTTAATTTAGTATATAAAGAAAATATAATACAAGAAGTAGAAACTGCCCGATTTTTGGGATTGATAATTGACAAGCAATTAAATTGGAAAACTCACATAAATGAACTTTGTAAAAAAATTAGTACTTCGTCATACGCTCTTTATAAGTTGGCACCGACTGTCAACGTAGATACTTTACTTACAGCGTATTATGGGCTTGTTGAATCAGTATTAAGATTTGGAATCATTTTCTGGGGCAATTCAACTCTGAAGGATACTGCGTTCAAAGCGCAAAAGCGTTGTATACGGGCTATGTTCGGGTTGCAATCTACGGACAGTTGCAAACCAATGTTTATACAGCACAGAATGCTAACACTTCCGTCACTTTACATATTAGAAATATCAATATTTGTAAAAAGTAATCCAAATTTGTTTCCCCTTCTGATAAATAATACAGGTAGAAATAGACGTGAGAAGTATAGACTTTGGGTTCAATCAGTCTCCGCCAAAACAGCATTTCTAAAAAAAAGTGTAATATGCATGGCCCCATTAATATACAATAAAATTCCTAATTCCCTTAAGATATTGAATATTAATTCATTCAAGAGAGAACTAAAAAAAAATGCTTATTATTAAGGGATACTATAATGTTACGGAGTTTTTGAATGACAAATTTTGAATTTATATAATTTAATATGTAATTTAAGTTTTATTTAATGTTATTGTTTAATTATTCTTTTTTTTACATTATTTTTGCATTGACTGTAATTATGTATGTATTTTAATTAATTGAATTTTGACTATTGTACTTTTTTTTGACTAATGTAATTTGACTAATGTAATTTAATTATTTTTTTAAATTTGTAATTTCTATAAACTATTTTGTACGCCGAATATGGCAAAACATGTTGAACCAACAATCTTCCAAACTCGTTTTCCATCCATATGTGCATATCTATGTATCATGTCACACATGTTTATACAAATAAATGCATCTTTATCTTTATCTTTTATCTTTATCTTTAATAATCAAACGAACTTACCTGAAGTGAAGTTCGATTTTAATTATCCTGTCTTCGTCGAAGAGATTTAAATGTTCACCTGTAGTAGCCCCGCTACGCTTCGACTCACTCGCACATAGTTTAGCGCCATAGGAAAGAAAGAAACAGCACTACCTCCCCAGGCGCCCGATCACCCTACTACAACATTCCTCATTCAGTTCAGAGTAGGTATACTGCATAAAGGACGAACTATAACATTGTTTAGGGAAATGAAGGGTCCACCTGAATGTCAGGGACGGGAGGGACCTTAAATCTCTTCGACGAAGACAGGATAATTAAAATCGAACTTCACTTCAGGTAAGTTCGTTTGATTATTAAATTATCCTGTCTTCGTCTTTCGAGATTTAAATGTTCACCTGTAGATGTTTAGAGATAGACATATGCAATGTTATTGGTAGGACTAAATTGAAAAATAAATTCCATAAGTAAATAATATATGTATTCTTATTTCAATTAATAAACACAAAAAAGGATTACTTAAATGATAATTATAACTAAAGAAATATATAAAACTTCCTTACTGATTACTGAGGACAGCGTTTGCAAATTCACAATTTGTTTCAGCAATTGGCCGATTATAAAAATTGGCAAAGGTGGCAGATTGATCTGACCACCCAGCGGTTTTTCTTATGACATCTACACTGATTCCTGCTTTATGTGCAGCAGAAGATGATGCATGCCGAGTGCTATGGGCACTGAATATTTCAGTGTCGATGCCACTAGCAGCCAAACCCTGCTTTATCCATCGCCCTATAGTTTGCGAAGAGGCGGCGTGATGAGGTTTTTTAAAAGTTAGAATCAATTTATTATCTTCAGTACTTCTTTTGGTGGATGTAAGATTCATGTAAGCTATTAAAGTCTCTGCAGGACAGATTGCAGGACGCTGTCGGAAAAAGGGAAGGTCAAGAATTGGTTGGGATTTTCCTATACCAGAAGTCTTTATCAAATCAGTAATAGTGATTAAAATTTTTTCTTGGTTGATTATAATATTGGGCAACCTAATCAACGAAAGCGTCTGAGATCTGTGGCCTGTTGACAAAGCCAATAACACAACCAACTTTTTGCTTAACTGCTCCAAACTTAAACTATTGCTGGGGTATAGATCACCAAAATAATTAAGGACGATATTGGGGTTCCATGTACAATTATATCTAGGGAATGAAGGCTTCAACTTAAATACTCCCCTAAAGAATCTTTTGACACGTTCGTCTTGTCCCACATTATTTCCGGAAATAAGTGATAAAGCCGAACGGTGGTTGTTTAATGTTCCATACGTGGAACCATTTGTTAAACATTGAGACAAAAAGTCTAGCAAATCATGTACTCCGATCTGGAACGGGTCGAAACCCTTATCGTGACAGTATAACCACCACTGTTTAAAGCTAGAAGTATATTGCGTCTTTGTGCTCCCAGAAATAGATGACGTCATTACAGTTAATGCTGATTGCGGGATCTGCAGTCGCGCGAAGGCTTCCCGGATAATATAGTCGCCGCCAGGGAAAGGTGGCGATGCAGAGGATGACTCTTCCTGAAATTAGATGATAACAGAAATTTATCCGGAGGAAATATCAATATTTCACTTACAGCAAGAGATCTGAATACTGGGAACCATGCCTGAGATGGCCAATGAGGCACTACAATTATACCGGTTGCCTCATCAGTAACAATCTTTTGTAGAACCTTTAGAATAAGTGAAAATGGTGGAAACGCATAAAAGAACATATCCCATTTAATAGTAAAAGCGTCCACGTTGTATGCATAGGGATCGCGCTTCCATGATATATATTTTTTACATTTAGCATTCGCTCTCGATGCAAATATGTCCATCTCAGGTTCACCAAATTTTGAAACAATAGTATTAAATGCTATAGAGTGCAATTCCCACTCAATGTCAATGTTTCTTGACTCTGCGTCTGCTTCAATATTCTGAGATGACGCTATGTAGGAAGCAAAAAGGAATATCTGCCTTCCTTCACACCACCTCAATATTCTACGGGCAATTTCATTGAGATGTGGGTATTGCACTCCACCCATTCTATTTATATAAGCGATCGCCGTAGTATTGTCAATGCGTAGGAGTATGTGACAATTAGTGACTTTGTTCGCAAAAGATTTAAGTCCGAAATAGGCTGCAAGGAGTTCCAAATAGTTAATATGACGAGAACGCTCATCTTCCGTCCACGAACCACCTATACTTTCTCCCCCAGAGGCTGCACCCCAGCCGATACTAGATGCGTCACTAAAGATCTCTAATACAAATGACATTGGTCTGATGGGGTTACTCGTGTTTAAAATTGAAGACTTCCACCAAGTCAAATCAACGCGTAAACTATTTGGAACAGCCATCATCTTGTCATAATCGTCATTATCCAATAAGGCTAGATATTTTTCCCGCTCTAAAGATTTTGTATATAACCACCCGTACGCAACAGCCGGGCAAGCGGCTGTCAGAGTGCCTAGGTAGCGAGCAAAAGCACGAATAGTGATTCTTGTCACAGCTAGCATATTTTCGGTACGCGACAAGATGTCTCGTCTTTTCTTTAAAGGGAGCTCTAGGGTCATGTTTTTAGAGTTTAAAATAAAACCTAAAAATTGACAACATTGGCTTGGTACCAGTGAACTCTTCTCATAGTTTATTACAAATCCTAAGTTCACTAGGCACTTAATGCTTTCATTGATATTATTTAAGCATTCTTCATAACTGTCTCCGAAATAACAACTATCATCTAAATAGAATACTGATTTAAAACCTCGAGATCGCAAAAAAGTAGAAACTGGTTTCATAAGTTTTGTAAAAGCATGAGGAGCTGAACTCAATCCAAAAGGTAAAACCAAAAATTCGTACAGAATATTATCAAAATAAAATCTCAAAAACTTTACATGATTCTTGTGGATAGGTATCAAGAAGTATGCTTCTTTCAAGTCCAAGTTAACCATATAGCAGTTGAGTTTCATTAATTTGACAGCTGTCCTAACATCTTCCATCTTAAAATGGCTAACATCGACATATTTATTTAATTTCTTTAAATTTAGAATTAAACGTTTTTCACCATTACTTTTAGGAATGATAAAAATACTAGATACAAAATGATCGCGGGTAGGATTACATTTACGTATGACATTTGCTTGCAATAAACGATTCAATTCTTGTTTAATATAAAACCTGTCGTCCTTCGAGAAAGATGATTTTGGAATCATACCAGGATGTTGTACAGGATGCTTAAGAAAGGGAATTCTATAACCAGAAATGGTCTCAAGGATCGTTTTGTCATCAGTAACCTTTTTCCAAGCTTCAATATAATACCTTAAGCGACCAGCATGAGAGTATACCTGAGAAGTTACTGCTTCGTGTTCGTTGTGGCGGCCGCTCCCGCTTGCTTGTAGCGTGATGCAGGGTGCTGGTGAGGGGATGACGCTCGTGGAGCATGGGTCCTCACCGGTGCCTGGATTGTCCCGCGGCGGCGGTAGTTCGATCCTGGCTTGCTCCCGCCGCCGCGTCTCGGCTGCCCACGAACGTAGCGGTTGTAAGGCTGGCGTGACGGCGGGCCTTTGTAGTTTAAAGTGCTCGTTTGAGCTGCAGACTGGATCAGCTTGCCTGTCTTCTGTATTCCCCGCGAAGATTTAATAAATTCTCCTAATTTCTCACCAAAAAGTTGACTGTCTCTCTTTCTATACCTAAAAGGCTCTAAAAATGTCTTATCTACCATTGGAGTGACAAGAGATCGTCTAGTCTCAGTTTCCAAGCAATGAGAATCCGACAACAGCTTTGTCGCGTCTGTAAGAAGACGAAGGATGTCGGCAGTGTCACTGGATTTGGTTAATATACCTGACATCGTCCTTCCTAAGATAGTCAGGACGCATCCAATTTGCGATTGCTTTTTCTGAATCCTTACGTCACGATTTTTTGCGGACTCATTTAGCATTGCAGTTATTTCGGGATTAAGCACTGGAGCTTTCAATAAGGGACAGTTTTTTGGAAGTAGGTATTTTTTCATTAGTTCCTCTCGTGTTTCTTTTTTAAGGCCATCTTTAAGGATAGGATCCCATCGCTTTGATAAATCAGCTACAATATCTGGACCCCAATCGGCGGTTTCAGTTTCGAAATCCCCTAGAGCCCTTAAGAGTTCGGGATCTGCGATAGGAGGAACATCATCACCATTCGTATTAGCGTCATCGGCCGGCGCTGTCACACTCTGGGGGTCAGCTGGCTGTGATGCCCTTCCCCCCGTTGTAAAAAGTTCAGGTGGCACGGGTGGCGCAGAGCGCTCAGAGGTGCCTGGCTCATCCACTGGCCTCGCTGAGTCAGCGGGTATGCCATCCGACGCCGCAGCCGTCGGCGTAGGCGAGCGGTCGACGAAGGGAGACGAAGGCCTAGACGCACCGCTGTCCGGTTCCAGATATTCTGGAACGATATTTTTTGGTTAATATCTCGTATTAACTCTAATAAAATACAATAGGTCAATATCTCGTATTGACTCTAAAAAAAAAGAAAACAATCGGTCAGTATCTCGTATTGACTCGAAAGTTTGATGTAAGTACCGTCTAACATTTCATGTTAGATCTAAGGTACCATTGTATAAAAAATTATAAAGGCCTTGTATTTTGCACTATAACAATGACCACTAAAATTATGTAGGTAGTAGGTAGGTACATACCTTCCATTGACACACGTCTAAGACGACTTCTTTTCTTCGTCAATTTTTGTTCATATTTCTTTAATTTTCTTCGATATTTATCTTCTTTAGTTTCTTCATGCCTCCTTTTTGGCATTTCTTAAGTTTTTTGAACTGTTTAACACCAATAAAATCCGAAATTTAAAAAATCTTTTTTCACTATGTGCGGTAGCCGCGCGCGCACGGAAACGAATGAGGAATGTTGTAGTAGGGTGATCGGGCGCCTGGGGAGGTAGTGCTGTCTCTTTCTTTCCTATGGCGCTAAACTATGTGCGAGTGAGTCGAAGCGTAGCGGGGCTACTACAGGTGAACATTTAAATCTCGAAAGACGAAGACAGGATAATTATTATATTATTTGTCTATAGAATACTGACTGCGCCATTTTTCAAATTAACTTAGAACAAATTAACTTATAATTAGATATAATTTAGGTTTAGTGTAATCAATAAAGCTCCATTTAAAATTAAAAGACGAAAATTTATAAAAATCGACTGGAATCCATTTTAATTTTTCAGCAGCTCACTTTTTTTTTTCAATACCTAATCGAAAAAATTTGTATAACTTGTTATCAACTTTAATTCTTATTTTTTTATAAATTTTGATGTAAACAAGACCCTTGTTTACGACAAAATTTGAAAAATTTAGGATAACAATTGGTAATCAGTTATACGAGTTAGAAAAGAATAGGTTGTAACCGCAGAGGTCACGCTACAGCATCTTGTATTGAACTAAAGAAATCTATTAAAACTTGAAAGCCAAAAGAAGTCCTTATAAATAATAACGCCTCTTTGTGTAATAGAATAGAGCTTGAATAGTTCTTTCAGCATTTTTCTCAACGATGGAGCCGAAGTAAACTCGTTAACTTGCTGAATAGATAATTTTCAAACACAATTTTCTTCACAACACTCGCCCAGGGAGTGTTGTGTTCAAAACTAGTGAGAATTCAATTTTCTATCTGTTAAAAGGTGGTCATGCCTGTTATTTTTTTTTTCACTTTATTAAATAGGTTTCACCACAGGTAATAATGCGTCAAAAAATAAAATAACAGGCATGACCACCTTTTAATAACACCTTTTTTTTTTTTTGAGGATGTGAAATCATCAAATGACCCCACCCGCTCTGGGTGGAGCGGAAGGGAGTGTCAGACTCTTACTGACTAAAACCCACCCGTGTTCCTTCCTTAGCCCTTTATGTTCCGACCCAGCGGTAACCCTTTCGGACAATCCCGCTGACCCGGCAGGCTTCGGCCCTAACGGGCCCCTTCTGTTGATACTGACATCTCTTTGAGGCGCGCGTGGAACACGTACGCGCCGTCCGGCACGGGCCTGGTCCTGATCGGACGGTGAGCTACCCATTACTCACCGCCCACAGACCCGAGCCTACGGTGGCCGGGAACCGTCGCGCGGCTCCCGACGCCCGGAGCGTCTCCCGCGGCGGCTGGGACGGGAGGCTCTCTCCCTCAGCCGTATCGCCGCCTCTTTCGCTAGCATGACTGCTTAGCAGAAGAAGGCGACTGCCCCCACTCCCTCTCGCCCCGGACAATGACTTGAACCAGGCCCGGACGCGAGAGGTTGCCGCCGCTGCCGATCGCCTCAACAAGGACACGGCGGTGGTCCGCCCAAGCGGGGCAGACCTCCACCGTGTTCTCTGGGCGAACCTGACAATGGTGACACCCGGGCATTTCCTCCCGCCTGATTATGTGCAGGAACCTCCCGAAACTTCCGTGTCCGATGAGAACCTGCGTCAGGCGGTAGGTAATAATAATGCTGAAGAGTTTGTTTGTTTGAACACGCTAATATCTGAAACTACCCGTCAGATTTGAAAAATTATTTTAACATTTGATAGCCCAATGCTTGTGGAAGGCTATAGGCTATTTATCATCAAGCCCTTAAGAGCCGAGCAAAAAGAAAAAGAGTCAGAAAGAACGCTTAGAAAACACCAAGTAATAGCGCGAGCAGGCGATGCGATGCGACGGGGTAGGTCAGGGGAACAAGAAATATGACGCGGATGAAGACGCGGGCAGAAGCTAGTAAGTAATATTTTTCTTTACTAAGAATACTTCAAAACAAACATCTTATTACGCTTCTAAGAATGAAAATTCATATAATAAAACCATAAAACTGAATCATTCCCACATTGTAAATGAGACTCAGTTATCTTCGCCAGTTTATTCGCCATGTATCCTTTATAATGGGACAGTTATGAACGAAATCGTTTTACCTGACATTACTTTTGATCATTATCTTAACACTGGTGTACGACGCTGTTATTACGTTGTTATGTGATGTGGATTTAGATTGTGGGTTCCGTTGAATGTTTGGATGATGTTGAGAAAGATATCTGGATGTTTTGTGGTTTTGGATGAGAAGCCTCGAGCTTTGTTTTAGTTTAGAAGTAGAGAGTTCAACAAGATTTATTAAGAGGCAACGTGGTCACGTGGTCGTTGGCATTCATTCCATACAAACGTATTTCTCTGTTTTCTCCCTGGTTAATAATACTATAATGTATATCTCAAAGTGCCAGTACCAGTGCGTGTTGCCAGTGATGACCTATGGCACTGAAACGTGGTCGCTCACAATAGGCAAGGGGGGCATTTCAATGGCAGCCGGGACCAACGGCTTAACGTGCTTTCCGAGGCACATAGGGGTCACGGTAAATATAAATAAATATGCGACACGTCACGTGGAGAGGGTAAGTACAGTTAAATAAACATACACCTACAATATAAATCCTGGTTCTTGATAATATGCACAGACAACCTTATCCACAAGTGTAGCCAAGTATTTGTAAATGACGATGCATAATTAGCCATTCCCAAAAGTTTAATATCCTCAATATCTGACTTTAGGTTCTTTATAACGCTTGCTTGATAATTACAGCTGACTTGAAAACCAGTTCTTAAAACAATAGCTGTCCACAAGTCTCTCCAAAGACCTATAGAATATACTCATACTTATAGAATATATGAAGTCCCATAAAAATAGATGGACAAACTTTTAGAAATCATTCAGACCACCAAAATAAGGACGATGGTAAAAAATATATAAGAAAAACGCATAGATACTTACAAGAAAAATATCAGCTACCGAAAATACACTAATGTGCCGGCAATTTATTATTTTAGGTCAAAATAAAATCACTTTAATCAGTGTTTTTTTTTGCTTGAATATCTTTAGTTAGACGTACTGAGCACTGTGTTAAAATTTGTCCATCTATTTTAATGGGAGGTAGGAGGATACCATCATCATACCTATATATACATACATCATCATACCTACATATAGAAAATATACACACAGGAATTGTATATTGTAGGTACAAATCCTTGACCGAAAGTTAAACTCTGCTAATAATTTATCTCTTAAACATGAGTTTTGCCAGGTGTTTTCATTTATTGTTGTAGTGTCGTCTCCACATTGTAGTCATTAATAACCGTTACATAGACTAAAAAAACACTACTTAAAACCACACTTCAAGTTGATCTGCAATGAACTCATCAGTATTCTACAAGAACTGCGACCGTCCAGCGCTTTTTGTGTCAAAGCAAACAGTGCCTAAGTGTGAAATAAAATTACCTAAAAACACAAGTTTTGACTCGTAATGAATGCAAATGCTTTTTGAATGAAAAATGTAAAGATGAAATGAGACCTGACGGGGAATTTGGGTATTTTCACGAGTTTCTGATTTTTCAACCGGCTTTATTTATGTTTTAAGATTGTAAACCAGCGACCGCAAAGGAAAGGTAAAGTCAGCAAAAAAAGCTTCATTCTCCTGTTTTATCACCGTTGCATAAGCTGATAACATTCTAACCAAAACGCAGAGATGATCGTGACGGCAAAAATAAGAGCCGTGGTAATACATTCTCAGACGAATCATTTCACAAAATCGAACTAACCAAACTAACAATTGCATAAATATAGTCATCAGTAATAAATACGACAGTTAGAATCTAACCGCATCAACATTGGATCATAACCTAAGCCTATTCATATCTCGAGCCAATAACAGTACAAAGCAGATGACACGTATCACACACATTGAGCGCATCGCACGCATTTATCGCGTCACACGCAATTATCGCAACGCGCGGAATAATCGCATCGTACGCAATTACCGCGTGGTATTGACAACGCGGTCGCTTTACATCACAAAGCGCTGTTATAATCAACATCGTGTCGCACGTTAGATGTATTATGTAGAATGTTCAGTTTATTAGTAACTACTTGAGATAATTTGGTGATGCTTACCTACTCATTACTTGGGAAAGAAAGAAGCAAAAAAGATAGCGATATGAATGAGAATAAACATAGAACGAAAACTTGTTCAGTAAATTAAAAGATTGAACGATACAAAATTCGGCAATTATCAAACAATTTCTGTCATTCAGGTTTAAATTTTATAGTCCAGTCAAATTAGACTTTGAAGGTTACAATAATTCCCATAGAGCTAAAAATTGGTATGAATGTTCAGAATATTATTATAAATGAATTGTGAAAAGTCCCCATGAATCCCCCTTGTGCAAAATTTTTTATTGATGGTGAAAGTTTGCAAAAATAGGTTTTTCGCGTTTTTCAGCTAAATGGTGAGTTTTACAGCAAAAATAGTTCAGACAAAAATTGTAGATCATCCGATTCTCTACAAAAAATGTATCCACACTTTTTTTCATAATTATTGCCATTTCCGTGATATAGCAGCGGTTGAAAGAATTGAAAAAATATTTTATTCGTAATATGCACGTTAATGTACTTTTATATACATTTTTGAACCGTTATACGAGTAAACATATGAGTCCCTGTCTTTTTTTTTTTGTTTAGCCTGCGCTGTCCCACTCATGGGCAAAGGCCTCCATCCACTCCTTCCATCATTCGCGAGCCCGCGCGTCCTCCTTCCAGTTTTGATGGAACCTATCCAGCTCGTCCCGCCATCTCCTACGTGGTCTGCCGCGACCCCGCCTCACTGTCTTATACATACAAAATACCAGACATCTGTAAAAATTCATGTGCACGGTATCAATGCTACTTTTTCGAGTATAATTTTTTCGACACTGCACATGAATTTTTACAGATTTCTGGTATTTTGTATGTATAAGACAGTGAGGCGGGGATAGAAGGAGGACGCGCGGGCTCGCGAAAGATGGAAGGAGTGGAGGGAGGCCTTTGCCCATGAGTGGGACAGCGCAGGCTAAACAAAAAAAAAAAGACAGGGACTCATATGTTAACTCGTATAACGGTTCAAAAATGTATATAAAAGTACATACATTAACGTGCATATTACGAATAAAATATTTTTTTCAATTCATTCAACCGCTATATCACGGCAATGGCAATAATTATGAAAAAAACTGTGGATACATTTTTTGTAGAAAATCGGATGATTTACAATTTTTGTCTGAACTATTTTTGCTGTAAAACTCACCGTTTAGCTGAAAAACGCGAAAAACTAATTTTTGCAAACTTTCACCATCAATAAAAAAATTTGCACAAGGGGGATTGATTGGGACTTTTCACAATTCATTTATAATAGTATTCTGAACATTCATACCAATTTTTAGCTCTATGGGAATTATTGTAACCTTACCTCTATTTTAAGGACTAATTTGACTGGGCTATTAACACTACAGTACACGCGCCCCTATTTTTTACTTGAGTACACGCGTGGCCTACTATGGTAGGCCATTTTAAAATATCAATAACATGTAAATTCCTAATTATCTGAATAAAACAACAAATGAAATTAATAGGTGTTTATTTTACTTAGTTTTAGAACCTTACTTTTTAGATAAATTATTAAGAAAGTATTAATAATCAACAATTTAGTAAATATATAAGAAAAAATAACAAAAATGGCACTTCTGAGATCAACGTAATTTTATTTTAACTTAAAACTAAACTTTGTTTCTATTTTCTTTGTTTTCGTAGTATTCAGGACACACTACTGCTTGGTGATCGGGACAAATCCATTTATTGCAAGTCTTGCACCACTTTTTTGTCGACCAATTTCGGGCTCTCGAGCAGAGTGCACATCTGTAAAATAAAAACTAAAAAAGGCAAAAAAAATACATTTCACAATTTGTAACTTAAATATAAATAATAACAATTGAATATTCATACATATAAATACATTATTAATAATTAGAGCATAATATAATAGCGCTATAAATCGATAATACATCAAAAGTTCCATACATGAATTTGGTGCACCAATACACGCGCGGACTACTTTAGTAGGCCCACGGTTTTGGCGCCAAATTGCTTGTGTGTGGGTCGCGTAAGGGGTCGCGAGGGGTACTGAGGTTGTGACAAATATACCAGACGAGGCTTACCTGGAATCACTAATTTCTAGCGCGCTATACTAAAAAGTTATTGGAAAAAGAGTTACCCTGGTCTACTATAGTAGGCCGCGCGTGTACTGTAGTGTTAATTAACATTTCGTTTCGACTTAGAATGTCTCTTCAGACTTAACATAACATATCATCACGCCTGTATTCCCCAAAGGGTTTGACAGAGGTGAATATATACACCCAGTATTTTTAAAAGAGTAACTGTGGAATTTCTTGCTGGGTCTTCTCCTCAGAAATCACCAATTGGAAACGTGCAGCTTCTGACGTTTCATAAGTGCCCATGTACGTTTATGTGAAATAAAATATTTTGATTTAGATTTTTGAGTCTTCTGACTTTTTCGTCAAAACTGCGGTAAAGTTAAACCTACAGAGACTATACTTTAGAGAGAATACGCTTAGAAAGCGTATTCGCCACCCCAATATCGTTCAAGTACCTACAGACTGCACCAATACACTAAAACAAATTTCCTTTAGTTCGTATTACAACGCAAGGAAAAGCTCCTCACACAAAATGTGTACTTTAATATGCACTTTAGAATATAAAGTAATAATGTTCGAGAATATTTTAAAAAGAGACTATGTACGGTCAGCAACGCAAGTTCGTTAACTCTGTAACTTTGCGTTTCAAAGAATTTTCTGAAGGAGTGTCCATGAACTCCATGGACACTCTCACTTGCCATAGAAACCTAGTACGCTTTGGAAATGAACAACAAGCTTCATCTTTCTGACTGACCGAAAAAAAACCGACTTCCAAAATAACACTACATAGTGAATAATAACTTTAATTTCGGAAGTCGGTGGCAAAATACTAAAATACAGATCCAAAGACACCGTGCACCGACATCCGAAATTAAAGTTATTTTTCAGTTTGTAGTGTTTTCTGGAAGTTGGATTTTTTTTTTTTGTTAAAAAGTTTTTATTATAAATTTCATAACGGTTTGATATAAAACGATCACTTTGTATGCAAACCACATCTCTGTAAACTCTAGAGTATTAAAATTTATAACTCCCAGTAGAAAATGTCACGTAAAAGAGTGAATTTCCATAAAATATCGCGTCTGAGTATACCGAACCATTAAGAAAAGTGAGCACAACAATAACAAATCCGTTGAGCTCATTCAAATGGATGAAATCTTTGTAAAACGCCGAGGATTAAGGGGCTTACAGGACCTAAACACAAAAAACGCAAGTTTTATAAACAATAAAAGTATATGATTGACTTCAGTAAACAAAATCTGAAAAATATATGATATTCTTCAGGATATATGCTAGGAGATAGTGTGTTGAAAACATAATACAACTAATTTGATATGATAGAAAAAAATCATGAAGATACCCCAAAACACTTTACATAACAATCATTCTGATTTTTTGTCAGATTATTCCACAAGCAACATACTAAAATACTAGTGTTTTAATTTTTTAGTCCAAACAATAGATTTTTTGTAAATAATTGCTTCATATTTTGCAATAAATTACCAGCGTTGTGTCATTGCATTTCTCTTTCTGAATGTCCATTTGGACATCATAAGCCACTATTAAGACATTGTGTACTGTAGATGTACATAAGATATACACTTCGTAATAAATAAATGTAATGTGCCCACTGCTGGGACACAGGCCCCCTCTCTTCGAGGAGAGAGTGGGCTTAGCGGGCTATAATCTACTACGCGGGCCCAGTGCGGGTTTGCGGTATATATCACATGTCATTGAATTTTTGGTTCTAGAACATGCCGGGGTTTCCTCACAATGTTTTCCTTTACCGTTTACTAACACCGACTAACGAATTTTATTCAGAACAGGAAAGTCCAGGCCAATATTTTCCAGGAAAAGGAAATGCTTTTTTTAGAAAAAAAAGGATTATTTATTCTGTAAGATCGAAAGACAACGCGTTCGCTTTTTAAAGAGTCGTTGTTTTTTTTTTCCTCGCTATTTCGAAAGGCAACGTTACAGGAAAAATAAAAAGAAATGAAAGTATCACGGAACAGTTAAATTACAACAGGATCAAAGAGTAAGTAAAGAACTATTCTTATTACTTTTTGTGTTTTAAATGTGATGTTGTTACCGTACCGGAGCTTCAAGCTTCAAGAAATAGCAGATAAAGTAAAAAAGTTCACACTAAAATGGTACAGTTATGTACTTCAACGAACAGATGACCATTGTTGTAAAAAAATGCATTTCCATTGTTACAAAGAAGAGAGGAAGAGAAAGATCTCAAACAACATGGATGACGAAGTTCTAAATAGACATGAGAGAGATGAAAAAGAAAGAAAGAAAGAAAAAGTATTTATTGCGACTCGTATAGAAAGATCACAAGCTAAACTAAACACAGTAAAAAAATAAAAAACCAAGAGGGACAACAAAAAACAACAATATGAGAGATTTACGAAAGATGATGAACCGTCGCATGACTGGGAAAGCCGACCCCGCGTAAAGCCTCCTACAAACAGGCGCGACACGCCATAAAATCGCGCGCGACACAAAGGCATCACAAGTCGCGCAACGATTATATGGCGTGTCGCGCCTGTTTGTAGGAGCCTTAACGAGAAAAGGCGAGGCCAAAGAAGAAGAAGAAGATATTGTTACCGTTTCAATTCAAAATATTTGTATTTACAGTCTGTAACGATACTAGAGAACGGAGGCCTTTTCACATTCAAAGGCAACTAACAAAACGAAGTAAAGGCTCCTTCAAACAGGCGCGACACGCTACAAAATCGCGCGCGACACAAAGGCACCGCAAGTCGCGCAACGAGCGGTGCCTTTTTGTCGCGCGCGTTTATATCGTGTGTCGCGCCTGTTTGTAGGAGCCTTAAATCACACAAAACACACACTGAATCCTTAAGTGTGCACTGTGTACAGCCGATAACAGAATTTCGGAACAAAGACGGCTTTAAACCGATTAACAACAAATTGTTCATTGGACTGAGCACAGATATTATTGTATAGTTGCGCTCAATTCAATTGTGTAGGCACTGCTTGGGTTTATTTAAAGAAAATAATTATTAGCCATCAAAAACATAACTTGTAAAAAAAACAAGTCTCGCAACTCACTTCTTCTACCGTAAAAAGTTGTGAGCTCCATTCCATGTAATACCATGTCGGTTAATTTATTCAGTCCCTACTTAAGGGACCTTCTGTCTTAAGTTATTACGTAATTAGCTAACCTAACAACATCTTATAGTAACCATAATATCAATATTAAAAATCTTTTATGTTTTAAATAAATAGATTGACTTGGCCATCGCATGAAAACACAATGTATCTCACAAGTAATACATATTATATTAAATTAGACTTTTTTAACATAATTATATCTAGGTACTTATCTACACCTAATATTCCATTATAATTATTATATAATTATACAGGTAAACTTATGTTGTTTCGTGTATGGCTTACGTTATCTTGTTTCGCCTGACTATTGCTGATAAGTAAGTGATGTACAGACCCCAGCACATGAAGCTACTACAATCTGTCAAATTTCTTTAATAGATTTTCAACTTTATCGCTAAAGCATAAGATTCAAAGTTGATTGGGAAAATTTGACAGTTTCGGGTAGCTTCATGTGCTGGTCTGTACATAATTTTCTCATTTATCAACGAACACGGTCAAATTCAAAACTTGCTACAGTTTTACACGTCGTTAAAAGTTTGTTCCATAATCCTAGCATATTTAACAAAGCAAGTTTCGTGAGATTAGAGACTGGTTTCAAGGCCAACGCATATACCTAAGACTAAAGTTTCAGGACTCAACACTTTAGTATTAAATATTAAAAAAAAAACATTAAAAAAATACAATAACAGATTTTTTTTTATTCTTCTTTCTTTCTTCTTATAATTATGCCTATCTTGTTATGAACTCAAGAGCTATGTAGAGCAGGACCGTGGTTTTCTTTGCCATGGTAATTTTTCAATAATTTATAATATACAAGCTTGTAATACACACACACTCAAAGGGTGTAACAGCCTTGTGAGAAAAAAGGTTGACCCTTCATCCCTTTTTCTAACACCGAACACGCCGAGTTCTCCGACGAAAAAATTTATAAGCTGGTAAGCTTATAAATTTTTTAATGTAATGTAATTTTGGGCTGCGAAAGTTATTTGCGGAAATGATCGTCATGTTAGGTATAACATGACGATCATTTCCGCAAATAACTTTCGCAGCCCAAAATTACATTGAATTATAATCCTATAATGTTCCCACTGCTGGGACACAGGCCTCCTCTTTGAGAGGGAGTGGGCCGTAATCCACCACGCGGGCATAGTGCGGGTTGGTAGATGTTACATGTCATTAAAATTTTGGTTCCAGGACATGCCAGTTTCCTCACGATGTTTCTCTTCACCGTTTTGAGAGCAGTGTTGATAAAATTGAATACACAAAGTAGTACCTGCCTGGATTCGAAACTTCGAACACACATTCTACAACTCGAAAGCCGAGGCCGACACCACGAGGCCACCACAACTCACAAAATTCCATTACCTACGTAAAAATGCTGCAAAAATTCGTGCAAAGACACGCTCAAAGCTAATATTGGATTAAAATATCGCATTCCATTACCGTCCACCATTGTTTAACCGGAATACGGATCCGGTATGCAGATGGCGTAGTTTTAAAATACACTGGAAATGCGGATAGGCGTATTTTTTTGGTTAGCGTATTTTCTGACAGGAAGTAAGGTCCGGTTAATTGTATTTAGATGAATGGGTTTTCAGTTTCATATCGTTGTGAGTATTCGAGTAAAATGAAGTTGGAAAAATCCAGAGACTGACGTAGCAAACTGTGATATTAATTAGTCGAGCGGAAATATGAGATATATTTTATTTTATTTATTTGGGAAAATTCACATTTACACATGACACGATTACACAAAATAACCCACGACATTTTCCCAGATAATTTATGATCGCATTGATTTTTTTTAACTCCCTGTTGTTGCTATTTTTGAGGATTGAGGCCGATGAAAATAACTGGAAACCTTTTTGACAAATAGCTGGTGTATATTGGTAAAATTACAGCTTTTTGGTTTTTTACCCAAATTCTGAATACGTCACTTAAACGTCACTGCCTTGTGTTCACTCACAGACCACAAACACTAAACTTATTGTCTTCTGATTGGGCCGACTAGCCGTCGCGTGATCGCAGCCTGGCCAATCGCAGCAGTCGATTAGTAATTTCTCTTTAGTTTACCGTAGACACCGTAGTGAGTGTAGTGAATTAGTCGTATCGAATATTTTTAATGGACCGTAAAAAAAATCTAAATTGGACGAAGCGCTCGCAGGCCGCTGTTGTGGCATCGCTCGCTACGCTCGCTCGGCTCGCGCGCGGTTCGTCACGGTTCTAACCTCACCTAACCCATTCTTAGCCACCTCGGCTTATTTTTAATTATTTTATTTTTGGATTGTTGTTTTGTTAAGTACTATTTTTTGTACACTGGATGGTTTTAACGCGTACGTCTTTTTTTATTTTTTACATCGTTCTCACATTATATAATTATAAATTCAAAAGTAATGATGTAACTAATATTTTTGTAAAGTGTGGTTTAAAAAGAATGTCCATGGAGTTTCTTGCCCAATCTTCTCCATAGGTATCTACGCTTCGGAATGGGCAACTAGCTTCATATTTTCTTACTGACTGACTTCTTGACAATTCAAAAGTGCCTGTTAATGGTTTAATTGAAATAAATGCTTTAGTTTGAGTTTTGAGTTTGAGTTCGATTGGGTGCCCTGGCTTAGTTATTGCGACCAATTCGGCTCGCGCGTGTTTGTACACTTGAGTATCCTTTGTACTGACATTGTAGGGTGAAATAACCGACCTATTTTCTTTTTATTACTTACTGTTCATGTTTTTCTGTCGTAATAATTGTACCAACCGCCGAAAAATAAAACGACGTATTTTTTTTCTACTGCTCATAATAACCTCCCTAATGTTTAACTAACAGTTATAAAAATATTACCCATTTATTACCTACTACTAGTACTACTTTTACTCTCTAGAAGCTAAAGCTTCAAGCCAAGTCAGCGCTTTGTCTTCCGCTGAAAGCGTTTTATTGTACACATTTCTAATTGAATCATCTCCATACCGTCTATCCACTAGGTTCATTTCTAAGGCCTGAGTTCACCAACATTCAAACCACCGATTAGGTATTTAAACTGTTGGCTTATGTCAAATTTCCTAAAGAAATTTTAAATATAGAACTGCCGGTCGATTCTGTAAAAATCTCACCGTGAAAACTTAGGTGAAGGGAGTTTGTTTTTGCTAGGAATTGACACTATTGACAGCTCACTCCACGCTCACTTCACCTATGTTTTCACGGTGAGATAGTTACAGAATCGCACTGTTAAATATTTAATCTGTTAACACAAAGCTAAGCGTTCGAACTTAATTCCGTGTTACTGTTGACGTTATTGATGGTAAATTTTTAAAATGATCGTTTTGTATTAGATAGTTATGAAGGTTTCGTCGGTTATAAAAAAAAATCTGCTGTTTCATAGAAAAATGTAATACCTACGCGATCAAAATACATATATGGAACAGCTATATTTTTCATAAACGACAAAATCTTGCCATATTTAACAGGTATAACCACTGTTTAGGGACCCGTGGCTAAATTATAACAGCCGCACAGGTCGATCGATCATGTTAAGCTACGCTTGCCGCGGTTGGTCTGTGGATGGACGACCATCTTTACCTACCGAGACCCCTCCGTGCCCGTTAGTCCCGGCTGTCATTCGTGGATCTTTGACAGTCGTTACGGGAGTCAGAAGCCCGAAAGTCTGACAACCAGTCTTACCAAGGGGTATCGTATTACCCAGTAACTGGGTTGTGTAGGTCAGATAGGCAGTCGCTCCATGTAAAATACTGGTATTCAGCTGCATTCGTTTAGACTAGAAGCCAACCCCAACATAGTTGGTAAAAGATGATGTATGTTGCTGCCAAAATAGGTACATATCTAAAATTAAATATCTGTCTCTCTGTCAGCCATTTTATCCTACCCGTTTTCACGTTAGCAAAAGTTTTAAATTTTTCAATTTCCCAAATTGTTTTTATCCTCTGTAGAAAATATAAACGAATGGACCGTATTAATTTCGTTTCAAAAATAAAACGAATTTTCGTGATACGTGTTGAAAATAAAAGTTTTGCTTAAATTCTTTGTTTAAAATTATTCTCGCTTAAAAGCTATGACGCATATTATGCCGCATGTACTTAAATTGTTATCATTTAATGGTTTTTTTTTAAATGGTTCATGTACCTATATATTATATTTATCCTAAAAACTATGTGTATCCTTAACCTTTTTTGGTTGTGGAAACAAATATCATATCACCCTAATTGCGTATAATCTATGAATAAATCCGAATCATTTTGAAGGATACTGCTAGTCCATTGCTCCATAGGGTCGGAAAATGTGTCTGCTCAACAACGTAAATAACGCAATGAATGTTTGTTGTTGAACTGTCAAAAATAAAATTGCTAGTGATAGTGTGGTATGCAATTATCCCTCTGGTCCAGTTCAAATCTCTTATTGCAAAATTTTTTAGGCACTGGAACTAAGAAATCCATACTAATATTATAAATTCGAAAGTAACTTTGTCTGTCTGTATGTATGTTACCTTTTTACGCCTAAACCACTGAACGGATTTCGATAAAATTTGGCAGAGAGATAGATTGAATCCCGGGAAAGGACATAGGATAGTTTCTGTTACCTTTTCACGCCTAAACCACTGAACGGATTTCGATAAAATTTTGCAGCGAGATAGATTGAATCCCGGGAAAGGACAAAGGATAGTTTTTATCCCGATATTCCCACGGGATCGACACTTATGCAGGTGAAACCGCGGGGCGCTACTGTAGAAAATAAAATTGAAATCAATGTTAGCGAAGTAGACATCTTAAGATTAATAAGTTTTTTAATTATTGTGAATGTGAAGACGATGTAGATCATTTATTTTATATTTTTTTATTATTCTGTCCATGGTCTGGCAGTTTGAGTAATTTATGTGGCCTACCCAAATGTCCTTTCTTTGGTATTGTTCGTCGAATCGTTGAGCTCCTTAAGTCTTGAGTTGAGCTGCACGATTTCTGACAAATACGTGCACTGACTGGACAGGTCCTCTCAATCTGTGTGGTTCTTTCCTCAAAAGACCATCTCAGACATCGGCCTACATGGTCTTCATATAACTTGACCAAGATTATGTCTGGACTTTAAAAGAGACTATGACCTCTGAGTTTGTTTCGGCCTTTCTTCTCAGAGTAGTCAGATAGGAAACGCCGACCTCATCTAGTTTAAAAAATATATGATTGACGTGTAAAAGTGTTAGTACAAAACTACTTACAAAAATTAAATCATTTATCATAATCATCAGTTACTGTTTTAAACATTTTATCAACTAACTATCCCAACTGCCTTTTCATCGAAGTATGGTCTTTGAATTTTTTCTTTAAAAACAAAGGCCGGTCGTGTTTGTTTTTCAGAGGCTCTTCGGATAAAAGGCAGTTGTTAGAAAGTAGTTACTTCTTCACTAGTTATGTACCTAATCGATTTACTACGCTCGGTTAGGCGATTATCTTTAGTTGATTGAGCTGACTATCGACTATTTTTTTCCATGGTGCTTTTACGGCTGATTCTTCAATCGATCGATATTTTTTAGTCGTGGAATAAAATTGACGTCTGACAGTTTTTGTATGGAAGAGCTGTCAAAAATTCAAAATTTATTCTCAGGATAAGACTTAATCTAGGTATAAAAGTTTGGTTGAATGCGGCCTTAGTGTGTTTCTTTTTTTTTTTAATTTATTATGGCGTTGCACTATTCGTGCTTATTGCCACAATATTTAATGCCCGCCAAATTCGACGATTCCCGCGCAGTGTGTGTTTCGTACGCATGAGCGGCACGTGTCAACGGCAGAGGTAGCTGCAGCCGTCGACACTCGTCAATGGCAGCCGTCAACACCCGTCGACGCCCGCCGTCAACACCCGTCGACGCCCGCCGTCAACGCGTCGACGGCTGCAGTTGACGCGTGCTGTTCCTGTGTATGCACACTAAAAGGAACGGCCAGAAGAAATGTTTCCATAATCATCAGATTTTCCCAACAGCAAATGGTTTTCATATAGAAAGAAAGGAAAAATCAAAAAATAAAACACTGGGAGCCAACAATTGAACAAACAAATTCACTTTCCTTTTATATTATTACTTAGTACAAATGAAGTCTGGCTTCGAAATGCCGCCCGCTCAGTTTGACCCAAATGAGATATCTTCATTCGCTTAGAAGTTTCAACAGTAAAATAATCTCAGATCAAGCTCGAGATTAAGTTTTGGATATTGACATTGAAATAATAATGATTCGAGAATTGAGATAAAATTTTGTCGTTGAGAGATGATTGATTCAGTGGACTTAATATTTTGTTTGGATATCGTCTCAGAAAAGATTAGGTATTTTAGAGACTTGCTATTATACAGGGTTATTTTAAATTGGCTAGCTAAACTCCGCAGACGCGATGAATATCGATTTTTCACGACATGACAAAACATCGAATTCGAGATTGGTTTATTATTATGTAATTTTAATATTCATGTTTATGTTACGGCTAATAGCCGAAGTGTGGCTACACCTAATTTTAACCAAACCTAACCTCGAGGTGCCCTTCGCTCGCTCTTGCATCCTACGTCGCCTCCCGAAGTACACGCGAACCGCATGTGGCCGGCTGCACCTAGTTGTACCCGGCTAAATCTAGGTGTAGTCGCAGTTGTACCCCGCTAAAACTAGATGTAGCCGCAGTTGTACCCGGCTAAAACTAGGTGTAGCCGCAGTTGTACCCGGCTGAAACTAGGTGTAGCCGCACTTCGGCTATTAGCTTAAAACAATAAATTGTTATCATAATGTATTCAGGTAGATAAAATAATAATGCAACCAATTAATAACAAAATTACATCGTCTATTACAAAGTGTGCAATAACCCAGTAATGAGTTCATAAAATAAATTAACTACATAATAAAAGCATCGTTTTGTTCTGATAATTTCCTAAAACTACAATTACACGGTTCAGCTAATTATGAGATATAAATAACATTGATGTAGGAAATGTTATTTGACATAATTTAGCTGAACAGTTATTATTTCTGCCTATAAATTGGCTGCGTAGGCCAATGTACACTGGTCGATATTGTTTTAATCAAAATAATTACGTAAAATATGCTTAATAAAATCTTAAATTAATTTATACACTGGCAGACAACGCACACCCTAAACCGCTCCATTAAAAAGCATGAAAACAAGAATATCTTATATTATAGCGAAAGTGAGCACTAGAGGAAATGCGGCCGGAGAGACTTCTGTAAAAGCCTAAGTAAAAAGTCATAATTCGAGGTTTAGCTTTCGCCTATTTCCTCCTCCAATATTGAACCAATTAAAAAGATATTTCATAAACTGAATAAGAAGGATATATACTGTGTCTCTATGTTTTTCTTTTTTCATTAATATTTGTCTAGGCCTCTGTTTGTCTAGGGTTCTAGTGCTTATAAAAATAATGTATCATTAAAAAGGAAAGCATAGGGACATACGAGTAGTTAATGTTTATTATTCTGTAAAAAAATCATTGCTTTATGGTCATTAACCAGAAAGAAAACAGGCGAAAGCGTTTCTATGGAGAAAACACCACCCGCATTTCCTCTAGGAAGGATTTTTGAAAATGCTTCCTCTAAAGGGGTTAAATAAAGTTTTATAAAAGTTGGTAAATTTTGCCGATGGGAAATCTAATCGGGCACATGGCTTGTTTATAATAACTTTTATACGTACAGGGTGTCGTAAACAGCGACGCACAACGTGTTACCGAGGATTCAGCACATATCATGATTATCATGTTGTCATGAAATTTTCAAAAAAATAAATGTTTTCAGTACATTTTTTACAGCACTTTTCTATGAAAGAGCAGTTTTTTTTTTGATAACCGAAAAAAAGTTCTGCGCTGGTGGGTCTAAAATTATGTGCTAAATTAATGGTTACAGTTTGCGTGTCGATGGGTGTCGATGCCCACCCTGTATACCTATGCAATACTATTCTGCTTACCCACGAACGAGAGTACAGTTTAAATATAGAATGTCACACGAAAAGTCGCGTGCGATTTGAATTTCGAACAATCGTGGCCATCTGAATTGGGAATAAGAGACGTTTGCGACTCAGCCGGGCTGACGCTAACGTAAGGCTAGGGTCTGATAAGGTCGCCGCTGTTAAAACCTCGTTTAACTTACTCCTGACTGATCAAACAAGGTTTAGGGGTTTAGGTAGAAAAAAATGCGGTACAAAAGATGGTCGGGAAGTAGTTGCTTGCCATCTTTTGTATCGCATTTACTGCAATTAAAATAAATGACTGACTACATTTTTCTCCTCTTACCAATCACACTTTCGAGCGCTGTGTAAGTAATCTAGGCCGAAAGGTTCTGCGTTCGGGTACCGAAAGACGTAGCGTCGGAAGGCCTTCCACAAGGTGGACCATTGACCTGTTGAAGGCCGCAGGAATCCACTGGATGCGAGAAGCACGGAACCGGTCGAAGTGGCGGTGCTTGGGGGAGGCTTATTTCAAGCACTGGACGCCCTTCAGCTGAAATGAACGAATGAATGTAAGTAATCTGAAGACCGCAGGTAATCCGACAGCAGGAAACCACATCTGAGTGCACCCTTAAATGGAAACTTGCCGGTTTCCTCCCATATGTACACAGCGCAAACACCAAAAGTTTTAATGTAATTTTTTCAATTCCCAAACTCGTGAGTTCGTGACCGCTGTTTGAGGAGTAACAGTTTCCATTCCATTATTCATGTTCGACAGTTTTCATGCAATGGTAATTCTTTATTGTTAAGTGAGCTAAAATTACTAGCACTTGTAGTTACTAGTAATTATTAGCACATGTGGAAAACATTTGTGTATAGCCAAAAAACTCGAGATATGGTTGTAGTTCCTGTTAAAATAAGCTAAACCTGTGAGTTAACAAGGCGACTAAGGGATTCGGTCAAGAAGCTGGTTGGAAAATTATCTTTGTTTATTAGTACCAAGTCCCAGTCACCAATTTCTGTACCTATGACCTTGAGATAAACAAAATAGTTTTATAGACAAATAAAGATAGGGTATTAGTTCCTTAGAGTTCAATATAAGGGTAATTACATGGCCCAAGATGCCTCACTGCGATACCTCGCGATCGCGGTTAGCTCGCTACCTCGATCTCACCCCTTTCGCTCGATGTCACACCTTGGAGGTGATATCGAGGTAGCGAGCTAATTTGTTTTACGTGGTGTAAAACAAATTGCATGCTAATAAACATACACGCACATGCCCCTAGGTCGAGGTAGACCCCCAGGCAGCCTGCGATGTATCGTAGTGAGGTATCCTTTGGCATGTGTGTCTATTTCCGCATTTGACATCGAGGGAGCGAGCTGCCATCGCGAGGTATCGCAGTGAAGAATCTTGGGCATGTAATCTGCATCTTTCTCAGCGTGAAATCTATTAACGACACTACGTCAATATATTCTGGCTAAACCCTGCAACAACCACAAAACGTGGTGTAAACTAGATGTTGGTAGATAACATTCGGAATTGTTTTCACCACAGTTTACAGTATCGCCTCAGATATACCTACTATTTATAGAGCCACCACTACTCTGTCAGGAGTACTCAGGAGTTAGCAAAGTTTCAATCGGCCGTCGAGTGGTGGAGTGAACGATCGCAAACTTGGGGACATCTTGCGACACTTCTTTTTGTTACTACTTGACGAAGCCGTCCTAATTGGTGGTAACTATTTATAGATGTGTGGCAACTCTAAAAGTATTTTTTTCTGACAAATATCCTTCGGGATATATCGATAGATAATCTGTGAACATAAAAATTAATCTGCCTAGCCTTTTCCCAACTATACTGGGGTCGGCTTCCAGTCTAACCGGATGCAGCTGAATACCAGTATTTTACATGGAGCGACTGCCTATCTGACCTCCACAACCCAGTTACTGGGTAATACGACACCCCTTGGTCAGACTGGTTGTCAGACTTTCGGGCATCTGACTACCCGTAACGACTGTCAAAGACCATCGGCTTAACGTGCTTTCAGAGGCACGGAGGGGTCTCGATATGTAAAGATGATCACCCATCGACAGACCAACCGCTGCAAGCGTAGCTTAACCTGTTCTATCGGCCTGTGCGGCTGTTATTATTTAGCCACGGACCCCTCTCTTTAAACACAAATTGTAATTGTTCGAAAGACCAATGAAGAATCTTTAACCTTTTACTCCTAGATAATTGTATAGATACTCTATCTATCTTATCTTGTAGAAACTTTCGCGAAATTCAATTTCTGCCGAGTCCCTATCGATGTATTCGGTAACGGACTCAATAAAACAAGTTAGAATCAATTGTATTAAGTTAATCGTTGCTGTAACGTTGGCTTGGTAACCAGTAACGTTATTGTTTTAGGTCCAGATTAGTGTGGAATAAAGTACATACCGTACCCAAGGGTAGAAAACGAGATGACAATTTGTGTTTAAAGATAACTTTTTTGATTAACGCGAACCTGTGACCGTGAACTCAGTACATGATTCTATCAACCGAAGGGGCCCGTCAGGGCCGAAGCCTGTCGGGTCAGCGGGATTGTCCGAAAGGGTTACCGCTGGCCCGGAACATAAAGGGCTAAGGAAGGAACATGGGTGGGTTTTAGTCAGTAAGAGTCTGACACTCCCTTCCGCTCCACCCAGAGCGGGAGGGGTCATTTGATGATTTCCCATCCTGAAAAAAAAATGTACATAATTCTGAACACCGCTAGCTGTTCCTATTTTGACCGCGTAGGTTTTCACTTTTCTCTGAAACAACAGATTTTTTTTTTGACAACCGACGTAAAATTTCTACTCTAGTCTACAATCATGTGCTTTATTCGTGGTTTCAGTTTGCTAGCCTAACATGATCAGGGTTTTTGATTAATGTGGTTTCATAATTCAGTAAGCACCTACCTATACTAAAATGGAATTAAGTTACGTCCACCGATATTTTCTTTAAATAACATAAAGTGATTATTTTACTGTATCTATTTGGCTTCATCAATAAAGGCTCCTTCAAACAGGCGCGACACGACACGCGACACAAAGGCTCCGCAAGTCTCGCACCGAGCGGTGCCTTTGTGTCGCTCGCGATTATATCGAGTGTCGCGCCTGTTTGTAGGAGCCTTAATATTGTAGTCGAGTCTCGTCTCATTATAGGAAATTGCTTCATACAAAATTTTAATACCTACTTGAATATGACTTTGTTTTCGTAAAGAGTGTTTAATAAGGTTCAAAGTTGATTGGGAAAATTTTACAGTTTCGGGTAGCTTGATATGCTGGCGTCTGTACGGTTACTTAAAATCGTAAGGCCTTTTGTAAACGGCACGGTTTCTTTACGGCACGGCGTGTAAACCGCGCCGTAGAAAAAACGTGTCTATCAACAAGCTTCCATAGCGATCCACACAACACTGACGACCGTGCCTACACACGGCGAATAAACCGTAGTTTTTCACGGCAAGAAAAACGTGTAAACATACAAAGGGCATAAGTATTCATCATCACCTACACATTTCTACCAAAATCCTACATTATTTCAGGGCACATTTACACAAAGCCACAAAAATTAACAGAAGAGTCCCAGATGTTCACGAGACTCGTAAATTAATATCTGCCGCCATACGGTAACCCTTACTTATCCCAACTTTGACGTAGGGGCCATCCGTAAATTACGTCACAATGTGTCGTTAAGGGGGAGAGAGGGTCAACAAAGTGTGACTTCGTGTGACAAGTCATAAGCTTCAGCACCGTCGTAACATCACAGTTTTTAAATCTCATAAACTTTTAACGTTTCCATTGTGTCTATATACTAGAATTAGCTATATTTGTCAGAACGAATAAATATTTATTTCCTTCCCTGAACGATACTAGAAAAAGAAATACCAGTATGAGATCTTGATACCAAAACTTGTTGTACACAGGTGCATTATAAGATAGTACTTTAAAAAAAGTGTTATTTGTATGGCACCTACTGTGTATAATAAAATACCTAACAATATTAAGGGGGAAGAGCTAAGGTAGCCCGCGAAATTCTAATTTTCTTACGTTTTTTGCAATTTGCTGGTCAGTATTAAGTTGTACGTTGATTAAAATATGATTCGCGACCGTAACAAATATGTATTTACAGAATTATAATCATTAGCATCAGTATCTAATATAACTTGTTAGTATAATCCTAAAATATCAAGATTTCATGAAATAATCATTCAGTAGGATTACTTGTTCTTAGAGAGTTGTGTCGGTGACTTTAATGATTATAATTCTGTAAATACATATTTGTTACGGTCGCAAATCATATTTTAATAATCATATTTTAGTAATGACCAATATGACCACATGTGACAAGAACAGGGGGGTAAAAATCATAAAATTCGTGTGACGTAAATTATGGATAGCCCCGTATGACTGGAACACAAATTGATTTTGCAAGCGAACTCTGTCGGGAAGTGGTCCCTTCATTAATTTGATTGAGTTACAGCGTCCGTGTTTAATCCAGTCACCATACTTTTACTTGGATGATGATATTTTTAGGGTTACGTAGCCGAATGGGAAAAACGGAACCAGTATAATATCGTCATGTTTGTCTGTCCGGATGTCACACATCCATTTTACTCGAAGACTTAAAATTTGGTGTAGTGAAAATACGAAAAACAAAATTAGGGATATAGCAAAATATTCAATACAGCGTGGGGTAGGTACCTATTCCTATTTGCTGAATCCCATAAATAAAAAGATTATTGTTTCAAAATGTCTTTACTATTTGTAGTTTTAGAGATGTGGGATAGGTATTTTTTATTACAACCGCAGAAATAACTTTGGTTTCATTTTTCGAGTAATACTATGAAATACTAACTTATTTTTCATCATTCATCATCTTTTCAGCCGAAAGACATAGGACCCAGGCCTCCAAGGACCGCCACTTCGACCGGTTCTGTGCTTCCCGCACCCAGCAGATTCCTGCAGCCTTCACAAGGTCGTCGGACCACCTTGTGGGAGGCCTTCCAACGCTACCATGATAAACTTATTTTAACGTTCAATACAATCAATACCTACTGTGCATGCGTAAATTTTGACTCTATTCTGACTCCCAAGATACAGGCAAATTCTGACTCCCAAGATACAGGCAAATGCCTAGTTTGGGGGTCACAGTCTACTCTATTCCTGTACAAATTGTGACTAATAAAATAATTTGAATTCGAGATTCATCACAACTACGGAACTCTTCACTGTGTGCGGTCTGACACGCACTTTTTTCAATACTAGCCTGGATATCTGAGTGGATTTCAAATAAATTCAGCTGCTTTATGTTCAAAAAAGGGTTGGTATGGAGATTTCGTCTTTTGTTTCGTAGTATTTTTTTATATTGAAGTGTTCATATTTTGCGTTGGTTTGACTTTATTAACCGGTTCAATGCCGTAATTACAGAAACAATTAAAATGCCATTGTGTCACGCGTAGATCCACGTTCCGCATACGAAGGGTTAAAGTTTGTAATGGTTTTGTTATTTGAGTAGGTAAGGGCCTGTGCACACCACGTTTTTTAAACGCGCCGTTGATGCGCGTTTTAGAAACGTGCGTCGACGGCGCGCTTTTATCCTGCAGAAGGTCTACAGGCTGCGTCTGACTCGCGTGCGTATCGCGTCTGTATCGCTACAAACGCGCGTCAACGGCGCGTTTATAAAACGTGGTAGCACAGGCCCTAAGGGCATGCATCATACAGCGTTCTAACGTGGCGATGTAAATGCTCAGCGGAAAAAAATACCTATCTTTATTTATTTATTAAGGTACAGACGCCAGCACATCAAGCTACCCGAAACTGTCAATTTCTCCCAATCAACTTTGAACCTTATAATTTAGCGATAAAGTTGAAAATCTATTGAAGAAATTTGACAGATTGTAGTAGCTTGATGTGCTGGCGTATGTATGCCAACAGCTTCTGTAAGTATATAGCCGCGGACTTACACAGTCGCCGATTACAGGTTATTTTTCAGTGGAACGGACAAAGATGAAAATAGTATTCAAAATACACGCTCTACCAAACCAGTGGGTAACGGCCCAGACTTACGAGTCGTAGGCCGTGAGTTCGAACCCAGGCAGACACTATACTTTATGTATTTAATTTCATCATCACTGCTCTCAAAACGTTGAAGGAAAACATCGTGAGGAAACCGGCATGTCCTAAAATAAGAAAGTAGATGTTACACGTCGTAACATCTACCAACCCGCAGACCTGTAGATTACAGCTCACTCCCTCTTAAAGAGAGGAGGCCTGTATCCCAGCCGTGGGAACATTATAGACGGATTATGTCATTATAAATAAAATAAATAAATAAATAAAATAAAAATAAAAATTAATAAATAAAATAAAAACTTTTTATTTCAGACTTTTTTAAAAATCCATAGTGTTAATAGAATTTAAAGGACTTAAACAGAGTGAGATTATGTGTATGTACGCTCTACGAAAGAAAAAGAACTAGTCACATTGTTTTCAAAAAGTAAATAGGCAACAGACGCCACCACATCAAGCTACCCGAAACTGTAAAATTTTCCCAATCAACTTTGAACAACTTTATGCTTTAGCGATAAAGTTGAAAATCTATGAAAGAAATTTGACAGATTGTAGTAACTTGATGTGCTGGCGTCTGTACCTATATACGTTTTAGTGATCATAAACTTCATGATCACTAAAACCGTCGATTCATCAAAATAAAGGCAGAGAACTCGGAAACAGTCCGAAATTAAACGAACATTGAAAGTAAGAACTTTTCTCGTTAATAAAACTTGCAATGGACAATGGAGTTAGTCGATTCTCGCAATAATTCGATTATAACAATCGACTTGGTCCGCTTACAACTTCGGAAGTTCAATAACCAAGTATATTTGGAGGGATTACTTCATTTTGGTAGCAGTGGTGGCCAAGTGGTAACGGCCGCGACTTACGAGTTGTAGGTCGTAGGTTCGAACCCAGACAGGCGCTTTACTTTGTGTAAATTATTTCATCACCACTGCTCACAAAACGGTGAAGGAAAACATCGTGAGGAAACCGGCATGTCCTAGAACCAATAATTCGAAGACATGTGACATCTACCAACCCGCACTGGGCCCGCGTGGTGGATTACGGCCCACTCCCTCTCACTGAGAGGAGGCCTGTGTCCCAGCAGTGGGAACATTATAGGCTGATGATGATTATGATGACTTCATTTTGGTACGCAGTCGTATCTTCTTCAACTTAATAATAATAATAATTATTATTATATAAGCCTGTGGTGTCCCGCTGTGGGACTCCCTTCCCTCTTTCCACATTTCCCGGTCTAATGCGATTGGAGCGAATAAAGGTGTAATTTAAAAAGACCAATAACTAACCTATGATTAGGTACTTAACTACCTTCTTTAACTTACTTTTGGAATAGAATTAAGGCTCCTACAAACAGGCGCGACACGCGATAAAATCGCGCGCGACACAAAGGCACCGCAAGTCGCGCAACTAGCGGTGCCTTTGTGTCACGCGTGATTCGCGCCTGTTTTCAGGAGCCTGAGCACTTATTCGTCGATACAAATATGTTACGTACTAGTACTACGACTTCGTCGACCGCGTGAATTTTCTTGTTCCCCCGACCCACCCCGCCGCATCGCATCGCATCGCGTGCTATTACTTCGTTTTCTCTTAGAGTTCTTTCTGACCTTTTTCTCAGTTCCTAAGGGTCCCAGAGTGTTGTTAAATAACCTATATCCTTTCTCAAGAACTAGGCTATAATATGCAAGAAGAATTTCTCAAATCCGATTGGTTCCAGAAATTAGCGCGTTCAAACAATCTCTTCAGCTTTATGATTATTACTAGCTGTACCCCGCGGTTTCACCCTGTTGTAAAATCTATTTGGAAGATACTTTTTGTTAGGTTTTATGTCATTTGTAATGTCGATAAAAAGATATTCGAAATTTAATATGCTTGTAACTTGACGTTTGAATAGCAACCATCGTACAATGTTTTCTGAGTTTTTCTTTTCCTTTCTTATTTCCCTGTTTCCACGAACGTGATTCTTCATATCTATTATCATACCTATTACAATCACAACACGTTATCAGCACGAAGCTCTGTATATTTTATCTACGATCGAATTTAAAAGGAGATTGGTGGTGAAAATATGTCGTCTGCAGTTTCTGGTATGTCACTAAATGGTATTCCGATACTTTGTAATAGAGAAGGATACACTGTGTGGAAATTTAAAATGAGAATGCTATTAATCCATGAAGGATTGTGGGAAACCATAAGCGGAGTAGTTGTCGAAGGCAATAAGACGGCCGACGATGTACGGAAGGATGAAAAGGCTCTTTCTAAAATATGCCTTACTGTGGATGGCGCTGCTATTTCGGTTGTTCGACCAGCTAAGACCGCAAAGCAAGCGTGGGATGCTCTTATGAAATCCTACGAGGATCGAAGTTTGGGTCGTAAACTGTCGTTGGAACGTAAGTTGTACAGGTACACCTTATCTGACTTTTCTAATTTAGAAGCTTACATAAATGCAATAACTACAACAGCACTAGACCTGGCCGATATTGGCAAAACTATAGAAGATAGTTCTTTAGCAGCTATTATATTGGGAGGTCTAACGTCTCGCTACGAGCCTATGATAATGGCGCTTGAGAATGGGAGCGTTGAAGTCACAACAGATTTGGTGAGGACTAAGTTGTTGAGTGAAATGACGAAGGAGACTAAAGATGATGTGGCTGCGTTGAATGCTAACAGGCAGGTTATTTGCTATCGTTGTAAGAAGCCAGGGCACAAGAGTCCTAATTGTCCTCTCAAAAAGAAGGAGAAAAAGGCAAAGGCGAGTTGCTCTATAGAAAATTGTTCTAAAGATAAGGGAATGAATGTTTCTAGTTCAGGGAATATGGATGCATGTGTCACGGAATTGGCTTTGGATGGTGTCAAGGAATTGGCTTTGTCTGCACCAAGTATTCAGATGTCTGAGAAGTGGATTATCGACTCTGGTGCGTCTACTCACATGACTCCACATGCTGAATGGTTTAATAGTTACCGACCCTGTGATGGGAAGATAACTGTAGCAAATGGTAAAAGTTTGCCGGCTGTGGGTTTAGGAGATGTTGCTATTGACACAAAAACCGATTTCAAGAAGATTAAAAATGTTGTACATGTTCCTGGCCTAGATTGTAATTTACTCTCAGTCAAAAAGGCAGTAGAGAAAGGTTTCTCGATTGTTTTTGATACGAATGGCTGTAATTTTTATTATTCTAATGATGTTTCTTTTATAAATGATCCTGTTTTACATGGTTCTATTTGTGGTGGATTGTACACTTTAGATTGTACAGTAAAACCGCAAGGTGTTTCAGCTTATAATGTTCACACTAATTTGTCCCAGTTTCAGCTTTGGCATAAGCGTCTAGGACATCTCTGCCGTATTGGTATGGATCTACTCAAAAAAGGTCTAGCTGTTGGTGTTGAGTATACTGAGGTTGACAAAGAACCATGCGTACCTTGTGTAGAAGGTAAGCAGGCCCGGAAGCCTTTCAAAGGGATAAAGTATAAGAAGGCTTCGTCACCATTAGAATTGGTCCATACGGACGTTTGTGGTCCCCTGACCACTGAATCTTTTAAAGGTAATAAATACTTTATTATTTTTGTAGATGATTATACACGTTTTATATCCCTTTATTGTATGTCATCTAAGATAGAAGTTCAGAAGTATTTTTGTGCTTTCCAAGCACTTGTTGAGAGACAGACTGGCAGTAAGATTCAAACCCTTCGGTCAGACAATGGTACTGAGTATGTCAACAAGGAGCTGACAGATTATTTGCAGGCTCAAGGGATTCGACATGAAACCTCTGTACCATACAGCCCTCAACAAAATGGGGTAAGTGAACGTTGCAATCGTAGTATTGTGGAGAAGGCCCGATCCTTGCTAGCACATAGCTCTCTGTCGAAAGCTTTTTGGCAGGATGCTGTTGAGACTAGTGTTTATTTAAAGAATAGGTCACCTCATCGTGCACTTGATGGTAAGACGCCATATGAAATGTGGTGTGGTAGTAAACCCGACCTGTCTCATTTAAAGGTGTTTGGTTGCCGAGCTTTAGTTCACGTGCCTTCATGTCAGAGAACTAAGCTTGACATGAAAACTTCTGAACATATCTTTGTTGGATATTCAGACGATCCAAGGAGTTATTATTTCCGTAGCGCGGAAAACCCTCGGAGGTTGATTAAGTCACGGGATATTACGTTCTTTGAAAATAATTTTTCAGGATTGAAGGATAAATCTGTTCAGCCTGAAGTTGTTGTGAGCCCTAATGTCATTAATCTTTTTTCACAAACTTCTTCAGATACCACATCGCCACAGGAGATTTCTATCTCATCTGCTTCTATTTCTTCACCTACTTCAGAAAGTGTGGACATGGAGGTAGAGCAAATTGACGATTTTGTGGACGCGACTGATGAAGCTGGTGGGGTTGGCGACACAGAGTCTCTACATTCAGGTGAACAACGTGATCTGTCCTTGGTTCCTTCAGATGAACCCAATGATGTATGTCCTGAGAGAAGATATCCTAATAGAGTACGTAAACCTCCAGATTATTATTCATATGGCACTCACGGTGTTGATTTGTTGTGTGATGATCCGAAAAGTTATCGTGAAGCTATTAATAGCGATGATAAAGATAACTGGATTTCCGCAATGAAGGATGAGTACAATGCCTTATTGAAAAAGCAGACTTGGACATTAGTGGATAAACCAAATAAAAAGGTTATACCATGTAAATGGGTATTCAAGGTAAAGAGGGACGCGAACGGTGCAATAGTTAAGCATAAGGCGCGACTAGTTGCGAAAGGTTTTAGTCAAGTTTGGGGGACTGACTATAACGAGACTTTTGCCCCTGTAGTTCGAAATTCATCTCTACGTACGCTTATAGCGTTGGCGGCAGAAATGGATTTAAAGATCCAACACATGGATGTGGATACCGCATTCCTCAATGGGGACTTAGAGGAGGAGGTGGACATGCAACAGCCTGAGGGATTTGCTGAGCGCGGGGCAGAAGGTAAAGTCTGTTTGCTCAGAAAATCAATTTATGGTTTGAAGCAGGCAGCTCGAGCCTGGAATATCAAATTGCATCAAGTTCTATCGAAAATTGGCTTTGCACGAACATCTGCGGAATCATGTGTTTACTTGAAAAAGTTTGGTAATGAAATCATAATACTTGCAGTCTATGTTGACGATCTAATTGTCTTTTACAAAGAAAAATGTTTGTTTGACGCTGTCAAAAATGACTTAGAAAAATTTTTCTCGCTAAAAGATTTAGGTGCATTATCATAATTGTTTAGGCATAAATATTAACCGTGTTGACGATAAAATCATGGTCAGTCAGAAGACCTTTATTCAGGCAGTGTTGGAGCGGTTTAATATGAGAGATTGTAAGGAGATGTCTACACCTTTGGAGAATAACAAGTTGGAAAAAGGTAATCCATCATCTCTTGGTGAATATCCTTACCAAAACTTGATAGGATGTCTCATGTACCTAGCTGTGAATACGAGACCCGATATAGCTTATGCCACAAGCTATTTAAGTCAGTTTAATAACTGTTACGATAAGAGGCATTGGTTGGCCGCTAAAAGAGTGTTACAGTATTTGAAGGGTACTATGGATTACTGTATTACTTACAGGAAAGTCGGTAGACGTTTGTGTGGATTCACGGATGCTGACTGGGCGAACTGTGTACATGACCGTCGGTCGTACACTGGTTTCTACTTCACGCTAGCGGGCGGACCTATTAGCTGGGAGTGTAAGAAGCAGCCGACGGTAGCCTTATCGTCTACAGAAGCTGAGTATATGTCCTTAACCAGTTCTGCAAAGGAGGCTATTTTTCTCAGACGGTTAGTGTGTGACATTACTGGTTTTTCTGATAGGGTGTTGCTATACAACGACAGTCAAAGTGCACAGAAACTTGTGCTAAATCCAATCCACCACAATAGAACCAAACACATTGATACGAGATATCATTTTATTCGTGAAAAGGTTACTGAGGGTGTTATAAATATAAAGTTTATACCTACGGATAAAATGACAGCCGATGTTTTAATCAAGCCCTTAAGGCGCATAGCTCATCTTAGGTGCGTTGTTAATATGGGTTTAGTGATAAACAAGTAGAATAATCTTCTATTTATTTATTTTTCGTCGGTTTATATTTTGTATTTGTGTTTAGTCTGGTAGTAATGTTTTATTATTTTCTATTGTGTTTAGCATTACTACTTTATCTTTTTATTTCCATTAAGGGCGGATGTTGTAAAATCTATTTGGAAGATACTTTTTGTTAGGTTTTATGTCATTTGTAATGTCGATAAAAAGATATTCGAAATTTAATATGCTTGTAACTTGACGTTTGAATAGCAACCATCGTACAATGTTTTCTGAGTTTTTCTTTTCCTTTCTTATTTCCCTGTTTCCACGAACGTGATTCTTCATATCTATTATCATACCTATTACAATCACAACACACCCGCGTTAATTTGAGGAAAAACCTACTAAAATAACATAATTAGTATTCCATTACTTACTTATACCCTAACGGGCCGCCTTGCAGAGTTATATTAAAACTATGATAATATCTCATAAGATATTAAGTGAAATCAAACGATGTTATAGGCAATTTTGTTCAATATTGACGAATAAGGAATAATATCATGTTTATAAAAACACCTTCGCAAATAATGCATTAGTTTAGAACAAATTTGATTACCATAAAAAAGGTCAACCTCAACTCAACTCAGTTGAGTTGAGTTGAGGTTGACCTTTTTTGTTGTTGAGTTCAGTTGTTGAGTTGTTGTTGAGTTCAACAACTCAACAACTCAACTCAACTCAACGACACGACTGACTCGACTCGAGTCAACTTTGAGAGATAGACACATAATGGATAGACACATTGCACTCGCGGACTAACAATTCCGTCATACATGATTTTTGCGTAATTTTACCTATTTACGCAGTGTACGCAAAGGAAGCTCTCAAAAGGAATATTTTTTCCTGTTTTTGCAACACTTTTCATTGATGCTCCGCTTCTATTAACCCTAGCGTGATGTTATATAGCCTATAGTCTTCCTCGATAAATGGACTATCCAACACATTAATAAATTTTGAATTCGAATTGGTAGTTTCTGAGATTAGCGCGTTCAACCAAACATCAAACTCATCAGCTTCAATATTAATATAAAATAGATATAATGAAGCATTAGGAACTTCATGTTTTGACCGATCAACGGTCAAACCAATAATACCGTTATACGAAAAACTATTTTATCCGCTTCTAATTATTTACATTTCTATTTATTTATTACAGTACAGCATGGAAGACTTACAGCTAAAACAAAAACAAAAAGAAAATAAACAAAACATGAAACGTTAAATTTTCTCTTGACTGTACTTACCTGTCAAAAAGAGTAACCTAGATAAAGTGGATAAGACAGAGATTAAAACAGAAGACGAACTAGCAGGGGAACGACGCCCCACTCCCCGTGGAGGGGGGTTCAGGGAATCAGACCGGAATAAATCGTTGAAAGAGATCAAAATCGTTCGTCGTTTGTCCACTTCTATTTACGTCTTCACATACGCTCTATAAATTCAGATCCTCCTTTATAGTCTCTCACACACTTAAATAGGTACTAAACTTCGACGATATTGGCAAAGTAATTAGGTACCTACCACCCACGAGGTTTTTGCCCCGTCTCCTGATAAAATGACGCCCTTAGAACCATTAAAGACCGATCGAATGAGGCGATAGGTGCCTTTTTAACTCTTAAGGATTTTTGAGACATGAAAAGAATGGCAATGGGTGGTAATGATAGAAAAAAATGTCTTTAAAGGATTCTTTTCCTTATTATACTCATTAGGGGTTTTCAAAATGAGTTTGAAAAAGAGACTTAGCTTTTTGGTGTGGGTTTTTATTTTGCATAGATTTTTTCTTAGTTTTCTTATGCACTTATCTTAAAGTGCCCTCAATCCATTTGGCTAGGAACATCGCAAGTTAAGATTGCCAATATTATGTTAACCATGCACGCACCACCTCAGAAACTTATCCATGCATCTTTGAATCCAGAAGCTTTTGTTTTGTTGCGGTTACTTTCACGGATTAATTCGCCCAAAACGGACCACTATGCCTTTGTGCCGACCTACCTTATCTGACACTTCGCATGACTAATCTAATGCAATACCTACATTAGGCGGATCACACACTACAATGCGCCACGCGACGGGGCGCAGATAAATAATGCGCCCCCGCGCGTGATTTTTTACATACAAATACAATAAAACACGGGGAATTCGGCTCCGTTTCCCGCGCCTCGTCGCGTGGCGCGTTGCACTTAATGCGTGATCCGCCATAAAGCCCGCTTGCACCACCTATCAAAAAGGTTCTAAAAAATTATTCTGTCTCCGTCATAGAAAGAAAACAAAGAAAATACGTTTATTTGCGGCAAACATGACGCATAAAAAATAAAAAAAACAAACATAAGAAAAACAAAATAACAATTTGGGAGAAAGTATGCGTCACATCTACGCAAAACGGCCATCGCTCAGCATAATGCTAAGACCCTATACGAGACCGAGCCCCAGCGCTGGTTTTCAGCGACAGCCGGTGTTGACGTGATGACGTCAGTCAGTGCTGCGTACGATTAGTTTTAAATAAAAACAACAATCAAAATAAGAAATAAAATTTACATTACAAAAAGGTGGTATGAACATGAAATATATCAAGTGGTAAGATTACGGGCAACGACTCACGCGCCGCCGCGCGCCGCGCCGCCGGTTTTATTAATAATTCTGTGCGAATGATTGACAGAAACAGAACGATATTTTATGTATTTAGTGATTAGGGTTGCAAATGGACCCAAAATTCTCTACAGCGGTCGCGTGCCGCTTTAATGGCGACATCAATTTAACACACGTATACGTATTCGCGTTTATGAACATATTTTAATTTCATTAAACGTTATTATTTATTTTTTTACAATTTTCTAAAATAGCATCTTGGAGCCTGCCTACTTAAAGAAATGTAGTGCAGGAGTCATTTGTCGGGGTCACGGATCATAACATCGTATCAATTAAAATAAAACGAATAACGTGCTTATAGTTGGCGAATTGAAGGAATGAGAGAGAAACCTGCCGGTCGATTCTGTAAAAACCTCACCGTGAAAACTTAGGTGAAGTGAGTTTGTTTTTGCTAGGAATTGACACTATTGACAGCTCACTCCACGCCCACTCTCACTTCACCTAAGTTTTCACAGTGAGATTTTTACAGAATAGCACCGCTGTGTCGGCGAGCGGCGCAGGCGGTAGTTTTCAAATTACGAATTATTTTATGTTGTTATAATTTTTATATCGACTAATAGCCCTACCCGTGTGTTAAATTAATGTCGCCATTGTAGCGGCACGTTATCATCATCAGCCCAGCCTTTTCCCATCTATGTTGGGATCGGCAGTCTAACCGGACGCAGCTGAATACCAGTATTTTACATGGCGACTGCCTATCTGACCTCCACAACCCAGTTACTGGGTAATACGATACCACTTGGTAAGACTGGCACGTTATATGACTAGATAAGATATATGACCAACACTAATCCATTTACCTATATGGAAACTTCGAGAACCTTAATTCAAAACTTTTACATTTGGCAATACCACCGACGAAAGCATTAGAAATAAGTGCTTCTAACATTCTAAATTCGACTAGATTTTACCTATTTCTCTAGATTTTATCTCAGCACTGATCGGTAGCTAGCAGACAGGTTGTGGATAGCGTATCGTTACCGTTCCGTACGTTAGTAAATAACTAATGCGCTCCTGATGTAATCCGATAGTTAGGAACGACGAGATACAGTAACAGGGTAGGTAAATAATCTATGAAGTGTTGTAGAAAATAAGCGAAAATTCTGCGGAGAAAAATAAATATAGAGCTGGTCAGTATTTTTTTTGGCTTGATTTTTTTGTTAGATAGAAAATTATAACCTAGCCTGTAATTGTCATTATACTACTGAATGGCATTGATTGAAATGATAAGATGCTGTGTAATAATAATAGTTCCTTTTAACTTCCTTTCCTTCTCAATCCATCAAATATCGACATTTTAATGATTAGGTTAGCTTTTTGCAGCTACTTTTTGCTTTTTCATTACCACACGACAAAGCAAACGTTGTGGGGAATTCATGCATCCACAATCCAAGATACACTAAGCAAGCACAGTGATCAATGTTTATTCTTTCTCTCTGAAAAAAGGCCGATGTCGCCGCCCTTTGGATGGTAGGAACCCTCTATACTGAAACAGCAACATTCTCCTCAAACACAAAGCATTTATTTGGATTAAACCATTTACAGGCACTTTTGCATTGTCAAAGGAGTCGGTAAATCAAAAAGATGAAATACTATAGAAGAGAACGGACAAGAAACTCCATGGATACTCTTTAAAATTATATTGTTTAAAAATCTAGACCGAAAAACCACTAATTACCGTCCCAAACCAAAATAAAAATTCTCGATAACGTTACAATAAAAACTAGCATTCGCATTTCGTTTCCCGCAGTGCATTGTTCGGCCTGTTTCCAGTAGTTAGGCCCGGGCCGGGCTTGACGTCAAAGTTGGCAGTCGTTAGCAGCCAACTTGACGCGACCCAGTAATTTACTGGCCCTTTGACTTTTGGCTGACATTAATTTTCGCACTTTCTGCAGTGCGATTCTGTAACCATCTCACCGTGAAAACTTAGGTGAAGTGAGCGTGGAGTGAGCTGTCAATAGTGTCAATTACTAGCAAAAACAAACTCACTTCACCTAAGTTTTCACGGTGAGATTTTTACAGAATCGACCGGCTGTTTGCTTGATTTTGGTGATGTTGCAGATTATGTTGTAATTAATTTATGCTGCAGGTTTAACTACCTATATAGTAATGGCCATTGCTATTTGAAGTCTTTTTAACATTAAGGCGCTACTTCGAAAATTAATCGTAGCGGCTGATCTACTAAGCGAGCGAAAGTGATGCAATTACTTTTGAAACGCAAAAGAAAAGAGATAGCTATAATGTGCGTGCGCTCGGAATAAAACGACATATACCTATACGTGCCAGAACAAATTTACTCCTTTTTAAAAAAATAAATGAATTTTTAAGACTACTTTGAGTAAACTTTGATATGATAATTCTCGGAATTCGGAAGCGTTACGGCGGCGCCGTGATGTCGAAAAAAAAAAATAGATATAACTTACGTAAATAAACATTTCATTTCATAACCATGGATAATTCATGAAACAGAGGGAGAGACCCGACTCACATAGAGTGTGGCCCGTATTATATTCTGAAAAGATAGGATTTCTATATTTTCAGCGGTCTTTTTTTCAATAAACATAAAAACGCATGAGAAAGGCAAGCCTCAGTTCTCAATAACATTGTGCAATGAATTAATTCAATAATAAAAGCCTTAACAAGTACAAATAAACCTAACCGGATCGCCATTCGCGTCGCGGTTTACATAGCGCTCCGTTTTTAATGGAGTTCGTACAATAATCCCTATGGCTATCAGTATCGTTATCCAGCGGATATCGACACTTTCAGTAATGAAACGTTGCAGGAAATACCAGATATTAAAATGTCACAATATTTTATGATCTTTAGGGAACTATATGTACGATCGATTACAGTTTTTCGTGGTTTTGCTAGAACACAACCACAGACGGCTATTTTTAATTTTACCGATTGCTAACAAATTGGGCGTGAGTCTACAATATTCACCCTCGGGAGGTGGAATTAAACTTCGGTATACCTACTACAGTAATTCAGGGAAATTAGGGGTTTCTTTATAAACAATTATTAAAGTTAACTGACGTTTAAACGTCAAAAATGTATGGTTAAAGAGTCGTTTATCACAACTTAATTTGAAGCAACGTTTATGAATAAAGGCTCCTTCAAACAGGCGCGACACAAAGGCACCGCAAGTCGCGCAACGAGCGGTGCCTTTGTATCGCGTGTCGCGCCTGTTTGTAGGAGCCTTAAAGGGATTAGGGTTTGGGGGAGATTAGACTATGATGAGGCTGACGTACCTTTGTAAGGTAAAAAGAGGCTTTTACCTAAACAGATAAAGATAAAAAAAATAAAAAAGGGTTTAATGCCGTGTTTCAGCCATTTCATACAACTGTTAAAGAGTGACAGTTGCGATTTGAATAATCGTCCAATTAATTATTTATGATCTACTGAAACCGTTGCATTTGTTAACATATGTTAAATAATTCATATTATCTGTTGAAAGAGACTGGATCCTGCGACACAGGGTATCCTAGTGCGGGATCCAATGTCATACTAAATATTGTAACACTTGTTTATGAATCAATGAAAAACGTATTAAATTAAAAAAGTATTAATTGATATGAAAACTGATCATGTCATTAAACTGTTTGACCAACGTTTTAATTAAACGATGGGTCGGACCCATCGTTCATGATCGTTCACTATTATAGGTCTGACCACAGAAAACTTGCGCTAACCGATAAGCAAACTCATTTGAGTGTTTTCTCGATAATTAAAATTTGGCTTCAAAAAAATATTTGCTCCACAAACTCCAGCAATTTTCAATTAATTGACTACAATATCGCGTGACGGCTTGAACTATTTTTGTTTTAATTTGATTAATTTTTGACGGCGACGGAACACGGTTCGGCCGTTGTAAAATATTTTAGCAGAATCTGAAGCCTATCAGTCTATAATTTTCCGACTCCTGGAACACAGGCCTCCTCTCAGTCTGGAGTGGGTCATAATCCACCACGCGGGCTCAGTGCGATTGGTGGATCGTGGATGTCACGTTTTTGAATTTTTGGTTCTAAGACATGCCGGTTTCCTCACGATATTTTCCTTCACCGTTTTGAGAGCAGTGGTGATGAAATAATTTACACAAAGTAAAGTGCCTGCTTGAGATCGAACACACGACCTACAACTCGGTAAGTCGCGGCCGTTACCACTGAGCACTAAAGGAAGGAAAATTAAATTATTTTTTTTTTTAATTAAATCCCTACTCTGAAGCAAAATTGTGCAATTTCCACTTTTTCAACCTAAATATTTTCATACATATAGAATACACACTACACACACAAGAAGAACAATATATTCTGACATATTATTAATAAAGAATCAGTGAAGAAAAATCGTAACCAATTTATCTTGTTACTTAGGTGCTCTCTATAAAAGTTAACCCAATTTATTATAATCTCGTTGTAAAATACCCTGACCCTAAAATTCACACTCAATTACCCGGATTCATCACTGTTCAACCTCTAAGTTACAAACAAACAAGTAATGAAGTAACTTCACCCGGCTATTGTGCACATCACCCAGTTTCATTTGAAAACGTAGGTAGTTCACTTAATACTGTAGAAGTCGCACGCATAACTTGTTTTTAATAGTTTCTGGGGGCTAAAACTGGGCAGGATTAAGGCTGAAGACCTTCGCACACCAGAAAGCCAATTCCCGTAAAAAAAAACCTTCAAAATCTAGTCACAATCTCATCCACAATCAATGGCAAAAAATATATTGAAATTAGAGGTATTTTTGACAGATTGTGACTGAGATTAAAATGTAAACTTTCGGAATTGCCCCTCTCGTATCTTCGGGCCTACGCTAGAGTTCCATCGCTGTCCACCGGGCGAGAAAGAGAGAATTAAGGCTGCTCTCTCGAAAAAAGCTTGAAAAATGCATGCAGATGAAGCCATTTTTTGTCGGCATTTACAGAGAAATTACATCTGAAAAAAATCCTTAGTAATCTTCATGATATAATACGTAATTTGGTTTAGCCATAATTTTTCTACCGATATCACATAATTTTAAAAAAAATCACCAAATCACCTCCAAATCATTGAGATGAAACCGTTTTACTCCTTCATTTTTTATCAAAAGAGTGTAAAAAAATATATCTACATCTTTGCAATTCAAAGGAGAATAATTTGGTTTTGTTACTTTTTTTAAATATGTATTATTTTTATGATAATAAATTAAAAAGGCCTCTGATAAAGGACTGCGTCTACATCACCCCCGCACTCGTCCATAAATTTAGTGCGGGGCGCATCGTGTTGCTAGGTGGACGTATGTCGCGTTGCGAGAACTCCGCACTACGAAATAAAATCGTAAAATATTACTGCAAAAACAAAAAGTGTACCTATCCAAGCGGGGTTTTATGAAACTTATGCGCTGTCCATTACTCTGTGTACATAGGTACTGTTTATAAAATACCTACCTCATTCAAACGAAAGTTGTAAGTACTAGTAGTGAATGATCACAGAAGGTCCACGTCCACGAAATGATTCAGCCAATATTATAAATTTTACTTTTCGGTGCCTAAGTAAAGTCATTGTTAAAGTCAGTCCCATTCTGATGCGTTGCGATTATTTGTGACATATTGTGACACAAAACTGAAAATGCTCCTAAAGTAGGTATTAATTATGATTATAGGTTACGTACTTGCTAATAATTTGTCGATTTATTGATTACCGGCGTAATTATTTTCAAATAAAAAAATCAAATCAAATCATTTATTATAAAACAGGTTCAGTGGATGTTAAAAAAGGTCAAATGGTACACTGTTAATAACCATATAAGGTGTGCAAATATAAAACAAGAATGTTAACTGTTAATTTCACTATTCAATAAAGTACGGACGCCAAGCACATCAACCTACCCGAAACTGTCAAATTTTCGCAATCAACTTTGAACCTTATGCTTTAGTGATAAAGTTGAAAATCTATTAAAGAAATCTGACAGACTGTAGTAACTTGATGTGCTGGCGTCTGTACAATGTCATTGAAAATAAAATTATCGTAAATACAGATCAGTCAACAAAATAAGGAATTAAAAATAATAATGTCATACAATAGTAAAAAGTAGTAGTTCAATAGTATATATGTATATACAGGCTGGATTTTTTTAACCTCACCTAGAGGGCAAGTACTCTAAACACTGGAGATAGCAAATTTTACTCAAAGGAAAATCCCTTCATTAAAAAAAAAAAACAAATCTGCATTCAAAGATTTTCGAAAATTCGCTTGCCGCTCTCGGGAATCGAACCGGCTAAAATCCGAAAAAATAATACCCTGTACTTTTATGGCATCAATCGATAGGGTCAATCATAAGGATCAAATCTCTCTATGGCAGATCGAAAGTCGAATACTTTTTACTCGACTTCTATCGTCGCGGGTGACATCAATCAATCAATTAAACCAGCCTATCGCAGACCGCGGGTGGCACAAACTACATAAAATTAGAAAAACAAATTGGTAGTCATGTTTTTTATTATAATTATCACTTATCATTACTAGATCCATGTGGGCTAAAGTGGGTCAATAATATTATTCAACTAATTAAATCAAATAAAAAAATCATTACCTATACGTAGTGAATCAATTAGTTCTACCAGAGAAGTTGAAGGTGATTCTGTTGATTTGGATGTGAATGTATTTTTTTTTTACAAATTATGAACCTATATTTTTGTTTTACTTGTAAATATATGTATAACTGCATTCATTTTAGGAACAAGATGATTTGGGCATTCAAAAACTACGGTCTCTATTGGATGACAAATGGTGACTCACAAGCATCTTGTAAGGTCTGTCGAAGAACTTGAAGATTATTTAGCTGAATTTTAGTTATAATATATTTGTTTATAAAAAATATAACAAATAATATGACATACACTAGTGATAATTATACTACCTATACCTATCTACCTACCCTACCTGCCTACCTATCTACCCTACCTTCCTATCTGCCTTACCCTAACTACCTACCTACCCTACCTACCTACCTACCCTACATACCTATCTACCTATCTACGTACATGCCTACCTACCCTTCTTCTCTTCATAGAAACCTTCCTAAGACTTCAACGAATATTTTAAAAAAAACCGAATTGGTCCAGCCATTCTTGAGTTTTGCGCTTAGCAGCACATTTAGCCATTAATTTTAGTTAAAAAGATACATTAAGTTGTTTACCACATGGCAAGCCAGGCTGATTTATATTAAGGGTATAGCTTCTACTCACGGCCTCGAAAGCTTTTAACAATTTTATTCGTAACCATAGCCCGAAAAGTACATCCATATCAATAGATAATACCTAAATAAAACCAAAACTGGACCATTGTAAATACAGGGTGTCCCAGAACTCAACGTCAAGCCGAAACGGGGTGACAGGATTGATCATAACCATCACGAGAAAAATCTGAAAAAAAATCTATCCCATGCAGTTTGAAAATTATGGGCATTTTAAGAAAAACCTAGAATTTTGATCAAACTGTAACATTTTTCGGTTATTGTGGTTATTCTTTTTTATTTTTGTTCATTTGAACTTTGGAAACGTAATCCTAAATAACATTTCTAGAATCCCAATAAAAATAATGACACAATTGCCTCAAGTTTCCGAGAATTGAGACTATTCACTACGAATTTAAAATTTTCAAGATTCGTCGACTTTGATAGGCCCTCCTTTAAAAAAAATGTACTAGAGTGCCTTGGCAAGTGGCATTAAAAGTTGCCGCATTTAATCAGAATTCTAAAATGGTACAATACTTGTTAGTTCCATACAATAAAAAAGAGTAAAAAAATTAAAACCTCAAGTAACCCGATTTTTGCTATCTCAGTTAAAATGTTTTTGATTCGCACAAGCTCTAGGTAGGTTCTTAATTTTAAGGCAAAATGATGAGAGAGATGGATAGTGGGTATGTTTGCCATGAGTGAGCGAGACAGATAGTGACGCCACTTTTATTTAAGTGAAAAAAAGTTAGTAAAATAATGAAAAATCTTGATCTAGTTTAATTTAGGTTTGTTGGAATAAAAGTCAGATAGAGAAATAACGTTTTTTATTACAATAAAATTGTTCAAATTGTTTACCATCAGCCTCAAATTTTTTTTAATTTTTTTACTCTTTTTTATTGTATGGAACTAACAAGTATTGTACCATTTTAGAATTCTGATTAAATGCGCCAACTTTTAATGCCACTTGCCAAGGCACTCTAGTACATTTTTTTTAAAGGAGGGCCAATCAAAGTCGACGAATCTTGAAAATTTTAAATTCGTAGTTTAACGAATAGTCTCAATTCTCGGAAACTTGAGGCAATCGTGTCATTATTTTTTATTGGGATTCTAGAAATGTTATTTAGGATTACGTTTCCAAAGTTTAATTGAACAAAAATAAAAAAGAATAACCACAATAACCGAAAAATGGTACAGTTTGATCAAAGTTCTAGGTTTTTCTTAAAATGCCCATAATTTTCAAACTGTATGGGATAGATTTTTTTTAATATTTTTCTCGTGATGGTTATGATTAATCCTGTCATCCCGTTTCGGCTTGACGTTGAGTTCTGGGACACCCTGTATATGTGGTACACATAATTATTTAACTTTCACGATGACTTGACCTTCTGTGATTTCGATACTCTGTGACGAGACTAGGCGAGGCAAACCGTGGTGGCGGCGCACACAACCGCACATTTTCTGTTGCATGCGGGTAGCGGAGTGGCGCGGAGAAGGGGTCGTTAGCTCCGCCCAAATGCTCAAGGTTATCGGCATTAATACAGCTCACCGGCCGATCAGGACCAGGCCCGTGCCGGACGGCGCGTACGTGTTCCACGCGCGCCTCAAAGAGATGTCAGCATCAATGGAAGGGGCCCGTCAGGGCCGAAGCCTGCCGGGTCAGCGAGATTGTCCGAAAGGGTTACCCTCACCGCTGGCTCGGAACATAAAGGGCTAAGGAAGGAACACGGGTGGGTTTTAGTCAGTAAGAGTCTGACACTCCCTTCCGCTCCACCCAGAGCGGGAGGGGTCATTTGATGATATCCCATCCTCAAAAAAAAAAAAGGTTGCGAGAGATATTATAGTGTAAAGTGTGTGAGCAGACAGGTGCAATTCTCTCTCTTTCGTCACTCTCATAGACCGATGGGACGGCAATCCGATATCGCCGGTAACTGCTTAACGTGCTTTCCGAGGCACGGGTGTATCACACTGCCGGCTTCCAAACTCTGGGTTTGTTAATATACAGCTCATTTCTCAATACTTTTTTGAGATGGTGTCAATTCGTAAAGGTGTTCAAAGGCCTTTTTCAAGCTATTCAAAGGTCTGAATCCAGTTATTTCCATAATCCTCTATTAGCAAGACACTTACTGTGTTTGAACGATTTTCCTTGAACACTTTATTCTTTTCTGCGTTAAAGCCGATTATTTCTAAAGGATGAATTGAAAATGAAAGTCTTATTATAAAGTTATGCGTGGTCATACATGAAAAAATATATATAAACGCGTCGTCTTAAGAACCTCCTCCGTTTTTTTTTCCGTTAAAAATAACAGCCCCGCCTTATATGCGCTGTCTCTTTCTCTTGCCAATATACTTCTAATACTGACACACATGCTTATAAAAAGCATGCTTAAAATTAGCATGCTCTGCACCTGTTCACATTTGCTAAAATAAGCATGCTAGAATACAGAATATAGGCTGCCTGGAATACACATGCTACTAGAAAAGCACGCTTGTTTGCTACTAGGCAGTATGCTCATTTACAGCATGCTCTCCGAGTGTGTAGATATATTTGCTCATGAAAGCAGACCTCAGAAGCATACTTATTACGAGCATACTTCATTCTAGCAGGTCTGAGATACACATGCTCATTATTTAGCATTTATAATGGGCGTTTCTTTGCGGAATGAATTAAATTCAGTTATATTATTACTTTCAACACATTTAATAAAGAAACTTTTGATGAAAAGGAACAATAGACGAAGGAAAAGAGTTTGGGTACGGAAGCGGATTAGCAGAAGACAAGGTCTGAGAGCAAGTGATTGTTTATTAAATGAAATGAGGCAAGAAGATCCATCAACGGTAGTTTTACGTTGCTAAGTTTTATTATAATCCTTAATTAAAACGGAAAATAGTGGCCACTATTTTCCGTTTTAAGGATTATAATAAAACTAAACTAAACTACCGTTACGGGAAGTCAGAAGCCCGAAAGCCTGACAACCAGTCTTACCAAGGTGTATCGTATCACCCAGTAACTGGGTTGTGGAGGTCAGGTAGGCAGTCACTCCATGTAAAATACTGGTATTCAGCTGCATCCGGTTAGACTGGAAGCCGACTCCAACACAGTTGGGAAAAGGCTAGGCAGATGATGATGACTTATGTTACTAACGCAACATAGAATATCAATAACGGTTTAGTAATTCAGCACTTAAGGCGTGCCAAACAGGCAGATAAACTCATTAAAGTGAGGATAAATACTGGCATAAAACAGCGAAAAATGCGCGAGGACCTTGAGCTTAAAAAAATAAAGAATTTCCTCAAAAATAAATAAATGAACGACAGTTTATTAATATTCATATATTCTTGTGTATTTTCGCATGTGCATTAATATGTAAATTTAAATAATTAATACGTTGTTTTTTAAGCGTTCACGCACATCGTTTTACGACAAGTGTCTCTGTCCGCGTTGACGGTATTTAAATAAGAATTTTAAACAGCTTTAAATGTCATCAGAGCCGGTTCTGAAAAGCGCTTTCAGCAAAATTTTGTCCATTCAACACTCAAAAAATCTGGTCTGTACAATATGTTCGCATAACTCTATTTCAGAGTTGGTCCCATGCCATAATAAAAATTGTAAAAGTTTTCATACAGGTATTTTAATTAAATACACTCTGTAGGTACAGACGCCAGCACATCAAGCTATCCGAAACTGTCAAATTTTCCCATCAACCTTGAACCTTACGGTGTAGCGATAAAGTCGAAAATCTATTAAAGAAAGACAGATTGTAGTAACTTGATGTGCTGACGTCTGTACTTGTTCATATAGGATACTGGTACGGGTGCTGGTGGCATGAGGGCTAATTTAAATCTAATTTCATACTCTATGAAGACTATGAAATTAGATTTAAATTAGGATTATGGAGGCATTATGGACTGGGTGTAAAGTGCAATCATACTCTATAAAAAAAAGGGAGGATCCGCCGACCAGACGGGTGTTGTTTCTTGTGGGCAACTGCCCGTCGATTAATATAACTTGACGTTGTATATAATTATGTTAGTTGCGCGGTAAACTCTGCTTGCGCGATGCAGGATTTTGCATGACGTCAGTGTGATGCGTAGTTCACATGTGGCGATGTAGATGCCGCCTCTGGATGACCAGTAAAATGAATTCGTCTATTAAACCAAATTCCATTCAATAGGTACCCATATTCCTACTTTATAAAGCTAAACAAAACTAGAACCACCTAGATACCAATGCAGACTCAAACACAGCTAGTTTTTCAATTCAACTATCACGTGAAAGAGCATCGCATCTAAAATTAACTAAAGTTCAAGACCCGAAGTTTCCTCTTGTTCTTCAACGTCATTTCACGTTCAAACTAACACGTGAGCGTTATGCTTGTTAGAGTTTACTTGTCAGACTAAGTTTATGTTAGGTATGTTACAGTTGCGAAGGGTGAAGTTATGACAGAGGTAAGCCGGAGCAAAAAAAATTGCATGTAGGCGTTTTGCAATGTTTTAATTGTATGGTGTATTAAATACCTACAGTATGATATGATTATTATTTCAATGATGAATTGACTATATATAGGTATAGTCAATTCATCATCATTCTGAATTTTCGAAGGGAAGCCGGTGGGAATCGAGTTGTATGGTACGGACGCCAGCACAACAACCTACCGCAATCTGTCAGATTTCTTTAATGGATTTTCAACTGTATCGCTAAAGAATAAGGTTCAAAGTTGATTGGGAAAATCTGACAGATTGTGGTAGGTTGATGTGCTGGCGTCTGTACCTTCGCCACTGGTATGTTACCTATTAGACGTTATTAATGTTTATTCCTTTAGTGTTCTAAGAGACGGGGAAAGCCACACAAAATAACCATAATTAGGTATGTTCATAATTATTTGTTTTTTTTTTCGAGAATTAGTTTCTATATTAGAATTCCTTTTAGTATTTACAAGGCTCAGTTGTGAGTGGAAACGCCGTGAGGGGATGCCCTAGGAGCCAGGAGGTCATATAGTGATGTTCTTCAAAAAGGTCAGGTGCGTAGTAGTCGCAAGCGGCGTGCGAGTAGATATGACCAGATGTATGACCGTGAACGAGGCAAAAAGAGTATGTAAGGATTGTAGCACAGGTCTCAGCGGGATTGTCCGAAAGGGTTACCGCTGGGCCGGAACATAAAGAGCTAAGGAAGGAAAACGGGTAGGTTTTAGTCATTAAGAGTCTGACACTCCCTTCCGCTCTACCCAGAGTGGGAGGGGTCATTTGATGATTTCCCATCCTGAAAAAAAAAAGGATTGTAGAAGGTGGCGTTCTGTAATTTGTACCTACCCCTATTAGAAGAAGGTGTGAGCTTATGTATGTAAGTAGTTTCAAGCAAGATATCACCGAGGTCGAAAACATTTCCCAAAATCAATTAATGTGGGCGCCATTTGCCTTGACCTAAAATAGGTAGGATTTTTAATAAACGTTACTTATTACCCACTGAGTTACGGACAGTTTCTTCATCAACAACTAAAGTAAAAGTATTGGCTTTTACTTGACCTTTACTGATACTACGGCAAATGTGTTTCTTCATTCAAGTGACAGCTAAAATAGTGGAAAAACAAATTTAACCGTTACTTTGACTTTTGTCACGTAACTTTAGCTGTTACTATCTATTGATGAAGAAAGTGGCCCTTAGTTAAACCATCTGATTATTCATTTATATCGAAAGTGCCACGAAAGCTGTAACAAAACACACTCACAATCCCTACCTCGCTAATGCAAAGACTTAACGTCCGTCTTTTGTCAATTAACATTAATTGATGACAAGTTGCAGAACACACTGGCAATTCATTAGATAAAGTACTTAGAGAAGAAGAAGAAAATAGATTATTTGCGGTAAACATGACGCAGGGAAAAAATTAAAAAAAAAAACAAGTCTTTACCTTCACTGAGCAAGTGAGCAGCCTCTTGCTTGATCTTCTGCAGAGCATTAAGGAGGCCCCTGCTTTCCTTGACCTCTTTATTATATCACTCTTTTTTTCCTCTCTGTTCTACGTTCTAAATACGTGGCGTAAGATTTATAATGTACCCCCTTCTTGGGAATAGGAAGTAGACATTTCACAGTGTAGAAACTACTATGACCCTTAAATTTTTAACTTACTTTAAAGTAATCTCTGCGTCTAGTCTCAATTAGAACAATTCTATAATAAGATTTTAAAACTGAATTAAACAACTTTTCTTGTTAAAATTTACTCTAAATTAATGCGACTAGTTCTTAACTTAGAAAACTCATTTTCATTATGGCCGAAGAATTTATGTTCGAAAAAACACAATCTAATTTGAGTATTTTAATAAAGAATAACTTCGAGATAAATAAATAATAGCAACTTCTATGCCGCATTCACTCGCATCCGCAAAATCTATTAAAATGGTAAAATAGCTGCTTGCCTAAAAACATCGACAATCTGTGTAAAGAATAATATAGGTACCTACCTACTGGAAAGTCCCATTATCATGCAAGTTGAGCTTTACTAAATCCCTGAAGACTATCTCGTCACACCTGTCGCCAGTTCGTACTGCCTCGCTCGTCAGCTAAACGCGGCTTTACAGACTACGTGGGCTATGAAGTCTGAGCATAGGATCTAAGGAGAATGATTTTGTTCTATTAATGATGCACGAGATTAATCCTCACTCTCAAGTAGCGGGATCTTCAAAACTGTTTTCTCTAAAATAGCACGTTATTAGAACCTCTCAACCGATTGGCGGACTAAGGGGGGGCGACAGGAGCGCTTTTTTTTTTCAATCCCAAACAATGTAAAAATATGTTCAATAAGCAGTACTTATTTCGAGTTGGAGGCCCCGTACGTACCTATGCAAAACATAAATATCGGGTGCAAAAAATTTTCAAGCTCGCTTCGGCCGCTCTTTTATTCCTAAGACTTTTTGCATAAATTCGTCAACAAAGCAACTCCTATTTCCGTACGAATACGAATGTTCAAAAGGAACCTGACCGAGGTGTAAAATATTTCGAATTTCGAGCTCTTGTCGCTCGCTCTCGCATCCTTGCTTGCTTTTTTTGAACATAATATGGAGATGAAAATGCATCTCCCTAAAAAAAATATCCTGCTGCTTGCGAGGCGCATGATATAGGTAGAGTATAAACGCACTTTGTTTTTTGGCATTATTAATTTTTTGCAAAATGTTAAGTAGCTATTAGAAATACAAGTATCTACCCACATAAACTGAGAAGAGCGTCTAACTCTACCGCCCCGGGCCCCCGACAGGCTTAGTCCACCACTGTCTCACCCTCAAGTTAGCAGGCGTCTTCATTCCTCATTTCATCTTTGATACGCCACAAGGGGTCTGTAGCTTTGGCAGTCAGCAGGTTATTCAGACTTCGTAGCCTGGCTGCCGTGAAGAGTACTCTTGAACGCCGCCGCCGCCTTAGAAACGACCAGCATAGCGATTCACAACCATCCGACAGGCTATCGTATCAAAAATGACACATTTCAATAACCTGATTTGCCCTGTCCCCGACAGCATGCCTACACCTGTCGGAGGAATAGCGGTCGTCTATTTGGTTTAAACTGACAAAATTTTCGAGTTTTAGACAAGACTTGTTAACAGCGTTTAGAAGATTCCTACGAAAACATTGATTGATGTTCGATACGGTACGAAAGCGTGTCGAGTGGTTGAGAATAAAGGTTATGCAGGTATGATCCTATTACACTGAAAAAAAAGAATTGTTGAATGTACTAAAGTAGCGTAGGTTGAGTAGGTAATGAACTGCCATAGTCAACCCTTTTCATAGTTAATTTTACTATAACAAAAGTGAATTTAACAAAATCCATTGGTAAAATCAACAATTTCGTGTGTAGGACCTATATAACCCGCGGATTTGATAAAATTTACGCGGAATTTAGTAAAATCAATCATTCTTTTTTTTCAGTGTAGCAAGAACAAGTACTGCAGGCAGATCAAGGTTGTTGCAGGTAATGGTAAAGAAAGCTTAAAAAAAATTCAACCGAATTGATAACCTTTTTTTGAAGTCGGTTAAAAATAAATCTAGTTTATCCAGACGCCGTGGTCGGTGGTCAAATATTTTAAAATTAAAAGCATATAGGTACTACATTAAAACAATGGTAGGTAGGTATATGTTTTGGGCTTTCCACAAAAAAAGGAAAATATTACGAATTACTCCTCCATAGGGCAGTGGTGGCCCTAACTTACGAGTGGTCATGGGTTCGTTCTTTAGATTGTGTAAATAATATTATCACCACCGCTCTCAAAACGGTGAAGAAAAACATCGTGAGGAATTCGGCATGTCTTAGGACCAAAAAAATCAAAGATAGGAACCCACAGTCGGCCCGCGTGGTAGATTACAGCCCACTCCCTCTCGAAGAGACTCCTCTCTTCTGCTGGATAACATTATCCTCTCCATATACCAACATCGTTAACATCAACAGCTTTCAGAGGTGTAATTAACTCACACAACAATCTAGACTCACAGTTATCCAAACAAAAAAGCTCACTTAAGGTGTCGATACGGCCACAATAACCGGAGCATACCCGGGCATTGTAACCGAAGTGCATAATGCCCGTATCGGCTTCGTGTCGGCGGTCATAATCGTGTATCTAATACGACATGAATATCGCATAACACCCGCTTATATGACGTACAACATGTTAGCTAAGTGAAGCTGGGCTTACACGCTTGTAGATCGGTACGGTAGAATAAGGATCCGAATTATTGTCTGGTTAATACATTGGTAAGGTATGTATGGTCAACTGCAACTAGCTACTAAACTTTAACACAAGATCGGCGCAACATGATCTTCTTTTTTTTCTTTAGGTAGGTACAATGCGTGCCACGAAAGATGAGACTTGACACACCACGTGGTTTGACATGCGCAGTACACGATTTTAGGTATCTTTAGCGGTATGAGGTCTGAGTGCGGGACGGGACCGAACGTCATAGGGGTGGCGGAAAGAGCGGGGGAGGCGGAGTCAAGTCTCATCTTTCGTGGCACGCATTGTATATCATCCGACATCTGCGGGGTAATTGCGTAACACACTGCCAGTAGCAATGGGTTTCATTTCGACAGTTCAACAATATTCATTGCGTTTAGTAAAAACCTATTAAGTACTATGTATTTAGATACTAGCTGCGCCCCGCGGTTTCACCCGCGTAAATGTCGATCCCGTGGGAATATCGGGATAAAAAGTAGCCTATATGTTAATCCAAGGTGTCAGCTACCTCCACTACAAAATTTTATCAAAATTGGTCCAGCCGTTTGAGCGTGAAGAAGTAACAAACATATAAACACATACATACACACACACAAACAAACTTCAAACTTTCGCCTTTATATTTTAGTGTGATTACAAACAGACTTCAATTTTATTAATTTGTAGCTACTAAACTTGTCTAAACTACAAACCGACACTTTCCTTTATATACCACGCTCATACCTACCACATTAGATAGCTTACCATTCCCTAATAGCCATGTCATCTAGTGCACAATGCGATAGGAACGCGCTAGGTGTAATCTGACCAGACATACCGGACGTAATTAGTGCAAGTATCGAGATAGTGTAGTAGGTCTGTTGACTGTTGTACTCAGTTACAGGGTGGAATAATCTAGAATAAAATCCTCTTATAAGGAGTGTTGAATAATACAGAGAACACAAACATTTTGTTTATTGTCATCGAAGCGAGATAGGAAATGAATGGATGTGACCATACCTACTTTACTGGTGACCAGCGGAATAATTGCGTAACACACCAGTAGTAATGGCTTTTATTTTGAAAGTTCAACAAAATTCATTGCGTTAAATTTATTCGAAAATAATGAAGCAATGGATCGGCAATATCCTTCAAAATGGTTCAGATTGTGAGTGTTACGCAGTCCAACTGTACTCTGTCCAGTTGCTAATCTGTCCAGCTGCGAAACTGTCCAGCTGAGAATCTGTCCAGTTGCGAATCTGTCCAGTTGCTCCGGAGGGGATTTTAATGGCTTGGCTACTTGATGTGATCTCTGTTTAGCAGCGAACTCGTACCTAGGTATATAGGCTGATAATCCTAACTAGGTAATATAATTATTATCTTAGTGGCCCTAAGGTTTCAGTTGCAAGTTTGAAGCGTTTTTTATTGGTATTAAAAATTACTTTTGCTTTACCCTTTCTAATTTTTTTTTTTTTATAAATCGAAGACACTAAATCCAAAATCGCCAACTTCTAAAGTAGCTAATGAAGAGGATGCCCTGGCTTTGCAGCCTCTCTGACATCTTTACAGCACTCAACCACTCTAGCCTTATACAAGGCATTCTACAATAAACCACAATATAATACAGGGTTATTAACTGTAATTCAGTGCCCAGTAAACCTACTTATTCGAGCTATTTGCCGTCAATTATAACAGGCAGTGGTATCGCAGCAATATGCATAAATCAATTTAACGCTCATTGACTAAGGTATTCGCGTTGAATAACATATGGGGATGTTGTTGGGCGTTCAGCCCCGGATCTACGATTTTTTCGAACCGGGGCAAAACCTTGATAGTGGCGCCCCCTCCCTTCAGTGTTTGAGAAAAACTGTTAATACTGCCAATGAGTAGCATTTTTGTGACCATTTGTTAAAATATTAGGTCCTTACATATGAAATTAGCGTTTTGTCGTACTGACCACTTTGATCTGAAATATCTCCTCTTTGGTTAAGAATTCCAAATTCAAATTTATACATTCATTTAGCTGGTACATTTGAGTTTTGAAAACAGTCATTCATTTGTTTTTTCCTCATTATTTTTTCCTTTGGCGTCGCTTATTACCGCACAATGGAAAACATGAAATATCGGTATATTTACGAGTAGGTACGAGTTCTACCGTGGCACCACTGCTGCAGAAACAGCTCGAAGGATTAATGATGTGTACGGCGCTAGTGTCGCAAAAGAAAGCACGGAACGTTTTTGGTTTCAACGTTTTCGTTCTGGAAATTTCGACCTTCAGAACCAACCCCGTGGACGGCCGGAGACCAAAGTGGCAAATGAAGAATTAAAGGCTATTGTGGAAGCGGATCCATCACAAAGCACTTCAGAGATAGTTGCAGGCTTCGGGGTTAGTGATAAAACTGTATTAATCCACTTGAAGCAAATCGGGAAAATAAAAAAACTTGAACGATCACTCACGATCCTCATGAATTGAGTGAATCGAACTTGCAAACACGCGTCGACTGCTATAAATGATAAATGATAAATGATTTTATTTCTGTAAGTAGGTTTGCACAAACACTTTTACACGTCAATCATAAATTTTTTAAACTAGATGAGGTCGGCGTTTCCTATCTGACTACTCTGAGAAGAAAGGCCGAAACAAACTCAGAGGTCATAGTCTCTTTTAAAGTCCAGACATAATCTTGGTCAAGTTATATGAAGACCATGTAGGTCGATGTCTGAGATGGTCTTTTGAGGAAAGAACCATACAGATTGAGAGGACCTGTCCAGTCAGTGCACGCATTTGTCAGAAATCATGCAGCTCAACTCAAGACTTAAGGAGCTCAACGATTCGACGAACAATACCAAAGAAAGGACATTTGGGTAGGCCACATAAATTACTCAAACTGCCAGACCATAGAGAGAATAATAATAAATATAAAATGCCTAAATTAAATGACCCACATCGTCTTCACATTCACAATAATTAAAATAATATAATACTTTAAAAAGTAAGCAAATGTCAGTTAAAAAAAAATAATCATTAATGTCAATGTGTATATAAAAAAAAAAAACATCAAAAACACTCAAAATGCAGAAATTGGAAGCAACTCAATCCCAAGCCTTTGTATCCTCAATATAATCTTTAACGGTATAAAAGGCTTTCTGGCACAACTTACGTTTAATGAACGATTTAAATTTATTAAGGCTTAGATCTTGAACGTGGTTTGGTAGTTTATTATAAAAGTGTATACATTGGCATCTGAACGAGCCACCTATTTTCTTGAGCCTTGTTGTAGGTACAACATATTTGTGTTTGTTTCTAGTATTTATATTATGGATATCACTGTATTTTTTGAACAATTTTATGTTTTTATGGGCATATAAAAGATTTTCATAAATATACTGAGAAGGCACAGTCATTACATTAATCTCTTTAAATTTGTCTCTGAGAGAGTGTCTAGGACTTAATTTATAGATTGATCGAACAGCACGCTTCTGCAAAACAAAGATAGTCTGAATATCGGCGGCATTTCCCCACAATAGAATACCGTACGACATTACACTATGAAAATAACTAAAGTACACTAAACGGGCAGTCTCTATATCAGTTAAATTACGAATTTTTCTAACGGCGTATGCTGCGGAACTTAGCTTTTTTGACAGTTTATCTATATGCGGACCCCACTGAAGCTTAGCATCCAAAGTTATGCCCAAGAATACCGTGCTGTCTTCAGGATTCAATTCCTCGCCCTTTATCAACACATTAGTTTTCACCTGCCTAACGTGGGGTAGCGTAAACTTAATGCATTTGGTTTTTTTCTCGTTTAGAAGCAAATTATTAACATTGAACCAGTGGACTACTTTCGAAATCGCGCTATTTACATCGTCAGTAACCAACTGCTGACGTTTAAGTTTAAACAAAAGTGAAGTGTCATCTGCAAACAACACTATATCATGATTATCCTTTATGAGGTACGGCAAGTCATTGATATAAATAAGAAACAAGAAAGGACCAAGAATTGAGCCCTGTGGGACTCCCATCGTTACTAAAGATCCGGGTGATCTTTCTCCATTAACTTCAACGCTCTGAATCCTTTTACTCAAGTATGAAGTAAGAAGATCCAGAGCAGTATTCCGGATCCCGTAGTGGTGGAGTTTCCTGATTAACGTTTCGTGAAGAACGCAATCGAATGCCTTGGACAAATCACAAAAGATGCCCAAGGCATGCTGTATTACTTTGCTCAACCGACACAATAATGAAGGGATTTTAAATCGAATCATTACTTGTGATGAAAAGTGGATACGGTACGATAATCGGAAGCGCTCGTCGCAATGGCTGAACCCTGGAGAACCAGCCAAATCCTGCCCTAAACGAAAATTGACTCAGAAAAAGTTACTTGTGAGTGTTTGGTGGACTAGCGCCGGTGTCGTTCACTACAGCTTTCTAAAATCTGGCCAAACGATTACGGCAGATATCTATTGTCAGCAACTGCAAACCATGAAGGAAGAACTAGCTGCTAAACAACCGAGATTGGTCAATCGCTCTAGGCTACTGCTGCTTCACGACAACGCAAGACCACACACTGCACAACAAACAACCACTAAGTTAGATGAGCTACAATTGGAATGTCTGCGACATCCACCGTACTCCCCGGACCTTGCTCCAACAAATTACCATTTTTCCCGGAATTTGGACAACTTCTTACAAGGAAAAAATTCAACTCCAATGCGGCAGTCCAAACCGCCTTCAAAGAGTTCAAGAAAAGTTGTTTTTCAAACATATTATATTAACCCATTCGATGCCACCTTTTTTTAAAAGTTGTTGGCCAGGTGCCACCAGTTTTTATTAGGTTTTATTGTAGGAAATGGATTACTAATGATGTATTTAGATTTTTTTTAAATAAATATTGTTGATAAATACGAAAAAAAACACCAAACGCATATGGTGCGTGGGTGGCACATGGTGAAAAAAGTTTTTCGAGAGATCCGAGAACGCACTTTTGAGAGTATATAGTGGACGGCTTTATGCACGACTGGGAAACATGAACCCATAATTAAATTGTTAGGGTGTAGGGTAGGTGACAGAAATAAAAATACTCATATAAGATCAAAGCGGTCTTTAATTCTCCTTTTTCATAATAAAGATTATAGTAAAATGAAAAATATTTATTTAGCAAATACAGAAAATATTTATGCCAAGAGCTTCAACATAGTTATGTAAAACAGTATCTAAAAAAAAGGTAAAAGATTAAGTAATGTAGCTATAAAGATTAAATATATATATATTAAGTAATTGTTAGGTTTATTGTTAGTTTACTAGCAACATTAAATAGTTTCAGGTATTTATAATATTTTGAAATAGATCGGTAAAAACAGTTTCTCTGTACCGGCAACACCGAAGATTTAAAAAAATATGGAATAACGGCTCGAGCCGCGGGAACGGTATTTTGGGGACTTGGATTCCGGCGTTCAGGAGAGCAGGTCGTTCCAAGTGACTGGGTCAGTGAACAGTTTTAAGTTGGTGATAAGTATTGGGGGTCTTCTAGAAAATAAGGTAACTTATTAGTTTATACTGTAAATCTTTATATAGAATTTAAAGTAATAAGGAATGGCGAACATAATATGTGATAATATAATTTGTGGATTATTGAATCTAGTGTTTATTCTTGAAATACAAACCTTTGATAAAATAGTGTTTATCTACTCTTATTTATTCTCATCCCTGAAGTGTTGCAAATGGTTAGCTTCTACTCCAGATATAATCAATAATCACCTATTAGTTTTGAGAATGGTAGTAGTTTACAACATTTCAGAAGTGGGATAATGGCTCACATATTAATAATAATTTATATTAACGACAGATGCCCGTATAAAGTAACAATGATTATGAGTGAACTGTAGTTATAATACATCACATACTGTGTTCCTTCTGTGTATGCTGTCGCATTTAAGCTTATGTACCTAAACTAGCTAAAAGCAGAGCTTTGTGAGGGCTCGCGTCGTTTTTCTGCGTGGTAATAATCTTTGAGGCAGTTTTTTTTAATATTTTTTTCGTAATTTAAATCATTATTTTTTTTACTGATAACACATCTACATATAAATAGAAATTATTATGTTAAAGCACAAATCAATAGGCGTAATAGTTTTTCCGTAAAGTGTACCACAAAATGCTCAGGTTGTGGGATATAGCAGGGCTCGCTTCGCTCGCCCTGATAATTTATTTTTATTCTCTAAAATATAGAGTAATATAGACACCATTAATCAAGTCAAAGTCATGTGGAGGTCGACTTTTACTTTTTCTCGGTTGATCTCGTGGATTTACTTCGATTAAATAGGTCGTGGTCATGAGGGAGTTGAGCTTACTTTCCTTGACACGTTATTGTAGATATGTTTAGTGGTACGAGGAAGATAATTTAATTTCAGAGCTACAAAATAAGACTTTGAGGTTATTAGGATTTTAACTTTTCAAGGATTGTTTGGAAAGGAGTCAAGCCTTTTGTTACAAGTTTCAGATAATGCCTCGCGACAGTGAAACGTCCTCACGGCGTCGGCTGACTACTCCGCCTCGAGGTGATACTCAATCAAGGATTCAGCCGGGGTCTAGTCGTAGTCAAAGCCGACGCCATAGAAGTCGAAGCCTCATACGCAACCGTGGACCAGGCAGCAACCGCAGTGGACGTTTGCAGAGCCGCAGCCGCAGCAAACTGAGCAGAGACCGAGATCTACGCGAGCGAGAGCAGGAGCTGGAAAAACAACGAGAGCGACTACGTGCCCTTGAAGAAAGAGTCATCAGGGAGCGCAGCCGTCTTCGTTGTAGAGACGACCGAGATCCGGAGAGCAGAGTCACCGCACGGAATACAAGGTCACGTAGCCCTACCTTTAACTGTAAAGATGTAATTAAACTTATTAACTCTTTGAAACCACAACCAGTGACAGCAGGCTCCTCATTACCTTCCACTAATAACAGCATTAATTCGAAAAATATTTTACCGGATTTCGATCCGTCTGTCAAAACTCAGAGGACTGATATTTGGATAAGGAAGGTAAATGAGTGTGCCACTGTCTACGGTTGGGATGAACGGACAACCGTTCACTTTGCCATGCAGAAACTCCAAGGATTGGCCAAAGTTTGGTATGAAAGTCAAAATTCTATTTTATTTAATTGGTCGGAATGGCAGGAAAAACTCTTAAGTGCTTTTCCCTGCGAACAGAACTATGGCCAATCCTTGGAGGACATGTTACGTAGAAAGACTCGATACAACGAACCATTAGAGGTTTATTATTATGAGAAGCTGGCTCTACTGAACCAATGCGACATCGCAGGCAAGCATGCTGTTGATTGTTTGATACATGGGCTAAGCGACAGAAACCTGAGGTCTAGTGCTAATGCGTTACGCTGTACTCAGCCCGACCAATTATTGCAATTCCTAATGAGTAATCAAGATACGTCCCAAACAGTCGGTCAATCGTATAGGAATAGGGTGAAGTCTGAACAGCACGGTAATAATAGCACAGATAATTCATCAAGAAAATTGCTAAACGAAACGAATACGGGTACAATATTTTGTTTCAATTGTAAGGAGAAGGGTCATCCCTATTTAAAGTGTCCTAAGCCTTTAATTCAGTGTACAAAGTGTAATCGTTATGGTCATAGATCAGATAGCTGTAAATTTAGGAATGACGTTCAAACGGACCAGACGCACAAGGCTGACCCTATTTAAAAAAAAAAAAAACAATGACAATATTAACCTCTCGCTCCAATTTAAAGTACATGAAGGAGTGTACAATCAATAGAGTTCCCATGAACTGTTTCGTTGATTTCGGAAGCGAGGTTTCTCTAATCACGCTATCCACGATTCAAAAATTAAAATTAGATCCGGAGAAAATATCATTACCGATAAAAGGTTTTGGCAATGAGGTTGTGTATTCAGTGGGTAGAGTTGAGATCGATTTATGTATTGACGGTGTGGCAGCAAAAGTTATGTGTCAGGTTATTCAGGATGAATTTACCATTTTTAGTGGGTCAGTCTTTTACCGAACAGGAACACGTATTAGTTTATAAAAATGCGAACCAATTAAAGTTTTATAATAATAATTTAAATTCCTGGTTAAATGAAAGTTGTAATTTGGATGAGACTGAGGGTCTTGTTAATTGTGACGGGACCTTTAGTCTTATCTAAGTTACAACTTTATTGTATATATTATATTATTTATTATACAGCCTGTATTGACAGGCTGACGTAGAAGCTTTTGGTCCACTTTCTGTCAAAGCTAGGGTAAATTCATGTTATACCGGAAATATCTTATTGAATAGTAAAGTTGATAGAGCAGGCTAACTTAACACTCAATTTATCCAAATCTCAATTTTTGCTAGATACAATTGATTACTTAGGGTACGAGATAAGCGCGTCCGGAGTGCGTCCTGGTGATAAGAAAACTCAATGTGTTCTGGATTTCCCTCGTCCTGTTAGTCAACATTCGGTTCGACAATTTTTAGGCCTCGTCGGCTACTTTAGGAAATTTATAAAGGGTTTTTGCATGAAGTCTGAAATAGACCCTAGGCTAAATGAAGTAGTGACGGAAACTAGAGAAGATACTGATATTTATAACTATCATTAGAGAATCGGCTAAAGATAACATTGACCACGAGCAAAGTATACAAAGATGTATCAACAAGAATAAACGTCCTCATGTTTACAGTGAAGGGGACTTAATAAAAATTACTAAAACAAACTTCAATAATGATGGCAAAAGTAAAAAGCTTTTGCCATCATATAATTATAGGTCCATACAGGGTTGTAGAGGTGTTACATAATGACCGTTATACAGTCGCTTTTATACCGGGCTTAACCAGTAGTAAAAATAAACTTAAAACAACTGTCGCTGCAGATCGCATGTCGCCTTGGGTTCATGTAGCTTCTTTAGAAATAGATGATGATAGTGACGATGATGACGACGAGGAATCGCTTAGTGATGAAATTGTGAATAATGAAATACAAACTGATCAGAATTCGTAATTATGAATATTATTTATTATATTGTCATAAATAAAATTATACAATGAAAAATTAATACTGGATTTTAGTTTATTAAATGTTAATTAATCAAAGATTTATGTTAATTGTTAAGCAAATTGCTGTGGAACATTTTATTAAATTTTCCATGATTTTTGTGAGATATGAAATGAATTATTATTGAGGGTGTAATTGATTCTATTTAATTGGTTGTAAGAATTGAGGGTTTGCACCAATTGGATAGGCATACAATAAATATGATTAAGCTTTGTAAGAATTGAGGGTTTACAATAGCTTATTTATATAACTAAAATGAAAATGAATTGTGGATATAATTTGATTCTATTTAATTGGTTGTAAGAATTGAGGGTTTACACCAATTGGATAGGCAAACAATAAATATGATTAAGCTTTGTAAGAATTGAGGGTTTACAATAGCTTATTTATATAACTAAAATGAAAATGAATTGTGGATATAATTTGATTCTATTTAATTGGTTGTAAGAATTGAGGGTTTACACCAATTGGATAGGCAAACAATAAATATGATTAAGCTTTGTAAGAATTGAGGGTTTACAATAGCTTATTTATATAACTAAAATGAAAATGAATTGTGGATATAATTTGATTCTATTTAATTGGTTGTAAGAATTGAGGGTTTGCACCAATTGGATAGGCAAACAATAAATATGATTAAGCTTTGTAAGAATGGAGGGTTTACAATAGCTTGCTCATATAACTATAAAACGGAAATGTGATGATTTGAATCTATGCTATCAGTTGTGAGAATTGAGGGTTCACCGCTGCTAGAATAGAAACATAATTATAAGTGTTGTTATGCTTTTGTGAGAATTGAGGGTTCGCAAGGGCATGATAACATTAATATAACTGATATGGAATTATGATTTTACTGTGAGAATTGAAATGATGAGATAGTTATAAACTTTCTTGAAAACTTAATGATGTATGACTTCAAATGTTCAGTTTAGTTTTGTAAGTACTCGATTTAAAGTGACTGATATTGTGAACCAATCTCATGAAAGTCGAATCAAGAAGGCCAAGTGTTAGGTTTATGTTTTACTTATGTGCATGGGGACATGCACAAGGTCAGGATGGTCGAGTGTTAGGTTTATTGTTAGTTTACTAGCAACATTAAATAGTTTCAGGTATTTATAATATTTTGAAATAGATCGGTAAAAACAGTTTCTCTGTACCGGCAACACCGAAGATTTAAAAAAATATGGAATAACGGCTCGAGCCGCGGGAACGGTATTTTGGGGACTTGGATTCCGGCGTTCAGGAGAGCAGGTCGTTCCAAGTGACTGGGTCAGTGAACAGTTTTAAGTTGGTGATAAGTATTGGGGGTCTTCTAGAAAATAAGGTAACTTATTAGTTTATACTGTAAATCTTTATATAGAATTTAAAGTAATAAGGAATGGCGAACATAATATGTGATAATATAATTTGTGGATTATTGAATCTAGTGTTTATTCTTGAAATACAAACCTTTGATAAAATAGTGTTTATCTACTCTTATTTATTCTCATCCCTGAAGTGTTGCAAATGGTTAGCTTCTACTCCAGATATAATCAATAATCACCTATTAGTTTTGAGAATGGTAGTAGTTTACAACATAATGTATCTCTGAAACATTTTTATTATCCGATTTGTTGAACTTTAAAAAATAACAACATTCAATTTATATTGATTTTAAATAGATAAAATCATTCTCACCATTCATATTAATAGATAAAAATCAACTGTCTGTATTATTAACTCACCTATCTTGTGAATAACTTTCTTTTCTAGCTTGTAAATTAGTACCTTCGGCAGTATTAAGTGACAATTCAACCAAACGACGACCTCTATTATTATTTGCCATAATGCTTGAGGAGAAAACAAAAGACCTATAAACGACAAAAATACTAGTTACTTTACACAATTCATCCCATTCAAATTTAAAAATAAAAGCGTTTTTTCACAAACGGTTTTATTTTGAACCATGTAGGGTATGTAATACGAACACTGCAGTAAAATATCTCAAGTTATAAAATGACATTATAAAGTTACAATAGCAGTAGTAGGTAACATTGAGCGACCGATTATTGTCGATGTGTAACACCATCCATGAACAAAGTCATTCATAAATGCCATTGAACGCACCATTAGCGTTGTAATGTTTTGGACTTCAAAATTTATCCAAAGTATTATCAGTAGACTTAAAATTACGTTGTTGTAATAAATAAATGACTAAATTTTATTAAAAAATCATATTTACTTACCTTTTAACACCTAAATCACTGTACAAACTTGGTTTATAATACTAGCAAAAATCACAAGCACAAAAACCGGCGTTAATTCAAATGTGACATTTTTTTACTACTGTAACGGTGTTGCTATATCAGAAATATAATCTAGATTGAGGTAAATTAAAAAATGGCAACAATAAAGCAACGCACAGTGAATAAATGATACTTTATTAAAACATACACTAAACGCATACGGGTGCGTTGCAGGCACACAGGTAAAAAAAACTAAAACGCACGCGTGTGCGTTGCTGGCATGGAATGGGTTAAGATTCGATTACTTGGTAAAAACCTATGAGATTGTAGGAAAAGAGGCTTCATTTGTTCGATATTTCGAATTATTGTCTCAAGGATTTGGCGCCCCCATGAAACTGCCGCCCGGGGCAAGTGCCCCGTTTGCCCCCCCTTAGATCCGGGGCTGTGGGCGTTGCTTCATAGAAAATATTGTTTTTCAAATGTAAAGCCTTGGCCGGGATATTGATTGTATATATGAGATGTTCTCATTCCATTTCTGGGTGTCTACTCTTTAGGTCCGTCAACGAAGATACGGGCCCCGTCCGACAGTAGTTCGAACTTTCGGAGTGGACCCAACTCCCAATTATTAACATTTTCGGATGGGCTTAAACATATCGGAAGTAAGGACAACTGGCAAAACGTGTTGTCATTCATTCTTAGTTCTGTCCCCATACTAATCTTCTGTCCGGAGGTGATACGGAATCGCCCGCAATTTCGACAGAAAAAACGGATTTCGAACTCGAGAATTACTTACTTGGGTAGGTACTTAAGTTTTTTTGTGTGTTTTATCTGATGATAGGTACTTATCGACGTTTGGAACAAAAGGTGTTGTGCCTATACCTCACTCCGATACCATGTGCCCAAACTAAGTATATTCCGATACCTCATGCCGATACCTCGTGCCCAAATTATATGCCGATAGCCCGATACCTACTTACCTCGTGCTGAAACTATCGGCTGGCTATTGAATAAACTTAATGGAATTTACAGAATATTTTGTACTAGCAGCGCCCCGCGGATTTACCCACATAAATGTCGATCCCGTGTGAATATCGGGATAAACACTATCCTATGTCCTTCCCCGGGATGCAATCTATCTCTCTGTCAAATTTTATCGAAATCCGTTCAGTGGTTTAGGCATGAAAAGGTAACATACAGACAGACAGAGTTTACTTTCGAATTTATAATATTAATTAATTAGTATAGATTGTATGGTTGAAGAAGCAACGAAACGTAATTGAGGAAGTAATCAGTTTAAGATTAAATGGTTATTGCTTATTGTGTATTCTGTTTCATATTGCACTGGATAAATTACCTACTACCTACCTAGTAAATAATCTATACTAATATTATAATAAAGAGGTAAAAATTATGAGTTTGTATGCAGGGGTAATCAAAGGAGATCCTGATACGATTCCCAATTTTTTTTTTTTTTTATTATTGGGAAGTTAGTATTGCCGAGAATTAAAGGACATTATAAATAAACAACAAATAAATAGAAGTGAAAGTGAAGTGTATGTTACTGTTTGTAATGTCAAAATATTTTTTTAATAAATGCATATGAAATTATAAACAGCACTTTTAACAAAACGAAACGTATTTAATTTGATCCTGTATTATACACACATACACATACTACTAGTTCGAACTGCAATGGAAGAAAAAATTGATAAAATAAATTAAACAAAAACCTCATTTTAATGTAAGTATTTATTTACTAGGTACTTACTTAAGTCTAAAATAATACTAAAATAAAACTAAGTATGTATTAATAAAATTTATCTAAGTAGGTTTAGTATTTAAATATAGTTTTGGTGACTGGCTACACTAAACTTAAAAATATATTATGTTGGCAATACAAATAAGGGTCCAATGATACGATTTGTTATTAGGACCTGAGTTAAAACATAGCGATGATCTTAAATTAAGTAAAGGTAAAACAATATGATTAATGAATCTTAAAATCTAAGGTATCAGCATTAAGTTGCCAGTTAAAACGTTATTTATGTAGAATAATCAGCTTATAATTCTCCCACTGCTGGGACACGGGCTTCGACGCGGGCCCAGTATTAATTGGTAGATGTCACATGTCTTTGAATTTTTGGTTCTAGGACATGCCGGTTTCCTCACGATGTTTTCCTTCACCGTTTTGAGAGCAGTAGTGATTAAAGTAAAGCGCCTGCCTGGACTCGAACCCACGAGCTATGACTCGTAAGCCAGGACCTTTACCACTGGGCTACCACTGCTCCCCTGTATGTATTAATTTATGACCTTAATATGATACCTTATTATTAATTATTAATTATTGATAGAATTAATGAAAACATTACTCGAGATTATCAATCAAGAATAATTATGGTAATCGTATGACTAAGAAAACAATTTTCATTGTTTTAAGATAAATTGGTGTTGTGGTTGGGAACATACCACAGAAATAATTAAAATTATTGATGAACATGAATTATATTTGAATGAAGAATTTGAGATAATTTTCAAGTTATCGAACAACAAACTGAATGTCATTTGTCATAAGTACTTAACAAATTACAAATTCCATTTCAACCAATAACTTATTTGAAATAAATAAAATCAACTTAGATTATATTTCACTAAAATAGATAAATGATTTTACGGCCAGTTTCTTCATCAACAACTACCTAATCAAAGTATTGATTTTTACTTGACCTTTACTGATATTACGGCAAATGTGTTCCTTCATTCAAGTAACAGCTAAAATTTAACCGTTATTTTGACTTTTGTGACGTTACTTTGACTGTTACTATTGATGAAGAAACTTGCCGTAAGAGGTGATGGAATATAAATTATCTGAGATTATGAAACACTCGCCTAGGTTTTGAATAACTTATTTTAAATAATGAGATGTGATGTTTTTGCAAAATTGCAAATATTAACTTAAGGGGCTTACAGGACCTAAACACAAAAAACGCAAGTTTTAGAAACAATAAAAGTATATGATCGACTACAGTAAACAAAATCAGAAAAATATATGATATTCTTCAGGATATATGTTAGTTAGATAGGTAAAGTGGAGTCATTTTAATAGGTAACATTTGACAATTCATCAAATATTCAACAACGTAACCTTGTAACGGCGGGCATAAAATAACATATTTTTTCGTTTTGTTAGAACTGCACAATTGCTTACCTTTTTTCAATTACGATTACATATTTATTGTAATAATGACCGATACGAGTAATTTTACGATTTGCTTTCATTAATAAACCATTCTAAATATAATAAACAATTTCTGATCTAAAGAACTGAACGTCGTTACAAGGTTACGTCAGTTAACCATTTTTCTTTTTAAACACTAGGGATGTTACTCTAAAAATCGAAAGCTGATAAGTAGAATCGAATACAATGATGACTTGTGAAGAAATATCACCATAAATTAATAACCACGTTGTGATTATAATAAAACATTTATTTATTATTCTTTTAACTAACTAGGTATAAAAATACAAAAAATAATCAAATAGAAAAATCATTGATGTTAGGTACAATTTAGGTGGTATGTTGCTGGCAACACCAGTGCCTGTCGATGACGCCATGTCATGTCGCAATTACATGACGCAGTCTTTTGTCGTTGTGCGAAGTGACTGTGCGTTTTTGGTGTGCTCTCTGTTATTTTCTTCTGACCCGGCTTTTTTATTGGACTGATCTTACTGACTACGTTTACCTGGCTATAAATTGGACTCCGATTGCTTAACGATTAGTAAACAAGAACAACATTACAGTCTTACCATGTCGAAACGGGGGAAAACGCTAAACAGTCAATCTCGCGAACTAGTGGTGAAATTGTACAATTATTTTGAACGTGAATCAATTAACGATGGGCCTCTTTTACCATTGACACAACCGAGAGAACGCGTTGCCGAAGCATTGGAAATAGGGAAGAGGACAGTAACTCAAATTCTGAAAGAGAAATACGGACCATCAGGCTCAGAAGATAATACTTTACGTACACCGAAAAAAAGAAAGAGGGACAAGAAAATTGTTGGCATTGATAATTTTGATGCTGCTGCAATTCGCAACCACATTTATGGATATTACTCGAGAAAAGAATATCCTACACGGGAAAAGCTAATAAGTTCGTTAAAAGACGCAGGCTTATTTTTTGGCGGTAAATCGTCTCTATCAAAGGTTTTGAAATCGATTGGCTTTAGTTTTAAAAAATCTGACAAGCGGAAAATCCTGCTAGAACGCTACGATATTATTTTGAAGAGAGTAACATTCTTACGTCAAGTAAATAAAATTACAGATTGGGACAATGTCGTGTTTATTGACGAAACATGGTTGAATGTGAACCATACGGTTTCGCGGACATGGACCGATGATACAGCGGCGTCCACCTCAAAAGTTCCACCGGGAAAAGGAGCCCGACTTATTATATGTCACGCGGGATCAGCTTCTCAAGGTTTTATTCCAGACTGCCTCCTCGCATTCGCCTCTAAAACTACAAGTGATTACCATGAGGAAATGAACTTTGAAGTTTTTAAAGAGTGGTTTGAGAAGCTGCTAGTCAGCTTAGAAAACCCATCGAAAATTATAATGGACAATGCACCGTATCATTCTGTACAAGTTGATAAACCACCAACTCAAGCAAATAAAAAGCAAGAAATTGTCTCGTGGCTGGTAAGAAATGGTGTGGATGCAAGTCCAACTTTATTAAAAGTTGAGTTGTTAAATCTAGTAAAAGCAACTAAGCCGTCCAAGCTCCGCTATGTAATCGATGAACTAGCCCTAGAGCATGGACACGAAGTTATTCGATTGCCTCCCTACCATTGCCAGTATAACGCCATCGAGCTTATTTGGGCACAAATAAAGGGTTATGCAGCGCGGAACAATACTGAACCACCCTTCAGTACTGCTAAAATGATGTCTCTGCTAAAAACTGCGTGTGCAGAAGTCACTACAGAAGACTGGAAAAAAGTCGTAGAGAAAACAAAGAAAATAATTTTACAAGATTTTGAACGAGATGTGAGAATAGACAATATTATTGAAAATGAATTAATAATATCTCTGAGTGCTGACAGCAGTGATGAAGATGACAATACTTTTAACAGTTCTGATAGTTCAACTGAATAAATGCAATTTTTTTGTTAAATTGTGTACTTGTCTTATTTTGCTCCTTAAATTTACGAAAATAATAATAATAATAATGGGACAGGGATTTGCCTGATGATTTTTAAAATTCGCGTATGTTTCAAGTCCGTATCGATTCATTCACTTTAATCGATGTTTATAAGCAGGTCACCTCACTATGAGGATAAAACTGACAGACGTCAAATGTTACCTATTAAAATGACTCCACTGTAGTGTGTTGAAAACATAATACAACTAATTTGATACGATAGAAAAAAATCATGAAGATACCTATAAAAACTTTCTTTTTACAATAAAAACCATACTAATATACATACAATCATTTAGATTTTTTGTCAGATTTTTCTACAAGCAACATACTAAAATATTAGTGATTTCATTTTTTTAGTCCAAATAATAGATTTTTTTGTAACTAAATAATTGCTTCATATTTTGCAATAAATTACCAGCGTTGTGTCATCGCGCTTCTCTTTATTTTCTATGCAGTCCGACAGTGACCGTAACCGACCTTTAAGTCATGTAAGCCCCTTAAATGATATGCTAACTTTAATTTACAATGCGACCGACGAGAGAATGAGACCTGCCAATTCCATACAAACGAATACATGTTTTGCGACTTTTGTCTTTATACTTTTCTGTCTACTAGAATTGTCGCACTGGTTTCAGGAACGCATTCTCTTCTCGACAGCCGGAATGTAGTAATACCTAATTGCATTTTTATTATTTGTTAATAATTGAATGTTAAAAGTGTATATCTATTAGTAAGTCGAGTTCATCCGAAGCGTCTTTAACGCGCGTTTTGGCTATGTAATTTTATAAAAAAAACGCATGTACAGAAATATAAATTATAATCATGTCAAATCGAGCGTCAAAAATTTAACTTGATAAGACTCAAAACTAAAATAAATAAATAATACCTACTTCATTAATTAAACACTTAAAAATATTAAATTTAAAATGTTATTATAAGTTGATACTAATAATAAAAGAGTAATTTACATGTCACCAGTTTACTGGAGAGTTGTAAGTCGAGTTCACACCTTGGAACTTTGAAACTCACATTTCTTTTATAAAAACGAAGACCATCGACTGGAGACGTGTAAATAGGGCTTTCAGTAAAATAGTAGACAATTAGTAACTTATTCTAAATTAAAATTAAGACTATTTTTAACAGACTGTATTAAATCTAGTATGCACTTAATGAAAAACTGTATAATATACAGTGTTCTTAATATTAAGTCAAGCATTCACTTTCGCAAAGTCTTAAGGTGGATCCACACCTGCGCACGTGCACAAACAGTGCGGTTCGCGTGCATCTTAGAAACATAGTCATCATCTGCCTAGCCTTTTCCTAACTTTGTAGGTTCCAGTCTAACCGAATGCAGCCGAATACCAGTATTTGACATGGAGCGACTGCCTATCTGACCTCCACAACCCAGAAACATAGTCAGTATGAACACATTTCGACATGTTTGCCAGAGGTTAACGAGCGGTTCGCGAGCAACTTGTAATATTTACGACGTGCACATTTTCGTGGTTTCGCGAAGTGTTCTAACGAGTCATACGAACCATGCCAATCAGCCAATTAAACACAAACAAATCAATGCTCGCGAACTGCGCGTAAGCTGTTTGCGACGCGCGCGCAGTGTGTGACGCGTCCATGGCTGTTCGAGGCCCGTAGTGTGCACGGTTTGCGCTACACGTGCACAGGTGTGGATCTGCCTTATAAACATTCGCGACATGAAATTATGAATATTATTAATAAAAATGAAAAAAAAAACTATGAGATAAATAACGTGGTTTGGCATCTGAAACCATACAAAAAATATGTTTTAATGAAACTATATATTTTGTCGAAATGAATTTATAAGTGTGTACTTAAAACAAAAAAATTCACTCTTTCTCTACTAAACAAAACTACTTTATTAAAATATTGGACACTTGCTTGAACGTTCGAATGGAACACACTAGCAATTATAACCAGCCTGTACTGCTAAAGGTAGGGCTACACAGATAATATAACCTCTACAGTACCTAAGAAGGTGATCACTAAAATATACTAAAATAACTAATACCTACTTTAAGGCTACGCGGACCGCCTAGTGGCGCCCTCATCGTTTGTTTGGTCATTTCTTTTATTTTAGAATGAAAATGCAAAAAATAAGCACGTTAAGTTGTGCTCCCCAAGATTATACGTTAATATTATTATAAACGGCAGTGTTACATTGTTTAATTATAATCACTAAAACGGACAAAAGTGTTTTATGGAGCACAACTTAACGTGTTTATTTTCTGCATTTTCATTCTAAAATAAAAGAAATAACCAAACAAACGATGAGGGCGCCACTGCGGGGTTGGCGTTTGGTCGGCGCCCTCTTAAGAAACAACATAAAATTGTCATTTAAGTTGCAAAGGAAACTGTAAAAAGAATGATTTTAACCACAAAGCATGCTTAATTAACTATGCATACCTACGCATCATAATGCCGAAATAAATGTTACTTTTTACGGGACTCGGAATGAAAATCTAATCTAATATTTGTGGCTTAAAAAAATTAAAAAATAGCCTGTTTATTTACCAAGAGCTGCAAAAAAGCCTCTTCATGGGGAATCAAATGCATACCTACCTAGGTAGGTAGGTACCTACTTAGATACTTACCACGCTTCAGACAAAAGATACTTCGATTATGAATCCGTTCACGTTCATCCCGTTAAAAGTTTCTGATATTATTTACTAAGGAAATTATGGTTACATTACACACGGTGCATAGATAATTTTTGTAACAACAGAACATTATGTGGTCATAACAAGAATCGCCACTAACAACACTGATAGGTTATAAATCACTAGCAGCGCCCCGCGGTTTCACCCACATAGTCGTTCCCATGGGAATATCGGGATAAAAACTATGCTATGTCCTTTCCCGGGACTCAAACTATCTGTATACCAAAGTTCGAAGTGAAGTTTGGTAGCGTGAAGAGGTAACAGACAGACAGACACACTTGCATTTATAATATTAGTATGGATGTACCAGCTTTTGCCCGCGACCGGACGAATCCGCTTGAAATATCTTGTTCCCCTACGCACCCCATCGTATCGCATCGCCTGCCCACGCTTTTACTTCGTTTTCGCTTAGCGTTCTTTGTTTTTTTTTCTTTTTTTTTTTTGCTCCTATGTTTACCAGCGTGATGTGCCTACAGCTTTCCTCAAGAATTGGGCTACCAAATGCATTTTTTTTTCATATTCTTGGCTCCAGCGAACAAACTCTTCAGTTCAATTATTAGTACAGATATATTGTAGATCATTAAGTTGCTAAAGGAACTGAAAGTCTTCAAGAAATTGCGAAGAGTAAAGTAAGCTTCGTTTACACGTATGAGTTTGTAATGTGCACTACCTAATTAGCGTGGGCACTCATCTCTCTCTGGTCTCACTCGCACCCGTCTATGGTCGAGTAAAATTTGTTTATGAAAACTGGACTGAAGTTCACGCATACCCAAAAAAAGTCCTATTCCACTTCTGAGACTTTAACAAAGGATACGGAGACATCTTTCTGCGTGGGACGGATGCCCAAACGTGGCCACTGCACATCCTGGAGTGGTCAACTGAACCGACATCACTTGGCCACACTGGGCCAACAGGTCACAGAGAAACGGGAATGTCGTGGACGGCGGCAGCTGCAAATATTATGACTGTTACTGTCCCTTTTACATGTCTCGTAAAAGGGATTCACAAGATTTTTTTTTTATAAAAATAACCATACCTACTATCAACAGGTACTGTCTGTTCCAAAGCTATCTGACGAAACTGTAAACAAACCCTGTTCAGGTTAATTTTTTACGCAATCACTCACTAAAGGGCAGTAGTAACACATTCATCATTCTGTATTTAGAAGGTTTGAACTTTATATTTCACCACTTTTTCCAACAATTCATGTTTGACTAACATTATAAAACTGTGATTAACAAAATATCGACGATAATAAAATTGATGTTATAAAATTAACCTCAATTATAAATCGAAAAACATCTTAGGTGATTTAAACTTTGAATTTCTAAGTGGAATTACAAATTGGCACTCACAGGTACGTTTTCTGATCCATTTGTTTACATTTTCATCTGATTTTTTTTGAACAGACATTAGGTACTTACATTTGCAAACTTAACAGTCATAGGGTTTCCAAGAGTCGCTCCAGGCCCATTAAAGATTACTGGTGACATTGGAGGCCTCATACTTCCCGGAGGAGGGAAAGGCGGCCTCGGTTGCCGGAATGGAGGACGCTGGATGGGAGGCGGGATAAAGGGACCATGCGGATGAAAGGGACGAGGTCCTTGTGGGTTATTACCAGGTCTAAACACAGGCCCACGAGGACCAGCCATAGACAAAGGATTATGCATAGCACTTGGCCTGACTAGAGGGTTGGGAGGAGCTGCCAACTGAGGTGAATTACTCTGTGGTGTTCCAGCCCCTTTTTTAGTTTGATCTGGATGAGGAGATCCTAATTTTTTTTTACCGCCACGTTTGTTCTTCAAGACAGTCGACGTTTCAGGCGTAGATAAATCACTCGCGTCCTTCGAACTGTCGGAGCATTCCAATTGATCAATATTTTGTACTTTAAACGGAACGGTCGGATTAAGGATATTACAACCTGGACGTGTAGTTATAAATTCTTTGATGTTTTTCTCGATTTCTGCTGGGTTATCTTCTATAATATTATTTACATAATCACCGCTGAAATCTATTTCGGAAAATATTATAGGATTTATTAAAGAAGTTTGTTTGCTGGCATATCTATGGTATTGTTGTACGACATTGCGTATAGGTCTAGCTTTGATACCTAAGCCTTGACCTATGTTAGCCAAACCTTTAGGCAATACGACGCTATCTGCAGGGTTCTTATCGAAGGTAACTTTAAGGGGAATCCCGTAGTACAATTGTCCGTTCAACATTGAAATCGCCTGAAAAGGAAAAAGGAAATATTAGGTATAGCACTTCACCAAGTAAAATGGTTTTAAGAGTAAACTAGTGCGAGCTCGAACTCACTGGTGGTCATGGCCAAAAAGCACACTGTCTCACCTGGCTTCGTGTCCGACAGAGCTAGTACCAGTGACGAGCAGTTACACGTACTACGTCTAGTTCTAACGCACAGAAACACCGTTCTGAACAGATAGGCGAGTAAAAAAATTCGAAAAGTGCTTCCGAAAATAAAGTTTTATGACCACTGCATAAATCATTAACTAGAACTAAAAATTCTGAGACATTTGTGATATCCACCAACCCGCACTGGGCCCGTGAGGTGGATTATAGCCCACTCCCTCTCTCACAGAGAGGGGGGACTGAATCCCAGCAGTGGGAATATTATTGGCTGATTATGTTAATACACGTACTGAGAAGGAGAAATGTTTCGTACCTGAACAGCTTCTAGAGGATGGCTGTACATGACCTTTGCGTATTTTGTGGTGCTCGATATAACACAACACATGAGGACATTGCCAGCCATTTCCATCGCTTCTTTTAATTCAGTTTTGTCGCATCTGAACTGTTGAGAAATTTTATTAAATTATCTGTCTTTATCAAGCCATTTCATACAACTGTGTAATCCATAACAATGCTAGATGGCAATCCTAGATTTTTACTTTAACAGTGGCAAATTCATGTAATTGTGGGGTGTAATTTTGTTTAACATTTATTTCAATGACTGTACCTACATGTAATAAAGGAATATTTTTTATTTAGGAAAGTTGTGTTTATGTATGTGTATCACAAAAACTAGAGTCATAGTAGATAATAGTAACACCTGTTTATAAACTCTATAATGAAATTGTTGAAGGTTGTAAACTAAACGACAATGTCTCTATGTGTATGTGTCAGAGAACACACCTGTCATACTTGCTTGTCATTCCTTGAACAAGTAATGCCTGCCTGTGGTATGAGACAATCAAATCTCATCACATCTTCTAATTTATATTCTTATTTTCCTATTAATTCATCAGAAATCAGTTACTTACATTTGCCACATGAACCATTGTATGTAATGGTGGTTTTATACCCAAAGCTTTCAGAAACTCTGGCCTTAAGCCATACAAGCCTTCAGGGTCTGTATCCCAAGAATCTAGATCTGGTCTCCAGCGCCTGGCATAGACAATAAAAAAAGTCAACAATTTATTGTATTTTACAACTGGACTTTTATTAAAACCTGTGATCCGCTCCCCTCCGTGTCTCGGAATGCATGTTAAGCCGTTGGTTCCGGCTGTCATTCCTGGATCTTTGACAGTCGTTAGGGCTATCATTCCTGGATCTTTGACAGTCGTTACGGGTCGCCAGAAGCCCTAAAGTCTGACAACCAGTGTTACTAAAAAGGGTATCGTATTTTCCTAGTAACTGGGTAGTGGAAGTCAGATAGGCAGTCACTCCATGTAAAATACTGCTATACTGCCTAGCCTTTTCCTATGTTGGGGTCAGCTTCCTGTCTAACCGGATGCAGCTGGATACCGGTATTTTACATGGAGCGACTGCCTATCTGACTGCCACAACCCAGTTACTGTGTAATGCGATACTCCTTGGTTTATTGATTTTTTGATTGATTGACATGTATAAAATAGTGGATACAATTTGTAACTGCAAAAGGGTATTTGACTGAATTTATGTAATTCAATTATAAAAACAAAGAAAAAAATTAAGCCAGATTAAATATCTTAAAAATGGCAAAGGTGTATGCGTCTTAAAGTATATGCTAGACAGAGACAGTACTGCTGTGATCTGACGTCACACGTCACAACCTAGGAACGCCATAGTAGATAACTTCGCGCTATGCTGTATCAAAGTAGTAACTCCTCCATTTTTTCACCAAATTTATATTGTAGTTATATCTTAACAACAAGTATTAATTCATGTAAAGTTTTGAGAGGAGACAAATACACTATTACAAAAAAAAAAAATTCAGGGAAGAAAAACGTACAATGTAGTTATTCCGTTTATACACCACAAAAAGTCAAACCTAAGGTGGATACTCAGAAACGCATGTCCGAGAATCCACCTTAAGCCTACAAATTCCGTTTATTCAACTAGGCCTAGGGTGGAAATTTCGGGGTGGATATACAGAATAACCGTTATACTAAATGCAGCTATGCTCCATGTGGATAAGTAAAAATCCTGTTTTAAATCTAAATAATTAATAACTTACGTAGCAGCAATGATTTCGTTTGAGATTAAATATTGTTTATACATGCTCTCCTGAACATTATTTGGAACAATAGCACCCGTTGGAAATGTTGTGTATGTATCTGTAACATCACGATAGGTTTTTTCAAGGCTTTAGTGCAGTTCATGTCACAATACAAAATAATATTTTCTAATAGGCAGACCTAGTACCATGTATGTATCCATGCAATACACATATTATTTAGTACTCAGTAAATAATCTTCTATTGGTGATACCAAACCACTACTTTTTTGGTTATTTTTAAACAACTATAGCTATATCATCATCATCATCATTACAGCCCAAAGACCACCACTGCTGGACATAGGCCTCCCACAAGCACCGACACTTCAAGCAGGTCTGTGCTTCCCGCATCCAGAAGGAACTATGTCTACATAAAAAAAAAAAATGGTAATAAAAATCAGCAGGAGGTTCAGGCTCACACTCCACCAAACACACTAAAATTAACTAATATACCTTATGAATGTTGTGAGAAGAAATAAAGGGGAAAGTATTGGTAAATTTTTCTCTTCACCATTCTGCTCCGCCTTGATGGAGTGTAAATCTGAATACCTACAGTTTGGTCGGCAAGAGAATATGTTCTTGACACCTGTCAGTTTCATATAAATGAATATATGTTTTGCTAATTTGATCTTTATTAGCAACTTAACTCGAATTGTTGCACTGACAAGTCTCAGGAACACATTCTCTCGATGGCCGGACTGTATATACAAAACTGAATGTTCCACGTATCATATTATTATAAATTAAGAGTTTTATTCATACCACTTATCTTCACTTTAAGTTTCTTATCTTGAACAAATTTGTTCTCTAACTTCTTAAAGACTTCTACACATTTGTCAATGCTTTGGAACGTCAGCCTTATGGCACAGTTCTTTGATTTCCTATGTTTCAACATCTCCATTTCATCCACATGGCCGCACTAAAAAATTAAAATAAAATAAAAATTACGAATAGCAGTATACATCATTTATTATAAGCCTGTGTTGTCCCTCTGCAGGACTAAGGCCTCGCTCCCCTCTTTCCACTTTTCCCGGTCTACTGCGATTGCGGGCCATCATTTAAGGTGTCCAGCTTATCCTACCATCACTTTCTGGGCTTGCCACATAGTTTGGGATCCACTGAGTTGTGGTTTTTGCGTATTGCTGCTCCAACATGCGATATACATAGGTAACGTCGTTGCGCGGGCAGAAGCCGCTGTGTTATTTAGTTATTTTCAGTTCTTTATGCAGTTTTAATTGTTATTTCAATACACATACTGTATAAACAGCTATGTGATAAGTGCAATATTTAAAGAGTTAAGGAATGTAGCTATATGATATTCATACATCGAAAGTTCCATATAAACACGCTAAATGTTATAATTCATATACCTCAAATAAGTTCACTAAAAACACATAGCCACTTTTGCATGCTCAACGACGATAAATAAAAGTAGAACTTAAGACATGTATTGTATTAATGTTCAGAAATTGTACCTAATTATAGTCAAAGCAGACTGATTGCTGAGATACATTAGAAATAATTTAGCACCTTTAAGTCTACCCAGAAAACACACCTTATATACAACCTTTATCTATTATTATTCTTATTAGTGCTGACAAAAACTTACCTCTTGGTCCAAATAATTTTTTATCTGAACGTAAGTCCAGTCAGTTGGCAAGTTGTTTACTGTCAAATAAAACTCTTCAGTATCGCTATATTGGTCCATATCTGCCTCGTCTCCCTTTTTGTTAATATCGGTTTCATCCACATCTGCCTTTCCAGTTTCCGCGTCGGAGTCTTTAGGCGTGTTGATACGAGGTTTCTTACTATTGCCATCAGTTGCATCAATTGGTGCCGTTTGTATCCTCTTCTGTCCATTTTTCTCAAGACCATTTCCATGTTTTTCTTTTGGCACAGAATTATCATCCTGGATTCTTGGCTTTGGGGTCTTATGGAGTGGTATAAAATCTGGTGTGGTTGCATCAAGTTCCGATGGCTTGGTTTTCACCTCCCGACCAGTATCAGTAAATTCATTTCCAGACATTTTTTGAGTTAACTGGCATGAAACTTTACTATCTTAGCTTTTAAAGTCTATTTGCGAATATTATAAGGTTAATGCTCGCAATTTTTATTAAAAAATTACACCAATATCATAAGTAAACCGCAAATAATGCTGTTAGATGCAAGATCGACTGCTACTACGAATAGGGACATTATATTCTGATATTACGTTCGTGTATTATATGAATAATACATATTAGCATATGCCTAATTATCGGATATAACTGTAAAATTATTGTGTATTTGCAGAAATTCTTAAAAATTTCCGGTATTTATTTTTTAACCTCTTTGTTTTCAAGACAATGATACTGACTGACATTTGTCAAATGTCAATTCATTTCAATCAATAATCGCTGAATCACTCATTCCTCATTCGTTAGTTGTGCCACAGACAACCCGTACTACCACCAGGAACCACAGACTACCACCGCCCGAAAATCGTTCAAACCAGTTAGCGAACTAATAAAACGTTATTCAATTATTAATAATTTTCATCAAACGATTATTTCTGGTCACATTTTAGGCAACGATTTTCCCTGAAATCGAATAGGACTATTGCACAAGTTGCATTTGCTATATTTATCTCTCAGATCGATGTCCTCTTGGTACATACATATCTTCTGATAGGTAAGTATTACTGAAATTATAAAAGGAACCAAACCGCAACGGAACCCCACGTTGACGTACGTACACAACATCCACAAGTACGTACACAAATAAAAAGCTTTAGCAAATCCACATCTTTTCCGTTTTAATAAAGTAAAACCTAACACTGTAGTTGCCTGCCTATTTAAGACCTGACACGCCCGAGAATTAAGACCTATTGAAATGAAAAAGAATCTGTAATTTCTTACTCTATTACTTTCCTCAATGTTTCAATCTCAAGGGGAAATTGACACTCGTTCGCATACGGCCTATGTAGGGGTGGCGCCTGGCACAGGGGAAATTAGAAAATTATTACATACTTAGCAGATTTTTTCATAACCTATTACAATTTTGTAAGAACTTTATCTGTATACTACTACTACTAAATCCATACTCATTTCAAGTTTTATAAACCACTTTTATAAATAGTGCGGCCATTTTTTATTTTTTATTGCCTCTCTCGGATCTTGTCAACCTAAACTGAGGCTACTAAACTGGGCTTGCCTGTGGGTGCGTCAATAAATTAAGGCCTAAATTTAGGGCTTAAAAACTTAAAATCTAAGCGACTACACGCTAATGGGCTACAGCTTTGGGCGACGCTGGGGGAGAGCAGCAAGGGACAGGCTGGATCGGATTGAGCGGCAAGATTTACATAATCGCTCATTATTATTAATACACAAGGGCAGGGTACAAATGAACAACCCTAATCCGACATCCACATTCAACAAGGCTGTCCCGATTACATTCTCAGTAACATTTTTCAAGGCTTCATTCTAGGGTACTTGGCTATACGATTATAACTACTACTTTGAAAACTGGTTGAGACATAGAAATAGTAATATTTATCAAAGACCATATTTGATAAAATAGGTATTACTATTTCTATGCAAAGAAAATCTGCATAGTGTCTATACCTATTTTCATCAGTCGCCTTGATACTTTACTTAGATAGAAAAAATTGTTATAAATTCTGAGAGACAATGGTGACTTTAGGCAGGTACTGAAGAGTTTGCTGACGATTCTGTCTTTTCAGCTTTCAAAATTATTATTTTTGCTAAACATAAGTTTAACACGCTCAATATATTATGATATAAATGAAACCTGGGTAGGTACCTACACCCTGAGTCAAGATCTTTCAATAACGTCGTGTCAGGAAGCTGTGAATGCTGTGATGTATGTACACTACATTACAGCTTGTATTTTTCAAGTTGTACTATAGGTACAGACGCCAGCACATCAAGCTACCCGAAACTGTCAAATTTTCCCAATCAACTTTGAACCTTATGCTTTAGCGATAAAGTTGAAAATCTATTAAAGAAATTTGACAGATTGTAGTAGGTTGATGTGCTGGCGTCTGTACAGACGCCAGCACATCAAGCTACCCGAAACTGTCAAATTTTCCCAATCAACTTTGAACCTTATGTTTTAGCGATAAAGTTGAAAATCTATTAAAGAAAGACAGATTGTAGTAGCTTGCGATGTGCTGGCGTCTGTACATCGAAACGTTGTCCTTGAAAACTATAGAGAGATTTTGGTGTCTATAGTTTCGTTTTCTTTTGCTGTTCTGAAATTTGGTAGAGCAGATTAGTTAATACTCAGCAGCACCCGAAAATATTTTGTATTCGACTTCGACATAAATTAAATAGAAGATTGAGGATCATTAAAATACCCTCCGAGTTGTTTAAGATCGTACAGTACTTATACAAATTCAAAATAACTAGTGAAACCCCGCAGACGTATTTAGGTATCGATATCTAAACATGATAAAACTAAAAATAATAAAGAATTCTAGACAGACTGAGACTTTTCTAGGTGGCCTAACGTATGGTACCTAGTTTTTTTTTACTACCACGTCATCCGGTAGTGTAGTTATATTTAGTAGGTACTAGAAAGTTTAGACAATATCATTATGTTTAGATATCGAGACCTATCACGTCTGTGAAGTTTCGCTAGCTAATTTAATTTAATCCTTTATACAGTATGTTAACTAACAGAGGGCGTTCCCGTTAACCCGCAATAGTATAGCATCCATACATGCTAAAAAAAATATTACCATTCGAAAATAAAATGTTTTAATTTTTTTTTATATTAAAATATTCACTAAAAATCGTAAATTGATACATTAAAGAAACACTCTGTACACGCGTACTTGAAGGACAGCAATGTCGGAATTTATTTAATAAATTAGAATTAATTAAATAAATAGAGTATCAATTTGTAAATGTAGGTTCCCTACATTTATGTAACTACATTATGGTACAAATTCATACAGTTTCGCACTGAAACTTTCGGTCCGATGCGAGTCGAAAAAAAAGAAAACATATAAAAACCACACACACACACTGCTCAACAATGCACTAAAGATAAAGAAATAAAAGTAGGCTAATGCCTACTTTTATTTCTTAGTAGTATAATTACCTAGTAAGCAGATTCGTCTTAAACCTATTGCCACTTGCCGAGCAATTCATAAGAAGGAACAAAGAAAACTAAACGTACTTACATACCTAATAAGATAAACGCCAGAAACACTACTTGAGCCTCGTTGCAATATTTCATCCGTTATTTCAACTTCTTTTTATTTACTTTATAAAGTAGAGAGCTTTCTTCGAGGCGTTTAGTCTTGACTGGAATATAAACTCTTCATATTCTAATCTACTAGGTACAATTTTCTGTAATAAAATAAATAATACCTGTGGATTTTAGGCACCTATCCTAAAAAAATTAGAGTTGCATAGTTAGACAACACCAAGTTGCCTAAAATCTATAAATGATAATAAATGTCAGTGTCCCCGTAAATGTACCTACATAATCAACTTTTCCCGCAGCTACTTCTTTTCAACACAAAAATATGGAAGAATTCCGTATCCAATCATAATTTTCTGTAAAAAGACCAATCTCCAAAGCCAGACTAAATGCTATACCCATTTTAGTGATCTTTCTCTCAGGAAATTAATTTCCTTTGGAACAGACAATGCGCAATATCATAAAGACACCCAGTGTTTCAGTTTTATGTAAGTAGGTATTTTTGTGAAAAGCCACGATATTTTTTCATACTTATTTTTGAAGTGAAAACTTCTTTAGGCGCGTTGGGCATTTTTGAGATGAGATAAAACCATTGAACTCGCGCCACTGTTACCGTAAGCAATACCGCGCGTGTTTTGTTATAAGACGATTAAAAAAATATCCTGTGTTCGGTTGTCCTTGGGATGTACTCGGTTTTAATGTATAGTGTATAGTATATCGATTTTCATCCCCCCATCTCGGAAAGAGTATTTTTGCTCTTCGATATCTGAGTGCAAAAGCTGTTTTTATCCGCTAGAGGATAAAGTAAATTGAATTTAGAACATCGTGTGCACTAAGTTTGTGAATTCAAAACATCATTAAACCTATTTACTTCTACCTCCATGGTGCCGAATTTATCATACAACTTTTTTTTTAATTTTTTAAAAACTCCGACTCGGAACCTTCTTGGTGTACTTTTTTTTTTTAATTTGCTTTGCGCGCGCAATTTTCTTTTCACGTCATATTGTTAAAACCTTAGGTTAAAAAGAGTTTTTGGCGGGATTTCTTCGAGTGAAGTCTATTTGGCTGTTTTAATTATTCGCAAATTGATTCCTAGTGGATATTGTGATGTAAAATTGGTGTAGTTTTGTATCTCAAGTGTCTGCGCAACTGGACAATATGTGTAATCATTGAAACAGACACGATCCCGGTAAAATGGAGCTGAGAATTTTATTGTAGTTTTGGCTACCTCAGCGAAGTTTACCGGGAAACTTTATTCGATACATTTGCTGCCAAATACTCCTAATACATTAGAATGTGTACACCCATATTCTAATGTCTTGTTAGACTCAAGAAAAATACTAACTGATGACTAGGCGGCATGGCCTCAGACCTTAGCCTTTAAAAAAAAAAAAACTTAGATTAAAAATAAAAACAAGAAACTTGTAAACAAGTGAAAAATCTAAAATGAGTGAATCTAGCGACGACGAAGTTTATTTGACACCAACAGAATTGACTGAAACTGTAAAAAATGCGCAAATGAGCTTTCTCCCTCAACAATCACGCGAGAATTATTTGAAACAGTACGATATGTTTAACACGTGGCGACTAGTTTAAGGAGCCAAAACTTTATCAGAAAACGTTTTGCTGGCATATTTTATTGAATTATCCGAGACCAAGAAATCAAGCACTCTATGGAGTACGTATTCAGTGCTAAAACCAACAATAAAGATGAAAAAAAAACATAAACATATATAGACACCTATCTTAGATTAGTGGCATTTTTAAAAAGATCCTCATCATTTCCTCGCTGAGGTGGGATGAAAAGTTACGTGTTGCACTCGAGTGCAAAGATTTTTCCCCTCGTGCTCATTTGATTCCCTCGCTAACGCTCAGGATTCTAATTTTTGAATCACTCGCTGCGCTCGTGATTCAATTTTAGAATCCTTCGCTTGCTCGGTCATCAAAATTGAGCACGCGGTTAAAAAGCAACTTTGCACTCTTGTATAACAAATAACTATTGTCAGTGAGTAATGGTAAAGTATTCTGTTTGTGTTTTGTTTTCACTTCTGTCGGCACTCCCGGATTTATTATCTGCCTAGTCTTTTCCCAACTTGGGGTCGGCTTCCAGTCTAACCGGATCCAGCGGAATACCAGTATTTTACATGGAGCGACTGCCTATCTGACCTCCTCAACCCAATTACTAGGTAATAAAATACCCCTTGGTAAGACTGGGTGACAGACTTTCGGGCTTCTGACGACCCGTAGGTAACTGTTAAAACCTTTTTTCGTCGTTTCGAGTAATAAGCACACCCTGGCCATTACTTAATAAAAAAATGTGTATATGTCTGTCACTTTACTTGTTATATGTATTTAAAATACACGTATTTTATCCTGACTTTACCTACTGTACTATTGGCTCTACATGAACAAGTTTAACGACTGTCAAAGATTTACGAATGACAGCCGGGACCAACGGCTTAACGTGCTTTCCGAGGCACGGATAGGTCTTGATAAAAAGATGGTCACCCATCCACGGACCAACCGCGGATTGCGTAGCTTAACCTGATCAATCGACATGTGCGGCTGTTATTACTTAGCCACAAGCCTCTCTTCTCGGCACTCCCGGACTGCTACTGTTTTTTTTCTTACTGAATTACTTTCTTTCAGCAGAGTGGCGCTTTGTCTAGGTTAAATTAAGTATTTTTTACTTTTTAGTAACTACTTTTTTTAAAAGTCGCGGTCTTTTTCATGCGGCGGTGTCTGTATTGAGTGCTTGAAGGCGAAAGCACCAGGGTAGCCCGCGAAATTCAATTTTTTTTTAGGTTTTTTGCAATTTGCTGGTCAGTATTAAGTTGTACGTTGATTAATATATGATTCGCGTAACCCTTTCGTAACCCATTCGGACAATCCCGCTGACCGAGTCCCACGTACTTGACGCGTAGGTTTGTAATGAGTAGGTATATTAAGGCAAACTGCGCAATAAGGAACTAGGAAGGGCAACAACTAGCATGTGAGACGACGAGTTTTCGTGTTTTGGGCTTTGCAGTATACAATACAAAACATAAACCATTATTACTTTGCAGTAATATAAACCTAATCACAATAGAATCTAAGGAATAGAAGAATAAACAAAATTTTTTATTACTCGACTAAAGCTTTGCTTGAATGACGTCTCTTACACCAAAGACAATAAAAAAAAAATCAGAGAGTTCTAAGACGTCAAGAAGACAGGCAAGAATTGTCAAAAAAATTAAATTGAGAAAATTCGCTTTGTTTGAGGCGAAAAAAATTGTTTGAATATAAAAATTTCAAGTGACATAAAACATACATAATCACAAGGAAACAGGGTAACAGCTTGCGATGTCCAAAAGTGAAGTCCTATACGTGAAAGGGATGAATATTGTAAGACGAAGACGGATCAAAGTTGCTTTTGATTTTACTAGAGATGGGCGGGTATCATTTTATTTTCTCCTGTTTCAGTCTGATACAGATGATGAAGATCAGTGGGATGATAAGAAACTGAATGATGCGTATGACAAGGCTGTGAGGATCGCAAACATTGAGGTGGCTAAACGAGTGGCCATGTCCACCAATACTACGAGCCCGTCTAATGACCATACCACAGACCGTACGTTAATAACCATTTATTTTGATGGGGGCGAAAGGTTCTGTATTGAGGACTGCGTACCTTAAGTTCCTTTGACCGGTGTGGGTGTGTGGGTTGAATAGATGACCTAAAAAAAGTTGGCTGAAGCCTACGTCCAACAGTCGTCGTCTTTTGGTGATACCATTTACTTCAGCCTCAAAAATAGTCACAACCAACTAGCTTCATTAGACTTTCAGTTAACAGCCTAGCCTTTTCACTAAATGCTGCCGTTCAATTAGCGTCCTGAATGGTATTCAGCCATTCCATCAAACACTGCTGGCTGCAACATATAGATTAACAAGAATTAATTTTATTGTGTACAATTTTGTTTCCATAATACATTGGATACTTAATTGATATCGTCAGGCATGTGACATACCAATAATTTGGGTTGGCAACCTGTTGATGCCTTTATTTTTCGGCCAATAAGATTTCAACAGCTTAATCAATGAGTCAAAAATACCTCTAATTTACCTACATTTTCGACAAGTTTTTAACAGTGATTGTCACTGAGATGAGATTGCAAAAAGATTTTGATTACGGGAACCTGCTTACAAGTTCTAAAAAAAATTTTTAAAAAGATTAAAATATGCAAACCTTATCAAAAATCCAAACATTAATTCCTCTTCTTTTATTTCCACAGCTGTTTTCTTCACAAAAAAAGAAAAAATACCTGCAAAGTCATCTATGAAGAAATGTCAAATGCCAAGAGCTTCTAATGACATAGCCTTTGATGAGAGACCGAAGGAAGGGATGTGGAAAACTGGCATGTCATGCCGGTTGGTGTATAGCGAAGACGGCCTGGAATATGAAGCGGTTATTGTTCGATTTGTCAACACTGATGATTGTGTTGTAAGATATTTAGGTGAGAATCTAGGTACTTTATTTATATACTATCTTTGCACATGTCTTTTTGCATGTTGGGAAACAAATTGGATTTCATGAGTTTATTTTTTTGCATGGAACCTTCAATATTTTTCTAAAATATAAGTAGCTTAAGTCACACCTAAAATCAGCTGTCTGCCAGTCCCGTCAAAATCAGCCCAACCATTAGCTTGGAACAAACAGACAATAATTTAAATTAAATGTTTTTTTTTTGTTATAAGTAGGTACAAAAATACTTTTATAATATGCATTTAGTAAAAAGCTGTTATTTTGACATTACAATCAGACACTTCATTTTTATCTATCCGTATGTATAGATTTATTAAAAACCATCTTTTATCTTGGTGGTGGATGATTTGAAGGATGACGCAGATATGGAAAGGGAGCGCAGAGCATTGTTGGTTCGGGCTAATATGCTGGCCCGCCGGTTCTTCCGATGTACGGCGGCGGTCAAAATAACGCTGTTTAAAGCATATTGCATGTCACTGTACTTGGGGAGCCTGTGGTTCAGCTACACCCAAAAGGCCTACAATGCTCTGCAGATCCAGTATAACAATGCATTTAGAGTGCTGTTGCATCTGTCTCGGTTCTGTAGCGCGTTATGTATGTTCGCTGAGGCACGTACCGACTGCTTCAATGCTGTATGGCGTAAGAGAGTGGCCTCGCTGCTTAACAGACTCCGTGGCAGCCCCAGCAACATTCTACCTGCTATAGCCGGGAGACATGACAGCATGTTGGTGAGGTCACTTCTCACCTGTACATTGTCGGTGTTATTAGTTAAGTACTGACATAGGTTAAGACTATTGTTACTTACCCAATGGATCTCTGTTATCTGAATAAATAATAATAATAATAATTTACAGTTTGCACCACACAGTTATCGGTCAATACTGGTAGTTACACATAACATTTGGTTAAATTATATAAAACTACACAACATTTGATGAAATTAAACAAACTTAGATACAACTAAGTACTACTTTGTAGCTCCAACCTTTTTTTTAATATCAATAGCCTAACCACTTTGGTGCCGTCCATTAAGCCGTTGGTCCTGCGCCTGATCTCTCTCCGGTTGTGTCGGATTGCTGTCCCATTGGACTATGATAGTGAGGGAAGAGGGAGTGCACCTGTCTGCGCACACACTTGTGCACTTTAATACCCCCCGCGCCGATGGCTAGTCTCCGTTGAGATTAGCCGCCGTGGCCGAAATACGGTCTGGAGGACTTTTATCAAAAAGATAAAAGAGCCACTTACATGAGAATTTAAGATAACATCATGCAATAAATTTTTTGTAGGTAAAGGTCACCAATACAATACTATTTTATTTACTTTTGCATTGGTTTTTATTCTCAAGTAGTATCCTAGTAACATTTTTATTTTTAGCGAGTGGTTTCAATTATGTAATTTGATAGTTTTAATTTAAAACTGCTGAAAGAGCTTACTTACATTTTTCATATAGGGTGGTAAATTATTATTAAAAAAAAAAGATATTATTATGTTATTCAAGCTATAAATTGATCAAGACAGATGTTACTCCATAACTTTCTCCTTCACTAATAACATACATCAATTTTACTTATAAGACCTATTTTTATAAAACATTTCAATCTTTCAGGTTATGGCAACCAAGAACTGGTGTCAGTAGAAATTCTAATGCCTTCTCATGGCGAGGAGGCCAGAGCTCGTCAGATCGTAGAGGCGAGGACAGCACAGCCTGAAGACAGCTATGGAACTATGTCTCCGACCTTGGATGGTCTGGACCTGGGCTGCAGTGACCGGATGCCTAGTCCTGATAGCATGGGTATGGATTTAATAATGCCTAGCGATTTAACTATTAGCCAAGCACTTTTTAACACAATTTTTTTCATCACTACCACTCATATCACATACTCACCAAAAACTTGATGTAAATGGGGCCAAGTTCACTGATGAAATAATTGAGATCTAGCCAACTTATAAGGTTTTACTGAATTGTTGACTTTGAAAACCAAGTTTTTGTTTTTGGTGGGCATGTCTGTTTCGTCAGGATATCACCAATTCACCAACCGGCAATTTTCTGTCGAAATATCCATTTCCGGCAATTATCGTTGTCCGCCGAAAAAAGGCAAAGCAATACTTACTTTCAGTTCATTTATTCAAAGAAAATGCGTAGTTATAACAATTAAAAGCAAAATAAATAAAAGCTTTTTGTCGCATCTAATATTAGATTGTTTAATTATTAATAATTACTTATGTCTTTGAGCAAAATCATGAAGTTTCGTGTGATTTAAGTTTCAAGGGTTGAAAATTATGAAAAAAAATTGACACTGCATGTCTTTACTTTTTATTATCTTTGTATAAATCCCAAAATAGGTCTTCTTCTTCGTGTCGCTGGCGCAACTTTTCTCAGATCTTGTGGATCCAAAACCTCGCCATTTCTACGCCGTCGTTGGTGGCACTGCAGCGGTCACTTTGACTGCAGTTTTTGGGACACAGGGCAGGATAGGAGGTGGAGCATAGTTTGTTGCTTAGGGTGAAGTGAGCTGTCAGTAGTGTCAATCTCTAGCATTATGTGGAATGACAGCTCACCAAACCTAAGTTTTCACGATGAGATTTCTACATACAGTACCCGGCGATAAATATTGCACATCGACCTATTCGATCCTATCGATTTTATACAAAGAATAAAAATAATTATCAAAAGAAGCAAATCATAATTGTTTTAACAGCTCCTAATAGATACCGGACTGTTTGTATTTCGTGCGACAGAGATAACGCTCTACGAAGCCGAAATTAGCCGATTGTCTTTTTCCAAAGGTCGATGTGCAATATTTATCGCGCGGGTACTGTAATAGACCAGCGATGGTCATCTATATAAATAAAACAAAGTTTGGTTAGTTACACCATTTATAAATCTCAAGGACGGGTTGACCGATTTTTATGATCTTTGATTTGTTGCATTTGTCTCCGTCCTGAATAGCAGAATAGCTACTAAAACCTTGGCCAAATTTACGATAAAAAAATATTGAGGATAGATAGTTTTTTATAAGGACATGAGGAGTTTCAGCTTTGGAATTACAGTTGTCCATAGGTTTTGGGGACCACCTTGCTTGCATCACGATCACGTTGAAAAAACCAAAACACTCCTTTAAATTGTTAATGAATCTCATAATCGATATTATATAAGAAATCAGTGAACAATGGAAATGTATGCCGTTTGTAGTATCTGTCTAAAAAAACGGTATACTTGTTGTTCGCATATTTTTGAAGTGAAATTTTCTTTAGGCGCGTTGGGCATTTTTTCAGATGGGGGAAAAAAACTATTGAACTCGCGCCACTGTTACTGTAAGCGACACCGCGCGTGTTTTGTTTATAAGACGATTAAAAAAACACCCGCTTCGGATGTGTTCGGCTGTCTTCGGGATGTACTCGGTTTTAATGTATCCGATAGTCAGTGAGTGATGGCAAAGTATTCTGTTTGTTTTGTTTTCACTTCTGTCGGCACTACCGGAGTGCCACTGTTTTTTTGTTAGCCTATATCCCACCGCTGGGCGAAAGCCTCCCCCAGATACTTTCAGGAACTCTTTGCCCGCACCACCTCGAACCAGCCTTCACGGTTCGCGTCCAGGTCATCTCGCCATCACTTTCTGGGCCGGCCTCTGCGTCACCGTCCTTCTTCAAGCACGAATTGTGTGGAGACTTGCCCGCATAACCACAAAAATTTTTCAAACCTGTTAAAATTTAATATTTCAGATAGAACATCACAGAAAAAGAAAAAGTCTTCCAAAAAGAAGAAGAACCAAGCTAGGAACATGAATATCAACGGCTTCGAATTTCCGGAGATTCCGCCCATGCCAAATTTATCTATGTTGAGGAATGTAAGTACTTTTTACAGCTTTTTTGGGTTCTGAATAGAATATTTTGCTGTGCTTATAGCTCAGTAAGTAAAGGCGATACACCCACCCAGCCATTTTGTTCCTTGGTTTGATCAATTTTATTCGGCGACTTGGGATAAAAAGTCGGCGGCCAAGAATCAATTACATTTTATTTGAATGGTAGTGATCCTCCCTTTTCTATAGAGTATGAGAGAACTTTACACCCTGTTTCTCATACCACTATAGTGGTAGCAGTAGAAACATTTATTTGTATGGCGACAACGCTCTAATGAATTTGAGAACAAAGATTACAACAATCTCATCTTTCGATCCACCTCCAAATATATATGTCGCAGCCAACTGGTTTAATTAGCCGTTTAGTTAACCGCCTAGCCTTTTAACTAAACGGCGGCCGTTCAACTAACGGCCTGGATGATATTCAATATTATAGTTTAGGGTGGAACTGTAACCAATCACGCGAGAGACGAATTGGTCGCAGTAACTAAGCCAGGGCACCCCGACCAAATGGGTTAGGTTAGAACTGTGATCAACCGCGAGCGAGCAAAGAGAGCGAAGCGAGGCGACCACTACTTCCAAAGGCCAGGAGGTTAACTAAACGGCTAATTTAGCCAGTTGGCTGCGACATATACATAATTATATCTCCGAACCCACATTGCATTCGACTTTGACGCCTTAGTAAAAAATAATGCATTCTATGTGTACTTTAAAATATGTAATTATTACTGAGGGCTGCAAAAAAAAAAACCAGAGTGGGTGGATGTCCTTTACGATTATAGGCCAGTCCAATCAACCTCAAAAAGATGTTTACATCGACAAGAATTCATTTTAGTGTCTACAATCTTTGACCCAAAATTTGTAGCAAAATGTGTAATGCAAAGCATATCGCTCATTGGTTACTTAATTGTAGCAACAAATTAATATTGTGTTATGGATCCACAAATTATGGACAATCAAATGAATTTGTAGAGGTATGAGGGAACGAGGTGTAAAGTTCACTCATCCTCCATAGAAAAGGGAGGATACTCTGACCAAATGGGTGTTGTGTCTGGTAGGCAACTGCCCGATGATTGATGTTGAGGCGTTATATATAATTATGTTAATTACGCAGTAAATTCTGCTTGCGGGATGCAGGATTTTGCGTGACGTCATTGTGATGCGTAGTTCGCATGTGGCGTTGCAGATGCCGCCAAAAATTCATGTCGTTGTATAATCTTTTGGAAACTACACCTTACGAGTCTGGTTTAATTTTCGAGCTGGAATCATGACGCTGTTTAAAAACTAAAAAAAAAAGTTTAAAAACTAAAACCCGGCTACTGAAAAAGAAGAAGGTGGTGGTCTCGACCAATCAGTGTTCCACAACACCAAAACTATTATAGTTTACATAATTTTTATTATTTGCTATGATAGAAGCTATTGTAACATGTATTCTGTAAAATAGTTATAATATTTCAACATGCTGCATGTAACGGTTAAAATGAAACACTGTGACAAGCAGACGGACGGACAGGCAGACCGCGCCAGTTGGGGACCCAGTTGGTAATGGGGACCCCGATTACTTAATTACCTATTACGTTTTCGCCTTTCGGGTCCGGAAACCGTTAAGAAGACATAGTTTTTCTTGTCTATTCTTATCGTTACAATAGGCACTTGGTTAGCGTTTCCATTTTCGCTGTCTTAATATCAAATTTTTTTTAATTAAAAATATTTTTCTTTTGTTTTTCCAGCAATTAGGATCAACAGAAATGCCAATGCCTCCTCCACCGATGGCTTTCACTTCATCATTGGACAGAACTGATTCGGAGGACCAGGCTATATCCTCTATGCTGCTCAGCTGGTACATGAGTGGATACTACACAGGGTTATATCAAGGAATGAAAAGGTAACTGTTATAAATCAATCTGTTTAGACATTTCCCAACCATGTTGGGGTCGTTCCACTCTAACCGGATGCAGCTGAATACCATTATTTTACATGGGGCGACTGCCTATCTGACCTCCACAGTCCAGTCCTCCAGTTACGTGTAATAATTAGTTATTTAACAATTGGTCGAGTTAACCACGGATCAAAAAGCCGGGCATAGGAAAAAAACTTGCCGAATGGATAACCTTCTCCTTTTTTTGAATTCGGTTTAAAATCTTTTAAATTTACGTTCCGTTTACGTCGCTCTTTCGTACTACGGCTTCAGAAAGATCCTTGTTGTCGCCCAGTACACTCCGATTCAAACTTTATGGGGGCTTTGAAGTGCGCTAATCGTACGCCGTTTCTCACCCATCTCCGCTGTCACGTGAATTTATTACTGCTTAGCGACTCGCCTACAGCATAGCTATTCACAAACATTCGATACGCTTCCATGCCGGATCGAACGTCAATCAATGTTATCGAAGGAATCCTCTTAACTCTGTTCACAAATCAGAATCCCGAAAATGTTGACACTTTAAACCAAATAGAAGACCTGGGACTAAGCAGATCAGGGGGCTTACTCTCCAAACTAATTTTAATTCCAATGAGATGCCAATATGATTCCAATGTTAATTTCACAGTCACGTGATTCGGTACTCTTGAAAACAATATTGTCAACAATTACCCCACGCCAAGCCTTTGCCTAGCAATTGGCGCTAGCATCGAGAGTACGAAACGTCACAATTCCAATGTCGATCTAACGGAATTAAATTGAAGAGTAAGCACCCAGAGTACCTAAGATGTGTCATTTTCGATCCGGAAGCCTGTCAAATAGTTGTGAATATCTATGCTGTTCCGAGCCATCATGAAGTTTGAATCGGGCTGCAATTCTTGATCATAACGATACATTACTTACATCTTGAATATTTCATTTCAGGGCAAAGGAAGGACGCAGAAACTAGTCTACCAATAATGAGTGTTTTTTATATACATGTAAGGTACGAAATAAAAAAGTATTCTTTTTTATATTATTTTTTATTTTTTAGTCTCACATAAAATGAACTACCTACAGCAAAAATAGAAAATGTTATCAGTTTATTGAAAATAATAATAAATAAATTTATGCCTCCTGATTTCTGTGTTAACACACTATAATATGTACAAATATACATTTTGACACTATTATTATTTTGGGTTTGTTTTTTTTTTCTTTTTACTTTTAGTTCTATGATCAGATTGGTGGGTTTTATTTTAACACTAAAATCGCTATAAAATCATTCATATTTTTTCAAAACAATCCATTCAAAATACCTCCTTTAGTGCTAGCTAAACTTGGGCTGAATTCTTATTTTAATTATAATCTGTCAAAAATATGTAAAAATAAAAATAAATTATAAAAATAACAATTACAAAAATACAAATATTTTAGAAATTTTACATTTTAAATTATTTCACAACAGTGTACACAGTGTACACATTTGAAATTGTAAAAATGGCGAAGTTTTTAATCTCAGTATCATTCATTACTAGCCAGACTACACACGAAACGATAAAGAAATATCGTGACATTTGAAATTCGATCTCCGTCGTTAAAAGCCACATGGGTTGCAACCTTTTTTTGTTTCACAAACCGATAATATTCGAATATAACCGGATTGTGAAAAAATTAAAGTAGGCATTGAATATTTAACTTGTGCAAGTGCTTAATAAATTTAAAACTAGAAGTAACTTGAGCTCTTAGCCCTCGTTCGCACGGACGTAAAAATATCGCGGTGGGATTTTCAACGCTCGGCGTTGAGAATCCAACAGAGCGCATCTCAGCGCATCTAAAATCTCTGTTCGAATTTCAATTATCGGCGCTAAGCAGTGCGTTGAAAGCGAAATATTTTACCAATCACTCCCACAAATCAATATAGACCTTAAGTCAACCAGTCACGATACAAACTCGTGGCAAGACCATTTGAAAGATTCTTATAAAAACTAATTAAAATAAAAACATGGCAATTTTAAAACATAAACTAGAGAAACAATATTTACAGTTACCACAATATACAAAAAGAACAATGTTATAGGCTTATTACGGCCTTTGTGTTAAAGATATCAGCCAACGCTGAAAGTTTGTGATTCTTTCGCTCCGAGATTTAAAGATGTCATTAAGATAAATGATCCTCATTTGTACTGTGTAAGGTTTATTTCTTTCCAACTTTGAAGGCACTGCAGTTTTTAATGTAGCCTGAAAATCATTTTTGGAAAAAAAAACCCTTGTGATTCCTGTTTCCTATTAAGTATAATAACTATTAAAGTAATACACAAGACATCTGAAAACCTCAAAACGAAAGATCAAAAATTATAAATTAATTCATAAAACTCAACACACACATTCGCAGTCCTCGGCCATACACACAAACTCCCATCACAGGGACACACACATAAAGGCATTATTGTCACACACTGACAACTTCGAATAAAGTCAACTCCCAAAAAGTGACACGAACAGAATTGGCAAGTGGAATAAAGTCGACATTTCGGATAAAGTGATTGTAGTATACAGTAGGTACATAATAATAATTATGAATGTATAAAATAATGTTCTTTTGATGTATAAAAATGCAACATATTATCTATTTTTTTTTTTGTTGGCTGAATATGTCCTAAGTTTTTCTTGACTTGAAATGCTAAGCAAATTATTTACGTTGTCTGTTGAAAACCTTCAATAAACAATATTGATTTCGAGGTGCCTAGTTATCACGGTTTTCTAAATTGGCTATAACGTATAGGTCTCTCATCATGTGGTTTTACATTTTCGCTTCAAGTGAACTCCTCGAATAAAGTGAAGAAATTTCGCATAAAGTCAACTCTTGGAATAAAGTGAAGTGTTTCACATAAAGTGACACGTCGCGGCTCATACGAGCGTGCTGAGCTCGTGCGTGTCATGGCTCAGGTCGATGGTGGCTGCGGGGACGCCGGGAGTCACGGCACCTTCGCCTGGGGGAGTACTGGTTGGAGGCCTGAAAGTCGAAGGGTAAATATTGGTTTTTATTATAATACCTCTTTGTTTAATAACACTTTTTTTTTTATTCGTTTTAATTTTATTTTCAATGCATGGTCAATTGTCATTTAAACATCAACAAAGTATTAGTACCGTATACGAGACGCAGATAATATGTATTTGTTCTATAGTTTTTGTGTGGAAATTGTGTGCCTTACTTAACCTGGGTCAAATATACTTCTTATTATTTTCTTTCTTTCTTTTTATATGCTAAAAATCTGTGTATCGATTCCTAAATCAAGTACGAAAAGATGAGCATATTGTGTACATTTGTCATAACTTATATTATTTTTCAATTTATTCCTACTAGTTCTCAGAAAAATCAGCTCTTATCTGAGGACTAAATAATTACGGTTTGACAGTTTTTGTATAGAAAATATGTCGAACTGTCATAATTATTCTTCAGATAAAAGTTATCTGATTATTAAATAATCAGCCCTTAGGGCTGGCTTTTCAATCGACCGATAATTTTTATTCGTGGAATAAAATTGACATCCGACAGATTTTGTATGGAAGAACTGTCAAAAATTCAAAATTATTCCTCGGATAAAATTATCTGGCGTTGGAAAAATCAACCCTAAGTCATCAATCAGTTCATATAATCCTATTCAATGACTACAAAATACGTAAGAATATTTGAATTTCGCGGGCTACCCTGGTGCTTCCTCCATAAGCATATCAAAATTTCAAGAAAAAAGCGTTTCAAAGAGTTCGGAAAAATTTACAAGAGTCAGCCAGAACTCACCTTATAATATAAGGACCTCCTTGCTGTAACAGCGTGATAGGATGCGTATAAGCTCCACCAGCAGTCATGCTATGATAACTTAAGTTCCCCATGCCAGTATTATTCAAATGTCCGTTCCCAATAATAACTCCATTCGAGGCATTCAAGTTCTGCGAAGCAGTCGTAGTATTTACTTCTTGAGTTCGAAAGGCCTTTACAAGGTTCGTTTTCTCTTTCTGCCAGACGAAGACGTTGTGGACCATTGCGCACCCGCAGAAGATGATTCCAACGCCGATGAAGACCGATGTTACGATCGCTGGCGTCGAGTGGAATTGTATGAAGGTGTAGAGAATTATGCCTGAAATTGAGAAGGGTAACGGTTAGTGACGGTTTTAGTTGGGTAGCAGTAGTTAGGGTTGCATTTTGGGATCTGAAATACTGTCAATTTATAATGTCTGGCTGGGGAATTTGATGCGCCACTTCTTCCCAGCGAAAAAACTTATTTTTTTAAGGGTGTGAAATCATCAAATGACTCTTCCCGCTCTGGGTGAAGCGGAAGGGAGTGTCAGACTCTTACTGACTAAAACCCACCCGCGTTCCTTCCTTAGCCCTTTATGTTCCGGGCCAGCGGTAACCCTTTCGGACAATCCCGCTGACCCGGCAGGCTTCGGCCCTGACGGGGCCCTTCGGTTGATCCAGCGAAAGCATTAGGAAGTGTTGAAGAGCGGCGTTTTTAGGGACTGTCTTATGTAATTTTAACGTTCGAAATGTGCTGATTGAGAATAATTGAAATAAAATATTTTTGGTTGTTTCTTTTTTGTTATTGATTTTTGCTAGAGGTCATCGGTAGAGCTAGAAAATATATGAGTTTGGTACACAGAAAAATAGGCGCTTCATGTGAATGTAGTCTCACGTGGAGGACTATGCGATATGGATTTAGTAATGGAGATGGATGATTAAAACAGCTGCTGTGAAGACTAAGCTTATTAAAAGATTATATTTTTATCGTTACAAGTTCACCTGTGGTAATTTCATGAGCTATGCCATTTCGCACAGCCCGACACGATTAATTTGCTGTCGAATTATCAAAAAGCAGTTGTCATTATACAGATACCTAGACAAAAACTTGCAACACACAAATCGAGTCTATCGAAGACTCGAAGCGCCGCATGATTAGTTCCCATCAGCAAACACTTACAATTCCTAATCGCCTCATTATAATTCCGTGGGAAGGTCGAGTGGTTCTATATACGAAAGGGAACCACGGACTAATTATAAACAACGTAATCGTACGAACCTGTTAAAAATACCGGTATGGATATAAAGAAACCTCCGACGGCGCATACCCTGGTGATCGCTGACTTTTGCAGGTATTTATTTGATCTGGAAGTAAAGAAAAACCATGTTTTATTATGGATAGATGGATAGGGTTAGTTCGTAAGGTATTTTTAGCGCTGTAGAAGGTTTTTATAGCCGTTGGTCCCGGCTGTCATTCGTGGATGTTTGACTGTTGTTACGGGTTGTCAGAAGACAACCAGTCTTACCAAGGAGTATAGTATTACCTAGTAACTGGGTTGTGCAGGCCAGATAAGAAGACGCTCCATGTAAAATAGGTACTGGAACTCGGCTGCATCTGGTTAGACTGGAAGCCGACATCAACATAGTTGGAAAAAGGCTAGGCAAATGATGATGGATAGAGTTAGTTCGTAAAGAATCACAGAACATTATGTTAACGAAGACCATTCGTTAAGTACAAAATAATTAATGCAGGATTCCCACGACCCAATAACTGATCAATACATCGCTATCAGAGATACCAAAGATATTTAAGATTTCAAAACTCTTTTTATTCAACAACTTTTACATCGAAAAGCTGTAAACACAGCATGCCCCAAATACTCGCCTTAATCAGCTTAAAATCGATCTCGTTTGTTTTACACAAGAATTTCGTTTTACATAATATATCTGTTCCAAAATCCAGAAGCTGCAATTATTTAATGGATACACAAACATTTTATCGATTGTATATTATAAGAACTCGATTTTAATCGAAACTCGTTTGAACAATCATGTAACGGACCCCGGCACCTGTTGGTCGAGAGTAACGGAGAATTGCGAAGTCAGTCTAACAAGCGATGATGTTAGTCGTGGAATAGCTTTTTAAATTGGTCGGGTTAAATTATTTGCTGCATGTCAGTGACACTGGCATATTCTGACGGATAGGTATTATGATTAATGATTACAACATCGATACTGTTATCGAAACACTATATATAATTATCTTGTTTGAATTAGGACTGATTTTTCAATCATCTGATAACTTTAATCGAGGAATAATTTTGAAGTTTTGACAGTTATTTCATACAAAAACTGCCAAACGTCAATTTTATTCCTCGAATAAAAGTTATCTGGCGATGGAAAAATCAGCCCTTACTCGAATGTTTTATCGAACTACATTTTTAAATAACCTACGACATTCGTACCGAATGACTTTTTTACAGGAGGAACACTGACTCCCTAATCACAGGTACAAACCTAGTTTGTGACTCAGAGGACCTATGTTTACGCAAATCCTAAAAATATCTTAGAGGTATCGTATAAGATATCTATAAAATATTTCGTCTCTTCGCATTAAAAGTGTACAATCTCAAAAAATAAAACCACATCGAGTTAAGTATACAGAAATGTCTAGTATCGCAAATATTTTCTCAAGTGAAAAAAGAACGTAGTTCGACAAATCCCGCTATAATTCGCTAGATCGCGCATTGGTTAGTTTTAAATTATTGGTGGAAGTTTATTAGTCTTAAAACCTTTAAAACGTCCTCCTGTAAAATTAGTAAATTCTGAGATTGTACACTTTTAATGCGAGAAGACGATTTAGGTACCTTCTGAGATATCCTGAGATTTGCAAAGCTACCTAGATTAAATATTAATTGAATAGACAGTAATAGCTATAAACATGTAATATTCTCCTTGCCCGATGTTTATAGTTCCTTACATACCTAAATGCTAAGATTTATTGAATGCCTCATTGCAATCTTTCATAATAAACCTACATCGGGCAGTTTACGCAACACACACTTATTTTGACATATTCTGTGATTTATTGAGTAAAAGCTAAGTGAAGGTGGACTGAATTTGGTCACTGCTTATTCCCTGAATGACTGTTTCTTTCAAAAAAGATGTAAATAAATTCTAAGACTTTCTTAATCTTTAATCTTTGTAAATAATTTCTAAGACTTTATGTAACAATTTTACCAATTTTAATACTGAATAAAACATTTATTTATTATTTATTTATTTCCAAAGTCGAAAAGAGGAAAGATACGGCCGTATATGCCGCAAAAACGTATATTTCGACACTCATTGGAATCAAAATTTAAGGGTACTTCCCGTTGATCTAGAATCATGAAATTTGGCAAGAAGCAAGATCATGTAGCACAAGTAAAGGAAAAAATCCGAAAATCGTTAATTTGTAGATACATTAAAAAAAACCCGTGATAAACTATTTAACTTACAAAGTACGGAACCCTCGGTGCTCGAGTTCGACTCGCCACCTTACCTATCTGCCAATTACAGGTATAACAACTCGACGTTTCCCTAATACAAGTACTTCCGATGACAGATGGGGGTACCTCCAACGGCTTTCCGTTGCAACGGTGCGTCTTGCTCCACTGATTCTAGGGTAGGTGGGGCGATAGGGAACGCGTACGTTGTCGCACCGCGTGACAACCAGTTTTGTCGATACGTTTGGAGGGGAGGTTAGGGTTAAATGGATAAGGGTAAAATAAGTTTGAAAGATGGGTGGTTTCTATGTTGAATAAAAAATTATGTAAATAATGTTGTTATACGCCACATAATTATCCTCACACACACATTTATATTGTCTTCTATTTTTCTTAATGCTTTTGTAAATTAGTTAATAAGTAACCATAACTGTCTTTAAAGTCTATAACTGTATAAGAAGTCTATTGGTGTTTTAATGCACTTTATGTTAGCATAAGTTTTGGAATCACTGACTCCCAAGTCACAGGCTACAAACCTAGTTTGGGAGCCAGGAGATAAATTTAGTCTCACATCTCTGTACCAAATTATTGTACAATTGATTTGAACGAAGATGATGAACTTGGTGACAAGTTCATCATCTGCCATCATCTGCCTAGCCTTTTCCCAACTATGTTGGGTTCGGCTTCACGTCTAACCGGATGCAGCTGAATACCAGTATTTTACATGGATCGACTGCCTATCTGACCCCCACAACCCAGTTACTGGGTAATACGATACTACTTGGTAAGACTGGTTGTCAGACTTTCGGGCTTCTGACTACCCGTAACGACTGTCAAAGATCCACGAATGACAGCCGGGACCAACGGCTTAACGTGCTTTCCGAGACACATACCGTGCCGTGCGAGTGCTTTACATACCGTGGCAGAGGGGTCTCGGTATGTAAAGATGGTCACCCATCCACAGACCAACCGCGGCAAGCGTAGCTTAACCTGATCGATCGACCTGTGCGGCTGTTATTATTTAGCCACGGGCCCCTCTTATTTAGCCACGTCACCAAGTTATAAGTAATATATAAATTATTATTATTATAATGTATTTTTATAGAAAAAAAAATAAGTAAGTACATATGTGTATAGTAAGTAATAATAAAATAATAATAAGTAAGTAGTAGGTAAGTAATAATAAATAAAAATTAATAAGAAGTAAGTAAGTACCTATAGACTTACTTATTATTAACTTTTATTTCATTTTTAGTCATCATTCTCTGCCTATATCCCAATTTGTTTGCGATCGGCGCAACATGTATTTTCTTCCATACTTCTGTATTAAGACTCCTTCAAACAGCGCGACACGCGATAAAATCGCACGCGACACAAAAGCACCGCAAGTCGCGCAACGAGCGGTACCTTTGTGTCGCGCGCTCCTACAAACAGACGCGTGTCGCGTCTGTTTGTAGGAGCCTTTAATCGTCACCCAGGTAGTCATGCCACTTTCCAACCATAATTATTATGATCTTTTATTTCATCTTTAGTGATTACCTAACATTAAGCTTTGGTCGGTACCTAGGTAGGTACCACAGAAATCTTTATTTAGATTTCTGTGCTAGGTACTGATAAAATTAAAAAGCCGATAAAATTATTTAATATCTAGGTATTACTTAAATAATTTTATCGGCTTTAGATAGTTTAGATACGTAGGTACTACTGGTACATACCTACGGTGTTCACTTCGGGCGTGCCCGAAGCCCGAAAACTTTCGACCTCGACCAGATTAACTAATAGTACCTACCCTCGTTCGAAGATCGTTATCACGAGCTTATCGGTATTATTTCGTTTCTTATCTAAGTCATTATGTTAGGTATATTTATCACATGTAAAGTTTATGCTAACTCATACCATTTTTTTTTAAATTGCGACATATTTTTTAAGATATTTCACAAAGTTGTGTAACAACTTATTTTCCACATTACCAAGAACATAAACTGAACAGACAGATCTCCATGTAGGTAAAATGATTTGATGAACAGAAATATTTACGTTACCTAGTTCTGCCGCCATTGCAGTCATAAGTTTGTTTAATTTATCTAATGCATCCGGAGTTCTTACGTAATTGTGGTTAAAAATAACAAAAAAGTTTGCTAGAAAGGAGTTGTTTATACAAAGTGTAACTGGGTGAAAGTCTCGTGAAGACGCAACCAGAAATTAAACATATTATGAGCCAGTAAGTCATGTGTCTAGACTTTTTCTTATATTTACCAGAAAATTAATTTTGTTACCAATTAGTACCTACCTATTTCGCCACCAGCCGGTCGATTCTGTAAAAATCTCACCGTGAAAACTTAGGTGATGTGAGTTTGTTTTTGCAAGGAATTGACACTATTGACAGCTCACTCCACGCGGTGAGATGGTTACTAAGGCGCACTGCTACACCCTAATCTGCGGTGCTATTCTGTAAAAATCCCACCGTGAAAACTTAGGTGAAGAAGTGAGCGTGAAGTAAGCAGCAGTGCGATTCTGTAACTATCTCACCGTGAAAACTTAGGTGCAGTGAGCGTGGAGTGAGCTGTCAATAGTGTCAATTCCTAGCAAAAACAAACTCACTTCACCTAAGTTTTCACGGTGAGATTTTTACAGAATCGACCGGCTGTGGCGTTTTTGAGGTTCTCAGAAGTGTAGATGTATCCAGGACACTTTGGACACTTAGAGAAGTTAAGTTAAGCAAAAACAAACTCACTTCACCTAAGTTTTCACGGTGAGATTTTACAGAATCGATCTGCTGTATAGTGTCCATTCCTAGCAAAAACAAACTCACTTCACCTAAGTTTTCACGGTGAGATTTTACAGAATCGATCTGCTGTATAGTGTCCATTCCTAGCAAAAACAAACTCGCTTCACCTAAGTTTTCACGGTGAGATTTTACAGAATGGACCGGCTTAATCATTTTGAAGGATACTGCTAATCCATTGCTTCATAATTATGTTCGCGAAAAATGTGTGCACTCAACAACGTAAATAACGCAAGGAATCTTGTTAAACTGTCTAAATGAAAGCCATTAGCCTGTTACTGTGTTACGCAACGTACGGACGCCAGCACATCAAGCTACCCGAAACCGTCATATTTTCGCAATCAACTTTGAACCTTATGCTTTAGTGATAAAGTTGAGAAATCTGACAGATTGTAGTAACTTGATGTGCTGGCGTACAGACGCCAGCACATCAAGTTACTACAAGGCATGTGGGTGGATAAGTTTTATCCCAGATAGGTACAGACCTATCTGGGATAAAACTTATCCACCCACATGCCTGTCAAATATGTACGGTCAGCATCAAAAGTCGATTAACACTTCAGTTTTTTTAATCTCAGTTATTGAGCAAAATATTTGTTCGAAATTGCAGCAGAAGTATAATGCGATTTTGAACAAATATTTTGCTCAATAACTGAGATTTAAAAAACTGAAGGGTTAATATTTTGCTCAATAACCGAGATTAAAAAAACTTAAGTGTTAATCGACTTTTGATGCTGACTGTACCTACAGCTAAAAGATACAGCATATACTCAAACAACCAATTTAAAACGTTTTAATAAAACGTATCACTGTCATATTATGTCCGAAATCACAATGGACCAAAATATTATGTTAATCCCCGCACTAGGTCTGTAGGCCATAACCATATTAGTAAACAAGGGTAGGCAGAGCCGACGCATTTGTCATACGTCCAATATGTTTCCTTCCTTAATACCTTCTAATATGTTTGGGATTGATCGATTGCTTTTTGTTTTTCGCCCTCCGCCTAACAAGCCAGCCACATGAGAAAAATCGATAATACTGCACGCTAATGAGGGTTTTCTGATATGACTTTCGCTAGGTGGCAGCACTGACACGTCAGGTCCAGGCATCTGTCAAAGAGCCTATATTTTCTTTAGTTATGACTGAATGATGAACGAATGAATGAATCGAATGATGAACGTCATCATATATTTTATATTGGAAGACCTCTTGTCACAGTGGTGCCGACTGGTGTCGTAAATTTTCACGAAAACCCTCATTGCGTAACACACAATTGCGTATCAGTAGCAACGGGTTTCATTTTGACAGTTCAACAACATTCATTGCGTTATTTACATTGTTGAGCAGACACATATCGAACATAATGAAGCAATGCATTAGCAATATCCTTCAAAATGATTCAGATCGAGATTGATAGTGTTACGAAATCGGGGTGCAGCCGGTCGATTCTGTAAAAATCTCACCGTGAAAACTTAGGTGAAGTGAGTTTGTTTTTGCTAGGAATTCACACTATTGACAGCTCACTCCACGCTCACTTCACCTAAGTTTTCACGGTGAGATGGTTACAGAATCGCACTGCTGTTCTGCTTGACCTTTTGCAGACTACACATAACATTACGCTTGTAATAGTTGTAATCCCCGAAAGGTTAATCAGAGGCAGGGCCGTCTTAACCATATCAGTTGCCAAAATCAACTTGCGCCCCCCTTGCCAACAAAAATAAATTAAACTTAATTTTTGTGTTCCATTTTTAAAGGATGATTTCCATAAATATTTTCTAAGGGATTTTTTTTTTGAGGCGTTGACGTGGGTTACAGCGCTGGAGCGTTGCGGTTATAATGAGTGATCAATGATGACCCGATCGGCTTGCGCCCCATAAGACCCTGCGCCTGGGTGTCACGCACCCCTTGCACCCCTCGGGTAAAGACGGCCCTGATCAGAGGTGTATAATACAGCCACATTTCGCCAGATATGTCTAAAAGTCCCATGTAATAGGGCGCGAGCCTTTTGCTGTCAACCGGCCACAAATCCCAACTCTCGGACTGAGTAAGTCCTGACAGAAAAACCCAAAGACACTTTGCCTGACCCGGCAATCGAACCCAGAACCTCATGCTTAGCAGTGGCACTTTAAAAAAAAGGTGCATGGGTCTGCTCTTGACCTCGAGGTTAAGAGCAGGCCCATGCACCTTTTTTTCATCCATCGCTTTCCATCAGTCGTGATCGATCACGACTGATGGAAAGCTATGGATGAGGTATATAATGGAACTAGCGTGCCCAGAAGATGCCTGACGCAGTCCCCAACTACGCAAGCTGCAACAAATTACCAACATCAGGTGCATGCTAACAGCTTAATCCAGGTTGAATTTTATCAGTATACATCTAAACACATAGGTACATTCCGCTGCATCCTCTTTCGTAACCACGACCACACTACGCTCTGTGTAGACTCGAAAAATATTGACTTACTGTAACCGTGTGGCCCTGTTTCGTGTTCGCGTGACGACCCTAATTTATCGTAGTCTGAGAAAGATTCGACGTTCAAGGAATTCACCATATCTGTTTGATCGTTCTCCGGGCGAAAAGGGCGGAGTGGCCGCCATTCAACTGATGCCTTATTTCGCGTGTTTTTGTTCTTTTTAGGGTTCCCTACCCAAAGGGTAAAAACGGGACCCTATTACAAGACTCCACTGTCCGTCTGTATGTCTGTCACCAGGCTATATCTAATGTACCGTGATAGCTAGATAGTTGAAATTTTCACAAATGATGTATTTCTGTTGCCGCTATAACAACAAATACTAAAAACAGAATAAAATAAATATTTAAGGGAAACGCCGAAAAAAACCAAGTTTGTTGTATGGGAGCCCATACAACAAACATGGTTTTTTCAGCGTTTTTGCTTTGTGGTACGGAACCCTTCGTATGCGAGTCCGACTCGCACTTGGCCAGTTTTTTCTTTTTACTGGCAAATGAGGTTTTATTTTGGGCTTCATTAATTTGTTTGAATTCCAGTAAGCTCTATTTGTTAATTTCATTTGCTAGACTAAAATACAGCTGCGATGGTTGTTCAGCTGTCAACATGACTTAAAAAGATCGATCGCAGCTGTTATTTGTTCTAGCAAATTGAAAATCAGTCAGAGTGTAGTTGTACAGACGCCAGCACATCAAGCTACTATAATCTGTCAAATCTCTTTAATAGATTTTCAACTTTATCGCTAAAGCATAAGGTTCAAAGTTGATTGGGAAAATTTGACAGTTTCGGGTAGATTGATGCGCTGGCGTCTGTACATACTTCTATCAGAAAAGAAATGCAGTAGCAGCTCATGAGTAGATCTTTATCAAGAGTTCTTAATGTTAATGCTTAATTTGTTCATACTCAATAAAAAAATCTAAAATAAGTAGGTACTTGCCCAAATGTAAGTAAAAAATCCAGTGTTCCAAAGTTGCCAATGTCACCCGAACGTGTCCAAAGCCAAAGAGTAGCAAAAAATTACATTTAGTAGGTACTTATTTGAATACTTTGTATGACAGTAAATATAAAAAAAAACTGTTAATAATTCATGGCGCAACATTTTTATTACAAACAGTTGCCACTTAATTAAGTAACTACCGAATAATCTTTATGCAAACAGATTTCATCTCAAGTTTGTATAATATAACCTAAAAAAATACCTACAAAAAAGTACCATATCATACTAAAACGAGTCGGAACTTGCGTAAAAAAAAATATCGGATCACATAATACATCTGCCTAGCCTTTTCCCAACTACACGGTGAAGCTACGCTTGCCACGGTTGGTCCATGGATGGCTGACCATCTTTACATATCAAGATCCCTCCGTGCCTCTTTTCTAGGCACGTTAAGCCGTTAGTCCCGGCTGTCATTCATGGATCTTTGGCATTCGTTACGGGTCGTCAGTAGCCCGAAAGTCTGACAACCAGTTTCATCAAGGGGTATCGTATATGCTAGCGAAGGAGGTGGCGGGATGGCTGCGGGACAGAGCCTCACGTCCCAGCCGCCGCGGGAGACGCTCCGGGCGTCGGTAGCCGCGTGACGACTCCCGGCCACCGTAGGCGTGGGCCTGCGGATGGAGAGTAATGGGTAGCTCACCGTCCGATCAGGACCAGGCCCGTGCCGGACGGCGCGTACGTGTCCACACGCGCCTCCAAGAGATGTCAGCAATAGTGAAGGGGCCAGTTAGGGCCGAAGCCTGCCGGGTCAGCGGGATTGTCCGAAAGGGTTACCGCTGGCCCGGAACATAAAGGGCTAAGGAAGGAACACGGATGGGTTTTAGTCAGTAAGAGTCTGACACTCCCTTCCGCTCCACTCAGAGCGGGGGGGGTCATTTGCTGATTTCCCACCCTCAATAAAACCGCGAGATGAAGTTTCTCATAATAAAATTTTCTACTTATGTACCTACTTACATAAGTTATAAAAACACACATGCAATGTTATGTCAAGTGAATTGAAGTGATGTTTGTTTACGAGAAAACCACCGATTTCTACATTTTCACAACATTTTCACACTTTCAGTGTATACAGGATACAGGAAAAGTTGAATGTTTAAAATAATATTGAACTAAGGGCTGATTTTTCCAACGGAAGATAATTTTATCCGAGGAATAATTTTGAATTTTTGACAGTTCTTCCACACAAAATCAGTCAGACGTCAATTTTATTCCACAAATAAAAATTATCTTTCGATTGGAAAATCAGCTCGTAGTTTAGCTAATTTCATAAGTAGTAGGTACGTAAGTTATTCTGCCGTTATATTCTGTAAAAATCTTACCATGAAAATTTAGTGGCATATGAGTAGACAAACAGTGGGCTTGAAGTGAGCTGTCATTTCACTTGATGACATTGACAGCTAATTTCAAACTCACTTCACATAGATTTTCACGGTGACATTTTGACAGAAAAGATCAGCTTATCCTTATCAAGTAAGAATGTTATTTCGTAATAATGTGAAAACAAAACATAAGATAAGGATAAAAGCCATTCATTTATAAACAAAACCTATACTAAGATTAGGTAATTAGATGAATAAAATGGTAAATGATGCTAAAAGTAGCAGAGTCATGTTAAAACATGACGCTGCTACTTTTAGCATCATTTTCTGCCTGTCATTACTTAGCATCATTTTTTGCCTGTCATTACAATACTACAATAAAGTTATTACTGTCATTATCAATGATACCGACTATCTTTACATGGGAACGAGGTTTATAGCCATTTTATCATCAGTATTTGGCACTCTATATAACGTGAAAGCCGTGTTTTTACATCCATTGGTGATTTCGATAATTCGCGAAAAGGGTGAAGTGTTTGGCTACTTCCAGTGCTCAATTTGTTTGGAGATATTTTTAAGGTAGGTACCTAGATTTCATATTAAATTAAAATTATGGTCAAATTCAACTTAGGGGTGCGTTTGTCAAGTTTGGTAAAACTCTAGATTTAACTAATTAAATTTGCGGTCAGGTTCATCCATCTTAGGGGCGCGTTTTATTTTCTTCTAATACATATTTTCTTTAAATTCAAAAATTAAAATTGGTACTTGAAACTTAATTTCATAGACAAGCCCAAATGCCAATTTGTTTTTTTTTTTTAATACCTATTTTTTTATACATCTCTTGTTGGCCCAAAAATGCCCAAAATGTATTTAACGTGGAAGTCGCCCTTTAAGCCTGCATCACCACTCCTTCAACTTAGGTACGGGACAAGGAGGCATTAACAGACATCACTCAATTAAATAAAAACATAAAAAAATCGATTTAATAATCATTTTCAAATTATTTAATATTTTTTTTTTTTTGTAATCTTTTTCATGTGAAAAACAAGATTAGGTTATCAATCTTCGTTCGCGCGCTTGCCGCCATTTTAGTCCGCGTCAGCTGACGAAACCGGTATACTCTGTGTCTACACAACGAAATTCCTGCAGTGCTATTCTCTAAAAGACAATTTCATGGCTGTAAGCTGCGACGAGCTCGTCGACGAGACAGCCTTGAGATCGACCGAGCGTGCAGCGCTGATTCAAACCGTATTCACTAACGTGGTTGTGCTCGTCGTCGAACCCAAGGCTGTAACCTCCCGTCGCTATTTCTCAGACGAACGTAGGGCTTGACACAAATTCTATAAATTATAATCGATCAATCTCGACTGAGAGTTTTATAGGTTTAAAATATATATTAAAGGTCTATCTTTAAGTATTATAAGGAATACAGTTAAACTATAACCAATATCATATTTAAAAGAGCTTATTTCATATTTCTTATTACATTTTAAGGCTGAATGACGATTCCTTTGCTCTATTCGTGCAACGCGACGCGACGATGAATTAAAAGTCAACTGTCAAATTAAAAACCACTTGAATTGTTTTAATTGTGTTAATTGTTAGTTTTTAAACTTTTAGGTAAGTACTTGATATTTATTATTTAAATTTTAAGTAAACTACTTATTTAGCTATTGTTTTACAATAATATGTACCTATAACTTTATTGTTGTAACGTATCATTGTGTATTTTAAGCATGCCAAGAAGTGCTATCCCATCCCGTGCGCAAGTAGAGATGCTAATAGAGAGTTTGGAAGAGCGTCCTTGGCTTGCCACAGGGTACGCTCGGACATCACATGCCCGAGATCGCACAAGAGCGGCATGGCAAGAAGTAGCTGGCAAGCTAAACAGTGATGGAAGTGGCTGCATTAAAAGTTGGAAGCAATGGTCAAAGGTTTGTTAACAATATGTACCTAGGTATTGCATTATTGGCTTGCTTCGTCACCATGCGTACTTTGACTGTTCCTTAAGAACAAAGTTAAATATCCAGTACCTATGTTACCTACATAGGTTCTGGATATTTAACTTTGTTCTTACCTATGTAGGTACATTGGTTCTAATTATAACATAGGACATATTTTTTTTAGTATTGGAAGGATAAGAAGTCAGCGGTAAGGAAAAAAGCTAGTCAAATAAGGATGGCTAGGCAACGAACAGGTGGTGGTGAACTAGAGGAAGGGTTTCTCTCTGCAATAGAAGAAAAAATAGTTGCAGTAATGGGTGGAGAAAGCTTTTTTACTGGTGATAGGGAGCTTGAAATTGACCTTCATGTAATTATGGTATTTTAGTTATGCTTATTTTAATTTTATTTATGAAAACTTTAAAAGGCTTTATCACCATAGACCACATACATAAGCTGCGACAGGTTATACAGAAGACCGAAGAGTATAATCCGCCTCTCTGCTTAGCGTTTGTGGACTATGAGAAAGCCTTTCATTCAATTGAGACATGGGCCATACTACAATTTCTCCAACAATGCCAGATTGACTATTGGTACATTGAAGTGAGTGCATAAAATAATATATTTCTTGAAACATCAATATAATTTTCAATACTTTGTTTTTAGGTTGCTAATGAACCTGGGCCAAGTTTTGATTTGACTCCTGACGTGCCAAATGCTGATGTATCCAACGATGTGCTCTTGGTATGTTTATTGAAATATTATTCAACACATAAGTATGTACTTATTTTACTTCCCAAAGCATTGTTAAGTCAAAATTTGTTTGCAGAGTATACAAGATGTTACAGAGGAGGCAAATGCAACACCAGGGTCAGAGAGTATACTTCAGGTATTAATATATTTAAATTACTTACATTACTTAATATGAAAACTGTAGGTACTGGGAATTTACAATTTTCAAATTTAATTTTGTAGAGTCATGTGCAATTGCTGCCTGTAGAACAATCGGCTAGAGGCATGCATGAACAGTCCACACCTTCAATACCAGTAAGTTAATTCTAATAAAATATAATATTGTGATGTTAAATTCTAAAGTAATCTGATGATGCTGATTACAATACACTTAAAATATATTTGCAGGACGTACAACCAGGCCCATCTTGGCAATATGCCAATATGCCAATGGAAAACCAGCCAAACACAGAACAAATGGTGAGGTTTTAAATAATTGTCTTACAATATGTTATAATGGATATTTAGATAACTTTTTTTTGTATTACAGTTTGAGGCTAGATCACCACCTGCAGTGCTTCATAGGAGTAATGCCCCAATTGCCTCTTCATGTAAGGTTTACTTAATTATAATTTGGTTAATTATTGGTTTAGTGTAAAAAGCACCAAGTAGTTTTCTCACTTTTGATTCCCAGGTTGGGCCAATTTGTTGGGATTTTCTGTAGGTTTTTTCAACAGCAGCCCTTATTCAATCAACATGTATATAAATACTACATCTAATTACGTATACTACATTGTTATATCTATTCCTTTAGAGAGAGAGTGATATGGAGCTGTTATACTTACATAATACCCTTTATATTTGTTCTACCACTGTTTAGTAATTTGTTGCATTCTTTATGTTCATAGCACCTCGTAGGCGTCGAATGGTACGCCGCCGTCTGGTCCAGCGCTCACCGCCTTCTCAAAGGCAATCTCAAATGGCGCGCCTCACTGAACGTTTTGTCGCCATTGAAGAGAGGCGTTTGGACAACGAGAGACTCCTTATTGAGAACCAGCAGAGAATGTTGGAGACTTTTGCGCAAATAAGCGAGTCATGGTCAAGGCAGACCCAGGCACTACATGATTTATGTGCATCCTTCAGACGAGGGAGTTGAATCCCCAAAACATGGATTTTCTATAGAATTTTAAAACAATATTTAGATATTAAGGGGGAAGCGCTAAGGTAGCCCGCAAAATTCAAATTTTCTTACGTTTTTTTGCAATTTGCTGGTCAGTATTAAGTTGTACGTCGATCAAAATATGATTCGCGGCCGTAACAAATATGTATTTCCAGAATAATCATTACAAGTCATCAACAGACCACGTAACTCCAAAGAATGATGATTTCATGAAACATGTTATTCTTTGGACTTATGTGGTCTTGGAGAGTTGTGTTGATGACTTTAATGATTATAATTCTGTAAATACATATTTGTTACGGCCGCAAATCATATATTAATCAACGTACAACTTAATACTGACCAGCAAATTGTAAAAAACCTAAAAAAATTGAATATTTAAAGTTCCGTTTCTCGTAACGTTAATTACTTTGCATACATACTATTGTATAGAATCAAGTTTTTCTAACTGAACAGACAGCTGTGCTGCTGGGGAGTTTGTTGCACAACTGCTTCCCAGCGAAAGCACTAGGAAGTGGTGAAGGGCGAGCGTTTTGGGGGACTGTTTTATGTAATTTTGACTAAATGACTAATTTGAATTAAATACTTTTGATTTGATTAATTGTTTTTAATGGTAAATAAAAGAAAACATTATTATGCAGATATCTATTTAATTTCTAAATCCCATACTGTATACACATTTAATAAAAAAATAGTAAAAATAGAGACAAAGGTAAATGCACATAAAGACTAATAATTTTTGATACTACACTAATCATATACACTTTAAAGACACCTTAAAGCAAAGCATTTATTTCAATTAAACCATTTACAGGCACTTTTGAATTGTCAAGAAGTCTGTCAGTCAGAAAATATGAAGCTAGTTGCCCATTCCAAAGCGTAGGTACCTATGGAGAAGAACGGGCAAGAAACTCCATGGACACTCTTTTTAAATGATATTTTGAAAGAAAGGAGAGCATAAATTTTAGATATGACGTGCTCTCCATAATTGGTTAACTAAATCTCGCCTACTTATCAACCCACTCTCTAAGTCATCACGTCTTGGAGCGTGATGTGTCAGGATTCCAAGTATCCTAGATTCTTCATCTAAGTCACGTTGGTCTAACATAGGAGCTGGTAGCCCGGCTCGATTACACATGTTGTGTAAAACACAGCAAGCTATAACAATTTTTCCCACTGTTATAGGGTCATAGTGCAATACCCTATGAACTAACAAACATCTGAACCGCCCTTTCAGTAGTCCAATAGTCCTTTCCACACTGTTCCTTGCACTGCTGTGTAAATTGTTGTAATGACTCTCTGGAGTCCCAGTTTCTGGATTACTGAAAGGAGTCATTAAATAAGACCTTTGTGGATATCCTGAGTCACCTGAAATCAATTAATGAAGCTGGAGTTAAGTGCAATATTGACTTGCGTTAAGTTATCATTGTATTGTAAGTAATAACTTACCAAGTAAGTACACTATTTCTTCATTTCTCAAATTTTCTAAATGCTCCTTTACTTTAGTGTTTGAAAAAACAAAACTATCATGTGTTGCACCCCCAAAAGTCACATCCACATGCAAGATGTTCAGATCAGCATCATTTATCTGAAATAAGTATAATAATTACATACCGGATTCTTTATAATTCAACATAATTTTAATTAAGAAAGACCAACGGTTTACCTACAATTAAAACATTCCTGGCATGATAACCTTTTCGGCAATAATATCTCTCCTCATGTTCCTTAGGACGTATCATGGAAATCATGGTGCCGTCAACGCAACCTAGCACCCCTGGAATTTTGAATTTCTCATAAAACCTGTAATAAGCATTCAAATTTCAAACAATGGCTCTTGTTTAAACAAGACAAACAAGAAAATGTAAGTAGGTACTTTTGATACTTGCCTTGACTTGAGCAGTTGTCGATCATTGTGGTTTTGCGGAAATCTAATATACTTACTAATGATGTTCTTATTATTCAGAGCATCAACAACTTCGTGGATTGCCCTAGAGGCAGAAGGCTGAGATATGAATGTATCTACATTCTTCCCAATGATTTTTTGGTAACTTCCATTAGCCAAAAATGATAGTGTGCATAGTATCTGAAACATTAGGAATTCAATAGGCTTTTCTTGGTGTGTGGTGAGCCACCCATCATATCTCAAGAAACCTAGATGTAAACAAACCTTTAGCCTCTTGGTTAAACCACTGGAACGAAGTCGCGGACGCATATATGGAGTTAACTCATCTTCCAATATATTAATTAAATCTTCGGAAAGTCTGTAAATATGGATAAAATCTGTGTCACGGAGTATTGTTTTAAAATTTCTTATTTGTTTCGCCTGTCGAGCTTTCTTCAATTTATCACTTTTTTTAGCTTCTTCTAATAAATGTAGCTTTATAAGTAACCGAGCTGACATTTTTTCAATTGATTGAGTAAAAGAATCGAAATATTTAAAAATTTAAGTAGGTACAGTTTATTATTTTTGTCAGTCTACGCCCGAATATTTAGAGCTTTTTGATTTGACAGTTAGAATCGAGGCTGTGGGCGAGGCTGTAAGCGAGTTCGAGGCTGTTTTTTCTTAGGGAATGCCAAAATGTATGAAGAACTGTCAATTTGCCCTCCGGTGGCTGTGCCGTTGGGTAGTTTAACTCACGGCCGTCACAGCCTTGAGCGCTAGTGTAGCTGTACGCAGCTTAGTGAATACCAAACTAAGTTTCACCGCTGCGACAGCGCTGTCCGCAAGGCTGTATTTTTAGAGAATAGCATAGCTGGTAACAGGTATATACAACCGGCTTTAGAGTTGGGCCAATGCTGGGGCCAATTTAATGGTTTTAGTGACTACCTATCTATCTATTGGTTTGATAGTGCATCGCGGTTTGAAGATTGTTTTGCAAGACGATCAATCAAAAATTGATTTGTTCTTTGTAAAGGTGACTATTTAATCTATATTCAGGACAGATTTTGATTTATTACTCGATATTTTACGTTTTCAATTATTATTCAAACGCAATGACGGCTTTATTTGTCTTGAAAGCACAACACTGCTGTTTTTAATTTCACAACTATTAACATTCTGAATTCCCAATACTGTTATTGACAAAAAAAATGTTGTTATGCCAAACTGTTGCAGTCCTATGCGAGTTACGGCAAAAATATAAACTTATAAAAAAAGGTCTAGTCCGCAGTGACAAAAAATAAATAAAAAGATTTTGCACAGAGTAAAAAGATCCTATTTGTTTTGTAGACGCAGGAACAAAGTGATATTAGCACATAATTTCTAATGAAGGCAGTCATTCTTTGATTTCTAGTCATCTTATAAGGTAGGTAGGCATTGGAAGTCTTAGTGGCATCGTCGTCTATATCTATAAGTAAAAAAATATTACGAAAAAAATAACTTTTGTTTATGTAGTTGCAAACATATGTAGTAAAAGTAACAGGCCTAAAATCAAGAATTCAAGAGCTTAAGATGTATAAGGTGATGATTCAGCAGTGATATCAATAACCAAAATTCACGATAATAATCAAAAAATTATAATTGTCAACACATCGCTTAAATAATTCAAGATGGCTTCTAAAGTTTTAAACGCACCCATTCCAAAATGATTCAGCTTAAAAGCCGTATACCATTTACATTTAGGCCGAGTGTTGGGCCCAATATTTGTTCCAACTCATGGAGTTAATACCTACTAGCATTCGTGAACATTTCTGGGTGTTTCGTGAAAGTTACATTCGTTTTGTTTTTACGCTGTTAAGGCGCGCTTTTGGCGCCATAGTTTGCAAAACTGCGTTTTGTTAATATTTCTGAATTATTTGTGATATTCTAAAGTTTACCATTTAGATGAAAAGTGCTTCGGTTGAACCAAAGAGATTTAGTTGAACTATAATTACCACTTTATCTATTTGTTATGTACCCCGTAATTGACATATACTTACATCAGGCTTGAAATACAATCTCAGCAAGTCATAAGACTACATTTCTAAGTTGAAAACGTACTCGTAGCAAGCGATCAATAGTCGTACCCTGTTGTAAATTAAAATTTAAAAAAGTATAAAGATTCCAATTACATTTTATGCAAAGGCGATTATTGGCAACATTTATCACCCTTGTTTATTTCTATAGAGATACATCTCGTCTTAGGTAATATTAAGATAAGGTGTATCTATCAGGTAGGTATAATATAAAGGTATATTTTGGAGAAGAAAAAAATAAGTGGAGAGAAAAAGAAATGAGACTACGAATTTGCCCTATAGGCTTAGGACATAAACTTTGCCTGGTTCATCATCATCAAAATGATAATAAGATAAAACACTAAAATTGGTGAATGATACAGCTTTGTGTGATACACCTTCATAATCAAATCTTCATCAAAGATAATACAAGCAAGCGTCAAGTTATTCAAACACTTGAACGTATATATTATGTGGGCTATAATGTAGTATCTATGTAATGCTATTACGTTATCAAACAATGTATTATACAACATACAACCTTATCTGCGGCCTTGTTCTAGATTTGTGTCAATACAGTTAGGTTTTATGATTAAATTATGATAAGTGTACACAATAGCCCAGATTGCCCACTACGTAGTGCATTAAGTGATGAAGCAGGATTTCCTGCCTGTCACGTACAGCAAACCGTCACCGTACGTCCATTTGCCGTGTTATACTTGGCCATTTCATCCTAACTGTCAAAGAATGACAGCTGGGAATTGAATATATGACCAATTTTAGTTGGTAGTCAATTAATTCAAGAATTAATTGTCCTGACTTTACTTATAGTATGGTCAGCTACAGATTACGAACTGCCTCTGAGATACTTACTGGGATGGGACAGACAGGCATTACACCCAGGATCCGGGGGCCTAAAAAGGCCACTTTGGCAGAATCATAAAATGATAACATTATGAATCATAATATGGCGAAGACAGTCCGTGTTTTTCTTTTTTTTCGCTGCACTACGTAGCTTAGGTATAATCAAAGAGATTGGGATTGGATTTGGATTGGATTGATTGGTATTTTAGCACAGATAAAAAAATAACTGAAAAATCCTTCACCAATGAGATTTGATATTTGATACGGTTAACTTAACAGTTAACTGTCCATTATAATGAAAAAAATTTTTTATCTTTTTATGATTCTGCCAAAGTGGCCCGTTTAGGCCCCCAGGTCTACATTGACATTAGTGTTCCGCAATATTTAAAAACAGTTTCTGTTTTACCCACCCAAGATTTGATCAATGTCATTGTGAACATTTTTTAAAAGAGTAACGGTAGCGTTTCTTGCACATTCTTCTCCATACGAAACTATTTTTTGGAAGAGGCGACTTGAATCAATTCTATTTCTTTTGTAAATCGTTCAAAAGTGCCTTTTATGTGCCTGTTTGAAATAAATGATTTGACTTTGATTTTGTCACTTTATGGTAACTGTTCATAGCCGCCTTACATCGAGAAATCTCAATAGCCAGGAAACCCCTTTTTTTTCTTGTAAACTGTAATTTTCTCGCAGGTTTTTTAATGTAAATGCTGGAAAGTAAAAGGGTAAATCTTTCACATCGTTATCAACAGCACGTGCTCTGCAAATTAATCGATAAATCGTATGAAATTAATGTCACAATCGATTCTTTACGGTTCTAATTACTGCAACCGTACTTATATGTATTAACTGATATAAAAACCGCTGTGGAAATGCTATTTGATATATCTACCTACGAGTTGCACAGTCAAGAAATGAATACAAAAAAATGTATTCAAAAAACCTAATAGACAAGATTGCTAATAATGCTAATTAATATACGTAGTAATAGGCCGTTATGAAAACGTTAAGTGAAACAAACAGCTTTGTTCGCAAAAAATTACCATAGATAAAATAAAAAGGAGAAAATACTTTAAAATGAAAAACAGCTTTGTTTACCTTTCTTAACAATAGACTAAGCACTTAGCAAAAAATTACCATAGACAAAAAAAAGAAGAGCAAATACTTTAAAAAGTCCGTTACGAATCATTCAGCCAGTCACAACACTAGTGCCTACCTGCCGGCCTGCCCCTTTCATTCAAGGTCGCGACAGGTAAACGACGTAGTTATACCTCGTTATAGTAATATTGATTTAACTTGAAAATAATCGCTGTTGCATTTTATGGAGGAGCTCTGAACATGCAAAGGGAAGTTGTTTTTTATGTTTTTGTTGTGATTTTGAGTAGTTTTTGCTACGTAATCGTATGATTATTTATAATACCTACCTATGTATAATTTATATTGTTTACTTTAACTTGTTAAGCAGACAATTTTTTCGAAAATCATTCATACGTATGCTAAATATAAACGTAGGGTGCTAAAATTTTCATTGAGGCGGCGACCAGCCCGCAGGTTAAACACGTCCCAGAGGGTCATGGCTATCTAGCTAGTCCGGTGATACCGCACGGTCTCCGGTGAGGCGGCGTGCCTCCTTGCCGGATTGCCGCCGTGGGATCTGGAGGCAATAGTCCTGGCCCACATATGGGAGTGGCGCGAGGAGGCAAAACACATAATCAGCCTATACTGTTCCCACTGATGGAGTAATTGTCACATGTCTTCGAATTTTTGGTAAAACGCCGGGGCGTAACTTCGCTACCGCGAGAAATTACGGCACAGCGGACAGCTCCGGCGGGATCTCATGGCGACAGACGCGCTCTTCCGTCTGTCGCAACCCAGTGCTGGGCACGCCACAATTGCGGCGATAAGTCCCCTCTTTCAGGAGTGGCTAGAGAAGCGTCACAGCGTCCTCACCTTCTGCCTGACGCAGGTCCTCACCAGACCGCCGCGTTCTCACGGCGGCGGCGCGGCGATCTCTCGGGTCCGACGCCCGGGTCGACGGCGCTTTGTGTTCCACGTGCGCCTCAAAGACATGTCAGCACTAACTGACGGGGTCCGTGGCCCCTGGCATAGGTAACTGAAGGAACACGGGTGCGTTTTAGTCAGTAAAAGTCTGACACGCCCTCCCGCTCCGCCCAGAACGGGAGAAGTTATTTGATCATTTCCCACCCAAAAAAAAAACAAGGATGCTAAAGGCTCGTACACACAGGCGCGACGCGACACGCGACACAAAGGCACCGCAAGTCGCGCGACGAGCGGTGCCTTTGTGTCGCGTGTCGCGTCGCGCCTGTGTGTACGAGCCTTAAAAATTTTCGGCGCGCTAGAAAGTGAAACGAGCTCATAAATAATAAACGTAATCTCATTATTTTCATACAATATCCATATTTAGAACTATTGTAACGATGAAAATAATGTATACATGTAAAGTTATGCATGTAAGGAAGTCGAAACGGCCAGCAGGAACGTAAAAATGACGAAATTACTCCAAATAACTTTATGGGAACGTTTTGCTGTGAATATCTACAAAGTAGGGTAATGTTGGTAGTCGTAAAGGACGTACCTATTATAGGTAGGAGTTTCTTGCCCGTTCTTTTCCATAGTTACACACGGCGGCACATCAAGCTATACATTTCTAGTTTTAGCTGACCTCGCATTGAAGGTATAGGTTTTTTCGTACAATCAGAAGTCAGCCTATACGGGTTATGTACAGCTTGATATGTAGCCGTGCGTACCTGCTACACTTTGGAATGGGCAACTAGCTTCAGCTTTCTGACCGTCCGTCCCCTTGGCCCTTGACAATTCAAAAGTGCCTCTTTATAAAATAACCCCTAAAAGAACACACACCTGTCTAAACAAACTTCTAACGAGATTTTCTTTTGGCATAAAACATCCACGGAGTACTACTCACCCGTTCATTGCCCAAATAGTGAAATAAACCAATAGCTCTCCATCCCTCTCTATCCATACCCGAGTAAAAGGGAGAAAAGGCTTCCACTGTTAAATAGTGCTCATTTATTCGGAATGCTACAGTGGTTTGGTATAAGCGCAAAAAAGCTCTGGAATGCCATTGTAGGTGACGCTAAAGAATGTTCGCTATGCATTTTATCTTGTTGTAGCGAAATGGATCCGTATTGAAAATATGCGTGTAGAATTTAAAATAGTTCGCGAATTACGGTATACGCATGGAATTTTGTTTAAAAAGATGTCAAGTGTGAATGTGTCTTGAATTCTGTTTTATAACAGTGCTGTGTTCTCTTTCTCGGGCGATGCACAGATTATAAAATCTTCAATGATTCACGGTATTTAAATGCCAGTCAATATTATTTAGAGCAGTGGTGGCCCAGTGGAAACGGCCGTTACTTACGACTTTGAACCCACTGCTCTCAAAACGGTGAAGGAAAACATCGTGAGGAAACCGGCATGTCTTAGAACCAAAGACATGTGACATCTACCAACACGCACTAGACCCGCGTGGTAGATTACAGCTCACTCCCTCTCACGGAGAGGACGCCTGTGTCCCAGCAGTGGGAACATTATAGGCTGAGCTGATTATGTAATATTATTTAAAAGCGAAATCTCCTTGACCACTTTAATCTCAAATACCACTGCACTCACACCGCAAATCATTCTAAAAACCTATTAAGCCAATTACGAAATATCCAATAGGCGTGGCGACAGTATCAAATAATCAAAGATTTAATGATTTTAGGGGAAAGTACATATTAAAAGGATTTAAAACACTGATTTAGTTTTATTTAAAAACTTGAGATTAATCGGATTTTCACTAAAATAAAAGATGAAAATACGGCATTCGGCCATTTTGACTGAAACGCCAATCACAGCGCATGACGTCACGCCTATGTAAACATCACTTGCGTTTTGTTGACTACTACCGATTACGCATTTGGATCGATTTTTTATTAATTTAAGTGCAATTTATCCACTCCACTTGACTCTACAACACGAATCTATAACAACATGGTTTCGCCTTGCGAACTTTAACCATTGAACTCTTATTATTTGCTTGTTTGGGACATATATAAACACCTTGTTGGGAGTGGTTATTGATGTGTTTTTACACTGAGGCACTGCACACCACTTATACACTTTGGAATTCATTTTTATCAGATGAAATATGCAATGTTTGTTTTGTCAACACGCGCAGTCAGAGGAAAGGTAAACACTAAACGTCAAATGTGTCAGCTTGACACATTTGACGTTTAGTGTTTACCTAGGCGTGACATCAGACCCGACGCCATGACACTGCGAGCTGTTTTCGCGCGCTATTGAAAAAATATTAGAAAAATGTCTTTAAACTTCGTTCAACTTTAGTTTATAACCGAAATATAGGTTTTTTCGTAAATAGTAAATGTGTATGTACATTACGGAAGAGGATTTCAAAATCATTCGTCATCCCTATTCTAGAAAAATACATCTGCATAATCCATCTTTGTCAAGGGGAAGACGCCCACTTCTAACATGGTCCTCTCAGCTACAACGAGCATTCTTGAGAATAATACTGGCCAGTGGCCATCCACGCTTAGCAGACTGGTTATGTAACAAGAATGTCTTTGGCGTTGCTATAGCAACGGTACTGGCAACTAGGAAACCTGGCATCCCGCAGTTTATAATCATTAGCAGCGATAAACAACTTGTAGACTACTTATTATAAACTACTTATATAGTTGTAAAAGACATAACAGGGTAACGGGTCGAACACGACCTCCAGATATAGGCAGACACAGCCTTAGATAACCGAGATGCCTCGACTCGCAAAGAACTCTACGGCTATACCAGAGAGGCAATTCTCGTAATTTTAAGACCGTTCATAGTCTGATCTCAGTGTCAATCTGTCAAAAATACCTCTAAGTTCCCTACATTTTGGTAAGTTTTTGACATTTATTTGTCGCCGAGATGAGCCTGCGACTAGATTTTGAACGTTTTAAATTACGAGAATTGGCTTCAGATTGGCCTTGTATCGGCAGTAAGGTCATCTAAGTTACCTATTTATTATTATCCTTTAACCGTCTACTACTGAAAATAGACTTTCTGACTCGCACTTTAAATTCTTCTCCACTACATATTATGGTTTACACATGGCCAGAAATAAAATCATAATTCTAGAAATAAAGAAAAGTATTTATTGTGACTCGTACAGGAAGATCACAAACTAAACTAAACACAATCCTATAAACTAATAAAAAACACAATAATATAAAAATAAAGTAAAAAAAAAAAACAGAGTCCTATGTACGAAGCCAAAAGGCTCCTATCTCAGCGCTGGTATTCTAATAGGGCCCGTTGTGACGTCACGGGCAGTTCAAAGTAATACAGCTAACCCTTTTTCTACCTCAAAAGAAAAAAAAAACAATCTTGCAAACATTTCGAATTCAAATTCAACAATATTGTAAGAATTCCTTATCTGCCTAATCTTTGCCGCCTTATTCGAGCTCGTTCCTAATTTGAAAAGCATTTAAACAAACATTTACCGACATATTGCGTGCCTGTCGGTTATCTTAGTTAAACCAAGGTTAACGTCGCACATTTTATTCGCCGCTCCACTACTATAAATAGGCGTTGTCCTTTTAAAACTGATTTATCCATCGCCTTTTTAGTGTTTAATTAAGAGTAATCGAGTAATCGGAATCGCTTTTAATCGATATGAACCGCTACTATTTATTAATGCGTTTTATCTATATTGTCGGCGATTCTCTCTTGCTAAACGATGTTTTGTTTGAAATACAGTTTTCGAATTGATGTGCCTTTTATAGCAGGCTCCTGGTTATTGCAAGTTTATAGTCTCTGATTTAGTGAATGTCCCATCAAATCTAATGTTAATTAGCCGACAATATAATGCAGCATTAGAATTACTGTTCTGATAATTTAGCTACCAACGTATTGAAAAGTGGAAGCGAGATAGGTCTCTCTACATTCTCCTCACATGATCTGACCAAGATTATGTCTGGACTTTAAAAGAGACTTTGACTCCAGAGTTTGTTTCGCCATTTCTTCTCAGGAGTACCTACACCTAGTAATAGGAAATGTCAACTTCATCAAACTTTTTGTTTTAAAAATACGTGTATGACGTGCAAAACTGATTTCGATATCCTATTTACAGAAAATTTTATTTCATTTCAATAAAATGGGAAATTATCCTTTTGTGTTGCTTTCATTTTTCTTTTCTTTTCTTTCTTTTGTACATCTTCAATTAATTACTGGCATATACATATGCATATACATATATGGCATATACATACCTACTCTACCCGTGAAATATGAGAACCGTAACGATACCTAATAATAAGAAACTTATCTTAACTTATCTTACATTAGACTAGCCAATGTATCCCGCTACTGAGAAACCTCAAAAAGTCACGCTTTTCAATCCGTGTCATTAATGTAACGGTCATAGTGCAAATCTTTTGTAAAAATTGCTTGTAAAAGTCATATCTTTTGTGAGCACAATTTTTGCACAATGTCTTTTTGTAATCCCTGAAATATTTTAAATGTCAGCATCTTTTATGCAGCGGTGACTGCATTTTGTCTGCAAAATACAGTTATTCTATCCCTCACGAGTGACTCTTTTATAGTGAGTCCTCGAAAAAACCGGAATACTATTATTCTGTAGATATATATTTAGGTTATCCTTCTTCATTTGGTGTCTTTACCGTTACTGAAGGTTAGCCACCAGCGCCGAATATTTCTTCTTGCCACTGCTGTGTGCGCTTTTGATTTTTTCATCAGTAGCACACAGGAAAGTAAAATGTATAGAAATATATGAAGAGGCTTTATAATTTCCGTCCACGATAAAGTTATAACGTGCACGTATGTCCATACATTATTAGCAAAAAGCTACCTCTAAAAAATAATATTTGTTCCAAACGGGAATTTAAACTGCGACCAGCATAGCTATTCACAACCACTCGATACGCTTCCGTACCGTCCAAAACCCGGAAATTTTGTCAGATTTGGGCTGATTTTTCTTCGTCTGACAGTTTTTGTATGGAAGAACTGTCAAAAATTCAAAATTTTCCTCCGATAAAATTATCTGGCGTTGGAAAAATCAGCCCTAAGTCAAATAGACGACCGCTATTCTTCCCATAGCTGTCTGCTGTCAGGGGGCAAGGTATAGTCAGGTTATCGAAATGTGTCATTTTCGTCACGATAGCCTGCGGGGTGGTTGTGAATAGCTGTGCAGTAGTGCCGAAGCAGATTCTGCGACTGCTCAATCGTCAAATTGGACCAAAACTTGCACTTAACACAGTAACTTCACAGTCACTGGTTGATTTACCGACAGCTGACGGTATTCTAATTTTGCATTCGAACTTAAAAATTTTCACCTTGCCTAAATGCAGTTCGTTACTGAAGTTTAGTTGGACCAATCTTCAATAGATAAACATTTCTGATATGTAGGAACACTTGTACAGGAAGCTTGAAATGGTATTGATGTCTTAATGGTGCAATTTCCGCATCTGGACAACCATTTATTGGATTGGCCTGAATATTAAATTCGGACTGTTCATGTTCGTTCTCAAAATGGAAATGTGGGAAGCTATCGTAGAGAATTTTACATATAATACCAAATTAAGTTTAATGATAGACAAACAAATGATCGAAGAACACAGTTTAGCTTATATTTTACTTTGGGCTGGATTTTTCAATCGACAGATAATTATTTTTATTCGTGAAATAAAATTGACGTCTGCCATATTTTTTATGGAAGGACTGTCAAAAATTCACGTTATTCCTCGGATAAAATTATCTGGCGTTGGAAAAATCATTCATTAGTTGGTTTTGTCGCGAATTGTATTCCAATTTTGAAGAATCTGAACTGTTTTCTTATTTTTTACAGTTGTAACATTTTCTCTTGTTTATCATCAGCCAGTATTTTTTCTTATTCCCGCCTTCCTCATAATGTCCTGTACCTACAATAATTTATTTAACTTTTGTACCTCCATTAACATCTCACAAATGCCGATGTTCTAACCAACGGGCAGCACAGTTTATGCAACTAATTTATATGCTAGGACCGCTATTTCTTTGTCTATGCACCGAGGTCGGAATCCGTAGCAATGTAAACCTGTTACCACATACAATGGTAGACGAGATTACTGAAGGGATTTGAACTGTCATCGGTTTTAAAGTAAATAAAATTAATGTGGGAGAAAGGAATGAAGAATGGCTCCCCGGCTTTCCTTGATTTCAGATCTGCGGGGTAATTGCGTAAAATACATAAACTGACAATAATTGATCGCAATGCATTTCATTTTGACAGTTCAGCTACGTTCATTGCGGTATTGAGGTTCATGAGTGGACGAATTTTTAAACATAACAAGCAATGGATTCGTTTTTTTTTTTATAATTAGGGAACTGGTCTGGATTTGGCATTATGATAAGTTTTTGTATGCAAGCTGCTGAGTTCCTTGAAGAGGACTTGGAAAACAACAGTTTCCTATTCTTTTAGATTTGTATCTTGTCTGATAAAGTGGTGACTGCTTAATGCATTATAAAGGAATAGGGTGTAAACTTCAATCATCCTCTGTAGAAAAAAAAATTCCTTCGACCAGACGAGTGTTATGTCTGGTGGGCAACTGCCCAACGATTGATGCCGCTGTATATACATAATATGCTAGTCGCACGGAAGCAGCATTTTGCATGGCGTCAGTATGATGCGTAGTTCGTATGCGGCGATATAGATGCCGCCACAGCCATATCAGCTTCTTCTCAATTACCTACTACATTTTTAAAGATTCTATAACTATGCGTTTAGGGAAGCTAATGCTGCGCAATCAACCTAAAATTCCAGAGTTTAAGTTTTTCTAATTGTAAACTTATTCCTGAAATAAGTATCGTTATGTTCCTTGCATTCCTTCTAAACATTTCGATGAGTAGACAATGTCTTAATAACATTACCATGTATAAGTATCTTTAGTCACATTCTATCCTGTCTTAAACTTCCATGGTGTTACCTTACGTCCTCAAGGAGTTAGTGAAGAAATGGCACTTGGAAGGCTTCATATCGACATCTTTGGTATCAAATGGCGTTAGGGTGGTAAAGGTGATCAAACTCTGTTACTATTGATGTGTAGCTACATATAAAGACGATTCAGGTACAGACGCCAGCACGTCAAGCTACTACAATCTGTCAAATTTCTTTAACAGATTTTCAACTTTATGGCTAAAGCATAAGGTTCAAAGTTGATTGGTAAAATTTGACAGTTTCGGGTAGCTTGATGTGCTAGCGTCTGTACAAAATAGTCCATCTTTTAGAATAGGTACAGAAACAAAAAATCTTTATTATTAAAATGCCTCCGTTCGAAACTTTGAAATTGCATACAATGGAACCATCAAAACATTTAGCACATTACCTTACTACTTTCAAAATATTGTACAAATTGATTCTGTAAACATTGTTATTCGACATTGTGCCTCTCTATTTTATGCAAGTTTTATGTAATTTTCCGCGGTTAAATGTACAAGGATTCACTCCGTTCCATTCTTAAATATTTAAATGCAACGATATTGGTGTGTTCAAATTATCGAGCTAATTGGAATTAACGATTGCGAATGGATATTGTATGAAATCGATAATACTAATTTTAAGTTTTTTTTTAATAATAAAATGATTGCAACAGCAATGAAGGTATACAGGGTTATTTTTAATTGGATAGCTAAACTCCGCAGACGCAATGGGTATTTATATCTAAATATGATACAACAAAAAAAGGAATGAATTTTTGGGGGATCATCGACTGCAACTATTGTAGTCACTTGAAATATCAATTGAGTAAAACTGTTTAGGGGCCATTCAAGTATTACGTAAGCACTACAGGGGGGCGGGGGGGTCTTTCCTTTGCTTATTTTTGATGACATGGGGGATGGGGGGGTCTGGATGGTGATTACGTCAGCAGTATTTATTTTTTTACTTTTTCGGATTTTCTACAATATTTAGTCGAAATTGGTTTGAACACATATGGCAACCCTACTTGTCTATGCTTGAAAACGAAACGCATATAACTGCTGTTCATGAATCAATAAAGAAACCAGGAACACATTTTTTTTCAATGTGTTCTGGTTTCTTTATTGATTGCATGCATGATGTTTACGTAAGCATGGGGGGGGGTAAGAGCTTTGCTTACTTGTGCTGACGAGGGGGAGGGGGGGCTAATAATTGCAAAAAATCTGCTTACGTAATAGTTGAACGGTCCCTTACGGAGTTTAGCTAGCCAATTTAAAATAACCCTGTATAATGCTTTAGTACCTGAATATAATAAGCCCAGTTAGATTAAACATGATATTTTGTAACGATTGATGAATTCACTATTATTAAAAATCGTACTTGATTATATATACATATATACTAGCAGCGCTCCGCGGTTTCACCCGCATAAGTGTCAATCCCATGGGCATAACGAGATAAAAAGTATCCTACCTATATGTTATTCTGATGTAAATGTAAGCTGTAATACTTACCTACTATTTACTAATAAGCTGTAATAAAGTTTCATCAAAATCTGTTCAGTAGTTTTTGCGTGAAAGAGTAACAAACATCCATCGCGCCATCCATCCTCACAAACTATCGCGTTTATAATATTAGTAGGAAGTAGGATATATAATATAGATATATTTTTAACAAAACCAATCGCAATGAGGTTGAATACCTTCCCTTAGTGTCTGAATATTGTAAAGTAGTAGATATCTACGAACGCCACTCGTTACTTTCACGTCAGTTGGCTTATTGGTAATTACTAATTAATCTCGTGTGCTATTACCTATTACTTCAAGTAACTATTCCTATTTAATTTTATTGTTAAAAGCTTGTAAATGCTACTAGTTAGGCTTCATCAAACAGGCGCGACACTGTTTGCAGGAGCCTTTACTTATTCCCTTCTTTAGTTAGTGATTGCGTAAGAATTTAATCTGAACAGGATTCGTTTACAGTTTCGTCAGATGCTTTAAGAACAGACAGTAGAAGCCACTACTACAAATACCGAATATACTCGTACTACTCGTAGTCTCAAATACAGCAATATGAGGATTCCTCGATGTAATGAGTGTGCGCGTGGGCAAGCCCGTTTTGTACCCACGCCTGGTGACCTAGCGAACTTGAAATAAGTAAAGAAACCACTGACTACTTTATAAAGCATTCATTTGTAGAACATTCTTTAGGTTTTAGTTCAAAAATATAATAGTTTCCTAGTCATTTCTAATAGCTCCTATTATAAATCATAATACAAACAGCGTAAGTTTAATTTTTATTTGATTGTGACATCATGATCTCTCCCTTTTTCAGCGGGATTGTCCGAAAGGGTTACCGCTGGTCCGGAACATAAAGGGCTAAGGAAGGAACACGGGTGGGTTTTAGTCAGTAAGAGTCTGACACTCCCTTCCGCTCCACCCAGAGCGGGAGGGGTCATTTGATGATGATGATGAAAAAAAAATCTCTCCTTTTTTGCGTAATGTACCTACACACAAAACAACTAGCATAGGTACTGAAAATAAAATCAACCCTAAACGTGAAATTCAGCTTTGACTGAGAGCCAGTCAGACACTAGCTCCCATATCCCATTATTGCGGAAAGCATCGTAGTAGGTAGGTACTTGGTATTTGGTAACCGGATAAATGGTCAGTCGGTAATCAATAAGAGTATGTAGGATGCCTAGTGTTTTTCGTTTATCCACTTTCTTAAAGATAACATTCGTGGGAAATACGACTGCATTGCGTGAACTTAATTTTATAAGCTCGATAACTCTTGATTTCTTATTTAGATCAACTTTCTGCCGACACAAGCCTTAATCACGGACCACCCACAGAAGAATTACGTCAATTTCCTCCACAAACGCACCTTTTTCAATTATTTATGCTCTGTGATATATTTTTATTATAATTTAATCAGACCATAATTATGGGAACCTGTTATGGCGAGAACAGTTTAACCTTTCAAGAATGTGTCTCTTGCAACGATTAGGCCATCTCGTATTTTTTTTCATGCATGCTGTGAATTGAGATGAGCTTTGAATCCGCTGAGGATATTTAAAGGTATTTTACGTGTTCGATTCATATCGGTTTTTTTACCGACATCAAAAAGAGGAGGTTTACAATTTGACACGCAGGTATTTATATAATTGTGGGGACTGTGTCTCACGTACCCATCCCTTGCATAGTTTTAAGAATGTAATATTTTTGTAGAGGTACTTATTGTAATAATTTTTAGAAAGTTTCATTTTGTGTTTTTCCCACGAATCACATCTGCAAGCGATTTAAGTTATAGGTACTATTGTCTTTCATGATTCTTTACTTTTAAGGTTCATTGTTCTATTATGTTTTTATCTTGTATTGTACCCATTTGCTATTTTTAGTTAAGGTTCATTGTTCTGTTATTTTCAGTTGTCTTGTATTGTACCCATTTGTATTTCTCGTGTTTTATTATTGTACTTTTAAAATGTAATCGTTTTGCTGCGTCCTTTGTGTAAAATCGTTGTGCCGCTTCCTTTGTCTAGTGAACGGCAGATTTGGGAGAGTTTTGGTTCGGAGCTTCAGTCTGTGCTGAACTACGATCGTGCGAGGTCCTCTCTGACCCCCGATCATATTTTACTCGCCGAAGCTCGCCGTAATAGTTTACGGCGAGCTTCGAGCTTCGTGTTTCTAGTAGTTTTACCCTTCATGTAACATTATTTAATTTTACTTTTTCGAGTCAAGTGTAACTGCTAGCTTTAGTTACTTGATATCATAATAAATTAATCGCTACTTATTTACAAATTACTTCAGTGTATCACTCGCCCAACGCGGTCACGAAAACCCACAGTGGTGACCCCGACGTGATCAAAACTATCAATAGCGTGAGTTCGTGACAGTGCGTAAAGAGTTTCGCGAGTGCTAAATCAAAGTAAGTGTTAAAATGGCGAGCGATCCAGCCAGCCAGCTCCCACGGCTTCAACGGGTATCCTGACCACCAGCATGCAGCGACCGCGCATACCTGGTCATCACCCTCAGCCTCATCAACAATCTCGGCACAGCACACTGCACTTTCGGCCGGTCAATAAGAAGAGCTCAATTCCTCTCCTGGTCGACGCAGCAGCCAGCCTCAACCCGGCGTTGTACCACATTCGACGCACTGGAACATAACGCAGCGCCCGCGCCACCCCGACTCACTGGGGACATCTTCGCAGATAGTTCCGACTCACCGTGAACTATGCGGCAACCGGTTCCGACTCACTGGAACCTAAGTTGGCCTGGCAAGCATATTCCTCGCCGTTCTGGTCGCTGTACCACATCCGACGCACTGGAGCATAACGCAGCGCCCGCGCCACCCCGACTCACTGGGGACATCTTCGCAGACAGTTCCGACTCACCGTGAACTACGCGGCAACCGGTTCCGACTCACTGGAACCTAAGTTGGCCTGGCAAGCATATTCCTCGCCGTTCTGGTAGGCGAGTTAAATTTCCTGATTACTATCAGGCAGGTGTTTCGTGATCTTTATCACTGGTAGGGGGGTACTGTGGGGACTGTGTCTCACGTACCCATCCCTTGCATAGTTTTAAGAATGTAATATTTTTGTAGAGGTACTTATTGTAATAATTTTTAGAAAGTTTCATTTTGTGTTTTTCCCACGAATCACATCTGCAAGCGATTTAAGTTATAGGTACTATTGTCTTTCATGATTCTTTACTTTTAAGGTTCATTGTTCTATTATGTTTTTATCTTGTATTGTACCCATTTGCTATTTTTAGTTAAGGTTCATTGTTCTGTTATTTTCAGTTGTCTTGTATTGTACCCATTTGTATTTCTCGTGTTTTATTATTGTACTTTTAAAATGTAATCGTTTTGCTGCGTCCTTTGTGTAAAATCGTTGTGCCGCTTCCTTTGTCTAGTGAACGGCAGATTTGGGAGAGTTTTGGTTCGGAGCTTCAGTCTGTGCTGAACTACGATCGTGCGAGGTCCTCTCTGACCCCCGATCATATTTTACTCGCCGAAGCTCGCCGTAATAGTTTACGGCGAGCTTCGAGCTTCGTGTTTCTAGTAGTTTTACCCTTCATGTAACATTATTTAATTTTACTTTTTCGAGTCAAGTGTAACTGCTAGCTTTAGTTACTTGATATCATAATAAATTAATCGCTACTTATTTACAAATTACTTCAGTGTATCACTCGCCCAACGCGGTCACGAAAACCCACATAATATTATTGAAACTGCATTATATTCACATAATTATGACAATCTATTAGGGCTTCCAAACAAATATACAAAATTTTATAGATGTTTGTCCACGCATTTCTCCGCAACTTTTAATCGGATCGTAACCATATTTTTTATTGTCTTATTTTTATTTCAACTTAGGGAACAGTGCAAGTTTCATCAAAATCGACCCAATTATTTTCAGGATATGGACTAATACGTGTAAGTGTGACGGCTTGGCTTATTGATACGAGCTACGGGTATAGTGTCAAAGGGAAAACATCTCAAAACCTTGGTCAAATTCTCGTGCAATGTTTTATAACAAAACCATTACCCACTTATTACAAACAAATATTCCAGGTTTTACTTAAAAATAAAAATTACGAAACTAAAAAGTAATTAAAAAAATCGACTTCAAAAATAAATTACCTAACTCGAAATTATGAAATAACTTTAATTTCGGAAGTCGGTGGCATAAAACTAAAACACACACAGATACAAATCCCAAGACACCGACTTCCGAAATTAATAATTTGAGTTAATTTATTTTTGAAGTCGTTATCATTTTTTTAATTAATTTTTATTAGTAAAGCTCTTGTGACCCCTAGGTAATCGACGCAACGGGTATATTCGGTAAAAATGTCATTGTCAAAATTTAGGTGAAGTGAGCTATTATTCCACCTGATGCTTAGGGATGGACACATTGACAGTTCACTTTTCCTCGTCGCTTCGATGATTTCATTTAGAGTTTTAAGTAAGCTTTGACCAGAATTCGGCCACTTTGACAGCGCTAGCGTTGGCCGCGCAAAAGTCTTCCATGGTGCAGGTGTTTTTACACAGAGCGCACAAAAAGTGGTGAGGCATCGTATGTGATCTGGCTGCACAGTCGCACTGTGTATCATTGAAGTAACTACCTGACTAAGCCTAGTTCAATATCACTTCACCTAAGTTTTCTTGGTGAGATTTTTTAGAATATGTAGATCGGCTGATAGTTCGGACTACGATGGCGCACCATGTATTCTCCAACATAACTTTTTGATTCATTACCATCTTGGGAAAAGTATGCTTTGTGGTCGTGGAGAGGCACAGCTCTTTTAGGTCAAATTGCACAAAAAGCATATTCGATTAAGAACAATGACTTTGAGTCATCAGCAGAAATTGGACCATCAAAATACATTGCAGTGAAAGGTTCCAAAACTAATAGGTAGTCAAAAGTACTTATTGTCTTCTGGGGGCCTAAAAACGCTACACTAAGCAATTCCTTTAAAAGCGATTCATTTCCTGAATTCCCAGATGAAACCGGGCCTGGCTGTGGCGTATCTTGTTGAATGTTCCGGCCGATCAAATTACCTTCGTGTGATAATGTCGTTTTAGTATCTACTAACTTCTGCCCGCGACTTCACTCGCGTGAAATTTCTTAAAATATATGCTATGAAACTCGGCAATACTGTAGCTCCTCAAGTGAAAGAATTTTCAGAATCGGATCAGTAGTTTCCAAGTTTACTCCCTGACTACCTTGTTATAATATTATAGTACCTATCTACAATACTTTAAGGTCGTAGTGTCGCGTATTTTGCGTACTTTAATACGCAAAATACGCGCATTGACGTGGAGTTGCGGACACCAGCCCGTATTACCTATTACTTAAGGTCAATTTTCGTAGGTACTTAAAAAACATTCGAATTCAAGTCGCAATCTCATCTCAGCTACAATCAATGTCAAAAACTTGTTAAAATGTAAAAATAAAATTAGACGTATTTTTGACAGATTGAGACTGATATCTTGACTGTGAACGTTATTAAAGGGGCAATTCTTGTAATTTTCTTCTTTTTTCTTACCATTTGATATATTTCATGTTCATACCACTTTTTGTAATGTACTTATATTTTTATGTCTTATTTTGATTATTTTTTTTATTTATATCTAATTGTATGCTGCACTGGCTGACGTCATCACGTCAATCACCGGCTGTCGCTGAAAACTAGCGCTGGGGCTCTGTCTCGTATAGGGTCTTAGCATTATGCTGAGCGTTGGCCGTTTTGCGTAGATATGACGCATACTTTCTCCCAAATTGTTACTTTGTTTTTCTGTTGTTTGTGTTTTTTTATTTGTATGCGTCATGTTTGCCGCAAATAAACGTATTTTCTTTCTTTCTTTCTTTTTCTTTTTTTTTTGTAGGAATTATACCCTCTGTTATTCAGAGGGTCATCATTCCGTAAGTTGGGTTTTCCACTAAGCAAAGTTTTTATATCTCTGTTGCACGCATGACTTCCCAGAAGGTTCGTGCAAGTAAAGTTTTCATAACATAATAAGTTCATCATAACTCACGAATCGTGTATATCCAACAATGACGACACCGTGGAATTAACAATGATTACAATTATTTTAATAACACTTAATAACTGTACAGGTACGACTGATGACATGATCATTAGATGACTAACACGATTGTATTGAATATCTTTGGACCATTCATAATAGTTGGTACTTACTGTCACCAGCAGACCACCAGTTTCATCAATAAATTGCAGGCCGATGACTGCACTCTGGTGAAATAGTAATAAACCTAGGTACCGACAGAATTCTTCTATATTAAGGTGAGGAATATCATAAACTAGCTAACCCAGCGAATTTCGTACCGCCTCAGAATCAGTAAGCCGTATACACAATGTGTCTTCATAATGTTTTATATCGTGAATTTTGCCAAGGTTTTAATAGCTATTCTGCTATTCGGGACGGAGACAAATCCAACAAATCAAAGATCATAAAAATCGGTCCAGCTGATCTTGAGTTATAAATGGTGTAAGTAACTCTACTTTGAAAACAAAGTCGGGTATGTATATAGGATAATATGTTATGTATGATATTCCGCAACTTAGGTACTCACTTCTGCAATATCTGCATGTTTTACCCAAAGGGTTAGGATACATAGATAGATAGATAAAACGTTTAGTCAGTGCAACAAAAGACACAAAACTGGTATTAAAAACATCAAAAAAGCGAAAAAAAAAATAACAAAGATTAAAAAGATAAATTGACCCATAGACACCTAGCTCATAAACATCTATAACGGTCGATGAGTACTGGGCGGTGTGTGTCTCATGGTTGCAACAAATGGGAGTCCAGCTCAGCATATGCCAGGTACAATACCTGACGCTGGTATTCTGCTGCATCCCGTTAGTGACACACAGATGACAGACGGTTAGGCAGAAATGTAAAGACGCCAGCACATCAAGCTACTACAATCTGTCAAATTAATTTAATAGATTTTGTACTTTATCTCTAAAGCATAAGGTTCAAAGTTGATTGGTAAAATTTGACAGTTTCGGGTAGCTTGATGTGCTGGCATCTGTACCTGCATAGTACACCCACATTCGCCAGTTACGTTTAAGTCCCATTTAATAAGGACCGAGTCTATTGCCATCAATCGAGCACACATACAGATTCTGGGCTGTTACGCTGTTAGGCTGCGTTTCCACCAGAAATGAGGGATGTGCGTAAAACTAACCAATAACAACACTAGCTTAGCTCAAACAAGCTATGAAAAAGAAGTAATGCTATTCGTTAATTTCACATACATCCCTTACAAGCAACGCAGCCTTACAAGGAAATTCCTGATCGAAAAACCCCATATCGCTTTGCCTGACGAACCCAGAACCTCACGCTCAGCATTAGTGCTTGCGAACCACTAGAGTTTATTGGTCTAGTGACTAAACCAACGAGGCAGTAAAAGTTGAGAAATATCGTAGGCACAATATTAATATTAATATTCAATTTATTGCGGAAAAAACAAGCTGATGATGGCAAAAAGTGTAGGTTTTATGCCTATAAAACCTACACCTTTTGCCATCATCAGCATGGCTATAAACGGCAAAGGCTTAGGAGGCCTAGTTTGTAGGTATAAATCCGCATCGATATATAATATTTCATCTAGCCAGCAATTAACATATTCGAGTAATTTCACGTCATCAGATATAACCGCTAATGTCCCGCTCGTTTTAAACCTGTCGTTATCAAGGTCATTGCGTAGGCATATTGAGTTCTATAACACTAGTAATTTATTGGCGCCTCTCGCGTTTTTATGGAGGAAATTGTGAATGACGAATACGTAACCCTGAAGCCATAATCATAATTATTTAAATGTCAAAAATGTTACTGAGAATTTCAATAGATGCTAACCAATAAAGCAATGTATTTGGATAATCAACATCTAGAAGCTTTCATCACTGACAATGAAGCAAAAACACAGGAGGCAAATAATAATGATGACATAACTGAAAAGTCTCAGAACAACATTCCTAATGATCATTGACTTATACTATTAAGAGATGAGTACTCAAGAAGAGACATTGACCCTTGCAATCCGGTCAACGGTGAAGGTAACATTATTTATAGCGGAAATAACTTGTAATCTGTTCAACTATAGTGTCGGGAAGAATTATTTCTTTATGCTTCCATCCCTTGACAGGAAGGAGATAACACGTTTATCAAAGCCAGGTGCAACTGAACCCACAAAGTTCAGTAGAAACGTGTCGGGACAGGTAGTAACGTGTTTAAGAGCATCGATATGGAATTTAATGTCGATAAGTATGTTATGCGTGGAATTACAAATCAAAGGAAGAATCTCGGGCGAGTCGACGTTCATTTTAAAATTTGGTAGGAGTTAACCGGAATATTTGTACCTAATTGTGAGTTTAAAGAATGGGGTAAGATAAACTTTACTCCTTTGAGAGCCAGGCAAAAAAATAAATGAAGCTCTAATTGTCCTAGTATAAAAGGTCAAATTCTCGATACTTCGCACAAATAAACTTCCGCCAGTCAGATGAACGAAAAGGTGGTTTTTACGGCAATTTGTACTTTTGTAGATAATTCACTACAATCATAGTATTCTTTATTCCATTTATAAAGAACCATAAGGTACTGAAACCAAAATCCAGACAATTAATACCAGTCACGATCTGAAGCCCAGCAATTATAAGTTGGTCACAGCACAGCAGACCCAGCAGGGCATAACAAACTCATAAGCTACAGGAGATTCATTCGGCTCGGTTACACATTCAATATAACTAGAGCAGAACACCACAATAGAGTCGTCGACTTACACATATCCGACACGGTGTTAAGTGTCAGCTTTAAATGTTTTGAGTTGAGCGTTCGAAAAGCTAGGTCAAATTATGTTAGATTATCAAAATGTATTTTGCAATTGAGTCAAAGTTAAAAACATAGGTACTTATTCGCAAAGATAACTCTTGAAAGTGAAAATAAAGATTGGTGTACCCCAAGGGATTATCTTGGGTCCTTTAATTATATGAATCAATAGAGATAAAATAAATCAGATTTCCCATCAAATACACACTTTATAGTGCTACTTAGCTAGGAACAAAAACGTGATGGATATTAGCGATGAAATGTAAATTAAAGGTTACATTGATTAATTATCCTACAAACCCTTCTACGTCCATCTAGGATAGATGCGATAGGTTACAACAACCTGTGTTTGACCTGATTTTCCTAATCATTGTTAAAGCTAGATAGAAGACAAGTACTTGGCACATTGTGCATGGTGAATCTGTTTGTCCACGCACGACTTGTAGTTATCTAAAGCAAGGCTTTGGCAGCCGTCACTGGGTCAAACAAGATGAACACTTAGGAATTTTAAGCCATTCAAAGTAACAAATGACACTATTAACTGCTTCATTGATTTTTTTAAACTCATTTTGTACTTCAAATACTTGACTGGAATGGAATCTACCAAATTGGAAATTAATTTGAAACGTTTCAAACGGTCGAATTTGAATTTAGAGTGGCACTGATTTTTAAATGTCAATTCTATTAATAGTTCCAATTTAAATTGTCGATATATAATTTATAAATAATAATCAAACTATTGCAATCTTAATTACTATAATACTATACAATCTTGTGGATTGTAATTATTATTTGATGCTTCAGCTTCATACACCAGAATATAAGAGGGGCTTATGGTTACGTAATATCAGCCACGCGGGTCGATCGATCAGGTTAAGTTACGCGTGCCGCGGCTGGTCCATGGATGGGTGACCATCTTTACATACCAAAACCCCATCGTGTCTTAGACTGCTGTAATTCGTGGATCTGTGACAGTCGTTCCGGGTCGTCAGAAGCCCGAAAGTCTAACAACCAGTCTCACCAAGAGGTGTCGTATAGGTTGTCGTATTACCCAGTAACTGGGTTGTGGAGGTCAGATAAGCAGTCGCTTCATGTAAAATACTGGTATTCTGCTGCATCCGGTTAGACTGGAAGCCGACCCCAATAATTATAATGTAGTTGCGAAAAGGCTAGGCAGACCGCAGATGATGACACTGGACTGGAATACAAAAACACACCTACTACATTGAATCCCACGCAAGATTCGACTCAATCTATTTGAACCTTATATCTTCTAACTTTCTTTGATCCAATTCCTTTTTCCTTCTTATTTTTTTCGCACATAATCTATAAGTATTTCAGCGGTACTATTCTGTAAAAATCCCACGGTGAAAACTTCGGTGAAGGGTGCGTGGAGTGAGCTGTCAATAGTGGCAATTCCTAGCAAAAACAAATTCACTTCACCAAAGTTTTCACGGTGAGATTTTTACAGAATCGACCGGCTGGTTGTTTCGATTGCTAATAAACAAAAACAATCCAGTTTACTATTCAAATATAGTTCTGAAGATGAATGTGTACTTAGAACAAAAGCACCTGATGCGTAGTCCTCAAGCCTCAAGTGTTACTTAACACAAGATTAGTTTTCCAACTCATTAACTCCTTTATCTTAAGCCCCATTGACACTGGTCGTAAAAGTAATTACAGAAGTATGTCCACATGAACAATAGGCAGAGTCGGTGAACTTAGCACGTGTAGAGGTGTGTTTATAAACTGAAGTGCTAATGAATCAGTATTGATGACTCAGTTCAGCGTGGTTGATGTTGAAAAACATGCGATTACATTATTGTGTGGTGTAAAATATTGGTGATGCGGAAATGTCTTAAGACTCATGTTTCCTGATTTATTTGATTAAATTAGTTATTCTTAATTAGTTATTCTGTGGTACTGGAGTTCACGAAATATACCTAATGTGGGGTCAGCAACCCAACAGAAACAGTAGAAATTAATTTCATCCGGATCTTAGGACCAAGAACTATGCGCCATCCATACTAATATTATAAATTCTAAAGTAACTCTGTCTGTCTGTCTGTCTGTATGTATGTTACCTTCTCACGCCTAAACCACTGAACGGATTTCGATACAATTTGGCAGGGAGATAGATTGCATCCCGGGGAAGGACATAGGATAGTTTTTATCGACATACCTCGCGGGCAAAGCCGCGGGCGGAAGCTAGTTGTTTAGTATATCCTCCAAATAACATTTACACAGCAAAGAAGCAGAAAACACCGTTCTTAAAACTCTCTATCTAACGGATACAACACTAAATCAAAATGATACATACTTCTTGGAATTTAAAAGTTACCTTACCACAGAAATGTTTCTAAAAAAACTTGATTTGTAGATGACCGGAAATAATTGGGATAGACCGAGCGGCCTTGCCCAAGGACTGGCCCTTGGTTTTTTTTTACTTTTTGGATTTGGAACTCATTTCGATAAGTTTCAATTTATCGTTTGGAAGTAAAGATGGTGTTTAATTTTGAATCTGTGTGTTTTGAGAAGCACGTATGTACTACGTGGTGAATCGATATTTCGTTTCAGATAATGATACTAAGAAACATTCAACTATCAAAATACTTATAAATTCAACAGTGATTGTAGAAAACGTTGTCCTTAGGAATTGCCAGAAAGATGCTTATGTGATCTTGTGAAGGATTAAATTAGGACTCGTAAATTGGCTATTATAAATCTTATAGGATATAGATTTTACAAGCTTCATGATCTTAGAAATGTGGAAATTAATGTTGCTTAACAAAAGATCGCAGAGTATAAATATAAAAAAAAGACCTAGCCACTTCATTCAACAAAAGTTACAATTAATAATAGAATCCGTTTCCGACATAATTCCATAAGCATTGAAAGAGATTTATAGGAATGTGTACCTAATAGATTAATCGTGATGTTTTCCTTATCGACCCGAAAATAACAGATTATGAACGGTACCAAGAATTTCTATACAAAAAATCCATGGTGAAAGGTCGCACACCCATCATCGATCACTAATATTATTACAGTAAATTACATTCTCGGTTGCTATATTATAATCGGAACAGTGTGTACAACCGATGACACGACTATAGTCTTAAATATAATATATATTTTAGAAATAACTCGAAACTAGAAAGAGTTTTCAAGGGACTCTGATCATGCACTCTACTATGAACTGGAGAATTTATACATCTACCACGCTTTTTCTAATCAGCTGGGACTTTAGGAGATCTTCACCTTTTATATCCTTCCTACCTTTGATCTTCTTTCATCTTTTAGTTTATAGACTTTCATTCTTCCTCCTCATTATTATTTATATTTCTATTTTCCCGCCAACTGGCATATCGACAGTTTGTAGATTATCTTTTGTTTCTTTAAAATTTTAAATACATCTCTTTAAAGAATAACTATTAGAAAATTCAATGGCAATTTGCTCCGCAGTGACACAGATGATATAATACTCAGTGATCATTCAAGGGATACAAATACTAGTGTCCGACCGAAACAGGTTTTTCAGCCGAAACCGAAACCGAAACCGAACTTTCGGCCTTGCTCTTAGTTTCGGCCGAAACCGAAACCGAAACTTACTTAAACATATTTAAAATTTCTATCGTATACAGAAATCTCGTGTTTTTTACACATTTATTTGAATATACAATGTATATTATACATACAGACAGTTGAATACTTACCTAATCATTTACGAGGTCGGTCCCATAATGAATTGGCCTGTTATAGTTCTACGCGACATGTCGCTACATGTTGTGTTGCATTAAATAGTACGTTTATCGTGCACTTAATATAAGAAACACGCATCGACATGAAATGCTTAGTCTTAGTTTAGCAGGCATTAGCATAAAGAGAGTCGCGTATTTTTTCAAAATGTCGAAAACTGAGTATCGAAGTGTCATAAAGTTTTTGTTTAAAGAAGGTTTATACCCTGCCCAAATAAAAGAACGATTAGATGACGATAAGGAGTCTGCCCCCTCCTATAGCACAGTGAAAAATTGGGTGAAAGAGTTTCGCCTCGGGAGAGAAACCGTCGAAGACATTTGCCACGACGGTCGACCTGTGGAAGTGCTCACTCCCGAAACGATTGCTCTTATCGAAGAGGAGTTTCTGAGTGACCGCCGTTTGAAGATTAGAGCAATTGCAGCTAGGCTTGGGCTCTCTAAAAGTACATCATCGTGCGATCCATGAACATCTTCACATGAAAAAAGTGAGTGCAAGATGGGTACCGAAACTTCTTTCAGCGGTACAGAGACAGGAAAGAGTGCGCTGCGCTTCGGAGTTTTTGGATCTTTGTGGCAAAAATTCAAAGACTGTGATCGAGCGGCTAGTGACTGGTGATGACACTATGATCTTGCATTATGACCCACAAAGCAAGCGCGAATCAATGGGATGGCGTTATAAGCGTGAAAAGCCCCCTAGAAAGGCAAAGCTGCAACAATCGGCTAAAAAACTGATGTGCACAATCTTTTGGGATTTTCAAGGCATTTTGATGGTGGATTTTAAAGAACGTAATACAGTCGTAAACGGCTAATATTATGCTTCTTTAATATATAAATTACGAGACAAGATAAAGGAAAAACGAAGAGGCAAGCTGTCTAAAGGTGTCCTGTTGCTCCATGACAACGCCCCTGTTCATACCGCTGGTGTTTCGAAGGATGCAGTTCGTCAATGCGGGTTCACAGAAGTTGAACATCCACCTCACAGTCCAGACATAGCCCCGTCTGACTATTATTTATTTCCAAAATTAAAGCGAGACTTAAGAGGAAGAAAATTTTCAAGCGATGAAGAATTGCAGGCGGCCCTCTTCGGTCATTTTGAGGCTAAAAATTGTGATTATTTTTATAAAGGTTTAGAGATGTTGATTCCCAGATGTCAAAAGTGTGTTAGTAGTATTCATGGTGATTATATTGAAAAATAAAATTGGTTTCGTTTCATTTCCTTCATTAGTTCATAGTTAGGCTAATTTATTATGGGACCGCCCTCGTATGTGCAAAACACAACCTTAACTCCATGCGATTAACGATGGACGGCGGCGAACTGGGCCGGCAACGCGACGAGCGAGCACGAGCTAGCCGCGAAGTTCGCCGAACGATGGACGATAATTCATGAACACTCGAGTTTCGGCGCGGCCGAAAGTTTCGGCCATTTTTTGGCCGAAACCGAAACTAAGGCCGAAACTAGATTATTTGGCCGAAACTGGCCGAAACCGAAACCGAAACCGAACTTTCGGTCGGTCACTAATACTAATATTTTAAATATCTTTAAACCAGATAGAATGCATCGACAAATTCAACAAGACATTTGAATACTCACCTGACTTAATTCTAACACTTAATTTGACGTCGAATATATCAATCACATTTCATTGATCAGGGCAAATTCTGCCAAAATAAAACTAATCTTCTCGCAATTGAATAAGGTTTAATTTTCTTTGTGTAATCTGTATTGTAAGAACCGGTCTTGAATGACCTCGGGTATGGAACATACGGATAGAATAACGATTCAAAATTCCATACGAGGTTCGTTCACGAGTATTTATGTGTAACATCACGGATTTCCGTTATTGGCAGGCAGAGAAGCAGGTGTGCCATTCTTAGGGCAAGGTTGGTTAATTAGCCATACCAAGGTAGGCACAGCAAGCTTAGAGTTTTAAGCCTATTGTTAAAACATTAGAAGACTAGCTTTTGGCCGCGGCTTCGCTCGCAGGGGTAGTTGGAACTTACTACCGTCTACCGGAGACAAAAACTATTTATGTCTTAACTCAGGCCATGTTCTATCCATGTGCCAAATTTCATCCAAATCCATTCAACCTTATTTGACTGGCCAATTCTTCCTGGTTTGCGACCACCCTGCCACCGGAGTCCGGCGTCAAGCAGCCTGCTGTGTTTCGTCGATGCGTGGGAGTTCCAGTGCCTTAGGCATGTTCTGGGCACGCTCATTCCATCATAGATCTCATCCATCGCTTTCCATCACGCGTGATTGAGGTCAAGAGCGGGCCCATTCAGAAATAAAAAAAGCTGATTTATTTGTAGATAAAAGCGTTTTAGCTATTTATTCATCATTAAATCATTTAAATCAAAATATGCAGGTAGTTTATAAACGCGTAGTCTTACAAGGAATAAGTGCACGAAGACGCAAATAAAAGAAATCTCTTTCACACGATCGAGATTCTCAACAAAAGGCAGGAGCGTTTTAAACGCATGTTCTCATGAGAAAGCTCATTGAAAAGATTTTGGTCCTTTTGGGCGCTTTATTTGATTTTTTTTTCTTTAACCTACAGTAGACGTGGTAGTTTTGTGTTATGGGATGGGGGAGATGCGGCTATTTTATTGTGCGTTCATTGAAAATATACGAGTTAATTTGTTATAAATAACAAATTGGGAAATGTCAGACTTTTTCATTAATGGATATGGATATACAACAGCATTACCTATATTCGAAGACAATAAATACAGAGAGGAGAGACACATTATTTTTTCAGCTATATGTACCTGATAGACTAGAATGTAGATGATTATTATTTAAACAAGACAATGAACTGTGGGAACTAAGGCTGTCCCCACAAAATCCGTTTACCACATCACAAAAACTCGATGCATCCACATTTTCATTGAATGCACCGAGTGGCCAGAAGGCCAGTAAAATCCTTTTACCTTTTTCGCAAGGTCCCAGAGACGAGAGAGAACATACAAAACATAACAGGCCTGTACTCCCCGATGTATTTTTCTATGGTACACCCATATTTCGCCAGTGATGTTTAAGTCCCACGTAATACGTGGCGAGCTTATTGCCGTCAATAGGGGACCCCGGACTGCGGGCTGCTACTAAGAAACTCCAGATGGAAAACCCAATCCCCAACTAAGGTCTCGATTATAAGTTTCTCTATAAAACAAGGAGCAGAAGTTCTCATGAGAGTTAATGACCTTAAGTATATCCTTCCGACATAGTTGATTGAAGTCTTCGCTTGAATGACAAATGTTGGAAGATGCGTATAAATGTACTTCTTCTTGTCTGGTATCAGCACGAACCATTTATGAGTAGATCATTATTGTTATTATGATTATACCGTTCCACTGCAGGGCAAAGGCCTTCTTTCCCCCTTTCCACTTTTCCCTGGTCCTAGTCCAGCTCATCCCATCTTTTTCTTGACCTGACTCGTTTTCGTTTCCTTGCGTTTAGGATCCTAGGAGTGGTAATTTTGGCCCATCATGGAAGTAGATCATGCTGTAGTAATAATATTAGCTAGGTGGTAAATCTCGTCGGAGTTGCGCCACTCCTAGAGGATATTACCTCGTATGTAAGCACCCTTAGCTATGCGTCGCATGAGCATTGTACAATGTTTACAAACTATAAATCCACTACAACGCACAGTTACATACGACAGTTTAAATCAATTGTATGTACGCTATTCTCATACTAATTTGGTTTGTCAATAACTTGTGTATTGCTTGCATTGACTAATATTTCAAGCACGTTTCATAGAACAAAATGTGTCTAGAATGCGTTTATAATGTAGTTATTTTAATTCTATGTGGTCGAGCTGACTGACCTGTGGACATGCACTATTTGAAGGTGCTTTATAAACGGTGGAATTCAACAATTTCATTCAAGTAAAGCGCATTGATACTCGTAACAATGCGAGTTTATTGTTACCATAGTCGATCTCGCTAAGGAGTTAAATTTTGTTTTTGGACTTTACCCCAAATAAATGCCCAGTTTATTGGTCTTTCCTTCGAGACTCTTAATTTCCATTACAAGGACTCTATTGCCCGTCTTCCTTTTATTAACTTCTTAGCCAGTGAAAAATTAATTCTTTCTTGTGAAGAAGAAGACCACTAAGATCTTAAGCATAGACTACAAGGACATTTGTCAGCTCAAAGGACTAATTTGTAGATCATCAGTAGTAATCATTCCTTTTCTTTCCCAATATCCTGTTCAGTAATCCGAGCGGTATGTGCTCCAGTTTCAATATCAACCACATTGTCAAACTGTTGCAAAAATAATTAAAGCAAATATTTACGCGAAACCGTAACACCAACTATGCATTTATCTGCAATTTAAACAAAACATACATTCTCCAAAATACTTAACTCCATAGCGTAAACTCAATTCGTTTTGTTTGTGTTACATTGAAGATTTTCTTCTGTTTTCTTGCTATTCAACTGTTCTATGCCAGCCATGAATCATGCTAATCTCAATGTTGTTTAGCCATGTCGTTTGTTACGCGTTTCTCGGTGGAAGCTTGCACCTGCCTCCTGATTTTGCCATAAATTATGAACACAGGTCGATTCTTGCTTTGAAAACAAGTTTGTACGCAATTATAGTCCGATAGCTCTTGAGAAATATGTTATTTGAATTCTTTAGGTTGTATTTCTACGAGAACGATGAGAATAGATTTCTTGTAATGTTCATAACTCTTGAAGTCTAGAATGTGGTTAGCACTTGCCTTTTCTAGATGAAGATGGGTTAGTTGGGTACAAAATATACAGGGGTACAATCGTTGAATTACCTACCCGAGAAAAGGAGCATACAATAATCAGCCTATAATGTTCCCACAGCTGGGACACAGGCCTTCTCTCGAAGAGAGGAAAGAGACTCTAGAAAAGAGCAGCACCATGCAATCATAGACTTCTTACAAAAATTTTAATGCTTTGGGATTCTTAAAGTCCTTGTTTCTGAACAATTTCAATTTAAACGCAGACCGACTAACTACAATCTATTGTTACAGAGGTAATTGTTTGGCATTACTCCAAACTATACAAGAAGTATTAAGATGCTTCCGAAGTTTTAATATAGTTCAAATTCTGGGAGGTCTGAGCCGAGTATTAGGGTAATATAATCCTAACTCTAATTTTGGATGCACCTTCTCTTACCCATGCATGTTGTCACTATCTGATCTGACACGTTTTCAATTTGCAAGGACCAATATAATATTAGATTTCCAAATTGGGTGCATCTGAGTTGAATTAACTTTCTACTCGTAAGCTTGTCCGCGTGGATGTTGGAAATTATCCCACGGGAATGTGCTACCGAGGCAAAAAGTAACCTATGTCCTTCCCCAGGATGCCATCGATCTCCTTGCCAATTTTTTTTTAAATGCGTTCATTGGTTTAGGCGTAAGAAGGTTACATACAGACAGAGTTACTTCCGAATATATGATGGTTTTAACATTACTGGCAAACATTTGACAAAGATCGGTCCCTGACCCTGATTAGCTTTTAATTTTCCCAACGTATTAAAAGCACAGCTGATGCACCGATGAGTTGATTTGAGATTGATACTACAAAGTATTATCATCAACTTCAAATCTCGTTTTGCTTGATCGTTTGGTACTAACAGCCTCTCTGCTTACAAGTTCGATATCATAAGCTGAGTGTCTGAATGCCGCTGATGGCATTGCTTACAACAATTTGCAGTCGCCAAAGGTCAGAACCGAAGAGACCTCTGCAACCGGTTCCATGTGCAAAGTAGAATATGATTTTGCCTACTTAATGCTTTATTTTGTGTTCGTGCTTAGGTTATTGTGTCTTTTGAATCACCTCTGTCCTTTGACCATGAGCGCTCATTGGCATGTGGTTGGTGAATGTATGCATAGTGCGAAGTAATTGCTGGCAGTGTTAGGACTAATATAGCGGAGATATTATGCAATCGTTTGCGAAGCTTTCAATAGAGCCAAGCCAAAAAAATAGATCGAGATTTGAAACATTTGGTCTTGAATATGGTTATGGTTTGCATACCTACAACTTCAAACTCAAGACCGGTAATTTAAAAAATGTTCGCATTGTTTCATTGGTCTTTGTGGTATTAATCAATTCGTATATTACGTTCATTCTCATTTTTCTATTATCATCATTGATCACTCAACTTATCTACAACATTTTTGGTCCTTCGTCCAAACTTTTGGTCCTTCTTCTCCAAAAGCTATTTCATAACATTTTCGTTATCTAAAACATCAAAATAGCACTTTCTGACCTGTCTCTGTGCTAGTGCTCCCTGAGCTATGCGGTCACGGTATAAATACAGGCAACCCGGAAAGTAATACCGGTTGAGGCACGTAACGTAGGGTCGCATGCTCTGTCCTACATGCTTCGCTTTTCCAAAATACTGTTTAACTTTGAAAGTGGTCTATCATTTTTAACGGGATATTTATTTTTCTTTCGATTGAAGAGTTATCCAAACGTTTTGTGTGCTTCTTCAAACTTTCCTGGAACTTTTCCTTTCCTGGATTTCCTTTTTCTTTTTTATTAACATTACGAAACTCAGGATCAGAAGATGCACTCAAAATCTCATTCAGCTTGCTTTTAAATTATATTAGAATGAAAATGTCAAAGTAGTGGGTTGAAAGTCCGCGATGGACATTAAAGGATACCTGCTGTTTAGCTTAGTTGTCTATAATTTTTAACGGGTTACTTTTTTTTACTAAGTTGATTCAAGACTATCCAAAAGTTTTGTGTGTTTGATCAAACCTTCTTGGATTATTAACATTACGAAACTCAGGGTCAGAAGATGGCCGCACTGATAATCTAAAAAAGCTTGCTTTTTATTAGAATAAACATGTCAATTAGTCGACTAGTTGGTTTAAAGTCTGTGATGGAGATAAAAGAATACAGGACACTTCTTTCACCGCTAATCATATTGCATCTTTTGTAGAAGCTTAGTTTCAGGTTTCGCCAATTATGGTCTCTCATTTACCTAGAAAATAAACCGGTACAGTTTAGATGCAGTAGGTGATAATGTAGTTGTGTTTTGACGGTAATCAAAGGATTAACTACTAAAGCCAGTGGTATAACTACTTTGTGAACAGCTGATTGTAATGTCACAACAACTCTTTTAGAGGCTGTTGTTTTGTTTAAATCTGATGGTCATCGATGTTATACCAAACGTGACGCAATTTGACATTTAATTTAAAATTGCATTTATCATTGTCAGCTTCTTTTTTTAAATAAATTTGTTGGACTAGCTCTAGAATTTGAGCTATTGCATGGAATGAATGTTAGATTACCTACCATTACATACATTCTTTTGAAGTAAACCGCTGAATGCCATAATAGTCAAATGGTTGTAGCAATCAACATCTTGGGGAAAAAACGATAACAGTAGCTAACGAGCTCAGCAAATTAACACAACAGTACAGCGCATTGATTTGATAGCATAACGGATCATATTCTCACGCAAATGAAAACAATATTAATACGTATGTGGATTGTGGATTGAAAAACTTGATAAAGAACGCCTAGGCGCGTGCGAGCCAATATCAACCGTTGAACACTGCGCATTTTTTATCGAATCATTCACGAGTAACCGCCACTTCGGACCGTTAACACCTGCTTTGCCTACCTTACACAACAAACACGCTGATAAAAACGAAGAAATCTCAACAAAGTGCCGAATTCCATAATAAACCTTAGAAGTCTCTGTCATCAACAGTTATAGCATTAATTATACGAAAAATACTTAAAAACCCGATAGTCGAGTTGAAAACTTGAAGTTTTCTTACAGTTATGCCGTTGTGTAAGAGATAACCTGAATTGAGATAAGTCTGTACGGAACTGAGCCAGCGACGCATGCCGCAGTAATAACCTAACAAATTATAATATTTGTGTTGGTAATCTTCGGATTCCTATCTCGGAGAGATCGTTCTGATTCTAAGGGTCTTAAAGTAAACAAAATAAGGTTGTTTGAATGACTTACCGTCCATTAGGCGCTGAAGGGGAATGCACCAATTTCACAGCAAAGAGGAACTGTATTGCACACACGAGCAAACAGCAAAGATTCAATGATAGCGTCAACGCACACAACGCTAATGTCACTTCGTACACCACTGCAAACTCCTCGGGAGCACTGGTCGCGGGCGCCGATATCTTCAACAAAAACAACAACGCGAGAAGAGCCAGCAGCAAGCTGACGAGGCACAACAAGGCTAGCGAAGTCAAGGCCTCCTCTGTGGCCGCTCTCGTGCTCCTGTTTCTGACGGTCGCCGGCCGATGCGGAGGGATGCCTGTCGCGTTTCCATTCGCCAGCTTCGGGGGAGACGCAACCGGTAAGGGGGCGACGACTGACACTGGGGCGGCATTCGTCGCCGGCTGCGCTCCAGGGCTGACACTCGCCGAGGTGCCCCCGACGGAGTGCTTCGAAGAATCCAGGGTTGAAACGTTGAGGGGCAGGTGGTGGTGCGGCCGCCGCGGCATGTTCTGGTAGCGGTGGTCGGCATCGTTCGCCGCTGGCGGCCGCTGCGTATGTTTCAACATGGCGCTACTAGCACGCCGAGACTCGCCATCCCGCCGACTGGTTCTCCGGCATTCGGGCCGGTTTTATTGCACGACACAGCGACGCGGGCGCTCGGGCGACGGGCGCGGGACGACTGACGGCGCTTCGTACCTGCGCGCGCGCGCGCGTATGTATGTCAATCAAACCGGAGGGCTGCAGCCGCTGCAGGACTGCATGCACACCTAGGACGCACTGGTTAACTAATCTACCCTAACAATAGAATAATGGTTGTTTAGTGTCATTATTATATTTCATGGATAAACAAGTGGCCTATTGATGGCAATCTATTGTTTACAAAATACCATTTTTACAGGTCACCTGTTGGTAGTTTGTTATGTCATTACCGTTGTTTGAGCAGTATTTTTAACTGACTCATTTGTAAACATGACGTCTTCAACAGCTATGTTTTGTCTTTACAAAGATTCAGTAAGTTCATATGTGATTTGTGTTTATTCATTTGTAGTGCCGGAAGAGTTTACTTTGCCGGAACAGATCTAAGGTAAGGAGCCAGATCAAGAAAGATACCTACAGAAACCCACAGGACAGCTTGTGGCGAGCTGTTGGGCAGTAGCAACCCCACGGACCCTATCTCCCGGGAGAAGTCTTGTTCCTCACCTCTGGCTTGCCTTTATTGGTCGGCTGGAGTGAACAATGACGAGGAACAAAAGCTCCCACTTCATTCTTGCCTTTATTGCCCGGCTTGAGTGGAGATTCGCAAGTGCAAACGTCCATAGTTCTTGGTAACCAGTCCACTTTAGCCACCCAAACCCGTAGCATCATCATCATTTGCTGGGTAATAGCGTAACGTACTATCAGTAGCAATGGCTTTCATTTTGAAATTTCAACAACATTAATTGCATTATTTGCGTTGTTGCGCAGACAATTTTTTCGAACATATTCAATGAAGCAATGGATTAACAATACCTATCCTTCAAAATGATTCAGATTATATTTGAAAGTGTGTTACGCAATTAGGGGTGTAGGACCTTTACCGGCATTTATTTTGGGGTCGGCGCAGCGTGTTTTTTTCGTGCTTCTCACAGACAACAATTTTATTAATTCTTCCTATTTTATTGTAACTCTACAACTCTTCGATGACAGCCCTTAAAGCCTGTCTATGATTACGTAGAAAGCATTAAGAGAGAAGCAAAAAGCTGCACCCATGTACCTGCGTCTTCCAGGCATCAAGTTTACAGTTATCAAGACGCGTACATCTTCAGTGTCGTAACTACAATACGACATAAAGATTTTGTTGCAAAAGTACTTGTAGCACCAACTTTATGAGGAGTTAGTACTTATCTGTTGTCACTTGGGTCATTCCTTGACAAGATTCAGTGACTGATAACTGGTCGTTATAACCTTCAGTTTTTTCATAAACTCTTATCATTATATGTATGTAGGTAGGTAGGTACTATAAGAATCGTAAGCTCTAAACTGCTCGAATCATCACCTGCCTAGCCTTTTCCCAACTATATTGGGGTCGGCTTTCAGTCTAACCGGATGCAGCTGCTTATCTGACCCCCACAACCCAGTTATTGGATAATACGATACCTCTTGGTAAGACTGGTTGTCAGACTTTCGGGCTTCTGACTACCCATAACGACTGTCAAAGATCCACGAATGACAGCCGGGCGGGACCAACGACTTAACGTGCTCTCCGAGGCACGGAGGGGTCTCGGTATGTAAAGATAGTCACCCATTCACAGACCAACCGCGGCAAGCGGAGCTTAACCTGATCGATCGACCTATGCGGCTGTTATTGTTTAACCACGGGCCCCTCGCTCTAAGCTACTCGAATTGAAAACATATTTATAGACAGAATATTCCGAAAAAAAACAGTGTTAGTAGCAAAGATTCCTCTTGAAAAGCTCTTTTCATTGGCTACTGGGCCCCAAGAAGTCTTAAACTTCGGTGCCCAAGTTGTCACCTTTTTAGGTCACTCCGTACTGACTAATTTGGCAAAAGTCGTGTTAGTAGCAAATGTTCTCCTTGAAAGCTCTTTCTATATGTTATTCTGTCTTAATGCTAGTGGGCTTCAGGGCACATTCGCCCAATCTCCTTTGAAATAGTGTTTATCTCTTACCTAATAATAATATCATGCCATTCGCTAACCACTTCCCTGGAAGTTTGACAAGAAAGCCTCTACAGTACCTACCTCCTTGTTTTAATTGATTTATTTAATTGCATTATTCTGAGCCGGAATATTCTTACTTTGAAGTTAAAGAACTGGCTGTGCCTCCAAGGACCAAGATTGTTGTGAAGCTGTTTTAACCAAATTTTATTTACTTAATCATTTTGGTGATATTGTTTTAACCGGGTAAAGGCTCTTACAAACAGGCGCGACACGCGACGCGAATCACGCGCGACACAAAGGCACCGCTCGTTGCGCGACTTGCGGTGCCTTTGTGTCGCGTGTCGCGTCGCGCCTGTGTGTACGAGCCTTAATGTGAAATTGCGATTCATTTGCATCAGGCGACCATAGCACTAACTTGTTTTATAATTAACGCTGATTTATCATGTAAATCAATGGTGTCATCCATGACTATCAAAGTTAGGTATGTTTCAAGTGATCTAGTTTATGAATGAAGAACACGAAATCTTCTCGGCACGCTCGTTCCAACATAGACCTCATCTATCGCTTTCCATCAGGCGTGATTAGGGTCAAGAGCGGACCCATTTAGTAATAAAAAAAACAATACAGTGTGTTAGGTTAAACGAGGGACATATTTTAAGGGAGTGTAGTACTCATGAAAATGAACAACTTTTAATATGGGGCTGACTCAAAAATATGAAAAAAAAAACAGCTGTTCCCTACATTTTGTCCAGTTATGCGAACAGAAAATGTATAGAGAGGCTGGTTTTATTTTCTCGATTTCAGTGTTGGTCTCTTAGTAAAAGTTGTTCATTTTCATACTACACTCTCTTAAAGTACGTCCCTCGTTTAACCTAACACACTGTATAAGTATGGTATCTATACTAATAAGTTAATAACAAAGCTTGTTTGTTTGAAAGCGCTAATCTCGTAAACTACCAGACGGATTTGAAAAAAATATTTTTGCTTTTAAAACGGTAATTTTTAGGATGGCTTTGGGCTACTTAACATCATGCTAGGACCCTTATGAGCCGAGCAAAAACAAAAAAGAAATCAGCGAATGCGATGCAATAGAGTGCAGGTTGGGGGAACAAGAAATTTCACTCGGGCGAAGTCACGGACAGAAGCTAGTGTAGTTATAATTTCCCATGATTCTCATGCTACAATGGATATACCAACTAGGTACATAAAAATTCCTTCGCTGTGACATCTTCCTTGTGTCCAACGAAACAGGAAATCAACGCATAATGGAGGATTTTATGATAACGCGAACAAGTGTCAACGAACTTCTAAACAAAATGAGCGCTTTTAGCGAAATGCCTTTTGGTGGGCGTCGCAGAATGTCGAAAATTTTCGATAGTGTCGTGCAAAAAATTAGGAAAAGAATTTTGACTCCTCCTTAATCTGGAAGTCTGTGACCTCATGCTTTATCCATTCCAACAAAAAATAATTTCAGATAGGAAATAAGTAAGTAAGGGAGGAACGTGTCCCGGCAGTGGGAACATTATAGGCTGGCTGTAGGAACCTACCTAGTACAGACGCCAGCAGATCAAGTTACTACAATCTGTCAAATTTCTTTAATAGATTTTCAACTTTATCGCTAAAATATAAGGTTCAAAGTTGATTGGGAAAATTTGACAGTTTAGGGTAGCTTGATGTGCTGGCAGACGCCTGCACATCAAGCTACCCTAAACTGTCGTTAATAACGTTGAAAATTGAAAAGTACAGACGTACTTTTCAATTTAGCAACGTTAGAATACAACTCCGTACACAACGCGACTTCATAATCAGCCTATAATGTTGCCACTGCTGAGACACAGCCTCCTCTCCATGAGAGGGAGTGGGATATAATAAAAAACCCCCGGCCAGTGCGGGTTGGTGGATGCCACATGTCTTCAAATTTTCGGTTCTAAGATAGCTTGATGTGCTGGCGTCTGTACCTACATTATTTTCATCACAATTAAAAATATATCCAAATTTGGGTTGTTCCCCATAAGGAAAACTTGGTTCAGAAGCAACCCTTTACATTCGGAAACTAATTAATAAAAGCTTAAGTAAATAAAAAGTACAGGTGAAATAAGAAGAACTAACCAATTCCAAAATTAGCTAAAAATAAAAATCTTCGCACCCGTCAACGTAATCTGTACTAATATTATAAATTCGAAAGTAACTCTGTCTGTCTGTCTGTATGTTACCTTTTCACGCCTAAACCACTGAACGGATTTCGATAAAATTTGGCAACGAACGATACGATACGATTGAACCCCGGAGAAGGACATAGGATAGTTTTTATCGACATACCTGGCGGGCGAAGCCGCAGACAGAAGCTAGTCTTCTATAATAACACCTTCAAAGACAATTACAATTACCTACTTACAGCAGCAGTAACTTTATAATTAAACAAGCCTTAATGCTATTTGAACGAACTGACATTTACATGACCTTTGTTTTCAAACTAGAATTGAATGACTGTACAGTCTTAAACTGTACATGTTTTGCTGACGCGGTGCCTCGCACCATACGTGCGTCATTTTAGGGCTATAAATATTAATGCCATACAATTGATACAATAAATCAATGAGTGCGATTACTGCTACGCGGTGACTAACATTAGAGAAAGGAATCGTCAACAAGTTTACCTGTAAACACGAATAAATCTATCGGGAACTAAGTGATCTTTTCTCTACGCGCTCCAACCTCAACTTTAACTACTCTACAAGTGTACGAACCGTACAATGACATTTGATGCGATTCAGATGTAGCAATTAATTGAATTAACAGCCTATCGCACTTTGTCAATTAAATACAGGTTTTTACATTACAACATAGCATAATCCCACTGCTGGGACACAGGCCTCCTCTCGATGAGAGGGAGTAGTAACACTTCATCTTTGACTTCATGCCTATGCGATGTTGTACCTAACCACCATAAAATCAGGCACCGTAGCCTGATTTATTGATTGTTACATTCATGAATTTTCTAACACTTTCATAGGAAATCGTTCCTCAATTCCTCACAGTAAACTGACAAAGAAGCTGGTTCCTTCCGAGCCCACCCATGGCACGTGCACACCTGTCTTGCAGGTGCACGTGTATCAAGTTATCACAAAAAATATCTAGCGCCTGCAACGTGTGCCTTGGAGCATGCGCTTGCGCCAGGAAAAAGACGTTGACCAAATGGTGCGGGAGTTTTGAAGGAAATTAATTAGGCTTTTGCTAAAAAACGTGTCAATTTTGAGCTAGTCATAAGTGACGATCTAGAAGCCATACAAATACACGTTCAAACACAAGACAAGTTCCCAAAAACTTTTGTTGAATTTTGCTACTTAGGTATACAGTTTGATGCAAAGCTTTGTGGAGGCGGCTGTCTCTAGTATAGGGGTCTCCCTATATTGTAAATGAGTATGGTTTTCCGTTTACAAGTGGTTACAAGTGCAGTCATTATAACATGTCATTAGACCAATTTGATACGGCCTGCTTTGGAGCCGTATTCTCTATGACACAAGAAACGAAACCATGCGTAATGAACGTGAGATTGGCGGGATTAGTTAGAGCGTTTCCAAGTAAGGAATCATTGAGTGCTCATAATAAACTAGGGCCCTGGTTCGAAAGAATGCGTAGTTCCATAGTATTTCTGCAACCGCAAATGTTAGAACCAATGAACCAAGAAAACAACTCCCAAAATACTCATAAACAAATGCACTAGTTAATTTTATTGCCTGGCAACTCGTCACTCAAGCTCCCTTTCAACGCGCTATAAAATGCCACAATATTGCACTGTGGGAAGAAGCCCAGCCCAAACCGCAGCCAACAATGGCGTAACGGGATATTAAAATATTATATTTACCTGCCCTCGTACCTTGACCACAGCGTATACTGTTACTAGCATGCCAGTTTTATCCTTCACAACGGACATTGCTCCAAAACCTGAAAGACCAACCTTCGGGTAATCTTTCAAGGAGTTGCTAAGGTGACATGGCAAACTTATTGACTGCAGCGCGTCATTGTCTCGCAATTTTACATTGGATCTTTTGACAGTTAGGTTAAAAATAATGGTGGTACCATAAGGCACTATTGACAAATTGCTTTGGTTTTTACTCAGCCAGTATTAGCCTAATTATTTGAATATCGAATTCTTCGCCAGATTATGAAAAAAAAAACAATGGTACTCCGAGTGCCGACAGAAGTGAAAATAAAACACAAACAGAATACTTTGCCATCACTCACTGACCTAACAAGTATACATTAATTTGCATCCTATACCATGCTATATCAGTATGAAATATCCTCTAAAGTTTAAAGGATTTGAATTCGCCGATACCTATGGCCGGTACCCACTGGGTCAGAGTCCAATCTATTGGATACCGGCGAATCCAAAGAAAATAAAGTGTGGAACAGCAGTGCGATTCTGTAACCATCTCACCGTGAAAACTTAGGTGAAGTGAGAGTGGAGTGAGCTGTCAATAGTGTCAATTCCTAGCAAAAACAAACTCACTTCACCTAAATTTTCACGGTGAGATTTTTACAGAATCGACCGGCTGACCTTGACTTAGATCGTACGAACTTCACTCTAAGGATACCCTAATCTTCCGCAATAAAGTTCTCAACTGAAGTTAGTTTGACATCTAAAACGTCACAATGTTGAAGGTCAAACCTATTTTTATCTTGATCGGATAGCAAAACGGACAAATAGTTTTAGTTAACCATTGTGTAGCCAACCACTGTCAAGACGAGAGCTTAGGAAGTCAGTGTTCAGTTTCTATTTTAGTGTGAGTATATTGCTAATCATTCCTCTAATATTATGTAAAATACACTATTATCAACAATCAACTTAACCTAACGCACTCCACTGCTGGACATAGGCTTCTCCCAGACTGCGCCACAGCACCCTGTTCTCCGCCTTCCGCGTTCACTCTACCCCAGCCACCTTCTTTAGGTCGTCCGTCCATCTAGGTGGGGAAAATACACTATTACTAACCGCTAACCAATTAAACCCATGAGCATGAAATACCCTCGAATCGGAACCCTGATTGAGTAACACACGATCAACCACTATCTGAATCATTTTGAAGGATAAGTACTCGCGTATTGCTACATCATTGCTTTATATGTTGAAAAAATTGTCTGCTTAACAACGTAAATTTAACGCAATAAATGTTGTTAACTGTCAAAATGAAATAGTGTTACGAAATTACCCCGTTGATTTTGCGGGACACTAAACAATACAACTTCTATTGTGTCTTGTTCTGTGTCTATCAACCGATTAAAAACCAAACTCCTTTATGGTTTGTTTATGCATTATTTTGTTTGTCTGTGTGTTCTTCTAAACTGCCTGAAGGATTTTGATGCGATTTTCACCATGTTAGAGGTTTCTTCATTTCTCTCTATTTTGAAGTTGATATTTACACTTGTCTTTATTAAACCTTTCGCTTTAATTGAGACAAGTGTAAATATCAACTTTATTTTAATGGTAATTAAGTTGATTTCAGAGTGACTAGCACTATTGAAAAAAGTTATAAAAATGTTTGAAGTTGTAGCGTAAACTGAACTTTATTGTGTAGGATTTAAAGTTATTTTTCCATGAACATATATTTGTTTACATTTTTGGCAAATAAATCGCGAATTCAGATTAGTATACTAAATAAATACATAGGTACCTACATTATATTTCATTTCATTCGTGCGAAACTGTATAATTAGACATTAAGTTTTTAAATCTATTAGACATTTTAAAAAGCTTAGGTAGCCAGCACTCTAATTACGTAACACACTATCAAACACAAACTGAATCATTTAGAAGGATATCGATAATTCTTTGCTTCATCATTATGTTCTTCATCATATGTTAGAGAGAGATAGTAGGATTCCTAATATTTATTAGCCAATATTCCAGGTAAGCTATCAGCTACTGGTGTTATGTGTTACTGTCGTAACACGTTACATAAGCTACAGAGGACGTTGTCCGCACGTCAAGCAAAAACTTGCATCTTATGTAGGGACGCCATGAGTTTGCGCTATAGGACGGAGCCTCATTTTCAATATTATGTACCCCACGGGACTGTAGTGTAGTAGGGACAAATGGCAGATTTTGGTACCAAATGACCATTAGGGTACGGAGCCTCAAAGTTTCAATATTATGTAGGTACCCCACGGGACTGTAGTGTAATAGGGACAAATGGCAGATTTTGGTACCAAATGACCATTAGGGTACGGAGCCTCAAAGTTTCAATATTATGTAGGTAGGTACCCCACGGGACTGTAGTGTAGTAGGGACAAATGGCAGATTTTGTTATCAAATGACCATTAAAGTACGGAGCCTCAAAGTTTCAATATTATGTAGGTACCCCACGGGGCTGTAGTGTAGTAGGGACAAATGGCAGATTTTGGTACCAAATGACCATTAGGGTACGGAGCCTCAAAGTTTCAATATTATGTACCCCACGGGACTGTAGTAGGGACAAATGGCAGATTTTGGTACCAAATGACCATTAGGGTAATTGCGTAACACATTAAAAGTAGCGATGGCTTTCATTTTGATAGTTCATCAACATTGACTGCGTTATTTACGTTGTTTATCAGACAACATTCTCGAGCAATGGGATTAGCAATATTTTTCAAAATGATTCAGATTGTAATTGATAATGTGTTAGGCGGGAGCAACGGTTTCCTTAGTTGGTCCTTTGTTACGTATCGCGATTGAGTTTTATCTATCTGGTAACTTAGATCAACAAATAGCAAATATCTAGTGAGAGGCAATCACAAGAGTCAATTGAGGTAAAAATCCAGGGTCAAATTAAATTACCTAGCAAAACTCCGTAGGCATGATGGGTATCGATAGTAGCGTCGCTAGAAAAAGGACCAACAATATCTGCACTGCACTCTAACTGCGAAACACTGTTTCAATCACACTCTGAATAATTTTGAAGGATATTGCATTGCTCGAAAAATTTGTCTACTTAACAACGTAAATAACGCAATGAATGTTGTTGAACTGTCAGAATTAAAGCCATTGCTACTGTACAATGCGTGCCACGAAAGATGAGACTTGACACACCACGTGGTTTGACATGCGCAGTACACGATTTTAGGTATCTTTAGCGGTATGAGGTCTGAGTGCGGGACGGGATCGGACGTCATAGGGGCGGCGGAAAGAGCGGGGGAGGCGGGGTCAAGTCTCATCTTTCGTTGTACGCATTGTAAGTGTGTTACGTAATTAGCCCGCAGGTGGCGGCTCTACCTCGTATAACCCTATCCTAAATTACAACGAACGCATGGTAACTCTACCAGTTGGTCGCGTGTCACAAGGATGGGTCTAAGAATGCCGCTGATCCTGTTAGCAGTGGCTCTATCAAGCTCTATGTAATAAGTGCCTTAACTAAACGTATAAGGGTTATGTACTATACTATAAGGGGTAGACAGAGCTGCTCTGTGTAAAATGGTGGGAACCAAGAGCTGTCATCATTAAATGATTAAGTACCTACCTAGAAAAATAGATTTGAAAAAAAAAGTTTTTATTGTACTTGGAGAATGTAATAAATTTATTTATTATTATAAAAATCAAGAAGAATGAATTGCTCTTCATCTTAATTGCACTTTCATTATAAATTCAATAATTACGGTAGATAAACATGTCCCCAAGTAAAATTTACAATAAAACAGCGGCAAAAATTGATAACATCGTGATCCGACGATTACATTATTACGTAATAAGTAATAACATGAGATATTGAATGAATAAACAGGCGAAACTTAGTTTATATTTCGCTGTGTAGTGGCATATAGTTATTGTGACAGCGGACTTCTTTTAATTTGCAAAAGTGGCGTGAGTAACTCATGTTTTTGCATATGTAAAAGCTTTAAATTCAAGTTTTTCCCGAATTTCTTCTTCGCACAGTGAAAACACATTGTTCCCGCTCCCAACAGTGTTACTTTATTATTTAAATGACGTAGGTAACTATGCCAATTATTAGAAACTAGCTGCACCCAGCTAGGTTTCACCAGCATAAATCTCGATCGGTCATGCATGATCTAACCATTTAGGTATGCCAAATTTAATCTAAATCTGTTCAGCCGTTTTAGCTTGAAAGCATAACAAACAACTCACTTTTGAAAATCAAATCTTTTCTCCTTAGATGAATGATTGGTCTCGCTGCAGTCGAGTGCAGCGAGACCAATCATTGATCTAAGCTTTTCTCTTTATAATATTAAGTTTAGATAAAGTTAAATAATTATGGTAAAAAATTTAGGGATTTTCTTCTAAGAGCGTATTCCTCTAGCTGTTTTGATTAAAGTAGCTAATATCCTGTATGTATTCAAGGCGAAGATTAATGTACGATTGACGGTCATCATCGGTCGATTGACATATTTGCTTCAATTAATGGCCTATTCCTATAATTTACGGATCGGATTGGTTAAAATTAAGACTTGTATCTTTACCAATAGTGAAGTAAAGACCTCAAAGCTTTGCATAGTAAACCCTCACATATGGAAGTAGCTATCACACCCTGCTATATGCCCAGTTTGGCAATAAAAAAATGCTACCATTGGTAAGCAAAACGATTTGTTTTTGTTTATAGGAACAGAACATAAGTATCTAACTACTTACCTAATTACAATTGTTAATGGTTTTCACAATATATATTTAATTAACTCAATGCTCGTGCGGCAAACGCATCAGATATAAATTATGTAGGTAATGAGAGTCCATAAAATTATACGCGTGGGCTTTGATCGAACAGTCGCGTCATAAATATTTGCCGGTGTCACTGGACGCATCAGTGAGTTATAGTTTTAAAACGTGAAGAAGATACCTAAGAGAAATAAACACTGCTTCATTTATTCATTTACCTGTTCTAAGTATAACATAAAACAATTTAATTCTTCTTTAGAATAATAGGTAAATAATTATGTGTGCTGAGTTGCCGGGGAGTTTGTTGCACCACTTCTTTCCAGCGAAAGCACTGAAGGGTGACCCTTCACCTTCTACGTTTTGGAGGACTATGTTTTTAAAATAGGTGTCTGAAAGGCCGTGACATCCAATTATTTACTGAACCTCTCCCATTTTTATCATCAGTAGTTAAGTAGCATACATTATTTACTTTAACATTTTGTTTTTAAGATAGCGATGCAGATTTCTCCCGAAACGTAACGTGTACTGTCCGTTTATTAATACGAAATTAACACCGCGAATGCAATTAAATGTTTGTAGACTACACAAATATTTTGTTACAATCGATCCAGTGGCTTGAAAACCGTCGATCAGTTAGCCAAAGGGCCTAGCGTGGTATCGAACATAAATTTTTCGTTTCACATAGCGCAGTTAGATATCAGCATAAAAATTGGGTCCGTTGGTCCTAAATTTAAGCCCTAGCTTTTTATTTCTCAGATTAGAGCTACCTGAAAAATGAAAATCCGTCCGTATAAACTTGGGCTGATTATTTTATGACAGAAAGTAAATCAGACACAGAAAGTCAGACAGATTATTTACGTAATTGTTTTATTTTTTCCAGACGAATAATGGATGTAATTGTGATCGGGTGTGGTGCTGCGGGCATCGCGGCGATGCGGAAGCTGCACGATGCTGGTCTTCAGGTCCTGGGCCTTGAAGCCGGCAACAGGATCGGTGGCAGAGTCTGTACCACGGAATTTGCTGGAAAGGCTATTGATCTTGGCGCGGCTTGGTAAGCTTTAATATCTATTATCTTTTGAGAAAAATGTCGTGAGCAAATTTTTGAGTATGAATGTGGAATAGGGGAAACCAAAGAAAAGGTGGGATTGTCGGCGTGAAATATGATATGGTTAGAAAGGGGGTTAACTACGGAGATGAAGAACAATAGAAGTAAATTATGGAAGAAGACATTTATTTATTTAATTAAATAATGCATATTTACAATATTAAGTCTTACACTAAAGTGGTAGTTAAATAATAATGGGATCGACCTGAACTAGGATAAACCTGTATCTCAGGTATCAGGATAATAAGTCTCATTTCGAGATTGGAATCCAGACCTTCGCGTTTGCTAATCCAATACGTAACGTTACTAGATATCTGTACTTGCTGTGATGAAGTGAATTTTAGCAACGTGCTTGTAGCCAGTGTTCGAAATCTGAGGTGTGCGTTCTATGTTGCACACACAGATGTAGGTACGAGCCTGAGCTGCGGCGCAAATCTGATATATTGTACATGTTGCATCGCACAAATAAATTGGGATAAGGGCGAGAGAATGACTATATTCTAAAAAGTTACAGAGCATTTTCGAAAAATAGTGTTACAGCCAAATTAGACCGATTTTAAATTTTCCATAGAAACAGAGATAGTTATCTTTTTTTAAATAAGACATTTCGAAAATGTTCTTAAGTAACTTTTTAGACCTTTGTATCCTGCTTTAAATGTGTATGCAGTTTCATTAAAATCGATTCATTCATTTCGAAAAACAAGGGCTTGAAAGTTTGTATGAAATGCCGTACGGCGTAAACGCTCTTAAGTATTTAGGTATATGCAGCCGTACCACTTGGATAATCTGAATTCCTAACACTTTCTAGGTGTCATGGAGAGAAAGACAACATAATCTTCGAAATGGTCAACCCATTAGGTCTGCTGGGCAGATCAGACCCTGATACCAACTGGTATGTGCGTTCTAACGGCGAGCTGGTACCTGAAGACAAAGCCAATGGTATCCTGAAGGCTTTGGGCGACGAGGTGGAAAGTGCCGACAAGAATACCAAGCGATCAATTTCGGAGCATGTGAGGGGCGCGTAAGTAGCCTTTGTTAATACTGCTTACCTCACCTAAATTGTCGACGCTGGACAAAAACCCCGAATATTTGGGTGAAAAAACCCAAAGAAAAATATTTTGTCTTAGTTATATTAAAGAAAAGTAGGTAGGTGCCAATTTATATGACATTGTAAAAGACAGAATAATCCTGCAGCAAAATGGGCAGCGACAAACCCGATTAAATGTTCCTAAAAACAGGCGCGACACGCGATATAATCACGCGCGACACAAAGACACCGCAAGTCGCGCAACGTGCGGTGTCTTTGTGTCGCGCGTGATTTTATCGCGTGTCGCGCCTGTTTGAAGAAGCCTTAACAATTCTTGTATTTAATTAAAATCGGAACCTATATAAATATAACCTATATAAATAAAATTAAAAGAATATTAATTCTTAGCTAGAAAGTACCTACATATAAATGCTGAAATACAGTGAATAAAATAATTTAGATTATAATAATTATGTCATTGTCGCTGAGAGTATTTTAATATCAGGTCCCAAAGCCTTCAAGCCATAACACTGATGTCATCCATTTTCAGAGCCAACTCCAACGCTGCTTTAAAGAAAGACCCTGCACTAACCAGTTCATTCATCGAATGGTTTGAAAGGAACAACCACCTGGGTGGCCAGGACGACCCCAAGAAAGGCAAGTCTTTGAAAGGGCTGGCTGAGTTCTGGGAGAGTGAGGGTGATCCCTTCTTGAACTGGAAGGGAAGAGGCTACAAGATTATTTTCGACATTTTGACGGTAAGTTGCAGTTTATAAAATTATGATGGAATAGCGTTCATGGTTTCTCTGTTTCTTTTTGTTGTTATGGGACAATTATTCATGGAACTTCGCCTTGGGAAATAGGGAGACTAAAAAAACTAACTCAGTAGGTAAAACCCAAGTATGCTTTTTCAACTTCGGTAGCCGTATGATCGGTAATGCGTTGAAAATCTGCCTTGGTTACATTGACACGAGCAGAATTTCAGTTTCGATTCTTGGCCCCATGTCTAACAGCCAGATGTATTGGTCGATGTCCGAATTCCATAGATGACTGACACTGACATTATTTACTGATCGGCACCCCTGCGTGGCTCGCGATATGATAGATTACCTGTGATGTCAGTAGTAACAGGTATAATTTAATCAGTAGACAGAAACTCCTGCCTATTTTGGGATAACGATATTCATTTAAACAAACTTATTTTCCAGAATAAATACCCCGACCCGTCCAAGGAGGTTCCCCTACAGATTCTTCTCAACAAAGAGGTGGAGAACATACGGTGGGGCACCAGCCAACTCGCAATAGACCCTACCAATCCGCTGGTACAAGTGAAATGTAAGGATGGAAGCTTATACGCAGCCAAGAGTGTTATTATCACTGTGTCTGTCGGAGTTTTGAAGGAGAGGTAAGAGATACCTACACTTTTTTCTATACCCCTTATAAGGTGCATCGACGCACAAACTACCATGATTTATGTACAGAAAAAAATCTGCTGTTTCATACATAGTGCGTGGTTAACTAGGTACCTACATATTTGCCCAGTTAAGTTTTCGTCCCTGTAAAAAGGGGCTAGCCTATTGCCGGGTAGTTACTGAGAAATTCCTAATGAAAAACCCAATAATACAATGTGCGACCTGAGGACCAGGCGGGCGTTAGCCCTACCACCGCAAGGGAAGAATTGGCTAAACAAGGTTGGGTGTGACTGTCCAGGATGCGCCGAGCGCTCGGTTTAGTTGAGTAACTGGCGGAAGAAACTGCGCTACACGAGGATGCTTCTTCATGCATCCCAAAAACAAACATCCTGGATTCATGGTTATTGGCAGTTTGCGCATCGATGTCCCTGTAACCCTGTGTAACTGTCCCGAGAATATCGCACTCACTCTAATTCTCAAAACTTGTACTTGGTGGTTCTGGGTTCGCTTCCCAGATCGGTGAATGTATTGTTGGGGTTTTCCATTAGGAAGTTCTCAGTAGGTGGTGTGGTGGTGGATATACTATAGGTACACGTCTGTCTAACCCATCAGAGAATAAAGGCCAGACTGACTGACTGTTATGTGTTTGTTATTTTCCTTAAAATAATTTTCACTTAAAAATAACATGTTTAAAATAAACCGTGAATAAATATGTAGTTGCTAAGACACACTTATGTTTCATAACGCATTAAGCGCTGAGTACTAATTCTGTTAACACTTCAAATAAACACAATTAACGTCGGTAACGTGTAGCGTCATAACATTTTAATGCTTTCGCGCTAGACATATTTCCGTTGCACTCCATCTTAAAATAGGTATTTCAACGTGATGCTTAGCTGAAATACGTACTTGCATCGTCGTCGTCGTAGAATCGGCACTAGTGACTAACTCATCTACTATTATGTTATAGTCAGTAGATGCATTACAATTATTAACATACCTCGCGAAATCTGAGTTTACTGTAGTTACACCTCTTTTTTTCAACCAATCGGCTGGTTGACTCTTCCCGTGACCCAAGAGCTGGCTTTTACCTTGGCCAAAGGCCATACAACGTGGTAATGTCGCCAGTCTCTTGGGTACATTACCAGTCGACAGCGATGCGGATGAATTTTTCGACGCTATATTTTAGTTTGTGTATAGTTTTAGTTAAGTTAGGATTTAATGTTGTTACTTATTAGGTATTAGTTGTTATTTTATATGTACATTTCAACCGCGCGGCCAACTCATAATATTTGACGAAACTTTGCCAGGAATTAGTGCTAATTTGTTACTTTACACACCCCTTTTCGTGAATTTGTTACAAAAAAAACTAAGACGCTATGACAAAGAATAGTTGGCCGCTAGAACCGCCACTTGCCGTAATCATCGCCCGTGATTACACAGAAACTATATAATACAGATAGACGAATGATGCATCAAAAGAAAGGTCTTAATTTGTTCAATTTGTTACAAAATTTAAAAACGTCATAACGTAAATAAACAAAAAGTTACGCAATATTTAGTGCTCAGGTTATGAGTAGGTAGGTATTTCACCATAAATATCAAATTAATAGAGGCTAATGTGTATGGACAATTAGTTACTAATTTGTTACAGCTAAATACAGAAAAAAAAAATACTAGAAAGTAGGTTCAATAATTTGTTAGAGTCGATTTTAGTTGGCCGCTCGGACGGCAATATGCCTAAAATACAATGGCGTTTATCTCGTTATAAAAAGTAGGTTTAAGCTAAGTTTTAGTACTAATCGCCAGGTAACGTAACATAGTTTGAATAAATATGGCGAACATAACTGCAGCATCCATATTTTAGAATATATTTACAATAAATAGTAGTATGAAACCGTATGAGAGTAGGGTGACTATGATTACATTAGTACCTACGAAAGCATGTTTTTAATTTTGTACTCTGTTCGAACGAATATGCGGTTCGTTTTGCGGCCATATTGATGTCTATTGTTCTTAATTCTTTAAAGTATTTAGGTAGGTACTGATAAAATTATCGTTTCTTTGACTTTGCGCAGGTGTTTTATGATGGGAACGATTCCAGAAAAAGGATCTCTTTTGTTTCCAAACTATTGTTAAAAATATTTGTTTTTGTAATTATTATTTCTTAGTTGGTACAATAGAATTTATACCAGGCACAAAAATGGGCCACTATAAATGTCATTTTTTAAATAACAATACATATTTTTGTTACGACGACAATTCTTTTAAAATTGAAATAAGTACCTGTAAGAAAATATGTCTGCATTCTGTGTCATATATTCGTGTCAGTTAATTTATAAATATTATGTTATTTTATAAAGATTTGATATTTACCTTGTTGACTTTTATTACTTGATTTTTTTGTCTTTGTGTTGATTTTGAATAAAGAAATTTTTATTGATTTGTGACTTTTACTTTTATAAAGTATGCTATAGGATGCCTTAACATTTATATAAGCACTCGCCCTAAAAAAATAAGATATGAATATCGAACATTCCAATAATCACTATTCAGTCTCACTTCATTGTGAAAATTCATGGTCACCCTACTCTCATACGGTTTCATACTACTATTTATTGTAAATATATTCTAAAATATGATTGTTGCAGTTATGTTCGCCATATTTATCCAAACTATGTTACGTTACCTGGCGATTAGTACTAAAACTTAGCTTAAACCTACTTTTTATAACGAGATAAACGCCATTGTATTTTAGGCATATTGCCGTCCGAGCGGCCAACTAAAATCGACTCTAACAAATTATTGAACCTACTTTCTAGTATTTTTTTTTCTGTTTTTAGCTGTAACAAATTAGTAACTAATTGTCCATACACATTAGCCTCTATTAATTTGATATTTATGGTGAGATACCTACCTACTCATAACCTGAGAACTAAATATTGCGTAACTTTTTGTTTCTTTACGTTATGACGTTTTTAAATTTTGTAACAAATTGAACAAATTAAGACCTTTCTTTTGATGCATCATTCGTCTATCTGTATTATATAGTTTCTGTGTAATCACGGGCGATGATTACGGCAAGTGGCGGTTCTAGCGGCCAACTATTCTTTGTCATAGCGTCTTAGTTTTTTTTGTAACAAATTCACGAAAAGGGGTGTGTAAAGTAACAAATTAGCACTAATTCCTGGCAAAGTTTCGTCAAATATTATGAGTTGGTCGCGCGGTTGAAATGTACATTATTTTATTACTTATTATTTTAATTTACGGATGCAAATAAATTTATTTTAAATTATTGGACTTACAATATTGGTAGGACCTACGACCTCTTTCTACTAAAAAATGTGGTTTATTTTTGCTGAAGTCCCAAAAACTATAGGCCTCTTGTCATTTATTACTAAATGAGGATTTACTTCCTTCGTGAAAACTAATATTAGAGATTGACTGACACCATTATAGGTACATTACTTACTGTTAATCTTGGAAGCATTTCATTATTTATTTTGTACATTTTTTTTCAGACACGAACAACTCTTCTATCCTCAACTGCCCGCCGAAAAAGTGAACACAATTAAAAACCTGAACATGTGCGTCTTAGACAAAATCTACGTCGAATTCGAGACACCTTGGTGGCCCAAAACTCCAGCGAAATTCACTCTGCTATGGCGAGACGAAGATAAGGCCCAATTCGGAGCTAAGGACCAATGGATCACGGAGATTTTTGGTCTTTGGACGGTCGATTACCAGCCTAATGTTCTGCTAGCCTGGATCTATGGCAAGGGAGCCGAGACGATGGAGAAACTAAGCGTGGAAGAGGTGCAGGCGGGAATTCAGAAGTTACTTGATATTATTATCAAGAAGGAATTCGATGTTTCGCCGATTAAGAATATCTTGAGGTGAGTTACATACTTTACAATTTTTTTAGGGTTTCCGTACGTCCCAATGAAAATACGGAACCCTTACACTTATCTACCCAAGCTGTCATTAAAATAATATGTTGGTAATGTGATGTTTACCTTTGAATAATTCTCCCACTGTACTGTTTTAATTTTGAGATTTTTTTTAAAGTTCTAAGTTATGTAAGCAATTGTTGGTAAACCTAAAAAAACACGTTCTTATTTGAAAAGGAAACTGAAAACCGGGAAATAAAAAATAAAACTTTTTACTTACAAAAAATTCCACCGACGACGAACAAAGAAACTAAAAAAAAATAAGTTTAAAAACCAAAACCTGGCTACTGAAAAATGTGAAACAAGAAAGTACCTTCCCGTGGTCACATGGCGCTGTACAACATACATATACCTAAGCTATGGTAGCATGCGACCACGGGAAGGTACTTTCTTGTTTCATCCTTTTTATTTATATAATTTGGGGACAGAAACGGTATCGAATGCCTTCGATAGGTCCAGGAAGACTCCGATAGACTTTTGCTTATCGTTTAGTTGTTCGACAGTTCCAGGGTAGTGTCTTCTGTGGATCCCTTGATTGTCGGCCAGGATATTAAATTTATCTAGAAGTTTCACTAGTCTCACGTTAATAATTTTCTCGTTTACTAGACTGTTGAGAAATGGATTGAAGTCTCTAAAGGTGACATATCTATATACGGCGTGATTTACCTATATTTATCCAAACCTCTACGTTTCAGATCACAATGGGCCTCAACCCCCCTTGTCCGTGGATCCTACGCGTACCGAACAGTCGCATTAGAAGAAAATGGTGGCAGTGCCATCGTGCTATCAGAACCGCTGTACCACTCCAACAAGTTTCCTGTAGTCTGTTTCGCTGGAGAAGCCACGTCGCACCATAGACACACAGACTGCCATGGAGCCATAGAGTCAGGTTTTAGAGAGGCTGAACGACTGATAGAAAGTTTCAATCAGTTTGGATTTAAATAAATACTTTTGAAATGTCGTTTTGATGATGGTTTTGCAGCCTTGTGTAATATAATGCGCCAACTAATGAGAATACAACAAATGAACTCACATAAAGTATTGAATTTCAAAAACAAATATGCATGGATTCCTTAATACTGAGGAGACCTATGATATGATATTACCTACCCATAAATCGGCAAAACAAAGTATTTTTTTATAGCTATAGTTCGAATTGCTCTTGTCCATTTGCTTTTGCTACAATAAAATACATGTTTATCCATATGCATTATTTTTATTCAAACTATCACATTCCTTCTTCTTTCACCTGCCTTCGAAATCCTTTCCTTTCTTTAAATCTCTACTAACATTGTAAAGAGGGAAAATTTATGAGTTTGTATGTAGGGCGAAGGAGAACCAAGGTAACCGACATAGCCCGAAGAATTGACAAACTTAAGTGGCAGTGGGCAGGGCACATTGCTCGCAGAACATATGACCGATGGGGCCCGATAGGTTTTGGAGTAGCGACCGCGTACCGGAACACGTAGCGTTGGAAAGGCTCCCACAAGTTGGAACGACGACCTTATGAAGGCCGCAGTAACCCGTTGGATGCGAGAAACACAGAACTGGTCGAAGTGGAGGTGCTTGGGGGAGGCCTATGTCCAGCAGTGGACGTCTTTCGGCTGAAATGATGATGATGATGAAAGGTGCGCCAGTCATGGCTACGCCGCGCGCAGTACGTAATACCGCCCGCGTTAAAATTAAAAAATCGAAGTGCCTAAGGTGGGAATTGAACCCACGCTTTGAGATGCGACTCTTAACGCTAGAAAATTTTAATAACCAGTTTAATTAATGCCTACTATTTGAGGTTATTGTAAAAATATATTCAATTTCCGAATTTAAAGATTATAATTTTCATGGTAAATGAAAAGGTAAAAAATAAAATTTCATAATAATTTTATTATAATTGAATAAATACATGATTCAGTAAAATTACGTTTTAATTATATCATATTTTGACCGTAATTTTTCAAATAACTAAACAGATAACATGACATAGGTAATGAAAAAAATGTAGTCAAATTCTGTCTTTATTCTCAAAGTCGGCCAAACCCATCAGAAAATTGAGAATTTAAAACTTTAAATAATAATAATAAATAATAATTCATTCATTTCAGACATAATTCTAGTCCATAGATTCAAACTCATACATTAAATTAATTAATTTATGGGGCATAGAGTTGTTATAACTAGGGATGCATCCGATACCGATACCGATACCGATATATCGGCGATACTTCAGGTTTGCCGATATATCGGTATCGGCGATATTTTTATGTCGATTCAACGATACTTTTCAAATTTCGCGCTTTAAAAATGTAATGTAAACGCGCGTGTTGTCCCGTCTATTTCGTTGCAAACGAGGCACGAACTAACTTTGCTCGGGGAAACCCCGCGCTTTATTCAGTGTTTTGTTTCGCCCGCCCGCTTTGGCCTCGCACTCGCACATCTATCCCATTTCGTTAGGTTGAATGTTGTTGCGCGTAGTATTTTTCCATGCAAATAAGATTAAGAATTACATATCGTAATTGTTTGTGTATTGTATGTCATTTATAACTAGTCGTTTGAGTCAAATAAAATAAATAGTAGTCATATCAATTTCAAAACACAAAAGTGCTAGGTATATGGAATCACTTTGAAATTTCGACAATTGATAATTCCATAACAATCATATAAATGTTAATTTTTATTACTAAAACTATTGATTAATTGTGTTTTATTTAATCTACCTTCCTTTTTGAATTCAGTAAGCGTATCGGTATCGGTATCGGTATCGCCGATATTTTGATAAGAGTATCGGTATCGGTATCGTATCGGCAAAAAGGCGTATCGCGGCATCCCTAGTTATAACATAGTGCTTTTTAAAAATCTCATTTAAATTAACCGCCTCAATTGGTGGTCAATCGTGCTGCCACAATGTAAAAATACAGTTTTCGTCCGATAATGAAAAAAAAAAATTAAAAATGGATTTAACTATTTTTGTTCCCAATCGTCTCAATTTTACATCTAAGTTTTTTCTTAATATTTCAAGTTAAATATAAATTAATAATAAATATAAAAATTAATTTAATAAACATAAACCTTCCGGAAAAAAATAACTATTCACAACCATCCGATAGGCTATCGTATCGAAAATGACACATTTGGATAACCTGATTTGCTCTGTCCCCCGACAGCAAACAGCTGTCGGAAGAATAGCAACTACATACGCGCAATAAAGAATTGAGAATAGAAATAGCGGTTGTCAGTTTGATTTCAACTAACAAAATTTTCAGGTTTTGGACTTGTGAACAGCGTTTAGAGGACTACACTGACTGGACTGGTCCTCTCAATCTGTGTGGTTCTTTCCTCAAAAGACCATCTCAGACATCGATCTACATGGTCTTCATATAACTTGACCAATATTATGTCTGGACTTTAAAAGGGACTGTGACCTCTGAGTTTGTTTCGGCCTTTCTTCTCAGAGTACTCAGATAGGAAACGCCGACCTCATCTAGTTTAAAAAAAATATGATTGACGTGTTTGTGCAAACCTACTTACAAAAATAAAATCATTTATTGTTTGCTAAGATAACATTGAATGATGTTCGATACGGCACGGAAGCGTATCGGGTGGTTGTGAATAGCTATGCTGTATCTTACTAACATAGTCGTGACAGGCAGAAGTACAATACAATTTATCTCAACATTAAACAATTTCCACGCTAACAGAGCTTCACAGCAGACCTAATACAAAAATTTTAAAGTCACAGCACAACAAATACAAATTTAGATTGAAAATCCTACCTCTCCAATTTCGGTATCAAATCAGACTGATTATCAATAACTTCAGAGCTAATAATATTCCCTTCCTCATCGACATCACACATCATGATCTCGACTCCATTATCTTTAATCACCGGTTTCTTGTCAACCTCCATTTCGTCATCGTCTTCATTCTTCAATGTGATCTCGAAGCATCTGGGCGTGAACGCGGTAGGGTTGGCAACTTGTTTTAGTTTAAAATCTAGACTTGTTAATGGCACGTTCGGACTGCTGTAACCATCCATTATTTTTTCTGAGACTTCTAAGGACTCGTACCGGGTGGTTGTCAGCCTGTACATGCCGTCTTCAGATATTTGGTACCTGAAATAATTAAATAGACCATTTTAAAACCGTCAAAAAATATACGTCGAAGCAATAAACAATTTTCTTTTTTTTTTTTGTGAATGGCATCTCGCAGTTCAACCAATAAGGTTGTCGTGTGCTTAGCCGGACTTTTCTGTGGTTGCCTCAATAAATTAAGGCCTTCAGCCAGGGCTTAAAAAGTAAAAACTAAGCGGCTACACGCTAAGGGCACCCCCAGTGGGGTTCGGACCTCGGCTTAGGACGTTAAACTTTGTGTAAACAATGACTTCACTGCGTCCATTCAACTACTTCGACACGTGGGGTGTGTCGACAGGTACGCGGGCAAACGTGTGAGAAAATATAAGCACATTAGTAGCGTGGTTAGAAAACCATAAGGTGGTTTGGGCCGACCAGAGGTCAATGGGGGTGTTCGTGAAAATTTACGACACCAGTTGGCACCACTTTGACAAGAGGTCTTCCAATATAAAATATATGATGACGTTCATCATTCGATTCATTCATTCGTTCATCATTCAGTCATGACTAAAGAAAATATAGGCTCTTTGACAGATGCCTGGACCCGACGTGTCAGTGCTGCCACCTAGCGAACGTCATTTCAGAATACCCTCATTCCCGTAATTAAAAACGTTCAAAATCTAGTCTCGCAATTTCATCTCAATGACAATCAATGTCAAAAACTTGTCAAAATGTCAGAAAATTATAGGTATTTTTGACAGATTTGAGACCATTCTTAAAATTACAAGAATTGCCCCTCTGGTGTTGGTCGCGAGAATCCAGTGAATGCGGGAAGCGTAGCATTGCTGAGTGCTGGTTGTGATAAACTATGTCCAGTGGACGTCTTTTCCGCTGAGATGATGAAAATGATTAGATATAATTACTAGCAGTGCGCCGCGGTTTCACCTGCGTAGTTTCGATCCCATGGGAATATCGGGATACAAAGTATCCTTTGTGTTAATCCAGAAAATGGTATATCTATGTGCCAATTTTCATCCAAATCTGTTCAACGGTTTACGCGTGATTGAGTAACAAACATCCAAACATCTTCACAAACTTTCGCATTTATAATATTATATAATATACACCCTTACATTTTGATAGTTTTAATCCTTAAAAGGGGTCATTATACTCATCATTATGAACAACTTTTACTATGGGACCAACACTGAAATCGCGAAAAAAAAAATCAGCTGTTCCCTACATTTTGACGAGTTATACGAACATAAATGTAGGGAACAGCTGTTTTTTTTTTTTTCGCGATTTCAGGTTTGGTCCCATAGTAAAAGTTGTTCATAATGATGACTACATCACCCTTTGAGGATTAAAACGATCAAAATGTAAGGGTGTATAGTAGGATATAGGATAAATTGTAAAAGAGGTGACATGACATCTTACCTGAACCTGCTATGCCCAAACGACCACTGAGCTCCATGCTCCTTCACCAAATGCGTCGTCAACCGATTACCTCTCGAAAATATCTTCATTTTCTTCTCAGGACACAAATGACACGCATATTTCCTAACGGACGCCCCTTTTTTCTCCTTTTTAACTTCGTAACAGTCGGAGTCTGAATTATCTTCATCTGATAATGGGTCTATCTCCTTTTTAATTGATTTAGTGTTCTTTTTTTTCTTTTTATGTGTGAGTATGTGTTTGCGGAGGTCTGATTTTGTTATTGCTCTGTGGAAGATGGAAAAATGAATAATTAAATATAAATTCGGGAACTGTATTTTTTTGGGTAATGGGCCATTCTTATGGAGCATCTGACGAGGCGTAGCGCGGTTTTTGTTGTCAAACAATTAAGTTGAAAATAAATAACATAATAATAACGTGGAGTTGTGGACACCAGCCCGTTATACTATAATACTAGCAGCGCCCTGCGGTTTCACCCGCATAACTGTCCATCCCGTGGGAATATCGGGATAAAAACTATCCTATGTCCTTCCCCGGGATGCAATCTATCTCTCTGCCAAATTTTTTCGAAATCCGTTCAGTGGTTTATGCGTGAAAAGGTAACATACAGACAGACAGAGTTACTTTCGAATTTATAATATTAGTATGGAGTAAGTATCTATGTAACGAGGAAAATAACATGACAAATTAAAGGATACACAAGTACCTATTTTTAACATTAATTTGTGTACGAAAGTGCATAACTATTCTATATCCTTAATAGATCTTCAAATCTAGACACAAATCCTAAAATACCACGAAATTAACGCAGAGACAACAAACAAAAAAACAGATGCTATTTTGCCGACGCCATTTTCAACTTGTTGAACCTATCGTAAAGAATGTAAAACATGACGGTTCTATTCAAATTTATCATTTACAAATATTTATTATTATTATTCCAATAACAATTAATTCATGAGGTATGGATAAAAAACTACTACATGGAAGTAAGGATAATTTTATGGCAACATTTTGATTTGTCAAATTACGCTATTGTTGGAAGCTGTGTTACCACACAAAATCATTTTTTTATTGGCAAGTTGGAGGTTTTGCCCTTGTAGGCATTTCGTTCCTTCTACATAAATAAATAAAAATATATAAAGTTGACAGAGGCTGGTATTAACTTACTTATATTCACAGTGCGGGCACGCATGCGTCCTAGTATCCTTCCTTGCCAGATGTCTATAGCGCACGTGATTGGCTAGCGCGGCCGGTGACGTCGCCGACATGTCGCATAGAGTGCACGCGTACGTAGATATGTGCTGACGAGTATGCTCGCCTAGTAGGTACTCTGTGGCGCAGCGGGTGCCGCATAACTCACACACGAATGGCGAGTTTGGGTATACGTTCTGGAAAAATAAATAATATGTTCTATATAAGATAGTACCTAAATGATTTACTGATAAAATTATGCAAAAAAAAAATATTGAAAGAAAGTTCTAAGACAACACGGAATAAGCACTTTGTTATTTTAATTACCTACACGTACGGCCCAAACCGACAAGTTGCATTATTTGGTACAGCAAAATAAAATAAATTTATTTGCACTAACCATGACGCATACAGAACAAAATAAACACAAATTGGGGGGAAATATGGGTCACATTCACATCCATGCAAAACGGCCATCATTCAGCATAATTTGGCAGTATTTACAATCAGAATGCAGCCGGCCAAACCTTAAAGTACTGAAGCAGGCAAAAGCATTACGGCATATTATTATTAAGTTTATACAAAACAAACAATATGTAGCGTTTCACGAGATAGCGCCGATCATTGCAATTTAAACTAGAGAAAGAACGAAAAAGTGTTTATTGCGAGATTGCGACTCAAACAGAAAGATCACATACTAAATACGGTTAAGTAATATATATAATTACAAAATCTCAAATATTTACAAGATACAATGACTGAATCTACAATTTTATTTGATATAATGATCAGATAATATAATAAATGATTGATATAATTTTAAAATAACTCATTTTTATAATCATGACAAACAATAAATGTGAAATCGTTTAATATACTTACCCCTGAAAAGATATAAAACCTTTTTAGTCTAATATGATAAAAACGGGTCTACTCTTACGCAGCAAGCATGCAACATGCAGCAGGTATGGTTTCTGTCACGCGGCTCCGGCGGACCCACGTGAGCTTATAGACAAGACTACGCGGGGTCGGTTTTGCAGCGATTTGTTTCTGTCACTAACTTTTGTAGCACAATATATTAACTTATTAAGACAATATTTTAATCCACGAAGCCACGAGGGCTAAGGCGAAACACAGTCAAAAAAAAAAAAAACAATTATGTTTTTTAAGTAACAAAAAGAAATATGAAACGGAAAGTCCTACACGAGGCCAAAAGGCTCCTATTACAGCATGATGCTGCGACATTTAAAAAAAAAAATGTCGCTGTATGTAATTCTGATAGAAATTAATAGTTCTCAAATAATTCTAATTTCTCGTATTATGAAACTCTATATCAATGACCAGCTGCGCCCCGCGGTTTCACCCGCATAAGTTTCGATACCATGTAAATATCGGGATAAAAAGTATCCTATGTCCTAATCCAGGTCACGATCTACCCATGTGCCAAATTTCATCAAAATCCGTTCAGCCATTTTAGCGTGCAAGCGGAAGAAACAAACATACAAAAAATCAAATCTTTTCTCTTTACAATATTAGTTTTGACAAAATGTCGGTCAGTGGCTCGTCTTATACCACACGACACATGCTTGTAATTAGCAACTATACCAATTCAAGCTAATTTTCTGTATGAAAACACGATCACAAAACATACCTGCCTTCTCAAATGATCGCTAAGTTTCCTATTATTCGCGAAGTGTTGTCCGCAATGATAACAAGCGATCAGTCGTTCCCCCGTATGGGTTCTTATGTGGACATTTAGCATCTCTTTCCGAGGGAATACGGCGCCACAACCGGCCCAGGAGCAAAGCAAGTTTTCTGAATAGTTCGCGTGGACTTTTACGTGGTCCAGGAATAGCTGAAATCAAAGAATAATTATGTCTCTTGTTTTCCATGTTACATCTATTAAAATGTATTGGGTGCACAAAGAATATTACCAGGTTAATTCTCGTACTTAAGGCGAAAGCGCCAGGGTAGCCCGCGAAATTTGTTTTTTTTTAGGTTTTTTGCAATTTGCTGGTCAGTATTAAGTTGTACATTGATTAATATATGAATCGCGGCCGTAACTAACATGTATTTACAGAATTATAATCATTAAAGTCATCAACACAACTCTCTAAGTCCACGTAAGTCCAAAGAATAACTGTTTCATGAAATTATCATTCTTCGGACTTACGTGGTCTTAGAGAGTTGTGTTGATGACTTTAATGATTATAATTCTGTAAATACATGTTAGTTACGGCCGCGATTCATATATTAATCAACGTACAACTTAATACTGACCAGCAAATTGCAAAAAACGTAAGAAAATTTGAATTTCGCGGGCTACCTTAGCGCTTCCCCCTTAAGGGAACTACATGACCTAAAGCGCGGTCACTGTCGGACTGCATAGAAAAGAAAGAGAAGCGCGATGACACAACCCTGGTAATTTATTGCAAAATATGAAGCAATTATCTATTTACAAAAAATCTATTGTTTGGACTAAAAAATTAAAAGACTAGTGTTGTGTTAACACGGTTCATGAGATACAGTCTGGTGACAGACGGACAGTGGAGTTAGTAATAGACGAATTCGAGATCACCTTTTAAGCAAGAAGATGCTTGTTAGGTGAACTCCGCTCTTCCGCTTATCATGATAAGAGTATGCAATTGAAAAACAAAAACCATATGTTGCTGAACCCGCAAGGCCGAGTGACTACGAGAAGCAAACGTGGGCTTTCAACGTTGTCAGTTCTATCGCGCGCTCCCTGTTCGGAGTATTAGATGACGAATTCGCAAAACAATAATATCAAGAAGACAATTAGATAGACCAGGGGGCCTAAAAAGGCCACTTTAGCAGAATCATAAAAAGATAACTGCATTATCAATCATTATGGCGAAGACGGCAGGGTTTTTTTTTTTATTCGTTGCACTACGTAGGTATAATCAAAGAAATTGGGATTGGATTTGAATTGATTGGTTTATTAGCACAGACAAAAAAAAAATAAGTGAAAAACTCGTCACCAATGGGATTTGATACGATTAACTTAACAGTTAACTGTCCATTATGATTCATAATGTGATCCTTTTATGATTCTGACAAAGTGGCCTTTTAGGCCCCCCAGGTATGCAATTGAAAAACAAAAACCATATGTTGCTGAATCCGCAAGGCCCAGTGACTACGAGAAGCAAACGTGGGCTTATCAACGGTGTATGTTCTATCGCGCGCTCGCTGTTCGGAGAATTAGATGACGAATTCGCAAAACAATATCAATAAGACATTGACCTGGCCAAGGCAAGCGAGAAACAACTGGCACTGTTGTTCAAATCAGACATCCGTGATCGAAGCAGAATATAATTTACTGAAGAGGTCGGAAGATGCAGTTGAAAAACAGTACTCCAACATCCGCTAAACCTTGAAAAGTTTATCAAACTTGAGAAGTTTATCGAACAATCTCAAGAACGGATGTCCAACGAATTTGTGATGTCCGTTATTACGGCAATAGCCTGATTGAGCATCTCAGAAACGTTCAGGACGTCGCTGCAGCGCACTTATCGAACGTCGCCTATTGTGCGTTGTGAGTTACCATAATAACTTAGGACTTTGTTTGTATTTATCTTTTTACATTAATTTGAACTTGATTTTGAAACAATTTCCGATATACATTTAAGTTAACTTTGTGAGTAGGCAATATGTACGAGCTACGCTATACATGTATCTATCTCGTCCTACTGACAGTGAAACGTTACAGTTTGTTTAACGTTTGTTTGTTTTGTGTGTTCTTATAGAATGTTATTTGTAGTACCAATAAAACCTTTATACCAATCGATTGTCTACTCATTCAACATATCATCCCAATACACAACGTCAACATAACATTTTCACTGTTGGGAGTTAAGCTCTAACACGGACTATTAAAGTTTCAGATTGGCAAACTCGGCCGTTGATTAGTAACAGACAAAGATTGGGATTGAGGTACATTATTAATTTCGGGCGTAAATCAATATTTGCGTCGAGAGTGATCTTTCTCTCTCGTTTAACAAATCTTATAAAATTACCTGCATTGAGTTATATTTACTTTGCTCCTCACAGCCAATCCACATGCAAACATAATCGTTAACTTGAATAGGTATCTGATTTCGTTTACTGGAGTCCTTCTTGCACGGGGCTAGCCTTAGTGTAGCTCTGCCATTGAAGCCGATTGCCAACAATTTCCCATGGTAAGCGTGGTAGTTCAGGTGACGCACCATTTCATTGAAGTCTGATGTTTTGTGACCACATACGTCCCAGAGACAGACATATTCAACTGGCAATAAAAAAGAAAAAGAAATAAATACATATTTGTTACGGCCGCGAATCGTATTTTGATCGACGTACAACTTAATACTGACCAGCAAATTGCAAAAAACGTAAGAAAATTTGAATTTAGCAGGCTACCTTAGCGCTTCCCCCTTAACTGCAATCGGCTTTCTAGCCACAATCAGATTTGGCCTTTGTATATATGATTGATTTTGTGATGTTCCATTGAACATTCACAATAGGTTGTTCAGTACTAAGTAAACTTTAAATTTCTACTGTCTTTGGTCCAAGTTTAGGATCTGCCATATCTTTTTAGACGCATTATATCCCCTTGTCTATATGCATATAAATTGTCTTTGGGATAACAAGAAATTAAAAAATAATACTTTTCAGTAAGTACAAACCTCCAGAGTCTTTCTCAATGACATGCACATCCGAAGAGTGGTTGCGTACATGTTTCTGGTACAGGTCATAATCAATGAAGTTGTGTCGACATGACTGCCATTCGCATTCCATTTGCAGATTGGCAACACGCAACCTATATCGGGACTGTAAACAAAACAAACACAATATGTACTGAAAATTATGAATTACAATGAGGATTTGGCGTTTACATAATCAGCCTGTAATGTTCCCACTTCTGGGACACAAGACTACTCTCTTTGATAGACAGTGGGCTGTAATCTACCATGTGGGCCCAGTGCAGGTTTGTAGATGTCACATGTCTTCAAACTTTTGGTTCTAGGGCATGCCGGTTTCCTCACAATGTTTTCCTTCACCGTTTTGAGAGCAGTGGTGATTCACAAAGTAAAACGACTGTCTAGGCTCGAACCAGCCACCATTTGGCACTGGATGCAGCTGAATATCAGTATTTTAAATGCGAGTGACTGCCTATATGACCGACACAACCCTGTTACTGGGTGATACAATACCCCTTGGTAAGACTAGTTGTCAGAGTTTCGGGCTTCTGATCACATGTAACTACGGTCAAAGATCCATAAATGACAGCCAGCACCAATGGCTTAACATGCTTTCTGAGGCATGAGGGGTCTTGGTAGGTAAAGATGGTCACCCATCCACGGACCAACCCTGGCAAGCGTAGCTTAACCTGATGGATCGACCGCTGTTATTGCTTAGCCACAAGCTCATACTTAATAATAAAACAAATGAACATGACTGTTATTTGAATGCAGCTGTTGTTTATCTTAGATGTAGACGTATGCACAGGGTCACATGTTATTTTCTATCTTTACCAATATATATATATATAATACATGCCTTATGTTAGGGCCAAATCTCAGTTAGAATTTATTACATAATTTATCTTAAAAGGTTTGGAATTTTGGGTTCATTGAACTGTTTTTTTGTGCAGCACTTTAGACACAAGTCAGAAAATGTTCAGTGTTCTACAATAATTGATTAACCCTAGAATGAGCATGCTGACTTCTTGAAAAATATTTAATAATAACCTATATTATTAATAATACAGGATACTTTTTAGTAATAACCTTGACATCATTAATGAACTTTCATAAAACAAAACCAAATGCTTACAGGGTTCACAAAATTACGCGCCAAAATACTAGTGTAGTAACTGTTGGAGCAAACATATGTAACCTCATGTCTGTCACATTAATTTGTAGACAGGCTGGTTGTGAATTTTAAAATGAGATTGTTTTTAAAATTGACAACTGTTGTTTGGAACAATAAGAAAATTTATTTTGATAGATTTATTATTGTTGTCAACGTGTGTATGTCCATCAAAGTTCGCTTTCTATATCTTTTATCTTTTCTCACATATATATTTGTTTAACACCAAATAAAGGTTTAATTATTCTGCGCTGTGTTTAATTAACTGAAGACACAACAACGAGTTCCAACAAAGGTTATGGGCCCAGAAACCAAATAAACCGAGAAATGATTGAAAACGGCGAAAATCATTCAGCAGTAACTGTAAGTAAGAATGATTCTTTGAGCATGGCGTCAATTGAGAAACTAGATGGTGCCATTAACTATAGTTCATGGAAATTTGTGATGGAATTATATTTAATACACGATGATCTATGGGAGTATACACATACTACGCCCGTTGATGAGTTAGGCAAAAAGAGAGATCAAAAAGCAAGGAGTAAAATATGCTTGATGATAAAACCAGAGTGCCTAATTCATGTGCGTCAAGCAAAGACGGCCAAGGAGGCTTGGAAAGCTTTAGAGAAAGCATACGAAGATAAAGGGCTAAATAATCGCTGCAGATTGCTGTCAAAACTAGTTAGTCTTAAACTGGAGCAGTTCACGACTATAAGAGATTATATTTCGGCATTGATGACGACTGCACAAAAACTGTGTGATCTAGGAAAGGAAATAGATGACGAATTATTGGCTGCCCTAATGCTTCAAGGTTTAACAGATAATTTTCAAGCTATGAGATTAGCAATTGAAAATTCAAATATTGAGCTTACTACGGATTATGTGAAAACTAAACTTTACCAAATGGAGGATACACATACAGCGACTACGAGTGCAAACAATCATGCTCTTGTGACAAAGAAAAATACTTTTAAACAAAAACAACAGAAAAAGTTTAAATGTTTCATTTGCAATGGACCACATAAAGCGAAAGATTGTCCAGACAATTCAAGCAAGAAGAGAAATGAAGCATCTACAGCTTTGGCGATGTCGACTTCAACTTCAGAAGATTTTTGGATTGTTGACTCGGGAGCTTCTAATCATATGACTTCAAGGCGTGAATGGTTACATGATTTGAAGAAGTATGAAAGGGGAGTGACTGTAGCGTGTGCAAACGGAGAAAGGTTGCAAGGTATTGGAAGTGGCACAGTGGTATGTACGAAACCGAATGTTACAATTAATGCTATGTATGTCCCGAGATTAGCTGCAAACTTACTTAGCGTTAGTGCTGTCACTAAGAAAGATCTTAAGGTAGTATTCTACAAGGGAGGTTTTAACGTAGTAAAGAGTAGTAATTGTGAAATAACTGGCGAACCTTTACTTATAGGTGTAGAGGAAAATGGTGTGTATAAATTAAAGCAAAGCTTAAAGCACACAGCGCTGGCGACTACTATCAGTGGAGATGAGATGGACTTATGGCATAGAAGAATGGGTCACCTTGGAGTACGTAATCTTAAACTATTACGCAATATCATGGCGACAGGGGTGAGTTTTTCTAACAGTTCTAATACACTAGAGTGCGTAGCTTGTCTGAAAGGAAAACAAACCAGACAACCATTCAAGAAAAGCAGTCCAGCAAATAGAGCAGACAGTGTACTTGAGCTAGTACATACTGACGTCTGCGGACCAATGGCTGAAGAGTCATTTAGCGGATTCAAATATTTTGTAACGTTTATAGATGATTATACGCGTAAAACCTTCGTATATCTTCTTAAATGTAAAAGTGAAGTATTTAATAAACTTGAAGAATTCAAAACTTTTGCGGAATTACAGACTGGAAACAAGTTAAAAACTTTACGGTCAGATAATGGCAAAGAATATGTAAATACTCGGATGAATGATTTCATGAAGAAGTACGGAATCAAACATCAATTAACGGTGGAATATACACCTGAACAGAATGGTGTAGCAGAAAGGGCAAACAGAACAATCGTTGAAAAATCTAGGAGCATGATCCAAGAAGCTGGATTAAGCAATAAGTTTTGGGCAGAAGCTGTGAAGACAGCTGTTTTTCTGAAAAACCGATCACCAACGAAAGCTGTTAGGAATAAAACGCCTGAAGAAGCTTGGACTGGAAAGAAACAAAATCTGACATATATCAGAGTTTTCGGATGCAAAGCGTTTATGCACATACCTAAACAAAAACGCACCAAGTGGGATCCGAAGAGCAAAGAGTTGCTTCATATTGGATACTGTGAAGATGCGAAAGCATATCGTTTGTTTGATCCAGAAACCAAGATGGTACATAAAGCAAGAGATGTTGTTTTCTTCGAAAATCAATTGCAACCCATAGAGAGAAGTTCAGAAACAAAGAAAGATGAGATATCTATAGTTTTTGAACACGAAAATCCACCAGTTGTACCAACAAACACTGTGATAGAAAGTGAAGAAGAACTTCAAGAACAGAATGAGACTGTAAGAGAAATAAATACAAATGATTTAGATCAAAATGAAGAATCTAATGGCAATGAAACAGAAAGCTGTGATGAATGGGAATCCCTTGATGAAAGAGACGAAGAGGTACTACAACCAGAGCCGGTACTTCCTAGTGAGAGAAGATATCCATTAAGAGAGAGGAAACCTAAACAATTTCCGGATCACATCACATATCAAGCTATTGAAAGTGTTTTTCCACTGACAGTGGATGAAGCTTTATCACGCATGGATAAAGAAAATTGGAGAAAAGCAATTGAGGAGGAGTTAGATGCTCTACAAAAAAACAATACCTGGACACTGGTCAAACCACCAGCGTACCCTTACAACATCGTTGATTCTAAATGGATATTTCGAATCAAAGAAGAGGTGGGCGGATATAGGTATAAGGCACGCCTGGTAGCAAGGGGATATAGTCAAAGGAGAGGCATTGATTACCATGAGACCTTCGCACCAGTTGTGAGACACAGCTCACTCAGAACTTTAATAGCTCTCGCAGCTAAATTGGATCTTCAAATTGATCAGATGGATGTTAAGACTGCATTCCTAAATGGAAACTTAAATGAAGTTGTTTACATGAAACAACCACATGGTTTTGAACAAAAAGGAAAAGAGGACTATGTGTGTCTTCTGAAGAAGTCATTATACGGACTGAAGCAGGCTCCAAGAAGTTGGAACATAAAATTAGATGAGGAACTGAGGAAGCTAAACTTTAAGCGATCCTTAAATGAACCCTGCGTCTACACTAGGACTAGAGGAAAGAACATAATAATCCTGGCTGTCTATGTAGATGACATTCTGCTATTTTGGAACAATTTAACAGAAATGAAGGTAGTGAAGAAAGAGCTTATGTCAAAATTCGATATGAAAGATCTTGGCAAGGCAGAGTTGATGCTTGGTATTCAAATTAAACAAAATTTGAATAGCATAAACCTCAATCAAGAAAAATATATCGAGAAGCTGCTTAAAGAATTTGGCATGCAAGATGCAAAGACAGTTTCAACGCCGGAAGTAACTGGACAAAGGCTAGAGAAGCCTCCATCAGAACACAAGTCAAGAGATGACCTACCATATAGAGCATTGATAGGTTCTCTTATGTATCTTGCTGTGTGCACACGTCCAGATATTGCTCATTCAGTGAACAGTTTGAGTCAGTTTAATAATTCATTTGACGAGAGTCATTGGATCGCAGCAAAACGAGTACTTCGTTATCTCAAGGGCACTAAGAGTCATGGTCTAAAATATTTAAAAGGACAGAATGGACCTCTAGAAGGATATGCAGATGCAGATCATGCTGGAGAGTTTGATAGGAGATCATACTCTGGTTTGGTCTTCATATTGCAAGGTGGCGCAATCAGCTGGGAGAGCAAGAAACAAAGAACAATAGCTCTTAGTACAGCAGAGGCAGAATATGTGTCACTATCAGAAGCTGCAAGAGAAGCAATATTCCTGAGAAGGCTAATAGCCGAAGTAACTGATGGACAGGGCTACAAATTGGATGAAGCCGTGACCATTTTCAGTGATAGTCAGTCTGCCATCGCTATTGCCAAAAACCCAGTACATCACCAACGTACTAAGCATGTAGATGTGAGGTATCATTTTGTGCGTGAGGCAATTGTAAATAATGAGGTGATACTGAAGTATAAGGAGACCACATGCATGGTCGCAGATGGTTTAACGAAACCACTTCCAAGAGAGAAGTTTCAGTGGTGTGTGAGAGGTATGGGTGTGTGTGTTTGATAAACATGTATGGTGTGTGAATGGACACGAGATTAAGGAGGAGTGTTGGAGCAAACATATGTAACCTCATGTCTGTCACATTAATTTGTAGACAGGCTGGTTGTGAATTTTAAAATGAGATTGTTTTTAAAATTGACAACTGTTGTTTGGAACAATAAGAAAATTTATTTTGATAGATTTATTATTGTTGTCAACGTGTGTATGTCCATCAAAGTTCGCTTTCTATATCTTTTATCTTTTCTCACATATATATTTGTTTAACACCAAATAAAGGTTTAATTATTCTGCGCTGTGTTTAATTAACTGAAGACACAACAACGAGTTCCAACAGTAACATACTATCTACTTCTAGCAAGTTAGAATATTTCGGATATGCGCTTTGAAATGAATAGAACGAAATAACTGCAGTTAGTGACTGTAAGTTTAACAATTCTTTTTGTATCACTCACCACAGTTCGAGGTTCCAGTGAAGGCTCATTGATACCAGAAGGCACAGTCGCATCGTCTTCAGCCACCGCCAGTAGAAAGTTCTTCCTAGCAGCATGAGTTTGTATAATAAACTGTATGTCGTTTTTATTTTCCAATGATAACTTCTCCGTGTCTTCATTATTCTGTTTTTGCAACCATTCCATACATCGAACGAGTTTCTGTTTGTCATCTTTACTATTACTAGCTTCTTCACCCATTGTTGTTTGTTACTTCTCTTGTTAGTTAATTCCAAATGAATCACCTCCCATCACATTTTTTGTCAAAACTACAAGAACTTTATTTTTATTCATGGAATTTCGTTTGGGTTTATTTTTGGTGGGTTTCGGTTTAGTTTGGTTTCAATTTGACACTAACAATATGACATTGTTTTGAGTTGTTTTTTTTTACATAGTGTGGCCATTTTTTTACAAAATATTTAGTCGATTAGATGATTCTAACCATGAACCCAATATTATGCAGCAGGCGGGAAATAATATGATTTCAAATTAAAAGTTTGTTTCTTTTAATTTTAAATTTCAAGTAGTGCATATTTACATGATATTTACTTAGTTATTTTATGAAATAAAATTATAACCTCAATCACACTTGTTATTTTTTTAATTATTGTATTAACACACCGGAAGCACTTTTTGCGTGTTGCTTTCGACAGGTGAACAAAAACTTGTTCTGTTAGGTTTTTTCGTTTTTTTCCACTTAAGGGGGAAGCGCTAAGGTAGCCCGCGAAATTCAAATTTTCTTACGTTTTTTGCAATTTGCTGGTCAGCATTAAGTTGTACGTTGATTAATATATGAATCGCGGCCGTAAGAAATATGTGTTTACAGAATTACAATCATTAAAGTCATCAACACGACTCTCTAAGACCACGTAAGTCCAAAGAATGATGATTTCATGAAACAGTTATTCTTGGGACTTACGTGGTCTTAGAGAGTTGTGTTGATGACTTTAATGATTATAATTCTGTAAACACATATTTCTTACAGCCGCGATTCATATATTAATCAACGTACAACTTAATACTGACCAGCAAATTCCAAAAAACCTAAAAAAAATTGAATTTCGCGGGCTACCCTGGCGCTTTCGCCTTAATACCGGTACCGGTCACGTTCGTTTTAAGGGCCAACTTGTTATACATAGAACTGTCACAAAATTGGTTTAAAATATTATTTAAAATGGTAAAAAAATATTTAAATCGATTATAATGCATCAATGATAAACTCAAAAACTGCGACAGATTAATAATTATTAAATAATATTTACACTTATGCCACAAAAGGGTAAAACATAAGTTTAACATTTTAAAATTATTTTGGCACATGGTTCCTAACTTAAACAGTATTACATTGTTCTTGACATTCTTGACAGGTCAAATCAATTTTAGTAAAATAAAAAACGTGCGATTTGAGACGAGGCGAACGCGTGAAGTGTGGTCAAGTGCGGTGCGTATTTAAAGCACGGCGCGGCGGGTCCCACGTTGCCGCTGGTGTCTCTTATCGGTAATTAGACACACATAAATAGTTCATCTTGTTATTCCCGTCGTATATACCGCGAGTGACGGTCGAAGGGTCTTATCGGTACTGTGCTCATGAAATCAACAGTAACTATCCAAGAAGTAGTAAATAAATTAGAGCACCTATCATTACCACTAACTACCAGAATGCCTAATATCAAAGTGTTCAGCGGGAGCTCCCACCCTGACCTGGCGCAGAAGATCGTCGACCGCCTGGGCATTGATTTAGGAAAAGTTGTAACTAAGAAGTTTAGCAACATGGAAACATGCGTAGAAATAGGTGAATCTGTACGTGGCGAAGATGTTTACATTGTTCAGAGTGGCAGCGGCGAAATAAACGACAATCTGATGGAGTTACTGATCATGATTAACGCGTGTAAGATTGCATCTGCGTCTCGGGTGACAGCCGTGATTCCGTGCTTCCCGTACGCGCGGCAAGACAAGAAAGACAAGAGCAGAGCGCCGATCACCGCCAAACTGGTCGCTAACATCCTGTCGGTGTCCGGCGCCGACCACATCATCACCATGGACCTCCATGCGTCTCAAATTCAAGGATTTTTCGACATTCCTGTGGATAACCTCTTTGCTGAACCTGCTGTCCTGAAATGGATCAAAGAAAATATTCCTGACTGGAAGACCAGTATTGTGGTGTCTCCTGATGCAGGAGGTGCCAAGAGAGTCACATCTATTGCTGACAGGTTGAATGTTGAGTTTGCTCTGATTCACAAAGAGAGGAAAAAGGCTAATGAGGTAGCTTCCATGGTACTGGTTGGCGATGTTAAGGACCGGACAGCTATCCTAGTTGATGACATGGCAGACACTTGTGGAACTATCTGTCATGCTGCAGAGAAACTGATAGAAGCAGGAGCAATAAAAGTGTATGCCATACTTACTCATGGTATTTTCTCTGGGCCTGCTATCTCAAGGATCAACAACGCATGTCTAGAAGCAGTTGTCGTCACAAACACAATCCCTCAAGAGAGGCACATGCAGGAGTGCCCCAAAATCCAGTGTATTGACGTGTCCATGATGCTTGCGGAGGCTGTGAGACGTACACACAACGGTGAATCTGTTTCCTACCTATTTTCTAATGTTCCATACTAGGATAATTTTCTTTATTTTACATATTTTACTTTAATATAGGTGAGTGTTATGATTCGTATCATAAAAGTAAATGGCATGTAACTCGTAACATAAATGTTATAATGGCTTTAGTGTTACATATATTTGTTATGAAAAAAAAAAATGTTAGTTTATATTGAGCTATGAAGTGATGGAAGACTCTTTTTTGTTGGAACTCAGTTGTCTGGGTTTGACGGGGTCATGTTAGGAATTAGACATGGCGGTAAGCAAGTAAGTGATTAATTTTTTTAAGAAGATAAAATGTATTATTTAGAGAAAATCCTGGTATTCTAAAAAGAAATAGCCAATTTTACAAAAATATGAGTTGCATTTTACAAAACAGCTTTTTACAGTTTTAATAAAAAGCAAAGATTATAATTGTTGACTAAAGATTTAGACTTCCCTCAGTTTTATTTCTGCAAATGTCATTTTGATGTTTTAATTTAGTATGTTATCATTTTATAATGAAATTTTAAACTTAAAAATACTTTTTCTGCCAGATAACACTTCATTCCATTTACTCCATTATCATTTTTGGAAATAGGTCTGCATTTGTATTTTTAGCTGTAACTTTCATATTTTCTCCTTAGAAACTCGTAAAACTGTTTTTGCAGACAAAATCAATTGTTATTTTAAAAAAAAAGACACTTTAGTTTTTAAACATAATGTCTAGTATCTCTAAGAGCAGCGAGGATGTTATGGGTAAATCTATTCTAATTTCAAACTGATTACAATGTAGGTAGCATTATACACACATGTCATCTATTTGTAAATACACTGATGTCAAAATAGAGGAAAACTAAAATTAAAAACACTAACTCATATTTTATAGTGTTTTGCTATTATCCAATAGTCTATTTGGTCCAGTAATAATCCAATTTATGGCCTGCCGATTTTTGCGCTTATTTTATATTTATATGGACTAAATAATTTTAGTATGGCCCATAATTTGACCATATTTAGTGACGACTGTTAACAATGGACAATAAAAAATGTATATCTTATCAGAAAGACATACTTCATTTGAATATTGTTTACCAGAAAATGGATTCAGATAACAAATAAATGAATTTGTAAAAAAAAATGAGGTTACTCGAATCCAGTGTGCAATAAATAGTCAGCTTGACTAGCAAAGTATAAACTGTGCCTAGAAATATCAATTTCTAAATGAAAAGTATGAATTAGAATATTGTTTTTGGATTGTTGTCAACAAAAAATGTAAATGAGAATAGTGAAGCTGCAACATCCGTAACATGTATTTAATGAATTTTGTTTTTCTTTCAGTCTAGTTTAAGTTTTTTGTGTTACAACTACCTAGAAATAAAATGTATTAAGTTTTATCTTTTCTTTTTATAAAAAATACAACTTAAAAATAATCCATGAATTAAATATTGTTATAAAAATTCTAAATTACTGTAATAATCGTTCTTAAATTGCCTAATCGTTATAAATGCGACGCATTATTTAACGCTATTGTTATAATTGGCAAATAATAGTAAATTAGAAGCAAATTGACGTACCTATGGTATAAAACAAATTGACTGTATATTTTTTTCTAAATTTATATAAAAAGAATTATGTATATTTGGTTCTGATAACTACTAATAAGATAGATAATAAAAGGATTTAACGAAATGGTTATTTTATTAGCCAAATGACTTGTTTGATAATAAAATGTCAAAACAATCGAATGTTTAACAACCTGCCTAGGCGCTTCTGAAAAATCATGACGTCACCGTTCACCAAATACCTACCTACTAGTGTTTACAACCAGTAATTGAAATACGGAATTCGGGTTGTTATGAATAAAATAGTAGGTAGGTAGGTACCTATGATGATGCCACAAACACAGATGCTTCAGTTCCAAATTCGGTTTTCATTCACACGCAAACGTGTTCAATACTTACCTAACGTAACCTACGTTGCGTTGAAGCCTTTGCGTTTGTGACGTAGCTAAAGGTCATCGTCCATCCATCAACATAATTATATACTCTATTATGAGCCAAAGACGGTGCTGGATTGATAAATGAACGATATCCTTTTTAACATTAAATGGCTTTAGGATCCGCATCCGTGATTTGATATGACGGGCACGTCACGCAAATCTTGATCCAAAAACGTCGTAATAAATACTTGCAATGTTCCTGACCTACTTTAATACCTATGTATCTACGTAGGTACTTAATAAGTTTTCTCAAGGAGCTCTGCTCGAAGAAAACGAGGGTTGCAAAATATATCCTTGGTTGTGAACGGTAGGTAACATTACTTAGCGAGGGATGTCAAAGAAAAAGCTATTTTTATTGAAGGCAGACCTTGGCTAATATCGGTATTGTTCGCATCGGGCAGGTAAGACACCATTTCTTTACAAGAGAAATTCGGGGCGACCCGTTTTTTATGTTTCCCGGAAATTCTGGGGGCCACCAAAGATTGGTGTCCCAAATTTCCTACCTGGCCGTTACCTGAGTCAATGGCTGGATAGAACAGGGCCGTTCGGTACCGAAATGAATATCTAACCTTTTTCTATGCAAGTCTAATTACCCGCAAAATAAAGAAAAACTTAAAAGTCCACGATTTCTATAAAACATTTAATAGGTACCTACCTACAACTAGCAAGTTACATAATGTCATTGTAACCTTAATGACCTTGCTGACTTCACCAAACAATTTTAGTGAAACTGTCACGAAACTCGGTCATACCAAAGGTTTCATTGATATCGATTTCTATTATATTCGTAGCGAGCGACTACTAGGCTACTAAGGTAAAGGATTGAAGGTTACTCCATCCGTTGAACTGTGAGTGTGAGAAATTGAGATGAAACGAAATTGTTTATTTCGTGTAAAGGATAACGGAATCACTCCATCTAGTTTTTTTTTTAATCTACGTCTGAGAAGAAATGGAGCAACAAACACGGGTCAGAATATCTTATAGTGCAGGCATAATCTTGGTCAGACCATGTGAGAACCTTTAGAGCGTAAATTTAAGGCAAGGGAACTGCTGGGTAAGCATAAAATAATAGCAGTATGCATTTATGGGCAACTATAGTAAGTATAGCGATAGCTGGCAGACAGTTCTCGGTATTCGGGAATTCGGAACCCCCAATTTTGGACTCAAAAGACTGCGGGCGAGAACTTATAAAACACACTCAATTGGTAGATCAGACGCCAGCACATCAAGCTACTAAAATCTTTCAACTTTATCGCTAAAGCATAAAGTTCAAAGTAGATTGGGAAAATTTTACAGTTTCGGGTAGCTTGATGTGTCTATACCTACATACTTACACAATTCTTTTATTGCATTCCACATGTATCCTAGGTATTCTTAGGTGTTAAACTTATAATTAGATCATATGGACCCCTGTCGGACACAGCAAGATAAGTGAGTTAGGAGAGAGCACAGCCTATGCTTCGCGAATGGGAGATGACCTCCGATCAAGTTCCGCTAATGACTATGAGACACAATTGATTTTCTATTGTATCGTGCCACATAATAGTAGGTAGGTACGCGCGGGGCTTGACCGGTTCGATATTCAAATCTTACTTTTTTTGCAAATGGCCGTTCTGAAACGCTATGCTAAAGAAGCAAGATTAGAGCAGCCATATGAATTCAGTTCCTTACCAAATTGTCGAGCTTATTGCCGCTAACTAAAGCAATCAGCCAAGTGTACCCACCTACACCCACGCCCCTACACGTAATTTAACTTACGATAAGAAATAAAATAAAACCAGAAAAAACGAAACTAGTTTATTACAGTTTAGATACAGTTCAGTTAGACATATAAAAATGTTTTAAATACTTAAATTAGTTACGATACCTTGTATTTTTATACACCGTCACCGGTATACAGGTATTATAACAAATTTTTTTCAACCGGTATTAACACATAGGTAATTATCTTTTTCTGTTATTCCGTTTATCCACCCTAAGGTGGATACACGCGGAAACGCATGAGAGTCTAATTCCGTTTATTCAACTAGCCTTTAGGGTGGATTCTCGGTCATTTGCCACCCTAATTGCGTAACACACACTATCAATCTCAATCTAAATCATTTTTAATGATATTGGTACTTAATCCATTGCTTCATATGTTAAAAAAATGTGTCTGCTCAACAACATAAATAACGCAATGAATGTTGTTGAATCGTTAAAATGAAATCCATTGCTACTCCGTGGGTTATACCTACGGAATAACCTTGCTTTTTTGGCAACTGAGCTGATGTCGATCTTGAATTATCCCATGGTACAGACGCCAGCACATCAAGCTACTACAACCTGTCAAATTTCTTAAATTGATTTTCAACTTTATCGTTAAAGCATAAGGTTCAAAGTTGATTGGGTAAATCTTACAGTTTCGGGTAGCTTGATGTGCTGGTGTCTGTACCTACCTATATAGGTACATAATAATATAGACTATGTATGAACCATACCATATCAAATTCTTACCATAGACCTGCGGATGACTGAAAATGCCTACTTTATTTTCTCCAGCCATCTCGTCCAAATAACTGACCTTTTTCACTTTTTCGGCTCTCGTCTTGCTCGCTTCCAAATAGAGATTGAATACATCTCAAATGACCTTGTTACATACAAGTCTTAACAGTACCTATCAATATGAAAACTGACCCTAAGGTCACGGGCCAATGATGTAAATTGTTTGTCAGTGGGTGCGTCTATCCGTCACAATAAAACACACTAAAGCAGCGATCTAGATTAGAAGTTATCGTTTATTGCATAATCGTGGCAGATAGTAGGTATTGGTACTTGCAGAAATATAAAATTAAAATTATGTTAAAATTATCTACGGCCATTGTTGGTTTTGGTTTTGAGATTGGAAATCAAGATGGCGGTGTAGGTATCGGCTGGTTAAAATCATAATTCAAATTAATTTTATTCAGCAATGAATCTTGTTCGTGTGCTTATTTTATTCTTGGTTATTGCTTTAGCAGCGAAGGTTTTTATGAATTTATTTTAAGGGTTATAATTTATTAGGTAAGTAAGTATACAAATGATTACGATATAGTTGCGTTTGAGAATACGGCCGTTAACGTGGGCAACAAAAGGGAAAATCGATTCTAAAGAATTTTAATAAGTTGATATTACCTACCTCCTTTGATCCTGCCTGTCGGTACCAGTCTTCCGTAAAGTTGATTGGGAAAATTTGATAGTTTCGGGTAGCTTGATGTGTTGGCGTCTGTACATTACTTACCACCTCTCGAAAATACTAACAGAAATATTTTCTAGTTTAAACATTATGGCAATAAGATATGGCTCCCAATTATATGCTATTTCACGAAGCTCGACGGTAAGGTCAGCAACAAAAAACGGTTTAAAGTTTTAAACTTATCTATATTAACTTTCACTTATAAAAAATCTACACTCGGTTTTTTTGGATTTTGATATACTTACTTACCTACTTAGTTAGTCAAGAATTTGTATTTATTCGATAATAATTTGCTATTCAAAAAGTAAAAAGCCACATGACTGGTGAAGGCAGAAGGTTTATGGTTATAATCGCAAAACCCGAAACCATCAGTCATACGCTGCTCTTCTGATGCGAGTGCAGTGAGGGGTACATGCTCCCTTTCCCTCTCTGCAACATCCTTACAAAAAGAGCGACAAAATACCACGTGTTTTCGATTCTGACCATGGACTGAACCACGGCCGGAAGCGAGAGATCTCACCCGTACTTACCACGTGTTGCGACGAGAGCACAACGTTGCGCCCAATATAGCGAAGCAGCGTATGTGTCGCAGCGACACAGCCGACACATACGCTGCCCCGAAGACGCAGCCTGTCCTCGGGGCAGCTTCATGTAGAAGAGAATAGAATTATCTATTCTATATTATATTTATATATTCTATATTACATTTATTTGCTTTAAAACATATTAATAGGTATAGTTATGATTTTACATGTTTCACCATGGATTGGCATACAAATATTTAATTATGTACTTAATACTGACAACAAATTAATTTGTAACATGTCTATGGTATCCAGCTGTCTCTGGTTTGACTGGAAGCCGACCGCGCGACCCCATCATAGATGGGAAAAGGATAGGGAAATTGATTGACTAGTCACATATTTATTAATGTTGGTTATTTCGGGGTTCTATCTGCTGGGTATACCTAACAGGGCGCTACTAACTACCTACTTATTAGAATCTATTTGACTCCGGGTAAGAATATGTCTGAGCTAAAATCATAATAAAGTTAATTTTAAGAAGATATCGCCGCTGAATTGTAGTATTATTCCTCTGACCTAGGGTTGCCAACTTTTTTTAGAAGAAATAGAGTATATCTGACTTTAGAGGAGGTAATAAAGAGTACGGACTTACAAAAAAGAGTATCATTTATTTTGTACTTTTGAAAAGGTATTTTTTGTACTTTTTGCAGCACATAACAATTTTTCATTGTTCTTAAAGGAATTGTATGAGTCCAAACATTCCAACTCTAAATTTATATATATCAAGAGCTCATTTTTGATCAATTTCAATGAAGCTCTGTTTCTCTTTTCTCGCCACGTCACAATTCATTACCGAAAAGACTCTTTCAGTAAATGCTGAAGTGGCTTGAACAGAGAGTATATAACTAATCATTTTTTTTAAACAATCAAATTCTTCAGCACATTTTTTAAAAATAAATTGCCATTTTTTGCAGTGGATTTTTGCATAAAATCTGTGTTATTAAACAATTCGGCTTGAAGTTCTTTTAAAATGTTTACTTCTGAATATAAACTGTCCATGTGTATGTTTAGTCTTTGTAAATTAAGTTTTCCTTCTATAATTTGTTATAAATGATTAAATTAAATAGTAAATAGTGGACTTTTTTATTCTGATTATGGGTTTTTGCATATTATTACAGACTGGCACTAGTTAAGTAAACATTGTGTAAAAAAGAGTATTTTAGCGTACTCTATTAGTGTTATAGATTATAGAGTACGCCTACATGATATAGAGGACAATACTCTATTTTAGAGTACGGTTGGCAACCCTACTCTGACCCCCGATGACGTCTTTAACTAGGGAGATAAACAGCTGATACGATACGGACACGGTTACAATACTCGCTGAATAATCGCTCGCGACACAATAATGCACGTCCGCTCGTTCGTTGCGGGACTTGGTGTAGCGCGCGATTTTATCGCGTGTCGCGCCTGTTTGAAGGAGCCTTTATACCGTACCGTAGGTACTGTTATACCTACAAATCTTTAGGTTACCCTCTAATTCTACCCTCGGAAGAAAAAGTTTTAAAACTGACCTTTTTCATTTAGCTTGAAGTTCTAGTTCTTGAAGTATCTAACCTAGATAGGTAACTTCGAGCTAAACAAGTCCAGTTGACTTGCAAATCCCAAGATTCCAATTTTTTTTTTAACTAGTCTTAGTTTTACGCACCGCCGCCGACGCCGGCCTAGGAAGTGGTGGCGAGACGACGTGTACCCCGAGGGTTGGACTTGGATCGAGGTAGCCCTGGAAAGATTTGGGAGGCCTTTGCTCTGTAGAGGGACAGTGTAGGCTGATTTCACACTATTCCATACCTACTAATATTATAAATGCGAAAGTAACTCTATCTGCAGCCCATCTGTCATCATCATCTGCCTAGCCTTTTCCCAACTATGTTGGGGTCGGCTTCCAGTCTAACCGGGTGCAGCTGAATACCAGTCACGGTACAGTAAAGGTAAAGTCATCAACACAACTCTCTAAGACCAAGTAATCCCACAGAATGACTAGGTATTTCATGAAATCTTGACTTTTGGGATTATACTAACCTAACAAGTTGTTTTACTGATTCTAATAAATATGAATCTGTAAATACATATTTGTTACGGCCGCGAATCATATTTTAATCAACATAAAACTTAATACTGAGCAGCAAATTGCAAAAAACGTAAGTAAATTTGAATTTCGCGGGCTACCTTATCGCTTCCCCTTAAGACTCCTTCAAACAGGCGCGACACGCGATAAAATCGCGCGTCGCGCCTGTTTGCAGGAACCTTTACACTAATCAACGTTTTGTCACAGTCAAGTGGTCGTGACTTGTGTTACAACGAATTTGAGAACATACCTACTGTAGCATTTCCATAGTCTGCCTCAATCAATACTACATTTGAAATAAAACATGATGCATCGGTATGGGATACCTCATACTTGGGTACCTATGGGGCTGGACTCTTTTGTAAATGGTACCTATATTATATTTACATATTAGGTAGGTATGTAAAATTTTAAGATTTCGCTATAATGAGGATTCCATTCATTTGCAATGTCAGGACTATGGCCTGTTTTTCAAAACCTCGTTCAACCAATCAAACTAGTTTTTAGGTATGCTCGAGAGGTTATGTAGAGCCTTAGGACTTACTTATATAAAACGATGACTATGTTATGTTCCCCAAATTCGTATCAGTGCAGTCGTGAATAAATATAAATCGCTTCCATTTTATTTTATTATAGAGGCCTAGTTTTAATCTACAAAGATACGACCGGTCCGAGTTCGAGGGTGTTCAATCTGCCTTGCCTTTTCCCAACTATGTTAGGGTCGGCCTCCAGTCTAACCGGATCCAGCTGAATACCAGTATTTTACATGGAGCGACTGCTTAGCTGACCTCCACAGCTCAGTTACTTGGTAACCAGGGCCGTCTTCAACCTATTGGAGGCCCTGGGCACATAAGGATCGCGGGGCCCCTGTGTAGATAAGAGACAATAAGAGAAACATACTAATATTTCATAACTGGTGGCCTATAAACTTATTGTAAAACACACTGCAAATCACTTAGTTAGTCACTAGCGGCGCCCCGCTGTATCACCCGCATAAGTGTCAATCCCGTGGGAATATCGAGATAAAAACTATACTATGTCCTTTCCCGGGACTCAAACTATCTCTATACCAAATTTCATCTGAATCGGTTCAGCGGTTTAAGCGTGAAGAGGTAACAGACAGGCAGACACACCTTCGCATTTATAGTATTAGTATGGAAGTATGGATTGAATCGGGTACTAATAATGCGAAGAGCAGACCGGGGCCCGGGGCCCCCGAAGATCACGTGGCCCTGGGCACTTGCCCAGAGTGCCCAATGGAAAAGAAGGGCCTGTTGGTAACACGATACCCTTTTGGTAAGACTGCCTGTGGACGTGGTGTCGAGGGGGGGTTAAGTTATGACTACATGATATTCAACCAAATCATCAAAATATTTGCCCGCTATAGAATCAGATGCAGGAAATTATAAGTGTCATGTTCCACGACTTCCAGTAGATTCCAGTGTTGACGGATTTCTGTTTCTATTGTGTTTTCTTTGTTTTTACCCGATTGCGCCAGAAGGAGGGTTATGTTTTTCGAGTGTATAATGTATGTATATTTCTTTGGCACGCTCGGTAGCCTAAACGGCTTGATCGATTTCACCTTGAGAGGTGCGGTTAGATTCGTCTTAATTGTGAGAGTGACACTGGCTATATAAAAATTGAAAAACAATTAAAATGGCCGATTTTTGAAACCACATTATCATCAAAATTTTTTTTTACTCAAAACCTATCGAGTGGGGTATCAAAATAAAGGGTTTTAAAAGGTGATTACAAAAAATATATTATACAACTGACCCATACCATTTTTATTATACATATTTTCAAATTCAAATGGGTCCCGCCTGCTTCCAACTTTTATTTAATTTAAAATGAACTTGTTTGGAACAAAAAAAAAAAACTGATTACAAATACAGGCGATAACATTACAGGATAAGTAAGTATTTTTTAGTACCAAAAGTAGCTACAGGACATTTTTTATTCCTAGGCTGAGGAAATGATCCAAGATCAGCAGCAGCGGCGACCGAAACTAAACTCTTCTTCCAAGCCTTAGCTACGTTCGGCAGTGTGGTTCTGTTTCTTTCTTTACTCATGTGGTATGGGCTGATGTAATGACGATAATCTAAATATAGTCATGAATGTTTAGTTACCAACTTTCGTTGTTTATTCACACTTAGATAACAGTCCACGTAATATGTATAAACTGCTAAGCAAAAGTAATGAGAGATGTGCCACGTAGCGTCATATCGAGTTTCTTGACGCAACCTGATAGCCCGCGACCTTTCGGAGACCCCCTCTAGCTATAACAAGCGTCACAATCACAGTTCAAAGATAAAATGGCAATAATAAATTTGTTTTTGCAAAAATGTTTAAGTATTACCCAGACTATAATCAACATGGCTGTTATTTTCGCAATTTTCATTTCGGTAAGTACAGACGCCAGCACATCAAGCTACTACAATCTGTCAAATTTCTTTAATAGATTTTCAACTTTATTGCTAATGCATAAGGTTCAAAGTTGATTGGGAAAATTTGACAGTTTCGGGCAGCTTGATCTGCTGGCGTCTGTACATTAAATTGACCTTAGAATCAAACGAACCACTGTTCCAGCCAGTCGATTTAATCATATTTTTGACCTACAAATTCATAACGTTCGACTATGTAGGTACGGTCTGCAAAAAAAGTGGACTACGGAGTTTTTGGCATACTATAAGTGGACAGTCAACAAAAGAGATAAGTATGCAAGATCGTCGGATATAGTTGAAGTTTAGTAAGAAACCGATGGATCTTCTCGAATAAAATCTATCAAATTATATTTCATTCGAAAACATCCATCGGTTTCTTACTAAACTTTAACTATATCCGACGATCCTGCATACCTATCTCTTATGTTGACTATACATACACACGAGGGTTACGCGTCAATGGCAGAGGAAACTGCTGCGATCGACATCGACACCCGTCGCTGCCCTTTTTGTAATCTTAGGTAGGTAAGTAATACCTATTTTTTAAAACCGCACAGATATTCAATAATGAAAAACTCTTAGCTATTAACCTATATAAAATACAAAAAGCGGTGTAGTTAGGTAACTATAAAAACATATAACATGGAATGTACAGACGCCAGCATATCAAGCTACCCGAAACTGTCAAATTTTCCCAATCAACTTTGAACCTTTTGTTTTAGCGATAAAGTTGAAAATCTATTAAAGAAATTTGACAGATTGTAGTAGCTTGATGTGCTGGCGTTTGTACGTGTACCTATAGCTACACTGCCATGCTGTATGGTGTTGCTATGCTTGTTAATTAATGTTACCTAGTGGAAAGTTTAAATTAATCTCGCTCGGTCTAATTTCAATCCTATTCTTTATCGGTCATTGGCCTAGTTGTCGTAACCGCGGCTGTCAAGGTTCGATTCTTGAACCGTAAAGAGTACAGACGCCAGCACATCAAGCTACTACAATCTGTCAAATTTCTTTAATAAATTTTCAACTTTATCACTAAAGCATTAGGTTCAAGTTGATTGGGAAAATTTGACAGTTTCGGGTAGCTTGATGTGGTGGCGTCTGTCTGTACCTATAGGCCGACCGCTTAACTGAGACATTGCCTGAGGTAGCTGCGCGGTGTGGGAGGGGTGATAGTTGTCACAAGTTGACGAATCACTGAGCTCTCGCATCACGTCACCACACCCCCCTCCCGCACTGCGCTGCTATATACCCCAGGAAACGCGGTCGGCCTATTATAATTTTATTGACGGCACGGTTGGCGCAGTGGTTAAGCGATTGACTGCAGCGCTGCGTGCCGCGGGTCCGATTCCCGCTCGGAACAAATATTTGTATGACCTACAAGTAGTTGTTCCGGGTATGGCTGTTTGTGTAGGTGAGTTTAAATGTTTGTAAACGCACCCACAATCCAGGAGAAAGTCCTAGTGTGGCAACGTTTAAAAAAAGGGAAAAAAAGGGTTATTCTGTTAGTTGGTAACCCGTAACCTAACATCCCATTGTAGGTCAATGTGGAGTGAAATTAGTAGGGTTGTGTAGCTAGATAGGTCTGTGCATGCATCTGTTGATCTGTGAATATTGTCTCTACCTAACCGACACGGCCAAGCAACCATGCGTAATTATTTACTACAAATAATGCATCATACCTTTTCCTTTTTTCCCTGATCCCATTTTCAAACACTGATTGAATTCACTTTTTTTGTTTTATTGCGGCTGGCCAGAAACAGCTGATTCATTTTCTTTTGCTTCGCAGACGTGAAAGTACTTTCACGTCTGCGAAGAATAATTTTTGTTAGGCAGAATGGACTCAAAAAACTGGGTGTCATTGACTTAATTTTGGTTCCGTCATCCGCCATCGTTTATATGCAATTAATGATGGCTGCTTTGATAACACATAAAGACTCTTACAAACAGGCGCGACACGCGATAAAATCGCGCGCGCCTGTTTGTAGGAGCCTTAACACGACAAGAATAGATACAAGATTATATCGCGTAAAACAATTCCTACTATGTCGGAATGAAAAAAAAAAACCGAACAGGCTTCGTCGCGGATGCGAGCCAAAACATGCTTTACAGACGATCAAATAAAACTTGAATTAACAATTTATTGTGCTTGTTAAATACAATTTGAAGTTTCTAATACGGGTTATGGTGCTCGCTGCCTGTGTAGCAGTTGTTCAAAGAAACTAAAAAATGATTTAGCATCGGTAACCTTCACGCCAAAAGGGAAGGGGTTGACATCTAGTTGACATTGGTACGTAGGGAATGCAATCTCGCGAGATTGGCGGATCTCCGGTATCTGTATCCGGTCATCCGAGTTTGCCGGAATTCTATAACAACAGGTTATGGCAGATTGGGGCTTAATTTGGCTGTTATGCTCCGTGCGCAGTTCCTACAAATAAGAGCACTAAATTTATTCAATGTTCTAATTGACGCAGCGTTGCTGCAACCGCTTTCAGTCTCCAGGGTCACGAAATCGATTCGCGCATCGGAATCAATATTTGTGTGACCAATAGATGTTTGTTCCGTTTGTTTACCTACGTAATGCTACCGCCATGACGTATGAAATTTACAAGAAACCAGAATCTATAAGTAGATGTGGGTCAGTGATGGGGCCTAAAAAGGTCACTTTGGCAGAATCATAAAAGGATAACATGAATAATAATTAATCTCATTGGTGAAGGATTTTTTAGGTATGTTTTTTTTGCCTGTGCTAAATAGGTACCAATCAATCCAATCCAAATGCAAACCCAATCTCTTTGATTATACCTACGTAGTGCAGTGAAAAAAAGAAAAACACGGACTGTCTTCGCCATATTATGAAGGCCTCCAGTTTGAAGGGGAATAGGTAGGGAGTGGTGACGGCGACGTTGACGCAATTATCTAGATTTATGAATGGCTTTTTGTAAGTGGTTGAAGTCAGAGCCGCTCATAGCACACGCTATGTACACATAGTTTGTTATATTTTGGCGCTATACGTTTTATTAACCACCACTAATCGCAGCGGCTGTACTATTTTTGCAGCAAATACATTGCTCTTTAACCACTACCTAAATATGTAGCTAAGTGACTGGACAAGCAATATAAAAATTACAAAAGCTTCTAACAAAAGGGCTCATCATCGTAACATAAATTATACTTTAAAAGGTCCAAAAAAAATCACCTTTAATTTATTGTCATGACAAAAAAAAAACATGTCTTTCGTCTGAATTGCCGTAGTTACTTGGCAGCAACTGCTATCATTCGGCGTGGTATTTTATTCTCGTCGTGATTGGTAGTGCGAAATGTCACACCAGGGAATGGCAGAATATCTATTTGTTTCTAGTAGAATCAGCGGCATGTCATTCATTAGTATTTGAAGCTGTCGATTTCAGTTATGTTCTCTCATGGGCTATGATTATGTAGGTGTGGTAGTTTCAGACGCCAACACATCAAGCTACCTACTACAATCTGTAAAATTTCTAGATTTTCAACTTTATCGCTAGTCTAAGGATTGGGAAAATTTGACAGTTTTGGGTAGCTTGAATTGCTGGCGTCTGTACATATAACTAGGGACTTTGTTTACTTGGTCACATGGTTTGGTTACGTGGTCGCCAGCGCTACTGCTAAACATGAGGTCCTCTGGTGGATTCCCTGGTCGGGCAATGATATTGGGTTTTTTCAACAGGAATTTCTCAATAGCAGCCATCTGAATTTGTGCCTGGTTGGTGGCAATAGCTCGCGAAATGTGGGTGCTAACCTGCTAACCCTTCGCGGATTACAGGCGTGACTCTTTTCTGTCCCATTGTTGGGCAAAGGCCTCTCCCAAGTCTTTCCAGGAACTCCATTCCCGCGCCACCTGCAACCAGCCCTCGCGGTACGCATCCAGGTCATCTCGCCACCGATGATGTTGTTTGTTTATTTACCTTATAGCATGACAGCTATTTCTGTCAATAGGTACTTACTAAGTATGAATGCTAACACAGTCGTAATGTGCGTAACTATGCCACGCTATCGACAAAACAGTAGTGCTATAGTTTTTGCTGTTTCACATAGAACAAAATTCAAGATAGATTCGACATCCGTATCTTAAATAAGAGGCATGGACCAGAGTACATAAACAGGCTATAATGTTCACACTGATGGGACACAGGTGCTCTCTGTGAAAGGGAGTAGGCCATAATCCATCACGAAGGCGCAGTGCTGGTTTGTTGGTGTCGTCTTCGAATTTTTGGTTTTAGAACATGCCGTTTGGTCGGTGTCGGTTTGTCAGAACTTAACTGTTATCTACACTGCAGTGGTGATAATTTAAAATATGAGTGACCATTTTTAATGTCAAAGGAGCAACACTAGTATTCTTGAAAAACATTTTCATTGTAACAAGTTCACATATCCGCAGCAGTTACTTGCAATTAGATGTGAGGTACTGCGCAGTGAGTAATGCACTTTAGGCCGCCATAAAGTTTGAATTGGGCTGTGTCTTAGTTTCCCAACATTTTTGATTGTCATTGAGATGATTGAGAATAGATTATGGATATGTATAAATATGGGAATTGGCCTTCAGAATTGTTGCACCAATAATAACTTTGAAACTTTAATAAAAACACCACATAAGTACAATTACTTAGTTTATTGATCACTTAGCGGGGTGTGGGGCGTGATGGGCCTGTGCAGCAGCCTTCCTCATCTGTGTCAGGACATTGCTGAGCTCTTCACGCTTCCTCTTGGCACGGATGTGTGTGCCCAGACGACGCTTCAAGAACTTCAGGGCGCGCTTGTCCTTTGAGACCTAGAAGAAAGTTTTGAGGAAAATATTGTTACTGATAGTTGATAATATTGGCTTTGAAATTCCTGGAATAGTGATCAAGAAAATAACTGATTTTGTTACTAAATCAGATTGTCGTAGTATTTCTAGAGGGTAGTATCTAAATCCCCACTGCCTGATCAAAGTAAGGCAATAATTACTCAATTTTTTATGAACCGAAGCTAATGTTTTTATAAAAAAAAGCAAAAGTTCTTAAAGCCTTAATTGTTGGTAGAAGTTACAGTTTGTATTGTGTAGCAACAGTAGGCAGTGGAGCCCTGCCTACTAATGTTATAATCACCTACATTCCAGTCTTCGGTGTGGAAATGCATTCCTGACACTTTTGTCTGTTTTAACAATTCTAGTAGCTAATACAAATCACACAAATGGCAAAACACATACTTCTTCATATGAAACTGACAGGTGTCAAGAATGCATTTTCTTGTTGGTCACACTGTAGTGATCTAGCAGAGTAATATAAAATTGTTTCTCACCTTGAGCAATTCCATTGCCCTCTTCTCATACTGAGCGTGTCCAACAACCTCACGGACCAGGTCACGCACGAACTTTGAGTGCTTGGTCTGGAGCTGTAAACAATTGGATACATTTGTTAGTAAACGTCATTGCATGAAAGCATTGTGCAATAATAATTGCTGAACTATCCGGAGCCTGATTCAAAGAAATTGAAAGAAATAACATAAATAAATAAGTAGTTTGAAATATTGGAATAGTCAGAGGGTCATCAAGAAGTCATTTAGTATTTCAGCACCTATAGGACTCTCCAGGATAGGTTCAGTTGCTTGGAATCCTGCATTGAAAAACTGTAGAAAACCTTGAGGGTGCGGATAATTCAGTCGTCGGATTCGGTATTACGTCGAAAATAGAAGGAACAATGAGGTTTGTATTAGGAACATTTGATTTCAACTTATAAGTTTATTATTTCCATCATAATAAGTATAGAACTACCGTAAAAGTCAACATGAAACGCAACAAAACCACAACGTTTACAAGATTCAAAACATAACCTCACTGTAAATTTGAATTAACATATTAGGTATTGAAATACTTACACCCTTTAGCCTGGCGGGTCTGATTTTGATGGCTTTGTCAGTAATACCCTTCCTGCCGGCGGATATTTTTGTCGTTTTGTGTCCCTTTCGGAGACCGACTGCTAACTCAAATCGAGGAGCCATGCTGAAATAACAAACACAGAAACTATGAGGACGAAATTAACACATCAACACTATCTTGTAAATATATAGAATCTTAATTCACTATAACACCATGCGAAATTAAATAGATTACATTGATTTTCATGGAATTTATTTTTTACAAATATATTACGTACATTTCGGATTGACAGATCCGACCAGAAAGAATTTATACTTTTTTCAATTTATTGAAACCGTCAAACCACTTTGACTGAACGGATTTATGATCATAGACATTTAGTCGATTTAATCACAAAACTGGCAACACTATTCGGAATTATTGGTTGCACATTGAGCATATCCATTATAAAAACTGACCTGTATTAAACAAGTACCAGTGATTATAAATCATGTTTACATGTTTGCGATACAACACGGCAATGCCGCCAGCCCGCCAGTCTCTTGGGTAACTTAACTATTCTTTATTTCTTTCTATCCCTGTATTTATTGAAGAGAATAATTATTGAATAGTCCTTGAACACAGTTTAGATTTAAACAACAATAAAAAATATTCAATTCACTTGCAGCTAATCTGTTTGAGTGTCATTTTTTCTCCATAAATAAAAAGAAGTTGCACAGTCATGTTTGTGCGCTTCTAACTTGCGGCAGATGAATGAAATCAAACATAGCGCAGTAAGTGCTATGAGAATATCAGTTTGTTATTCTTTTTGGCTGTCAATGCTGTCATTCATCTGTCAATTTCGCAAATCGGTATTCGGTCGGTGTGTTCATGTGTTGATAAATTTTATAACACAAGAATTTATGTGAAACATTGTTTTATTCGGTAAAGAAACAAGAAAAAATATTGAAACCAACCTGGTACCTAACTCTATTGTTGTTCAATATTGTGTTTTACCATCCTGACTGGCATAAAATTACACATTTGGCAACTTAACCTAGAATAGGTTAAATTAATCAGAAATAAGTCTTATTATTTGATAAAATGGAAGTTGGAGCAGTTAAACAAGACTTCAATACTGAGGTACAACCATTTCTTATCTGTATTATTAATTATTTACTGTTTTCTGACAGAATTTTTCTCATTTTTACCTATAATTATTTTCTCACCAATTACATGCAGACAATGATGCCTATGTTTTGAGTAGTAAGTTCTTAGTAGACTGCCGTGGTAGTCTACAATAGAAATTATGAATTGAGCCCATCCACATTGCATTTTATGCATTTTTCTTATTCTTGATCTTTTAATAAAATTATTCTGCCTTAAACAAACTCTTTTACTCGTAATAATTCCAGGTGATATTACTCAAAAAGAAATTGAACCAGGCTAAAATACAGATAATACACAAATTGACCAGAAAGGCCAAACAACTGACAGAGAAGAAAGCTCCGGAAAAACTACAAGAAAAGCTAAAGAGGAAAGCAGAGTCTGCTGTAAAAGAAGTCTTGGTTATAAAGGTAACCTATCAGTACTCTTTATTTTCTATTAGCTTAAATAAGAATTCCTTGTTGATTTAGTGATTGCTAATCGCAGTTAGTTTTACATCGGATCAGAAATAAATTACCATTCAAAGTCAAATTAACTATGGCAAACAGGGAAGATAAGAAAACTTTGTTCAACCTGATATTTAAAATAAATTATTTATTTTATTTCATTTATTTGAAGAACATTGATATTATTATTGTCTATGCTATAATATATAATCATTTGCCTAGCCTTTTCCCAACTATGTTGGGGTCGGCTTCCGGTCTACCGGATGCAGCTGAATACCAGTATTTTACATGGAGCAACTGCCTATCTGACCTCCACAACCTAATTACTGGGTAATATGATACCCCTTGATAAGACTGGTTGTCAGACTTTCGGGCTTCTTACTACCTGTAACAACTGTCAAAGATCTACGGATAACAGCCTGGACCAACAGGTTAACATGCTTTCTGAGGTACGGAGGGGTCATGGTATGCGAAGATGGTCACCCATCCACAGACCAACCGCAGCAAGGACCATCTACCTGTGCGGCTGTTATTATTTAGCCACAGGCCCCTCATAATTATATAATATACTATAATATTTATTTTATACTTTACAGAAAATCAAACCGAAGGACCTAGCAAAATTCATAGTAACACACAAAGGAGAGTTGAATACCTTCTTGAATAAACCCCAAATTGATGAAGATAAAGCATGTGCTAGATTACTACTCCACAAAGCATTACAGGACAAGTACAAGTTCATAAGAAGCAGATTCTCCAATGTTCCTATCAATGATCTGTTTATGTCCCGATTAGAAAGAAGAAAGGTGAAGAAGGAAGCTAAAGAAAAACAAAAGAATAAGAAAAAGGCAAAAAATAATAAAGTAGTCAATTCTGAAGGAGATTGGAATGTTGAAGATGTTGCTATGGCAGATGATAGCAAAGTCAAACGTGGAGAGGATGATGATGTTTCTGGTGATGAGGGTAGTGAGCAAGAAATGTTAGGAGATGAAAATTATGACAATGATGTGTCAGGTGATGAAAATGATGATAATGAAGTGTCAGTTAAAGAAAGTGACCAGTCAGAAGGAGATGATGAAATAGGTGATGATTCTGGACCTGACGATGTAGAAGAACAGAGTGATGCAGCTGCAGAAAGCAGTGATGAGGAAGTTAAGGAAGATGTAATCAACATTTTGAAAGCTTCTCCTAAAGTCAAACCAGTTGTTAGTAGTGCTAAGTCAAAAGCAGAGATACCTGAAGTAGTAAACATAAAGGCAATTCAACCTAAAGAATTTCAAACCAAGAAACCACCAAAAGAATTCATTAAGAAAAACCCAGAAAAGAAACAAAAAGAATTGACCAAAACTAAACAATTCAATGAAAAAATACTTCAAAAAAAATTAAAGAAGGATTCAGATGCTCCTGTAGCTGAAAATAAAATTGTAGATCCATTCTTTATAACGTCGACGGGAGAAAATTATATGTCCGTGGTTGAGCCAAGAGCACCTGATGAAGTGAAAGAAGAGCATATTGGAGGGAACAGAAGATTAAGGAGAGCAGTCCAGTTTGGCCTAGTCCATAAAAACAAACTTAGACAAAATAATAATTACCACAATGAAGATAGATTTAATAAACAAAATGGTTATGAGAGAGGAAATAACTTTAATAACAGATTCAATGATAAGCAACAAAATGATAGAAGAAACTTTAATGATAGGAAGTCTTTCAATAATGATTTTAATGATAAAAGACGTTTTAATAATAGAAATGATAGTCCGAACAATGATGAAAAGCCAGAGAAATTGCATCCGTCTTGGGAAGCTAAGAAAAAGAAATCTGGTATTTTACCATATGAAGGTAAAAAGATTGTGTTTGATGAAAGTTGATAATAGTATAAACTTTATTTATAGAAATCAATTTTATTATATTTTTCAAAATCAAAAATCTTGTTTTACTTGTTGTATGCATAACATTCTATGATAGATGATTTGGTTTCCGCATTTAGTGCTTCAGGTGGACCATAGTGCGTGGGCCATGGCGGCCGTTGGTGGTTATTCCAACCAGCCCACCTGCCCCACCCCAGAAGTCCTCCTCCCCAGAAGTTGATTATATCTCCTGGTCTCTGTTAAGAACATCTGTGTAAGATCTGGGTGTACAGAGGGTGTCTGTCCTAATCTGGGTGACGCTTGTGCATTCAAAGAGCACATGAGTAACGCTGTTTTCTCGGCCTCCATGCAAGCCTTGCATAGAAGCAGCACATCAAGCTACCCGAAACTGTCAAATTTTCCCAATCAATTTTGGACCTTATGCTTTAGCGATAAAGTTGAAAATTTATATAAGAAATTTGGCAGATTGTAGTAGCTTGATGTGCTGGCGTCTGTACATTCGTGTTCCTTCAAATCTTTAGAAAAAAATATATCCTAGAATAGGTGAATAATAAGCACCTACAATAAACCTAAATTTAGCAAAAGAAGTGCTTGCAACATCACAATTTCACTAACAGCAATCTTGAAATTATAAATGCAAACCCTAAAACAAAAATAAAGCAATGCAATGCAAGCACAGAAAAAATACGTCGGGTATGTGTCGAGTAAAAGGACCGATGATGTTATAGGTTTTATGATATGATGTTACTTATTATGTTTTCTTAAATTGTTAGTAGAACACTGCTCTTCTAGTAGGTATTATATCATCATAATCATCATTTTTAGCCGAAAACGTCCACTGCTGGAGAAGGGCCTCCCCCAAGCACTTCCACTTCTATCGGTTCTGTGCTTCTCGCTCATTGAAAAGGGCCATCATTTTCATATTTCATAGAACGCTGGTCCTTCGTAAGCTGACAGAAATATATTTTTTTACTACGGCAACATTTCCCCAAAGTACTAGAATTAATTCAGAATAGAATAGAATACTCTTTATTATGTACACCATATAAATTATAGACATAAATATAGAAACTGTACCTTTGTACAGTTTCTATATTTATGTCTATAATTTATAGATTGATTGATTTTTTTTTTGATGTACCTACCCTTTGGTGACACAATGGGCGGTCTTATCGCTGAGAGCGATCATATAAAGACAACCTTAGGATGGATTTAAAAAGGGGAATGACAGACAAATACTGTAGGTAGTCCGTGGTGTAACATTTACATAATACAATAAATACATACCTACATAAAGTATATTATACTAATCTAAATAAATATATACACACATATAAATATATCCATATAATAATAAACATGAAACAGGAGCAAAGAAAATTTATAATGATGTTTTAAGAGGAGAGGAAGTGCTTTTTTACCATAATTCAGCTACATCACAAGCTACTAACAGGTACGCTCGTCCAAATTACGCCGACCGCAAGAGCATGGAGTGTATATGCCTTGACCTATTTGTGGCTTGAACATGGCCCAAAAAAGCCAACATACGACCAAGAATTTACCTAGATCCCAGTGGCGGATTTACACATTTGCCGCCAGTAAGCTATTCAAAATTTGCCGCCCCTACCGACCTCTCGTTCCTAAATTATTTTTACTTTCCAACAATTTGGTTAAATAGCACGAGACATAGTTTTTGGGTAGGTATACTTATTTCTGAGCTAATCAAACTGTATTAATAATAAGGCGGCAAAACAAAATGAGGCCGCCTCCCGGTCTTCTGAGTTTATACAGGGTGACTTGTCGTTTGACGTATTACTTTTAGGACGTGATAGTGTAGGCGCGGTCGCAGCCCAATATTGGGGGGGGGGGTCACCATGGGTGCCGAAGAATATTTTTAGGATGGTCCTCGTTGGTCTAACGGTCGTAAGCGTTACTGCTGAGCATAACGTTCTGGGTTCGATTTCCAGGTTCGGGTAGTGTTATTAGGTTTTTTCATCAGGAATTTCGCAGAAGCAGCCTGGAGTCCGGATTTGTGCTCGGTTGGTGGCAGTAGGTTCGCCCCCCTGTGACATTGGACTTAAACATAACTTGTACTGTGTCGGTACACCTCTACCTAACACTTCGGGGATTAAAGGCGTGATGTTATGTGAATGTTGATGTACAGACACCAGCACATCAAGCTAACCGAAACTGTCAAATTTTCCCAATCAACTTTGAACCTTATGTTTTAGCGATAAAGTTGAAATCTATTAAAGAAATTTGACAGATTGTAGTAGCTTGATGTGCTGGCGTCTGTACCTACATCTGAGATGTAGGTATGTACATAACATCTGCTGCTGCTGCTGGAGAGCTCCACATTACTTATGCTATTCAGGGACGCAGCTTTTACATGGGGGAACTTAATAATGCTGTTAAATTGGTCACAGCATTTTTTGATAAATAGTACCTACTATTTATCAAAAAATGCTGTGACCTGTGATTATGCAAGGTGCGGAGAGCGAGCGAATGGAAAAATCCGGCTTGGTTAGGTTAATTTTTTTATATTTTCAAACAAAAATAGGAATTTAGGTACATTGACGACTTATGCAGGTAAGCCTAAGCAATTATGAGAATGCAAGAGCGAGCGAAGCGAGCTCGAAAATTTTAAACAAACTTGGATAGGTTAGATTTATTTCTGCTAATTCTTGCTTTGTCGACTTATGAAAAAAAGCTCATGGATAAAGAAGGAAAGAAAGGAAATACATTTATTTAGCACAGACTAAGAGGCACAATACACGATAAAAACTAAGATAAAAATGAAAAGTGCAAAGTTCGATGTAAGAAATTAGCAGGAAAGTGTGCCTCACGGCTGCGCCAAAAAGGCCCAGTTCAGCAAATATGCCAGACAACTGGTACTGACGCTGGTTTTCAACTCTGCCGTACTTACAATAAGTGCAATAAATAACTCGGATTTTGGGCTTTAAAAAGTTACATACATATCCGTAATCAGCAAAATTTGCTGATTACTTTTTAAAGCCCAAAATCCGAGTTATTGCACTTATTGTAAGTACGGCAGAACTGGACCTGATGTGTGAGGTGACGGATATAAATCAGTTTTATACTGCATCGTGATGTGTGTAATGTGTATGCATAATTAAATAAATAAATAAAAATAATAGTAGTAATAGACTAGAGCTTACCTTTCATCCTTTTAGGATGAAAGGTAAGCTCTAGTCGATAATAGAAATATTTGATGTACTTAATTAACAAATAATGAATTCTGGCATAATGTGAGAATTGATGAAGAAAATGGAATTCTGGAATAAAGTGAATGTATAATGCAAAAGAGAGCGAAGCTAGTCTGGAAATTTTAACAACCTACCTTGACTGGGTTCTGTTTTCTTTTGACCATTATACAGAAAGTAAACTTACTTTGTCGACTTATGACGAAAAGCTTAAACTCGTGTGACTGCAGTTAAAATCTTGGAATCGGGCTTTACCTTGCCCTTTCGAACCTTACATACGAGGGGGTGCCCAAATTGAGTGGTTAGTAATACTGATCACTTGTCGCTTACCTAGTTCAAGACATTTTTCCAACGACTTTTCCCTAAAAGTCATCGGAAAGATGTCTTGTGGACTGCTTGCTGCAAGACATCAGAAAACCGTTTGATTTCTGTAAGAAGGTAAACAAAAGAATCAGTCGCCAAATTTGCCGCCCGTAAATTCTGCCGCCCTAGGCTCAAGCCTACTCAGCCTGCTGGTAAATCCGCCACTGTTAGATCCGTGCTTATACGAACATTATTTTGATCGTGATAGGAATTTGTATGAGAAGCGTAGATCGATATAACATAACATCACGCATGTTTCCCCCGAACGGTCAGGCAGAGGTATGTAGGTAGGTACAATGCGTGCCACGGAAGATGAGACTTGACACACCACGTGGTTTGACTTGCGCAGTACACGATTTTAGGTATCTTTAGCGGTATGAGGTCTGAGTGCGGGACGGGACCGGACGTCATAGGGGCGGCGGAAAGAGCGGGGGAGGCGGGGTCAAGCAAGTCTCATCTTTCGTGGTGCGCATTGTATACCTATAGTACACTCACATTGCGGCATTTATGTTTAAGTTCCATGCAGTAAGGAGCGAGTCATCAACGGAGTACAAATCCAGACTCCGAGCTGCTACTGAGAAATTCCAGATGGAAAATCCCATAAACACTTCTCTTCCTGGGAATCAAACCCGGGACCTCATGCTCACCAGTAGCGCTCGCGACCACTATACCAACGAGGCAGTCAATATAAGTACAGATATTCTATTTCACGAAGTCCGTTCGGCTTTGATTGTAGTAGTGACGTATCCCGACAAGCGCGCTCCCACAGCGGCTGCCCCTTGCTGCCGTCGCATGAGGCTGTTTCCGCGAATGTGTACCGTTTTACTTCACCCATTGTTGAGTCTCTATTGATCACAATGTGCATGTGCACGCTTGACAACATTCATAGCCAAACGGACTTCGTGACATAGAACATCTGTAATGAGAAATAGAAAAGGGGACTGCCTCGTTTTCCTAGTGGTCGCAAGTTTGAGCCTTGTGGGATCTATAGGTTCGTGTCCATGTTTGGGCCCGGTTAGTGACAAAACGCGCAGATACACATATATACACACAGATATTACACATAGTTAGGTAAGTACCGAAATGTGGGTGTGCTATTAATTCACCTCTGCCTACACGTTAAGGAAAGGTGTGATGTTATGTCAGGTACAATGCGTGCCACGAAAGATGAGACTTGACACCACGTGGTTTGACATGCGCAGTACACGATTTTAGGTATCTAGCGGTATGAGGTCTGAATGCGGGACGGGACCGGACGTCATAGGGGCGGCGGAAAGAGCGGGGGAGGCGGAGTCAAGTCTCATCTTTCGTGGCACGCATTGTACCTATGTTTTCTCCCTCGGTGGTTTCCCGCATTGTCGAGGCGGGGGGCTCAGTAGCCGTGGCTTGGTCACCCATGGTGAAGCGAAGAGGAACCCGAGCAGGGGCCGCTCGTCAGGGCTTTTGCCAGTAAGCCGACGACATAGCGGCCAACAAGTAGGTTGCGGTGCCGCTTGGGCGACATTGCAACTGAGGCCGGCGGGCCGCGATGTCGTATAGGAGGCCCGTGCCCGTGTTCCCGCCGTAAACGGCAGAGGAGGACACCGTGGAGTTTTAGTGGGTTAGAGTCCCACATAACTGCACCCCCGTGGTAGTGCAGAATGCATGAGGATTTTTCCACGATAATGTATTTTGCCCGCTTTTTTTTGTTTTTTTGTTTTTTGCGCTTTTGTTTTTGGCCCGCTTTGTACATAACTAACTATATTTATCTGCCGATCACGGACCGATCACGAAGCATAGCTGCATAGTTATTCAAAACCACTCGAATCATTCGATACGCTTCCGTACCGTATCGAACATTAATCAGTGTTATCGTATGAGTCTTCTAAACGTTGTTTACAAGTCTGAAACCCAAAAATTTTGTCAGTTTAAATCAAATAGATGACCACTATTTATCCGAGAGCTACATGCTATCGGGGGCAAGGCAAATCAGATTAGGTATCGACATGTGTAGGTAATTTTCGATAGGATAGCTTGTCGGATGGTTGTGAAAAGCTATGCTGGAATATTAAGTTATCTCGTATTGCGTACTCATTCAGTTTCCCCTCGATAAGCTTGAACATTGACAATATACCATGAATTAAAAATTTCGAAATTCCCATAACATCAACTCGCAGCGACACACCAGAATTAAATCGCCTGAAATACCTGAAATTCCCAGCTCCGATATAAGAATGTTACGATACAATCTGATAGCCCGTGCCGATATTACTTCGACAATCATAAATAGCTCCGGGCAGCCCCCCAAGCATTGGTTTCCGTTCTCTTATCAGGTCCGCAGTCGTATTGCAGTCGAGTGGTGTGGCGACTTGTAATGAAGCATTTCTCAGGTCCGACGCGATTTATCGTAGAGCTAAGCCACAGAATGGAAAGGTGCAGAAGGTCGGCTCTATGTAACGCAAGCACACATACACCCGCTTTCGTGTGAGTAGGTATACACGAGCGACAAGCGTCGACTACAGAGGCAAATGCAGCCGTCGACGCGTGTTGGCGGCAGCCGTAAACGCGTGTCGACGGATGCCGTTACCTCTGTCGTCGTCGTGTCTTTGTGCTCGTGAGCACTTACGGACAAAGAATCCGTACATTCCGTCCGGATTTGTCTGGACATGTCTAGCCTTTTTGCCCTCTATCCGGAATTTGTCTGGACATGTCTAGCATTTTTGCCCTCTATCTGGAATTTGTCTGGCCTTGTCATGACTTTTCGACGTAAGGAGATTTTTATTAGAAAAAAAAATGAATACTTACTGAAAAAGAAAAAGTAACATGTCCGGGTTTTTTTACAGGAATTTTTAATTTCGAAATGGTGACCCTATAGGTACGGACAGCGACTGCAGGCGCATATCGCTACTGGCATTAGTTTAAATAAAGTATTTAATCAAACGGTACGGACGCCAGCACATCAACCTACCACAATCTGTCAGATTTCTTCAATAAATTTTCAACTTTATTGCTAAAGCATAAGGTTCAAAGTTGATTGGGAAAATCTGACAGATTGTGGTAGGTTGATGTGCTTGGCGTCTGTACATTATTTAATCTTATGAGCACACAGAATTTTATGTTCTACCGAGCATCCAATCTAAGCTGTAGCCAAAGCAATATGTTATTAAGGTGGGTAGGTAACTTCACCTTCTTTTGTTCTTTGCGTAGCACACCGTACCATCGAGATGAGCCGGAATCTCTAATTCCTTAGCACCAGCTGAAATGACAGCTCACTTCATCTAAGTTTTCACAGTGAGATGTATACAGAACTAGCAGGGCCCACGGTTTCACCCGCGTAAGTTTCGATCCAAATAAAAACTATCCTATGTCCTTTCCCGGGACTCAAACTACCTCTATCCAAATTTCATCTAAATCGGTTCAGCAGTTTAAGCGTGAAGAGGTAACACAGACACACTTTCGCATTTTTTACGTACCCGACCTTCTGTGCTATTATTATGTGGCTGAGCTATATTGCGGATACAGCCTGAATACACGACATAGCACGGTGGCGGACATTTTGCAAATACCAGTGTAACACCTGGATTGCTGCTTAGATTTGGTCGATTTATTGTAAGCTATTGTGTGGCTACAGATTGGGTGTAAGGAATCTGGATTAATGGGTAAATGTATGGTTTTATGAACAAGGGAACAAAAATCGTTTATGAAAGAATTAAGTAGACAAATTAAGTCTTTCTGTGAGAATGAGATGTAGATTTGTAGAAAGATGTTAGTTAGGTGTTGGTACAGACGTCAGCACATCAAGCTACTACAATCTATCAAATTTTTTTAAACGATTTTCAACTTTATAGCTAAAAATAAGGTTCAAAATTGATTGGGAAAATTTGACAGTTTCGGGTAGCTTGATGAGCTGGCATCTGTACTTCACTGTACACAAAGTTAGATTTAATAGCGATCCCGGTAATTCGTTTATCCAACCTAGTTTAAAATCAGAATTTGTAGCATCACAAAATAACGCGTTATTTACATGCGCGTTTTTATATGTATATCGGTTTTGTAAGACAAACGTTCACAGTCGGATAACAAAAACAACTTGATCACACAAAACCTAAGGTTTTGTAAGAAAAACGTTAACAGACGGGTAACAAAGGCAACGTGATCCCACAAAACCTAGCCAACATCCAACATTAAAGAAAAGTCTTAACAAATCAAACGAGGAAAATCCTCATAAAATCATCTTGGCCTGTGACAGTTATTTGCATTTACGTCCCGACACCCTTTGTGGGCCCAACTTGCGGAAAAACGTCAGCCGCTATAATGAACACTATTATTTAACTGTGGCGGTAGATGGAAAAAAGTAAAAGGCTGGTGTCACTGGCAGTCAGCTTTTTCTCCTCCGCTTTCTTTTAAATGAGAATCTTGTTTGGCAACGTTGTGATTTTGTGAACCATTTCTGTTTTTTTCTGTCGAGTTAAATGTTTCTAGTGTCGTCTGGCTGTGAATGAGTAATCCTGGTGAATTTCTTAGAGATGGCTAAAATTATATATCTGTGAAAGAAACAAATCTAGAGATTTGGTCCTTGTAAACACAGGTTTCTGACAAAAGGATCAAGAAATTAAGTGGTTTTGTGAAAAAAATCATAACTTTTGTGTTAGAAGGTTCCTTAGCTATGATTACATTTGTACATACATGCGAAATAGACTAAACGAGATATAACTAATTTGAAATTCCGCCTCGAGAAGACCTGGACCTCAATACGTCACAGAAATTGCAGTCCTAGCCATAAATTCTATAACAATGCAAACATTGCAGCGTGAGCTAATACAACTCGTCTGCAAGCGCGTGTAATACAGACATTCACACACAGGTGGGGCCGTTGCATGCGGAATTCGCAATACCGAATGACGCCGGGTACGCGGTGACCCACCATTAATTTGTGTACAGCGTTGATTCAACGCGGGAATGCTTAATTACATACCAACACAGCACTTACCAGATGACTTGAAGCGATTTACGGCCGCCATATTGGATTGGCTGAGTGATGGCGCGAACGCAGTAAGGAGGTCGTATATCAGTTGCAATCTCTTGAGATATTGCTAGAATTAATTGTTGACGGCCTGTTAGTAGGGATTGGAGTGAATAAATCATGAGGTTTGTGTGTGTACCTAACCGGTAATTCATTGTTATAAAATGATACTACCTACCCAGGTGCGATTGCTGGAAGTTTATTTACGACCCTGTACCCAAGGGATGCAAACGCGGTCCTATATACTACCGCGGTTTACAACTTCAAATATTATAGTAGGTATACTATATATTGTTCTATTAAATGGAGGGATACCTAATGCCTATCAGAACCACAATGATAAAGTGTCGTGGTGACCGCACAGACAAGATGATACTCGTCTGTCCATCACTTTGAGATGTTTCGGTTAGTAAGATGAATCGTTGCGCGTTGGAAACTACCTCGGTCAGATGAGTTAATTAAACCGGAAGCTGACTTATCATCACGCCTATATTCCCCAAAGGGTTATGCAGAGGAGTATATAGTAGATACATTTCACCGGTTATGTTAACACAAGAAGCGGGTAGTGTAGTGCCTAATTGCCTTTTATATGGTCCTCAGGCCCGCAAAAGCTGATCTAATAAAGCCATCAACATTTTCACATTCACTTTAAAAAAAAGAACACGTTCGAAATTCAAACCTTTTCACCAACGTCACGTACAACTAAAACGTCACACTTACATTGATACCAACGTGACAATAAAATGTCGCATTCACATGACAGGGACATATTGTACAATTTTTTTGCTATAATTTAGGCGCGTCACTGCGTGGCGGGTCGCAATCAATAGTAAACTAGGTAGAAAGGAAAATTGTGGTATTTTATTATTATTTCTAAGTTTTATGGGGAAACGTTAATCACGTGTAAAGTGTAACAGGAAAATGTGGAAATAATTTTCTTTTGTAAGAAGCATTGCCGAGTGTGGGTATAGCAAAATTATTGCTGTGTGACCTAAACTCCCACTTAAGTCGTGCTTTTCTGTGACTTAAGTAGTCCATTTTACACAGAAAAGCGGGTTTATGTCACACGAGCTATACAATAGAATACGATACGTATGACTTAAGTAGATTAATGCACGGCGTTTAGCACCTTTTAGCATGAGTTAGCACCCTTTTACATAAGTCACATGTATCGTAATGTACTACTATATATGTATTTTTGCTAGCTGACCCAAACGTCCTGTCAAAATTCAATTTAAGGCTCGTACACACAGGCGCGACGCGACACGCGACACAAAGGCACCGCAAATCGCGCGACGAGCGGTGCCTTTGTGTACGAGCCTTTATAGAAAAAAATGACTTTCAGTTTTGCCATACCTAGTTGTCTAATTGCGCAGGCAACTTTTCCAAATTACTTCCCTTAAAAACTTAATTCGGTAATAGCTAAATCGATCCAGCCGTTCTTAAGTGATGCGCTTACCAACTTCTTCTACAGTCTTCCGGTACTCGGTTGCTGCTCCAGGACCCAGGCTCCATCGGCCATCTGTTCTGCGAGCAATGTGCTGTCACATACGCCTGGCAATTCTTCGGGCTATGTCGATTACCTTGGTTCTTTTGCGGATCTCTTCATTTCTGATTCGATTACGTAGGGAAACTCCAAGCATAGCCGTCTCCATTGCCCTTTGGGTGACGGTTAGCCTTCAAATAATGTCCATTGTAAGCGACCACGTTTCAGGGCCATAGGTAATCACTGGCAACACGCACGGTTTAAAGACTTTCGTCTTGAGAATGTGGGACTAGAAGATATTCCGTAGCTTTCCGAACGCTACCCACCCGAGTCGGATTCGACGATTGACCTCTTTATCGAAGTTGGACCTACCTAACTGGACAGTTTGTCCTATAAGCACTACATATAGTATTTTCTATTTTATTTACCAACAACCCTTTGACATCTTAGCCTCCTTTTAAAACTAGATACTGATAGAAGAGGGTTTTCCTCGCCGGTGCCTGCGTGGTGAATACTTAATGCCTACATTCCGTATTAACTAAATCTGTTTGCTCAGTAGTCAAGTCAAAAATCCTATTTCCTTACTCAAGATCCTTAACACAATCGCTCATACATTATAGACTTTAACCCAACACACTTTGTGAAAAACCATAGCTATCATAAAGGGCGTTTTCGGCCTAACGTATTCATGTATTCAGCCAAAAGGGCCCAAGGGTTCTGTAACAAAAACTTACAAATTGTTTTTGCCCGAATAACGTTTGCCCTCTGACCGAGTGTTGCCAGTTTTTTTACCCTACACTGTAAATCTAAATACAGGGATATTAGATTTGTTTTAGGATAAACTTTTTTTTAAAATATTTTCTGAGTTTTCATTTTGAGGTAGGTAATGTCTCCAAAGGAAATAAGTAACCAGGGTCGTCGGATATAGTTGAAGTTTAGTAAGAAACCGAAAGATATTTTCGAATGAAAATTAATTCAATTAATAGAAAATATACAGTTCATTTATCAAATTAAATTTCATTCCAAAACATCCACCGGTTGCTTACTAAACATCGACTATATCCGACGAACCTGGTTACTTATCTCTTTTGGTGACTGTACCTACCTAGGTAGTTATTGACTTCATAATTTGTTCATAGTTTGTTGGTTTGTGTATGAATTCATTTTTTTTAGATTACTTTGTGCTTTCCTTTCCTTAGTCCGAAGGTATTTGCCCGTATTAAGGTAGGTAGTTGAAGGTATTTTAGTGGGACAATACAGGCTAGTTAGTTAGAATAGAATGTGATCCTTATATACAAACATTACATAGTGTTCGTGACGAGGAAAGTATATAATTACCAAATTAAATGACGAACACACCTGTGTAACGTTAATTAATAAAATTTCGAACCAATCAGAACAGCGTACGGGGACAGCGGGAAATTTTAATTATTTTATTAAACTCCCGTTGTCCCCTTTAACGGGGACATGGCCTACGGGGACAACGGGAATACAGGGTTAAAACGACCTTGAAAAACTGGAATGAAACCACTATCCGTGATAAATCAGACAGAAAAGATTTTTTCATTGCAATTTTAGCTTTGCTTTTCAATATCCTATCCTACTAATAACACATATATTATAATGCAATATTATAAAATATGAATGTGATGTGGTGATGGATGAATGAATTTTAAATTTAGATGCAATTTTGGTGATTAAGTAGGTATTTAATTATCTGTTAATTATTAAACTTATTTATTTATTATTTTATTTTTAGCTTCATCCGGTTAGACTGGAAGCCGACCCCGACTTAGTTGCGAAAAGGCTAGGCAGATGATGTTGGTGATGGTGATTTAGTTTTCTGTTACTGAAATAATGACATGTAATTAATTAAAATTTATATTGTTCCATTTTTAATGCGTAATGAATTTTAAATATGAACGTAGGTACTTAATGTTTTTTTTTGTTTGTTATTATTATTTTATTTATCATCACTGTAATATTTTCAACACAATGTATTTTGTTAAGAAATTAATAACTTATGACTTAACTTAGTAATTAGTTCCACTTATCGCCGCGGGACTTCTCTCGTGAAACGGACTATATTTTTGGTTTGGGTAGGTATAATAAAATTTTCGGAGACTTCGGATTTCTTTTTAGCAGGTCAACAGTCAACCGAACATCACTGGTAACACTTGCGTTACAAACAACGCAACAAATTACAAATACAACTACTTACATATAAAATACCTATAACATTAAAAAAGTAATTTAAAAAAATAAAAAACCTGACTGCGGACCCATTTGAATTTGTAAATACATATAATAAAAATTGGTATGGGTCCCGCCTGCTTCCAACTTTTATTTAATTTAAAATGGGCTTGTTTTTAGCTTTTCAGTTTTTTTAAATCGAGTTTTTTTACCGCAGTCGGGTTTAAATTTTTTTTATTACTTTTTTTCCAGCTTTTTAGTTTAGATACAAATGTGAAAGATTTCGCAGACGATTTAGTTCTTGGTACGTGTTTTTTACGATTTGTCACTTCGAATTACTTTCAACTATGTAAGTTGTATATATTTTTGTAATCACCTTTTAAAACCCTTTATTTTGATACCCCACTCGATAGGTTTTCAGTTTTTTTTTAAATATAATATGGCGCCAAAAACTGGCCATTTTAATTTTGATATACCCAGTGTCACTCTCACAACTAAGACAAATCTAACGGTACCTCTTAAGCTGAAATCGATCAAGCCGTTTAGGCTACAGAGCGTGCCAAAGAAATATACATACATACATACATACACTCGAAAAACATAACCCTCCTTCTGGCGCAGTCGGGTAAAAATTCACATCCGTTATTAGATTATCTGCAAGGCTATCAGTAAAATGAATAGGCTTTTTTATATTTATAATATTGCTAAGTCCACGCAGTCACGTCCAACGAAATGGGGTCACGTAGTAAACGCATAATTACAATGAACGCTCCCCGTTAGATGCAGAGGACCATGGAATGGAACGTTTAAAAAAAATATATCAGTCGGGTTATTGGCGCGAATGTTGGCGCCAAATGTTTTTGACGTCAAGAATTCGAATTTTGAATTTTATGATGGCAAAAGTACCAATTCGTTAGTCCTGGACATCTACTACACGTTCCAAAGCTGAAGTCACATACTTAACAATTGCAACGTCGCAAATCAGCAGCTTTTTAAATAAAATTTTTCAAACTAACACTTTTCTTACGCCCGCGTCGTCGCTGGGATATGATCATTACATATAATATGTGGTGCCTACGGTACCTTGTTCTTGGAGAAAAAGGCAATTATTTTTTAATTTTTCAATTAATTAGGTACATAAGTATGAAAGGTCTGACTGCGGGCACTAATAAACTCTCAACATTGACAGGCAAACTCAATGACGAGTTACAAGTTAATAATGTATTAAAATAACTTATAACGAGGCTAAAACATGGCATTAAAATGTTAACTACGAGTATGTGACTTGCAGTTAACTTTATAGGTAATAATTAGGGATGCATCCGATACCGATATATCGGCGATACTTCAGGTTTGCCGATATATCGGTATCGGCGATATTTTTATGGCCGATTCAACGATACTTTTCAAATTTCGCGCTTTAAAAATGTAATGTAAACGCGCGTGTTGTCCCGTCTATTTCGTTGCAAACGAGGCACGAACTAACTTTGCTCGGGGCAACCCCGCGCTTTATTCAGTGTTTTGTTTCGCCCGCCCGCTTTGGCCTCGCACTCGCACATCTATCCCATTTCGTTAGGTTGAATGTTGTTGCGCGTAGTATTTTTCCATGCAAATAAGATTAAGAATTACATATCGTAATTGTTTGTGTATTGTATGTCATTTATAACTAGTCGTTTGAGTCAAATAAAATAAATAGTAGTCATATCAATTTCAAAACACAAAAGTGCTAGGTACTATATGGAATCACTTTGAAATTTCGACAATTGATAATTCCATAACAATCATATAAATGTTAATTTTTATTACTAAAACTATTGATTAATTGTGTTTTATTTAATCTACCTTCCTTTTTGAATTCAGTAAGCGTATCGGTATCGGTATCGGTATCGCCGATATTTTGATAAGAGTATCGGTATCGGTATCGTATCGGCAAAAAGGCGTATCGCGGCATCCCTAGTAATAATCAATGGTTGAGCAATTTGTCTTCGGGCAAAGTACCTTGTTCTACAATATTTTAGTAAAATTGTCTGTTATTATCTTTTTATTACCTAGTGGATTTTTTTAGATAACTAGCTTCTGCCCGCGACTTCGTCCGCGTGAAATCTCTTGTTCCCCCGCCCCGTCGCATCGTATGGCCTGCCCGCACTATTACTTCGTTTTCACTTTTAGCATTCTTTAATACTTTTTTTTCTTTTTTTTCGGCTCCTAAGTCTTAGCGTGATGTTAAATAGCCTATAGCGTTCCTTAAGAATTGGGCTATCAAATGCAAATAGACTTTTTTCAAATCAGACTGGTAGTTCCAGAGATCAGCGCGTTCAAACAAACAAGCAAATAAACTCTTCAGATTTATTATTAGTAGGTACCTATAGATAAATATATATGTATGGTTGCGATACGTTTAAATGTATGTCAAGGAAACTTCGAAGTTTTATAGCATATTTAATTTTCAGATCATCATGAATATTTAACCTTTTTTCTAAAGACCAAAAGTATTGTGTTGGAACCAACGTTGGATCAACATTGGTTGAGTCAGCGTTGGTTCCAACACGCGAAGCAGGGGTAATACGTCAGTTTTTAATCCGTTTTCAAATTAAAACTCGGACGTGAACCGTTTGGGTTTTATCGTTTGCCAGTTTTATTTATTTTTATGCCACCAAAAAGGGTATTCTGGATACTGACTGACTTTTTTGCAGATTTTTTGTCCATGGCTTTCGAAGATATTTTTTTTCTGCTTTTTCTAAAAAACTTAGTAACAATTTTGAATTTCGAGTTAGTGTCTATGGTGTTAAGGTTTATTTTTACTGCATATTTTCAAAATGTAAATAGGTATCACCGGTATCACCTATGTTGAGCAACTGGTCTCAACATTGTGATATAACATATTTGTTGCGCTTGCAGAATCTTGGATACTTAATTAGCATAATATGTATTATAAAATGTTACTACGTCAAAATAGGTATGTATGCAAATTTTGAACAAGGAAATAAACATAACATCTTGTGTACATAATAAATTATAACAGCTAAAGGAAATAAGCAAAACAGAATTTAAAAAAAAAACTTAATTTATTCTATTATCACGGTACTATCTACAATTAGGTATATTGGAAATTCTTAGTTACAATAATTGGTAGACATTAAAAAAATTAAGCAATTGTCATACTTAAACAGAAGCGGGAGCGATATGGGAGTAACATTTATTTAACCGACCTACGGCTCATTTTACCAAAGTCAGATAACTTTTATCCGTGGAATACAACTGACATCTGACAGTTCTAATATGAAAAATCTGTCAAAAATTCAAAATGTATTCTTAGTATATTCATCCCCTTACTAATCAACGTACTATATCAGATGAATAGTTACACACCGATTTCTGTCTTTCAGTCGTCAGTAATTTGACTTTCGAAAGAAGAAGACAAAGCGTTGTGTAACTATACGGACGCTATACAAAGTTTATTAGTAAGGGGGTAATTATATGTATAAAAGTTTGGTGGAATGCGATCTTAGATAGATATGGCCAGATTAAATATAGGTACCACCGCGGACATAGGTGGTGAACTACCTTTCAACCTTATTACTAAAGTCATAAAGGTGAAAAGTGGTTTTTGCGATCCCAGCATGCTTATACTTTCCTTTCAGTTTGACATTTGCTTAAAAGTCAGATAAAGTAAGATCATCTACTTAATTGCTTATCTAGTATTATTATGTACCTACTTGTCTACAATTGCTTTGTATTATTTGTACATTCAAAACTATATTCGAGAAATATACATTTAATATTTATGAAAATATAATAATTGTTGTACCATTTTTATAGGTTAGTTTTGTTTTTACACTTTTGTGGGAGTTACACAATTTATACACAATACTCAATAAAAAGACTATAAAATAAACATTAGTCGTGGTACGGCTCATCTCATTAATTCTTACATTAGATATCATCGTAAATAATCTTATCGTACTATTATATTTAAGACATGCAATTTAATATTAATAATCACAAGCCTTACTAAATTATTAAAAGTTTATTAGTTTTTCTAAATGTCAATGTCACTTCGTTTAACTTGAACTTTAAGCCCTGAAGCATTTAAACAAGAGATGCCACAGTGATTTGTCCAACTTTGCACTGTCGGAATATTCCCATACAGGAAACATAATGGACGAGTAAAAGAATAAAAACGTAGATAATTATACCTAATTAGAACACACTTCATATAACTTGTATTTCTTTACAGGCGACATTAAATTAATAGAATGCGTTGTGATTTAGTAAATAATAAATATTTAAGACCGCTCTTTGCTCATCTTTCTTTTTATTTTTCACAATGTTTTTTAATAAATAAAAGTGCTTCGGGGAGGCCTATATTCAGCAGTGGACGTTTTCCGGCTAGAATGATGATGATAAAAGTCAAATTGTAATACGAACTTATCTTAATTCAGATTTGGCTTTTTTGTCCGATTTCTTGTTGATCTCTTGTTTTAAGTTTTTAAGGTCAGTAACATAATGTAATATATGGTGAAAAATTCACAAGACATAACAATACAATTGTAAAGCTTTTATTGTATTTTATAATTTAATTAGGAGTGTCACACATTATTATAGAGACAGTATAAAAAATCATATTTCATGCCTTTTATAATTTGCCTAAAACAATAGCATGCGTCAGTCTTAATGAGTCCAACATGGCCACCTGTTTCACTGATCTTTAACTTTAGACCACAGATAATATTATGCCCAATAAAAAACAACATTTAGTAAAAACTGGGTGGATGTTGGTGTAAGTTCACAACCAGTTTGAGCATGTCAAAATTCCCGTGTGCCACAGGCAGCGTTGTTCATAAAATTAATTAATATTAGCTAACGAACTCGCTAATGGAGTAATCAATTAGAAAACACTTGAAAAAAAAAACGATTCTAGATGAAAAATCTGAAAACTATACCTAGTGAAACAGGCCCTTACTTAATTTACAAATGTCACATTATTTCTTCTGACCATAGCCATCCCGCCATTCAGTCTCTTCACAGACTTTTAGCATAGATACATATATAGTACACACTAATGTCATGCTTTTAGCTTAAAAAAACAATCGCTAAATACCACCAAATTTTATTTTATTTATTTCACTATTTTGTTCCAACTATTCTTCTTTGGCTCAATATTAGCTATTATAACCTAGTTTTGTTATCTGTTGTTTTTTCTACCGTTTCCTCAACATTCTTTTTCCTGTCTTGGTCCTCCGCTTCTCTTAAAGAGTCTGGTAACTTGAGGTTATTTGTCTCTGGTAACGTGAGCACGAGGAATCCTGATAATGCCGCCATTCCTCCGAATATCATAGTTGGAAGATACTCGTAGTACCTCGTCTGAGGAAGGAAATATAAAATATATTTCAATAATTCCTAATATTAATAGCAGTTAATCAATTAATTATCGCCGGAAACAAAATAATGTATCATTCATCATCTTTTTTCATTGGTTTTAATTGCCTTGTTTGTTATTGATGTTGAAATAGGCAGGCAAAGGTCGTGGAACCGTACAGCCTTGTCAATCTTAAGATGAGTAAAAAATTAAATTATCTACTTGTTTTATTACCAGCTTCAAAGAGAAGAGGTTTTGTTATCGACCTTTTTGTATGGATGTGTGCAATTAATTTTTTAGCTATGTCCGCACTTTTTGTAGGAAAATTCTTACTAAACCATTTTTAATAAAAGTTTCATTGACATTGAAGTTAACAAAAAAGTAATTCGAATACTTACAAGCAAAGGCGTTAGAGGTGCAACAGTAGACCCTATCCTTCCAATAGTAGAACACATGGCTAATAAAGATGTTCTGTAGTTTGTTGGAAACACTTCTGCAGCAAACACATATAGTGAGTTATATGCTAATGTTATGAAGAATTTTCCTCCAAGGTATAGAAGAATTGACCAGTTTCCGGCTGCAACAAAAGACATATAGATTTGATTAAGTACGTATTATAATTATATACTAATACTGGTACTCAGCTGCATCCGGTTAGACTAGAATCCGACCACAACATAGTTGAAAAAGGCTAGGCAGATGATAAGGTATTATAATTATAGAGACTTTTATCCAAGTAAAGCTGCGGTGATTGCTAATTGAAAGAAAAAGAAAGTTAGGAAGAAAACATGTGACGTGTGACGTGTGTGTGTGTGTGTGTGTGTGTGTGTGTGTGTGTGTGTGTGTGTGTGTGTGTGTGTGTGTGTGTGTGTGTGTGAATTGATCGCATGCCTTTCATTTTGACAGTTCAACAACAATCATTGCGTTATTTATGTCGATTTTTTCAAACCTATGAAGGTTGATTAGGAATTTTCTTCACTCGGTACTCGGGAAAACGCATTGTAGATGAAAATTTTATGATAACCGGCCACATTGTTGGATCAGTAACGGCTTTTAAGAAAAAGAAAATAATGGAAGGCAAGATCTAACTTTTTAGCAGATCAATTCACCTTCAACGTTGTATTCAAAAGTTGATATTATAATAACAATAATTTTAATGATCTTCAGAAGATGATCATATTTTAAATTTTAATTCTGTACTGAGAACAATACAAATTAAAAATCTTATCATAATCCTACGATCTAAGAAGGAAGCAATCCTCGCACTAACCGCCGATTTGACATGGCATAATTACAACCGTAAAAAAACGTAATATTGAAGACCACTAACATTACATCAATAAAATCAAACACAACAAATGCAATGTTTTCAACGTTTACACCACTCTGACGGTATGAGGATGCAATTAACTTATTTATATTTATGTAATAAAACAACGATTTGTGCAAACACGTTAAAAAGCCGGTCGATTCTGTAAAAATCTCACCGTGAAAACTTAGGTGAAGTGAGTTTGTTTTTGCTAGGAATTGACACTATTGACAGTTCACTCCACGCTAACTTCACCTATGTTTTCACGGTGAGATTTTTACAGAATAGCACCGCAGTTTAGGTATGGTATGAAATTACGAGTTATTCTACTATTTCAATGTGTATGTAGTGCGTACTATAACAAACGTAGGTACCTACTTACTCTGAACTCTCGATTGTGTTAGGTTAGTTCAGAATCAATGACGACACGGTTGGCGCAGTGGCTGAGCGATCGACTGCTGCGCTGCGTGTCGCGGGTTCGATTCCCGCACGGAACAAATATTTGTATTGCCTACAGGTAGTTGTTCCGGGTCTGGCTGTTTGTGTATGTGAATTTCAATGTTTGTAAACGCACCCACGATACAGGAGTAATTCCTAGTGTGGAGCAAAGTTTAAAAAAAAAAAATGCGGTGATTAAATAAATTATTAATACAAGTATTATTAGATAATTTTGCCCGCGACTAATCCGCGTGAAATTTTTTGTTCCTCCGACCCATCCCTTCGCATCGCATCGCCAGTCTATTATTATTATATAATATATATTTTATATTCATTGTCGAAATGGAAGACCTCTTGTCAAAGTGGTGCCAACTGGTGTCGTAAATTTTCACGAAAACCCCCATTACGTTAGTGGGTATATTCCGTTGGATGATAATAATTTCTAACAAACTTAGTGGCAGTTTTATATAGCAAAAGCGAAAGGGACGGCGGGCGACAAAATAGCGTCTAATCAATATAAAAATGCCGCTGTATTTGGTAGTAATTATCACGGAATATACCCACAATCGTAATTGCCCCAGTAAACTGTACATTATGTTTGTTATTGTATGGAAAATTAGCCGATAGTTCACGTAAAGTGGTAACCATCCTTATCCTTAGGACACCTGCAAAACCAGAGGCACCGTCGATGCATTGCCATCCCAGAGACCAAGTTGAAATGTCGCATGTGCCTGTTGGGGTAGGGTCAAGAGTGGGTGCAAAAGTCCAAAAAGGTTTTTTTTTATAAGAACCCATATAGGAAATATATCATTAAATATAAAACATCATACCTGGAACAAATCCGTAGTTGATCAAAATCAATCCAGTCATGAAATACGCGGTAGCAATCACTTTCTTCCTGCCAAATCTGTCCAAGAATATCAGCTTGCAGACATTAGCCGGTGCTTCTATCACCAAGATCACGATGTAATTCACATAGCTGTTCCCGGATAACTCTATGGCATTAATCGAAAGCCCATAGTAAACTAGGGTCGAAGATATCCATAGGAATGAACATGTGAACAGTCTCTTCCAAATCATTGGTGATGTTAGAAGTTGGTTGAATGTAGATTGGTTTCTTTCTACGTTCTCACATTTTCTCTCGTCTCTTTGCTTTGTTGCATGCTTCTCAACTTGCTCATAATGCTCTTTAGGAACATAAGTTTTGTTCATCTTCTCCGATTTGCTGAAAACCTTCAGACCTTCCTCGTATCTTCCTTTGCTGAAGAGCCACCTGAAGCTCTCTGTGAGTGTCCAGATGTAGACGAAGACGAAGACTGCAGGGGTGTAGATGATGAAGAGGAGGTAGCGCCAGTTGAGAAGCCACCAAGAGAGTAAGGTGACTGTGACTCCTCCGAGAATGAACATGGTGTTGAAGAGCAGGCTGACGAAGACTCTGCCTTTTGGTCCGACGAGTTCCAATGCTGAAACAAGAGGAAATTGAATGTTAGTAAAGATATGATGACCCAAGTGTTACCATTTAGAAAAGAACAAATAATTAATTTTTGGTTTGATTAAATTCTGATGGAAAGCTCCTTTCTATTTTAAGACTAATGTCTTGTATAAAGAATGTTCAAGTGTCGATGACTCTTTATAAATCATTCGAAAAATAAACAACCAATGGCTCGTGATTCCAATCTTTTAACGCTTGATTGGGATTACGCAAAAAAGGAAAAAGGTGTGAACGGCAGATTTTTTGGTCCCCATGAAACAACAAAGCCTACTACCGGTTTCCCATGAAAACCGCAAGAAAGGATCTAAAACAAAGACCGGAAGATGAGCTACAAAAAACTGTAGTTACAACTGAATTATAAAGCAATCAATCGCGAAGGTTATTTGGGTGCTGATGGCTAAACTTAGATTAGTAATATTGGTAACAATCGCAATGCAGAAACGATAGATCGCAAGATGGTCAATAAGGAAAAAGCTCCTGAAAAACTGTTAAATGATTCTCAGAATTTCTTGAAAGTCATTTCGAATAAGACACATATCGATTGAAAAAATCCTATTTCTACAGGAGAGCAATTTAAAAATTCCAAGAGTACATGTGACAAAAAACTGTTGTATTGTGTATCGATGTATTGATGAATCATTTTCAATTTTGTGACTTGCAATTGCATGACATACTTTTGCTTTGATTTTTGCATGTTACAATTTTAACTGTCTTATAATCGAAATACTAATATCGACTGCTTCGCTTAAATGTCTCTCATCAATGGTGGCGCGTGTGTTGGATCATTCGGTTCCCTACAAAATGGTTGAGCTGGATGGTGCTGATCCACGCGTCATGTTCGTGAACGGGCGCCGTCTGTTGAGAGTTGAGACTGGTCATTCCTTAACTGCCAAGACATTTTAATCTCATATTTTGAATTATTTCTTCATTTATTTCCTTTTTTTTACATTGTTCTCACATATAGAAGCAACAAGAGTAATGTAGGAGTGGGTACCCAGGATTTTGTAATATGTATCTTGATTTAAAAGCGTGTCCATGGAGTTTCTTGCCCGTTCTTCTCCATAGAGATCTACGTTTTGGAATGGACAACTAGCTTCAACTTTCTGACTAACTGACAGACTATTTAATTTTGACAATTCAAAAGTGCCTGTACATGGTTTAATTAAAATGAATGCTTTGAGTTTCAGTTTTCCATTTGGAATTTCTAAGTAGAAGCCTGGGGTCTGGATTTGTAACCAGCAGTAACATTGGTCTTAAACAAAACTGGCAAAATATAAATGTACTGTATGTTCACCTCTGCCTAACCCTTTGTGGAAACAAGGCTTGACGATGGATGCTATGTGTAATCGAAATAAAAAATTCTTTTAACAATCCATGTTTGTACTAAAAGAAAAAAATACTACAATGAAGTGAACGTTCGCCTTTTTGTGACCTATAAAAACTGCTTTAAATTATTCAGTGTATTTAAAAGAAAAGTATTAACAAAAAATAAAGCAGTAGGTAGATAATAAATGTTCTGATCTGAATGGACAGAGGCAGTTTAAGATTGCTAAAACGGTACTATTATATTATAGTTGATGAAGCGGCAAATTGTTTAATTTATCTAAATCGGTTCGTTCTTTCACCTTATCAGACAAAGGCTTTCAGCTAGAAAAATCTCAGCTAAGAGAAAAGAGGAGTTTCAAGGTTGCGTAGGTCACCAAAAATGGTATAATATGCAATCATTTTGGAATGGTCCGTCTCATTATTTTCAATATCACAAATCATACTTCACACTATCACCGTATATTAGCCGTTTAAGCTAAGTAACAAACACACTCACAAACTTTGGCCTTTATAATATGTATTAAGATAAAGGCTAAAGTTTGTGAGTGTGTTTGTTACTTAGCTTAAACGGCTGGACCAATTTTGATAAAATTTGGTACGGAGGTTGCTGACACCGTGGATTAACACATAGGATACTTTTAATCCCCATATTCCCACGGGATCTAAACTTATGCGGGTGAAACCGCGGGGCGCAGCTAGTATAACATATCATCACGGCTTGTTTCCACGAAGGGTTAGACAGAGGTGTACCTATAGCAGGTACAATGCGTGCCACGAAAGATGAGACTTGACCCCGTCTCCCCCGCTCTTTCCGCCGCCCCTATGACGTCCGGTCCCATCCCGCACTCAGACCTCATACCGCTAAAGATACCTAAAATCGCGTACTGCGCATGTCAAACCACGTGGTGTGTCAAGTCTCATCTTTCGTGGCACGTATTGTACACCCTTCACTTAGCTAGATCAATCGGACACAAATGCTGACTCCGAGCTGCTAATGAGAAATTCATCATGCTGAGATAGGAGCCTTTTGGCCTCGTATAGGGCTTCTTCTTTCTGTTTCATTTTACTTTTGTTACTTTTTTTTTTATAAAACTTGAATTTATATTTTGCTGTGTTTAGTTTAGTTTATGATCTTTCTGTAAGAGTGGCAATAAACACTTTTGAAGTGAAAACTTCTTTAGCATCGTTGTGATTTGAAAGTTTATGAAACGAAAAAGCGACAGTAAAAAGAGACATGTAAATTCATAAGATTTAACGTGGGAGAAAATGAGATTGGAAGCATTTTACAGTGTTTTTGAAGGTTTCACTTCTACCACCTGTGAATTGCACACATGCTGTTTCTTTCTTTCTAAATTCCGAATGAGTAAACCCAATAACACTTTGGCCGACTTAAGAATAAAGACCAGCACCTCGTGCACCACGAGGAAGTTAGAGCAAATAATAAAGTTTATGAACATCTATCTACGTTTCGGTTTTTCACACAAACCTTCTGCCATTTTCACCCGACTACGGCGAAGTAAAAAGGAGGGTTATGATTTTGACCGGTATGTATGTATGTTCATCTGTTCCCTCATAACTTCAAAAGTACTCATAATAATTTGACAAATGAGGTATCGTTAGAAGCGTCTTGACCGTCCGCTGGTAATAAGATATGTGACGTCACATTCAATTTAATATAGCGCCCTCTAGAAGACATGAAGTAATGAATTTAAAAATAAACATTTTGGGATGGTGCCTTGTTGGATATCAAATGAAAGGGCTTATTTAGCACATTTCAAACATATAAATATTACTGAAATAAACCCCAAAATAATTAAATAAAAAATTAGTTTAAAAAAAAAAATAATAAATCCCGACTACTGAAAAGGATGAAACAAGAAAGTACCTTCCCGTGGTCGCATGCCGTTGTATTAACATACTCATAAGCTATGGTAGCATGCGACCGCGGGAAGGTACTTTCTTGTTTCATCCTTTTCAGTAGTCGGGTTTTAGTTTTTAAACTTATTTTTTCACCTAAAAAAAACCCGCCGCACAAGTTCAGGGTGGAGGTCGCAATAATAGCAACCCCTCAAATATTATTCCAGTGTCGTTACTTAGGTCTGAATTCACTATTTGTTGAGGAAAGTCCCAAACTGAGTCCTAGCCAGTTTGTTTAGGACCAACTCTAACTAATTTTGGTATTTGCCGTGACATTAATTTGGTGACAAAAAGGGGTAAACCGTAAATACTGCAGCATTACTTTTTAAATTGAGTTGTGTGTTAATTTGACTGCGTAAATAGAGATGTTCTGTAAATGTTTGACGATACGAAAATATGTAGCTCAAATTGAAATAGACATAGGGCTTTGTCCTTTTGAAAATAAGATAGAATAGAATAATTTATTTGTAAAATATAGGTAATTTACATACAAAGATCTTAAGGGCCTTACTCTCGTTTAGTACCGTAACTCGGTCACTTTATGAAGCTTATAACTCATTAACGGTTTGGTTAGAAGGTCTGTAAAAAATATATGTTTGCTATAGATTCATGTACAGCATTTTTGAAACAGGGTTTTTTCATAAGGCTAATACTTTTGCCTTAAAAAAATATTTACCAAAACGCTATTTTCGCTAACATTTGCTTATAACTTCTAAACGGCTTTGATGTTTGGAAATATTTTTACACTGAAAAATTGGTGGTTAGAGGTACTACATATTTGAAATAGCGTTTTTAAATCAATCAACAGTTGCAAAGACAATGCCCCATTTTGAGATATAGGTTCAGAGGTGCTCTGCGCGGGCGCGGGCGGCAGTCGTGCGTTAGCACTGAGACGGGGTGGCTGTGTCGCTCGCTGCTCCGCCCGGCTATCGATCGACTACGCGCGTTTGGCTGTGTTAGTGCAAATATTTATGAACGAATTGTATCAGTATGCGTTTATAGATTAGCTCGCTGCAGAGGGCCCATTTCTATTGTCCGCATGGACGCTTTATTAGTGGTGCCATTTCTAAATACTGTTTTTTTTTATATTGTTTATTTTGTAAATATGTATAAGATAATTTGTAAATAAATAAAAATGCCAAAGCAAAGCAAGTCAAGAAAAATACGTTTTCTCTACGACGACGCACCGTTTTATAGATATTAGCGAAAAACTCAAAAGTGGGAATTTTTATACCCCCCACTCCGGCTCACCTCCTAGACGCGGGGACTTTTAGTATGTTTACTCCCTAAGCACTGAGCAACTTTCTGAAGAAATCGCTCAGGGCCCAGCTCAAGCACTCTACACCTCTTTTTGGTTTATTCGTTGAATGGACTAATAAGTATCTATCTATACTTAATCTTATAAATAAAAATCTTTAAAACTTTATCTAATAAATAAAATTGGAGTGTCTGTTTGTAATATTAAAACAACCGCTTCAGGCCATTTTATTTTGACTGTTTAGAAAATAACTACATACTTACTCACAATAAAAAAAAAATGTTTTCAAATACCTTAATTTATAAAAAATGAGCATTCTTAGTTGTCAATCTACGAGTAGGTATTTGCATTACTGAGTTTATTGATTACTACCTTCTCATATTCTTGTGCGGATTTATTTCTGTGACTGGGACTTTCACTAGCAGATAGGTGAATAAGGAGTAACTTAGGCTACTTTTATTTTAGAAAAAAAAAAGAAAATAGGTTCCCACGAAAAAAAATTAAAACCTATGATAAATGATAAATGATAAATGATTTTATTTCTGTAAGTAGGTTTGCACAAACACTTTTACACGTCAATCATAAATTTTTTAAACTAGATGAGGTCGGCGTTTCCTATCTGACTACTCTGAGAAGAAAGGCCGAAACAAACTCAGAGGTCATAGTCTCTTTTAAAGTCCAGACATAATCTTGGTCAAGTTATATGAAGACCATGTAGGTCGATGTCTGAGATGGTCTCTATGAAATGAAATATTGAATAATATCCGATTCAAATAGGGAGGTTGTATACTACGTTTATTTAGGTACTTAACCAAATGTAAATAAATCATATAATAAAGAAACGGAGTACTTATAGTTTTTTTTATTTTTTATAAGTGGATCCTATACGTGAAGATTCCTTAATTTCCAATGAAATTGATTGGATAAATAATAAAATAATATAGTGTTTTTGTTTTAGCCCAAGGAAATCGTTCACCAAATATTGTATATAAAAATGCTAATACGAAAAACTAAAAATAAATAATAATTAAACTAAAATGCAAAAACGATCAAAAAGAACTAAATGGAGAAATATTAGAAGAATTTCAATAAAATTAGCATAGGTATTTCTTTACGTGGCGGTGAATAGACGACTTTTATGAATTTGAGGGGGTGAAGCAGATGAAGTGGGATACGAATAGTCCCCGCCATCGGCGGGGTGCACCGCGCGGATTTCGTCGATGAGCGACTTCCATTATATTTAGAAGCGTAATTTCGCGACTCGAATAAGATACACGATTGCCTCCGCGCTCTACTGTCCGGATTCTCACTGCGTAATCACCAGGTTCGAATCTCAGTAGACGGCATAATCTTTAGTTTTGTTATTTTTTAATTATAATGTACTTATCTTTTGTTTTGTTATTTTTTAATTATAATGCGCATATTTTTATTTTCTTATTTTTAAAATAATTCAATAAGTAATTGTTATTTTAATAAAAACAATCATTTTTATTCCTATAGTTATTTTTCTTCAGAATCTAGAGTAATATAATAAAAATAAAATAAAAACGTCCACCAAGCTTGATTCGGAAAATATTATATACCTACAGTGTTTTACAAAAGAGTGTAAGCAATAATAATATAGTCTGAACATTTTCAAACAAGAAAATCGGCAAAAAGTAAAATAATAATTAAAAAAACATATCAAATAAGAAAATAAAAAAAAAACAAATATGGAAAAGTTTGGATTTGAAGACGGGCGTTAGTGACTAAACTATAGTGACGTGACGCACGAGACCACTAGACCAATCGAGCTGTTGTAATGTACGTCGAAATTACGCGTCATAATCTGTACAAACAAAATATGGTGTGTACAAAAAAGTAGGTACTTACTTTACAATTTGTTTCGTCGAATAAGATCTCTTTATTGCCTTCCGTTTATTTTCTTGTTGACCATTTTTTATATACTGATAGTACAAACATTTACACCAACAACATAACTTAGAAAAAACTAATCAAAAAATAAAATATAATAAACAGCTTTCATCAACAAACAGATACCAAAGTACGTACCTACACTAGGTACCGACTCGAAATAATTGCAAGACTTCAAAGTATTTTATACGGCTACTCGCTCAAAAACTACATAGGTACCCAACGCGTCAGTTTTCGCAAATGCGATCATTCTCCTTGTCAATTAGAGTCTACGGAACAATTTCGTATGAAAGTATTTTTACTGAAAATATTAATTGTAAACGCGATTGTGCTCCTTATTCATAGAAGGTAACGGGTCAATTTCCTATGCAAGTATTTTTACTTCCAACTAAGATTGAAAATAATAATTGTAAAACAAAAGAATCTTCGTTTATTTGTGGAATATTTAACATAATTATTGGTTAGCAACTCGGCATTCTTATTTCACGTGTAAACGTGTAATACTTAAAAAATATTTTTCATGTTTGATGTGAGACTCGAACCCGAACGTTCGCCATGCGAGGTACAGTGTCAGCCACTTTGGCCACCGTAACGCTTGCGAACCTTATTGAAATTTGTAATAACAATCATGTGGCCAATTTGTAGTGTTGTCAAATGTTCTTATAGAAGAAGGTCATTACATTAGTACTAATATTGCTATGCCATAGTTTTGTGAGATTGCTAGTCGACTTCTGACTGTTTTTGTAATATACCAAAATATTTTTTTTTACAATTTTTGTCTGTCTGTCCGTCTGTCTGTCTGTTTGTTCCCGCTAATCTCTGAAACGGCTGGACCGATTAAGACGGGACTTTCACTAGCAGATAGGTGAATAAGGAGTAACTTAGGCTACTTTTATTTTAGAAAAAAAAAAGAAAATAGGTTCCTACGAAAAAAAATTAAAACCAATGAAATGAAATATTGAATAATATCCGATTCAAATATGGAGGTTGTATTATACTCCGTTTAATTAGGTACTTCCAAATGTAAACAAATCATAATAAAGAAACGGAGTATAGTTATGTTTATAAGTGGATCCTATACGTGAAGATTCCTTAATCTCCATAGAAATTGATTGAATAAATAATATAATAATATAGTGTTTTTGTTTTAGCCCAAGAAAATTGTACACCAAATATTGAATATAAAAAGGCTAATACGAAAAACTAAATATAAATAATAATTAAACTAAAAATGCAAAAACGATCAAAAAGAACTAAATGGAGAAATATTAGAAGAATTTCATTAAACATGCATAGGTATTTCTTTACGCGGAATACAGAATTAATAAGTTATCGTAAACTCTGCGAACTCAACAATAACTTTTTTCTTAAATTCCACGCGGACGAAGTCGCGGGTAACAGCTAGTACAAAATATATCAGTCTTGCATCCGCCATTCCCTTCTGGAATCGTAGGCAAAAATGGCGACCTACGTGCGGCATGTCTGCGCTTCTGCATATTCTTTGAATTTCGTTTTAGTGTACTGCGCCACCGCACGCGTTTTACGTAGGACGCTTAGCTCCGCCCACATGCACAAGGTCAGTGAGCCATCTATACACCTTAAAAACTGGTAGTGCGCTATGCTTTGCCAATAATGACATACAAATGATTAATGTGATTAAAAGACAATTAAATGAGTGGGTTTCAGGTTTGGTCCCATAGTAAAAGTTGTTCATAATGATGAGTACAATGACCTCTTAAGAGGTTGTAAATGTTTTACCACTAACCCTTTCTGTGACAGGTGGTTGAAGATAGTGCATTTTGACTTTTGATTTTTATAATAAGCTCTATTTTCACCCATCATATTTAACACCTGATGGTCCTTCTTTACGAGACAACAATGTTTGATCCTTATACTCGTAGGAAAGGTATGATAAAGTGTAATAAATCTTTGTGGCGCTTAATTAGATCGGTCTTTGAATCAATTACTATAAGTTACCTATGTATATCTTACGTGGTACCTACAAGGCCGGTATATAAGGAAGCACATTAGATAATATGCACTAACTACGTTTGTTTTTGTCTCCGATATCAAAACAAAGCACCCGTTTACACAATTCAAAGTACTGAAATACTGTTGATATTTCTTCGGATAATATTTTGGTTTTTGATCCAAAAAGATTTCTACTTCTCCTCCAAGATACTTAGATAAAAAGTTGGGAAAAATAGGTCAGATAGAAATAAGTATAGTAGAAATAGGAGTCAGGGCATACTTTTACATTTGTAATGTAGGTACCCATGTAATTTGATTCTTGGCACCTTGTTAGTTGGTCATCATCTGCCTAGCCTTTTCCCAACGATGTTGGGGTCGACTTCCAGTCTATCCGGATGCAGCTGAATACCAGTATTTTACATGGAGCGCCTGCCTATCTGACCTCCACAACCCAGTTACTGGGTAATACGATACCCCTTGGTAAGACTGGTTGTCAGACTTTCGGGCTTCTTACTACCCGTAACGACTGTCAAAGATTCATGAATGACAGCCGGGACCAACGGCTTAACATGCTTTCCGAGACACGGAGGGGTCTCGGTATGTAAAGATGGTCACCCATCCACAGACCAACCGCGGCAAGCGTAGCTTAACGTTATCGATCGATCTGTGCGGCTATTATTATTTAGCCACGGACCCGTTACAGTACCCGGCGATAAATATTATATATCGACCTTTGGAAAGAGACAATCGGCTAATTTCGGCTTCGTAGAGCGTTATCTCTGTCGCACGAAATACAAACAGTCCGGTATCTATTAGGAGCTGTTAAAACAATTATGATTTGCTTCTTTTGATAATTATTTTTATTCTTTGTATAAAATGGTTTTGTGTAAAAAGGTCGATGTGCAATATTTATCGCCGGGTACTGCACCTTGTTAGTTGGTATAATATGTATAAGTAACCTAATCCATAACCATCTTCCAATACGAAATGATTCCTCATAATCACTCCAACCACACATCATAATCAATTTTCCTCTTAAACTAGAACATACATACTTATCATGGAATACAGTAAAGTTCAAGCGTATCCAATGTTGGTCACGCTCTAACACCAACGTTGGCCACACGTGATCCTGAGAAAAAAAATTTTTTTCACACTCGCTCTCGGGTTTTTCAATAACGAGATAATAAATATTATTTTGGAATTTTCCTCTTACTTTATTACGAAATGTAAATACTCTATTAAGTTGCCATGTTAAATTTACAACATAATCAATATCTTAATATCAATAAAATCATAATCAATACTTTGCCTTCGCCGTTCCAATCTCAAGGAAAATGGTGGTACTTCTGAAGTCAGTGTTCCGCGTACAATGACCTTAGTTATTGAGCTGTGGTTGTCTATGCGGTACCTATATGTATTTTGGTATTATTTACTTAGTCAACATTTTTTTTTTTTCATTGCGTTATTTAGGTACGTTGTTGAGCAGACAAACTTTTCGAACATATGAAGCAATGGATTGCCAATAACCTTCAAAATGATACAGATTGTGGTTGAGAGTGTGTTACGCAATGAGAGTATTCTGAAATGACGTTCGCTAGGTGGCAGCACTGACACGTCAAGTCCAGGCATCTGTCAAAGAGCCTATATTTTCTTTAGTCATGGCTGAACGATGAACGAATGAATGAATCGAATGATGAACGTCATCATAATTATATTTTATATTCATTGTCAAAATGGAAGACCTCATGTCAAAGTGGTGCCCATCTGTTGTCGTAAATTTTCACGAAAACTCCTATTACTCAGAAAAGTATACATTTATGCACTTTAGCTGTGACACATTATGCAAAATAAAAAAAGAATCAAGTAGTACTCCTAAGGGATTACCTGATTATACAGGGTGGGTAAAAAATCGTGGATCAAACGAAACAGGGCGATAGTTGGGGTTATTTGCAGTAAAAATATCTTTGTGGTAGAGCCCTAACTTGTCTTATAAAAGTTATGACAATTTGAGTGCTTGCAGTAAGGTTCTAAAGTTACAAAATAATTTTTCGTGAGACTTAAAAGATATTGAAAAAAGTGCCAACACTGATAAATCATGGTACCCATTGACATAAAAGCACTGTTATAGTGATGATACATTTAATTTTATTTATTAATGTTTAAAAAATATATGTTATGGAACAAATCTATCTTAAAGAGATATATTAATGATTCTGATGACTATAATTATGTAAATACATATCTATAGTTGCGAATCATATTTTAATCAAGATACAACCTGACACTGACCTGTAAATTGCAAAAAACCTAAGAAAACTTGAATTTTGCGGTCTACCACTGCGCATTCACCTTAAACATAATTGGCGAAATGTGGATGCACAGACATTAAGCTACAACAATCTGTCAAATTTCTTTAATAGATTTTTAAATTTATTGCTAAAGCATAAGGTTCAAAGTTGATTGGGAAAATTTAACAGTTTCTGGTAGCTTGATGTGCTGGCGTCTATACCTACTTACTATAGGTACACCGCCATCTAACCCTTAGCCTTGTGTTCTCCAACATTTAAATCAAATATTTAAAATAAAATATTTAATCAGTTCTACATTTAAAATTTCCTTAGGAAAGTTGACATAAGCCAACTGTTTAATTACCTAACCGGTGGTTTGAATTTTGGTGAACTCAGATCTTAGGGGATTACCGGTGTCACGTTATGTTTATAATCTGCTGTACTAGTACTGATGTCACCAACTACTTAGCAAAGGGTGGTTGTGGTTTGAAATGTTCCTATAGTATAAAATAATGCCAGAAGAGCGTACTTACCAAGAACAAAACACGCCGTGTAAACTCCTCCACCAAACGCCGGTTCCAAAAATTCAAACACAACGAACATGTCGTAATTAACCGACAGTGCCCGAATGACTCCGAAGACGCCATTGGACACCGCAGCAAACACGACGGCGGGAAGGCGGCCATACTTGTCTGATATAAGTCCGGTAAGGGGGATGGCTATGAAGAATCCTGCGTTGTGGACCGTACCCACTAGGGACCGCTTCCAATCTTGGCAGGCGAGGTCAAACTGGAAATAAAGAAAAGTAATTTATAGTTAAGGTAATATTATACAATCAATGGCAGAAAGGAGGAATTTTAACAAATAAAATGCACTAACTGAGAAGGCTACGGGCTCTATTGCAAACCCCATGAACCCCATGCTTTGCAATAGAGGCTCAAACTGTAATAAATGGTCTTTAGATACTAACAAAACTTTCGATAATTTATATAAATATGTCGCATCCGGCAATGGACGTTTACAACAAAACAAGGCACGCCACCTAGCGGCAACTATGAGGACTAGAGTTGGCGCGCTTCGACAGAGTCGGGGCCAGGGTTGCCAACCGTACGAGGTTCCTCGTACAAATACGAGATTTCTGGTCTTCCGTACGAGGTACGAGGACACTATCAACCTCGTACAATTATGTACGAGATTTTGATAATATGGCCATACGAACATTTTGTCAGTTTTGAACCCACAAAAGAAATGTATAGCCGCATGAAAACAGCTATAATATACGGCAAAAAAAAAACGATGACTGTGAAGATGTTTCTGACATAATATTTGGAGAGATGTAAACTAAGTTACCTTGCAAAGTTAAGTAATAATATAGACACATTTAATTTTTTTTTATTTAACTTGACTATTAATAAATATTTTTTAATAATACAACACAAAATTATGTTTTATTCAGTAGGAAACTTGCAATAGTTTATTTAATTGAGTAAAAAGTCCTAAATCCAGCAGTTAAATATGCCTTAATATTGGTTTTAGCACGTTTTCTATATATAATAAAATGTACGAGGTTTGAAAGTCAAAATACGAGATTTTTAGCTGCATATGTACGAGGGATTTTTCTTTACGGTTGGCAACCCTGGTCGGGGCGTTCCCGTCGGTTACGAGGTTGAAAAGGACGCGCGACGGGAGAGGTCGGCAGTCTTCATCCTAGTGATCGAGCAGGGCAGACGCTTCGGAACTGTCCTACGTTTTGTTGATCCATCATAAACCTGCCTGCTATTGTCTCACAGCAGAGTAAAAGCGATAATAGTTGTTGATTGTGTTGTACTGTAACCAGTGATTAAAGTGACTATTTGCCTAAGTAATTGTTATCTATTTGCACGATACCCACATAAACCCGCCTGATGGCTGATCGTAGCTCGAACCATCCTGATGATCCGTCAAATATATGAAATTCTTTGTCGGTGGCACATACATTTTAAAGTTTACATTCACTGAAAGAAGATCCTTAACTTCGTTCCGCAAAAAAAGTAAATATAACAGTACCAAAATGAGTGTTACAGAAAATAATAATCGAGGTATTACAAGGACATGAAACAACATACATTGTGAGTTTTCCAACAATCATAACGTCCAATTGAAACATGAGAATGAGTCACGGACTTTATGACACACTACGACACAGATCACGTACTGTGTAATTCGATTATTATCAATACGTTTCGATGGTATGGAAATCGAACGCTCTCTTTATTCACGGTCAGCGAATCAGCGAAATGCCACTGATTTGGTCTTTTGTGTTCAATTTTTTTTGGTGTTCAGCTCGAATTTCATTGCCGTCAGCATTTGTTATAGGTTTATGTGAAAGCGTAGAATTATTATGTGCAAATAGAGTAATCAAGCGATCAACAACTGGTGTCTTTGAAAGTAGAATAAAATTTGGTTGTAATTTAATTCCTCTCCTTGAATGAATATTGAACGACAGTGGTTTATGAATCAGACATATTATCTCCTACTACCATAATCAGCCTATAATGTTCCCACTGCTGGGACACAGGCTTCCTCTCAGAGGGAATGAGCTGTAATCTACCTCTCGGGCCTGATAAGGATTGTTAGATGTCACATGTCTTCGAATTTTTGGTTCTAGGCGGTTTCCTCACGATGTTTCCTGCACCGTTCTGAGAGCAGTGGTGATGAATTTATTTACACAAAGTAAAACGTCTACCTAGGTTCGAACCTACGATCTACAACTCGGAAGTCAAGGCCGTAACCACTGGGCCATCATTGCTCTATACTATACCCTCCTTATCTATGACGAATTGTCTTAAGAAATGAAAGACCACGACAGTAGCAATTTGGTACACTGGGTGGACCTTGTTTTGAAAGCAAAAACACTTATCTAGCGTGTAACTACAATATTTGTGGTCGTCCAAATCAAAAGGGACCTTATGGCGGAAATGAGTTATCTACAGGGCTGAAAACTACATAAATGTACCGAACTATAGACCCAAGAACCAACCTTCTAACCACTACCGTTATTTTTTTACGAATTTTTGAAGTTCACTGATCGAAATTATAAGTTTCGAGAAAATCGCAATTTAAGTATGCCGTACAAAAAAGTTATGTTTTAGTGTGAAGTTATGTAACTGATGGTATACTTTGATTGACTATGATTATTACTAATGGAAATTCTTACAATCCTTGCATAAACTTGTTTGTTGTGGGAACTAGACCCGCCAACATAATGCATTATCAATGAGATGCAAAGTATCGATAATAGTATTAAAAATAAGTAAACCGCCTGTTTCTCACTAAACTTTTATTGTTTTTATATTGCTACTAATTACATAGATTTGCGAAAGGCCTTAGATGTAAATAAAAACAACACATAATTTAAAAAAAATAGTTTTTATTTACTAGCAAGAATTCTTATTTTTTATAAACTTTGAGATCTGACAGTAACAAAATCAACACTTAATCACTAAATAGGTTATACATAATTGGTTTAGATGCTAATAAAGCTAAGAGATCAATTATAACTATTAGTTATGATCTTGTAAAGTTACATAGAGAACTGAACAATTTCTTCAAACAAATTAAAAAAGGGCCCTAATGGTAGGCACTAAACAATTTTTTTTATTTTTATCATGCATAATCAATATTTTAGTGCAACATTCTAGATAACTTAAATTTTCTTTTTTTATTATCACAAGGTATGAAAATGTTACTTATTTAACAATTTTTTTTTTATTATCACAAGGTATGAAAATGTTACTTATTTAACAAAATGTTCGTAACAAGTATATACGTAAAAAAGGGCCCTTAAGGCGGTCCGTTGCAGTCTGCTGACACTTATCTCTTAGTATAGTTAATTAGTTTAAGTATTTAAATAAAGGTAAACAATCTTGATACGTTTTTGTCGAAAAATACATTTATGAAATAATTAATAGCCATTACAAGATCAAAAAACAAAATGAAATAACAGATGTTATAATGAATTACTTTTGCTATTAGCCTTAGCCTATTTTAAAAATATATTTTATGATAAAAAACATAACAAGATTGTTTACCTCTATTAAAAGTACCTAAACAAAATATGGACTACAATAGTGGGACCTTAGACCTAAGACGCATATACAAAGAATGCCGCATGCGGCGGCGTGCGACACTATCTAATGGCGGCTATACGCTACGCTGACGACACGCTAGTCCTGGCGCAGCGGAGGTCGCATCAGGCGGCGGCCGATGCGATGGCACGCGGGGTTGCGATAGTCGTGGAGGGGATCCGGCAGTTGGGTCTCTAGGTGGCATTGCACAAGTCCGAGGCCATGTCGTTTCATGGGCCCCGGAATACGCCACCATCGGGATCCCAACTAACGGTAGGAGGGGTTCACATCGGCGTCGAGACGACGATGAAATACCTGGTCTCGTCCTCGACAGCCGGTGGAACTTCGTCGAGCATTTCCGACGTTTGGCTCCCAAACTGGAACGGGCCGGGGCCGCCTTCAAGCGGCTCCTGCCCAACCTGAGGGGGCCAAACGCCTCCTGCCGGAGGCTTTACGCGGGGGTCGTGCGGTCCATGGCCCTATACGGGGTCCCGGTGTGGGCGCGTTCACTGCGGCGGCGAGCCGCCCATTATTTGAACGCGCCCCAGAAGGTGGTAGCCGTTAGGCTGATCCGGGGGTACCGCACGATCTCGGGCGAGGCGGCAAGCCTCCTTGCCTGCCGCCATGGGATCTGGAGGCGATAGTCCTCGCGCGCCTGTATGAGTGGCGCGCGGAGGCACTACGCCGGGGGGAAACTCCGCTTCCGCAGCAAATTGCGGCGGAGCGGACGGACCTCCGGCGCGATCTCATGGCGGCATGGAAAGAGCGACTGTCACAAACCAGCGCAGGGCACGCCACGATAGCGGCGGTAAGACCCCTCTTTGAGGAGTGGCTAGAGAGGCGTCATGGCGCCCTCACCTACCGCCTGACGTAGGTCCTCACCGGACACGGAAGTTTCGGGAGGTTCCTGCACATAATCAGGCGGGAGGAAACGCCCGGGTGTCACCATTGCCAGGATCGCCCTGAGGACACGGTGGAGCACACGGTGGAGGTCTGCCTCGCTTGGGCGGAGCACCGCCGTGTCCTCGTAGAGGCGATCGGCAGCGGCGGCGACCTCTCGCGTCCGGGCCTGGTTCAAGCCATGGTCCGGGGCGAGAGGGAGTGGGTGGCAGTCGCCTCCTTTTGCGAAGCAGTCATGCTAGCGAAGGAGGCGGCGGGACGGCTGAGGGAGAGAGCCTCCCGTCCCAGCCGCCGCGGGAGACGCTCCGGGCGTCGGGAGCCGCGCGACGACTCCCGGCCACCGGCGGGCCTGCGGGCGGAGAGTAATGGGTAGCTCACCGTCCGATCAGGACCAGGCCCGTGCCGGACGGCGCGTACGTGTTCCACGCGCGCCTCAGATGTCAGCACTAAACGAAGGGGCCCGTAAGGGCCGAAGCCTGCCGGGTCAGCGGGATTGTCCGAAAGGGTTACCGCTGGCCCGGAACATAAAGGGCGAAGGAAGGAACACGGGTGGGTTTTAGTCAGTAAGAGTCTGACACTCCCTTCCGCTCCACCCAGAGCGGGAGGAGTCATTTGATGATTTCCCATCCTGAAAAAAAAAAAAAAATGGCGGCTATACGTTATTATAAATACCTTGCAATATTAAAATGTCGATATAATATATGGTTTGAATTACAAGAAAAACGATTTGTTAGGTCTTGCCGCGATAAGGTTCCGTTTTTACTAAACTTTAGATGAATACAAAACTTTTTTAAATTGACTTTTCGAAAAGTTGAACACACACACATGTAGTAAATACAATCATCTTTTTAAAAATACAGTTAATAAAAAAATGATTTTTTTGAGGTATTTTACGAATTTATTAATATCTCGGAAACTAGTTACCGCCATAAGGTCCCTTTTGATTTGGACGACCACATTTATCCTACTTAATATTATAAAAAGTTTGTATGTTTGTTACTCAATCACGCAAAAACACCAGAATGGATTTGGGTGAAATCGGCACACAGATAGTTTATAACCTGGATTAACATATAATATGACACTTTTTATCCTGGTAGTACATTCCCATAGGATAATTTCCGACCTCCATGCGGGCGAAGCCGCGAGCGAAAGTAAATAAATGAAATAATACATATTTCAAAGTAAGAAAATGAATTAATCAATATTTCAAAGTAAGTAACTGAATTAATAAATATTTCAAAGTAAATACATAAATGAATGAATAAATATTTGTGTTGACTGCACCGCCTTACATGCATAAATGCAACAGTTGGTTGCAAGGGTCCAAGAAACAATAGTCGGGCACCATCGGACAGGCAATGCAACCATTGTGACTGTGGATGACAGGATGTGTCCTGGCGCCTGCGCAAGAAAAAGAGAGCGTTGGTAACAGACCAGCATTGATTCAACGACCTTCACCCTTGATTGTGTATGATTGAACGTTCTTGGGTGTAAGTTTGTATAGCTGTGATTGCGACTGCGCGTGCAGGCAGATATTTAGTTTTTGGAAATTGAAGACTGGGGGATTGTAATTAATTTATACTTTAGTTTAAGATAATAATCTGTCAAAATGCCAGCCATAAATGTTCTTTTTCTTATTGTTTGTTCTCATTGAACAATTAAACCAGAAAATCATCAAAAACACAATAAAGGGAACTGAATCATTTCTGAACTCCAATTTGTTTCACAAAACATATAACAAAATACTCTTACACACGCTATCTTCAGCGCTTTATCTAACTTCCTATCGCAGGTATGCTAGGAGAGATTTCTTTAGAAATAAGCGTCACTTTTTACGTATTTTCATGTTTCTTTCTACTTGTCTGTTTATATGCTATATTAATAAAAAAGCTGAAGAGTTTGTTTGAATTTTTGTATGTTTAAACGCGCTAATCTCTGGAACTACCAGTCTGATTTGAAAAAGTCTTTTTGCATTAGATAGATCAATTCCTGAGAAAGGCTGGCTATTTGACATCGTACTAGGACTCTCAGGACCCGAGCACAAAGAGAAAAAGTAAGAAAGAAAGCTAAGCGATAACAAAGTCGGGGCGGGCGATGCGATGCGACGGGGCTGGTCGGAGAAACAAGAAACACGCGGACAAAGTCGCAGGCAGAAGCTAGCGAATACACAAACAAACACGTATCTATTCATTTTTTGTTACGATATCGATATTAAAATTCCTTATCGTTGATCCGTATCGGATCCATGCACGCTTGCATCGGTTTCATTATGTGCGTATTTCAACTGGTCTAAAGCAAATTATTACACGTGCACTACAGAACATTGATTCGATACATTATATGCGATTTGATTAAGATTCAGAACTCTTTATTAAGTTTTGATGAAGGAAAGATTGATGACTGATTTCGGCACTCGGCTTCTTCGCCACTCGCCTAACGAATGATCGAAAGGTTTAATGAAATGAGCAGATGAACGTTCATTCCTATAATAATTTAGTCGGTGAGCGTCGAATGAAAAAAAATACAGTCATTCGAGTGAACCTTCACTCGAGTGAAGTGTAACTTTGACCATCATTGGGCCAGTATAGATAGGTCATAAAAAAACGTAAACGCTTTGTACCTAATATAATTTGTCGCTCTTTTCATGTTGGAGTTAGCGAGATTAAATACACTTTTGATTAGTAAATCCACGTTGTTTATTTAAAATTTATATTTTGAAATTAATGAGATCTTGAACAGCATTCCTGACTTTGTCGTGATTGGGAACATTGACTTTGAATACTTAATTATCAACGCTTTATTAAATTCCGATGCGTGAGCTAATGGATTGACCATGCAAATTGCAACCAATGACTATGTGTGACTAAATTTAATATATTGGTACATTTAGTGCGTAAATAATAACCATTATGATTTTCTGTAGGTACAAAATCATAATGGTTATATTCGGCAAGGCATGTTCTAGAACAAAACATTCGAAGACATGTGACATCTACCAAACCACACTGGGCCCACGTTGTGAATTATAGCCCACTCCCTTTCACAGAGAGTAGGCCTGTGTCCCAGCAGTGGGAAGATTATATGGCTGATTATGTTAAGCAACATTTATTTTTTAAATGTCGTAGCATCATGCTGAGATAGGAGCCTTTTGGCCTCGTATAGGACTTTCTGTTTCATTTTCCTTTTGTTACTTTTTTTTATATAACTTGGATTTTTATTTTGCTGTGTTTAGTTTAGTTTGTGATCTTCCTGTACGAGTCGCAATAAATACTTTTTCTTTCTTTCTTTTCTTTTCTTCTTTCTTTATAGGTAACATTTTTTTCAGTAGCTCACACTTTATCAAGATTTCTTCAATTTCAAAGTCTGAAATATTCATTGAATGTTGGCAAAACATATTATGTGCACTTACTTATTAATAAATAGGTATCTTCTTTCATATACAGCGTGTATTAGAAAGGTGTGGTTATATTCAAACTGAACCACTTTCTCCATGGGACCAACATCGTATCGTACTGGCGAATAAATAAATAGTAAATAAACTAAAGTGGAGTCATTTTAATAGGTAACATTTGACAATTCATCAAATATTCAACAACGTAACCTTGTAACGGCGGGCATAAAATAACATATTTTTTCGTTTTGTTAGAACTGCACAATTGCTTACCTTTTTTCAATTACGATTACATATTTATTGTAATAATGACCGATACGAGTAATTTTACGATTTGCTTTCATTAATAAACCATTCTAAACATAATAAACAATTTCTGATCTAAAGAACTGAACGTCGTTACAAGGTTACGTCAGTTAACCATTTTTCTTTTTAAACACTAGGGATGTTACTCTAAAAATCGAAAGCTGATAAGTAGAATCGAATGCAATGATGACTTGTGAAGAAATATCACCATAAATTAATAACCACGTTGTGATTATAATAAAAAATTTATTTATTATTCTTTTAACTAACTAGGTATAAAAATACAAAAAATAATGAAATATAAAAACTGCCTCCTCGCATTCGCCTCTAAAACTACAAGTGATTACCATGAGGAAATAAACTTTGAGGTTTTTAAAGAGTGGTTTGAGAAGCTGCTAGTCAGCTTAGAAAACCCATCGAAAATTATAATGGACAATGCACCGTATCATTCTGTACAAGTTGATAAACCACCAACTCAAGCATATAAAAAGCAAGAAATTGTCTCGTGGCTGGTAAGAAATGGTGTGGATGCAAGTCCATCTTTATTAAAAGTTGAGTTGTTAAATCTAGTAAAAGCAACTAAGCCGTCCAAGCTCCGCTATGTAATCGATGAACTAGCCCTAGAGCATGGACACGAAGTTATTCGATTGCCTCCCTACCATTGCCAGTATAACGCCATCGAGCTTATTTGGGCACAAATAAAGGGTTATGCAGCGCGGAACAATACTGAACCACCCTTCAGTACTGCTAAAATGATGTCTCTGCTACAAACTGCGTGTGCAGAAGTCACTACAGAAGACTGGAAAAAAGTCGTAGAGAAAACAAAGAAAATAATTTTACAAGATTTTGAATGAGATGTGAGAATAGACAATATTATTGAAAATTAATTAATAATATCTCTGAGTGCTGACAGCAGTGATGAAGATGACAATACTTTTAACAGTTCTGATAGTTCAACTGAATAAATGCAATTTTTTTGTTAAATTGTGTACTTGTCTTATTTTGCTCCTTAAATTTACGAAAAAAATAATAATAATGGGACAGGGATTCGCCTGATGATTTTTTAAATTCGCATATGTTTCAAGTCCGTATCGATTCATTCACTTTAATCGATGTTTATAAGCAGGTCACCTCACTATGAGGATAAAACTGACAGACGTCAAATGTTACCTATTAAAATGACTCCACTGTACAATACCTTATGTATTGTAGTTTTGTATGGGAAAGATAAAATTAGCCTAGAAACAAAAACACATATTGGTTTCTTCTACTGTACACGTATATTTATATTGGGTTAAAGGTCGAACGACGGATTTAACAGGAAGATTGACATATTTTCATGACACAATATTAGTAATTATTGTTTTTGGCAGATGTGACGTATTATATTGTATTGTCAGTTGCGCATTAATTAGTGAAAAAAATTGTATATATTTTTGAAAAGTGCAAAGAGGTCAAGAGCTCAACAGGCAATAAAAAAAAACAGTGGCACACCGGGAGTGCCGACAGAAGTGAAAACGTGAACAATTACGTGTGTATTTTGTGAATCGTCTTATAAACAAAGCACGCGCGGTACCGGCTACGGCCATCCGTCTTACGAATTTTCGATCAGGTCACGTGTCCTGACGCGAGCTTAACATTTTTTACCCATTACAAAAAAAGTGTACAACGCCGCTAAAGAAGTTTTCACTTCAAAAAGAAAGAAAAAAAAGAGTTGGTTTATCTTTCCTCGACTAACTTCAGTTATGAATCTGTCTGTCAGACAATTAATCTGCCTAGCCATTTCCCAGCTATGTTGGAGTTGGCTTCCAGTCTAACCATATGCAGTTAATTACAGTATTTTACATGGAGCGACTGCCTATCTGACCTTTGTGGAGGTCAGATACAGTTACTGGTAAATGACACGATGCCCTTACGTTAGATCTGTCTGTCACTTGTGGCGATTTAAAAAAACCATTAAAAGGTCATTGGAAGTCACATAATGTTATACAATGGATTTTACGAGTTTAACATGATGATAACAAGATGACAAACTTTGTGGGCAAAATGTTTCGTAAATGTTAGTCTTTTTCTATTTGATTTTGAAGAATGTTTTTAGCACTTTTAACATGGGTTTTACCATTACTTTACGTCGAAACATATGTCACATACCTAGTTGTCGCTACGAAAACATGTATCCTGTTTATTTCTCAAACGTAAAAAAAGTTAAGGCTTTGAATTAGTTATTTACAAGCCGACCGCTCCAAATATTTTTTTCGTGAATTTTTTCAATGTTTTAATAGTTATTCTGCTATTCGGAGCGGAGACAAATCCAACAAATTAAAGATCATAAAAATCGGTCCAGCCATTCTTGAGTTATAAATGTTGTAACTAACCCGACTTTGTTTTATTTATATAGATTTATCGTAAATTATTAATTCCAGATTGATCTTTAAAAAAAACATCGAACGGATGAAAGTCCTGTCACGGTAATCTGAAACTATGCTTCGCCTAATGAATACCCCTAATCAATAAGCGTAAATGATAATAATAATAATAATAATATATGATTTCTGTGTCTTCACCTAAGTTTTCACTTTGAGATTTTTACAGAATAGCATCGCGTTATTGATTAACACCCAAAGTCACCCGGCAAGCATAACGCGGTAAACTTCAACCGGCTGAAGAGCTTTGAGCATTTAAAATAAAAAAAGTCTTCCAAATCGTGTAGCGGCCATGGCGGCCAATGTCAACGGAGACTTAGCCTTCGGCGCGGGAGATATTATGGTGGACAAGTGTGTGCGCAGATACAGGTGCACTCCCTCTTCCCTCCCTCTCATAGTCCGATGGGACGGCAATCCGACACGACCAGAGAGAGATCAGGCGCAGGACCAACGGCTTAACGTGCTTTCCGAGGCACGGGGGTATCACACCGCCAACTTCCAAACTCCGGGCTGTTACTAAGAAATTCCTAATGGAAAAACTCTATAGTACTTTGCCCAATCCGGGAATGGAACCCAGGACCCCACGCTCAGCAATCGCGCTTGCGACCACGAGACCAACGGGGCATTTAAACGAACAATGTATTTATTACCTGTAGAGCAATTTACGCCAAACCTTTATAACACGGAGAATTATGATAATGATTATAATTGTAATAGTTAGACTGCTCACAGAAGCGTAACGAGGCGTTTTATTAAAGGAAAACATTATTATGATCACTTCATTATATATATTTTTTTGTTGTGTGCATTTGACAGATTATCTGTTGATGAACGTGAAATCCATGATGGCGGATTTTCATGACTAGTTTTTTTAGCCTGAAACTGGTATTCGTCTGCTGTTAGCAATACGAGCTGTGGCACTCTGTGAGATACAGATATGCATGATTCTGAACCCCCCTGCGTAGAAATTTTTCGCCGGTTCTAAAAAGATCGGCTGTTTCATAGAAATATGCTATACCTCATTATCAGCCTGTAGTAGTCCACTGCTGGACATAAGCCTCTCCTATTCCACGCCATTCAACTCGATTTTTGGGCAACTTTCATCCAGCTGCTACCAGCCATCCTGCGAAGATCGTCGCTCCACCTAGCCTGAGGCGCGTTTACCGATTGGCGCCCTCCACTCAGGATCACGTCTACCTCAACGGTCATCGGTTCTACCATTGCCACTTCAGCTTGCTTATTTTGTGGGCTATGTTGACAACTTTGGTGATGATGACCTATGTGGTCAAGATGTAGGATATGGTACCGCCATTGAAAAAAAAAATAACCGATGAAAATTTTCAACCCAGGGGATGTTCAGAATAATGTACTGAATCCATGGTAACGTATGATGCGTCGATGTACCTGCCAACCTGGATAATTTCTAAGTCCAAGGCAATGAAAATATATAAAGACTAGCAGCGTCTCGGGGTTTCACCCGCATACGTTTCGATCCCGTGGGAATATCGGATTACTAGCCTATGTCCTTTCCCAGGACTCAAACTATCTCTATACCACATCTAAATCGGTTCAGCGGTTTAAGCGTGAAGAGGTAATAGAGAGACAGACACACTTTCGCATTTATAATATTAGTATGGATTTCCCTGAAGAAAGAACTAGGCTCAAATAATACAAAAATAACACTTTCTACGAATTACTGTTACTTTCACCGAATCGGTAAAAAGTTTTCAACTTCTGATCTTATATTAAGTTTGATGACATAGAAAACCCGTCATTGGTAACATTTTGACCTTCAAAGACAAGATGTTAATTGCAATATGGAATATTATTTAATCATTCATAGTTCTTTGTATTTGTAGGTATTTTAATTGCATGTGTATACAATAATATATTCAACACAATGTTAAAATTGAAATTTATGAATAAATGAAATAAATAATTACACTGAAACGTGGTCGCTCACAATTGACCTTATTAGAAGGATACACGAAACCCAAAGTGCATTGCAAATTGCATTGCGACCAAATCTGAAATCACGAAAAAAAAATCAGCTGTTCCCTACATTTTGACGAGTTATGCGAACATAAACGTAGGGAACAAGAGATTTTTTTTCACGATTTTAGGTTTGGCCCCATAGTAAAAGTTGTTCATAATGATGAGTACAATGACCCCTTAAAAGGATAACGGTGATTAAAATTACACCCAGTATAATTATATAAATAAATGCTATTATGTAAATATTTACATAGACAAGTGGACTTAGACTAATGCGCGATGACACTCAACTAGAAGTGACCGTCTGTTTGTTTGTATTGATACATTGTGTGCCGTCAAAACAATAACAGGAATGACCTTTCGTCAATATACTTTAAGACAGTGTCAAACAACATTAATCGTGTTATGTGAAGATACTTGCTTGATTCTAGAATCAGGTTATCTAGTAACTCAATGAAGATGATTCGTATTTTTATTTCCATCGCAAACTGCAGTGCGATTCTGTAACCATCCCCCCGTGAAAACTTAGGTGAAGTGAGCGTGGAGTGAGCTGTCTATAGTGGCAATTCCCAGCAAAAACAAACTCACATCATCTACGTTTTCACGGCGAGATTTTTACAGAATCGACCGGCTGGTGTTGTATCGCTGTTTGGCGTTCTCAGGAAATATAGAAAAGCTAGATAGCTAATCCCAACGATTCCTGAGTGAATAATTCAGAGCCTAATAGGCAGTGCTCTGGTTCATCATCATCATCATTTCAGCCGAAAGACGTCCACTGCTGGACATAGGCCTCCCCCAAGCACCTCTACTTCGACCGGTTCTGTGCTTCTCGCATCCAACGGGTTCCTGCGGCCTTCACAAGGTTGTCGGACCACCTTGTGGGAGGCCTTCCAACGCTACGTCTTCCGGTACGCGATCGCCACTCCAGAACCTTTCGGCCCCATCGGCCATGTTCTGCGAGCAATGTGCCCTGCCCACTGCCACTAAGTTTGGCAATTCTTCGGTGCTCAGGTTACTGCTCACCAAAGATCGACGCAGATAATGGAGGCATACGTTTATCATCATCATTTACCTAACTCCTCCCTTTTTCTATACTATTATTAAAACTGAATAGTTTGCTTTTTTGTTTGTTTGAACGTATTTAACACCACCGTAGAACTTTAGGATCCGAGCAAAAAAAAGCGAAAACGTAGTAACAGCGCAGGCAGACGATGCGATGCGATGGGGGTGGATCGGGGGAACAAGAAATTTCATTCGGCCGATGTCGCGGGCTAAAGCTAGCTTTTTTTATAAAAATAAAAAAAAAACAACTTTCTTACCTCCTTAACAATAGAATGCTCCTCCAAATAGACATAAGATTCACACCCAATCTCCGTTGACGTGTCATAATAGTGTGGTGAGCATTGGCTCAGGTTGGCGAAGTGTGACGAGTTGGCAAAGGGAGCGTAGCGCAGGCACCTTGATGGCACCCCATCATTGTCATGGGGGATGGTGAAGTTTATGTGTAAGGGGTTCTCTTCGCATTCTGGTACTGAACATCTGGAGAAGAGAGAAAACATTTGTCAGAAGTCAATCAATCGATTCAACTTAGACTATCGCAGTCCACTGCTGGACATAGGCCTTTTTAGGTCTTCTGTCCATCCAGCTGGGGTACGTCCCACACTATGCTTGCCGATACGCGGTGTCAGAAACAAGAAAGTCTATCGAAGAATAGAATCTTCGGAGCGTGGGTCATCATAAGTTCACAATTTCATTTAACCTAGTCAGAATGACTTAAAAATTTGTTATTTCTGTATTGTAGCAGATCAACTACAATACAGAATTAACTGCTACGATTTGTGGCCAGCAAAACTCAGTCCTTGCTTTCGATGATTTTTTACCTGTTAGAAACTCTTTCTTCGATAGTCTGATTTCCGGTCGGTTAATCATTTTTAGATATTTAATTTGATCAATCATAGACATGTTTAAATTATTATCTGTATTTAAATTTAGTAACAATATTTATTGTTATTAAATATTAAATACAATATTTACTGTTTACATTAATAATAAAATTAAGTGTTATCGCACGCACTACTTCCGGTTGTACCACCACATTTTATTATAATAGTGTTTCCGGTAAAAATATAAAACGTGGTGGGAAGTAGTGCGCACGATCGTTAGTCAGTCGACGTCGAACAGTTGAAGTGAATACAAGTGTTAAGTGATTTTTGTAGAAAACTTAATAAAAATTGTGAGTGATATCCTGACAAATTGTTTTAATTTCCTGGACTTTTATAGTTCAGAAGTGAGATATAATCGGGATAGCGATCAATAATCGCCCTCGGTGAAGGACTGAACGCCCATAAAAGCGATCATGACTCGCAAAAGAAAGTCTCGACAACTAACAAGGGAGTCATACGACTCTTCACCAAGTGGCTCTGAGTCTGCTGTGCGGAGACGTCGCAAAACTCGCCGCAAGCATGACGAGCCAAGTGCATCGAGAACTAGCGAGTCGCGAGATCACAATGCACCTCGCAGCAGTCGTGGTTCAAGGCGCCGTGATGCGTCGCGTGATTTGACGCGTGATGCGTCGCTAGTGCGTGATGGGGCGCGGGATGCGGCGCGTGATGCGTCGCGATCGCGTGATGCGTCACGTGTGCGTGATGCGTCGCGATCGTGCCATGCTTCGCGGATGCGTGATGCTGCGCGAGCTGCGACGCGTGATGTGTCATGTGATGGGGCGCGTGATGCGTCACTTGTGCGTGATGGGGCGCGGGATGCGGCGCGTGATGCGTCGCGATCGCGTGATGCGTCACGTGTGCGTGATGCGTCGCGATTGCGCCATGCTTTGCGGATGCGTGATGCTGCGCGAGTTGCGACCCGTGATGCGTCATGTGATGGGGCGCGTGATGCGTCGCTGGTGCGTGATGCGGTGCGGGATGCGGCGCGTGATGGGGCGCATGGCGCGTCACCGTCGCGTGGTGCTTCGCGGATGCGTGATGCGCCGCGCTTGTGCGATGTGTCGCCAGGTCGGGAGGTGGCTCATGGTCCCGACGCATCGTACATGCCTCGAAGACGTAGTGAAGATATGGCGAGACCATCGCATTCGGACACTACTACACCAGCAGCAATGGTGAGTCCTTTTGATTTTATAAAAGACGCAGATACTAATACTAACATTTTAGTTTCGGTTTTCAAAGAGTTCATACAGACCATGAAAGCAGACCGGGGTAGTGAACGTTTTCCGGTTTTGAATGTGATACCAGAATTTGATCCGAGTAAACGAACTCAAACAATAGAAACATGGATAAGTAAAGTTAACGAATGTGCTCAGATTTATCATTGGACCGAAAGGCAGACTGTCCACTATGCCCTTCCTAAATTAGCGGGATTGGCTCAGAAATGGTATCAGGGCCTACCTAGCCTTCTGTTTTCATGGGCTGAATGGCAGAGCAAATTAAAATTGGCATTTCCAAGTGACCAGAACTATGGTCAGCTATTAACGGAAATGCTTGCTTGTAGGGCTGATTTTGGCGAGTCTTTAGAAGAATATTTTTACCAAAAGGTTGTTTTATTGAATCGCTGTAATATACATGGTAAAAATGCAATAGATTGTATCTTGTTTGGAATCGAGGACAGGTCTGTCAGAACAAGTGCAGAAGCCACACAGTTCACGGAACCTGATAAATTATTAGTTTATCTCAGAAATATAAGAATTACAAAGAAGTTTAACAAGTCAAACTCATCCCTGCGGGCGGGCGAAGCTGATAGCAAACAATCTAAGACAGTAAAAGGAGCTCAAAATGATCATGATAATAGGAACAATAGGAACTATAGGCTTACAAAATGCTATAATTGTGGTGAAGAGGGGCACCCATATTTCAAATGCAAATTACCAATCAAGCGTTGTGATAAATGTCGTCAAGTAGGGCATTTAGCCGACAGTTGTCCAGGCTCCAAAGAATCTACTAATAATAAAACAGTTTTAAGAATTTCAAAAGAACCGGATAGTGACTCCAAATATTTTAAAACCGCCGTCGTGAATGGTCTGAATTTTGATTGTTTCATAGACTTCGGAAGTCAATGTTCTATGCTGCAAGAGTCTGCGGCTAAGAAATTAGTTAACTCTTGGTCGGCATCAGAACTACCTGTATTGAGAGGCTTTGGGGACAGCGTTGTCAATTGCTTAGGTAAATGCAGTGTTGAAATAAAAGTAGATTCAGTCACTGCTACGGTAGAAACTCTTATCGTTCCTGATAAATTATTACAAGTTCCTTTATTACTAGGACAGACATTCACAGAACAAGAACATATTGTGGTTCTTAAAACTAATGACCAGCTTAAGATAACCACGAATATAACTAAAAACATATTGGTGTATGTTGATAACTCACTTATTATACATGGGTATACCCCAGTCAGTATTTATACTAAACCAAGATATTCAGGCGATTTATTTGTTGAACTTAGTTTTTGTCAGGATGCTCATAAACAATATGAGATTATTCAAAGTGTAGTACAAGTAAGTAACGGACGGGGAACGATTGTGGTTAAGGGTCTAAACTCTGGGTTTGAATTGCTGAAAGACACTTTACTGCTCCGGGCCCTTCCTTTAAGAGAAGTACAGACACTAAATATTGGCAGAATAGAACACTGTCCAGATAATACAGTAACACCCCAAATTGAAGCTTGTATGATACAGGTGGATGACAATATTGGATCTGATCATAGAACCAAATTAACTGAGTTGTTAAATGAGTTTAGGGACTGTTTCGCCTTTTCGGTTAAAGAGTTAGGGTGTATAAGTGATTCAGAAATGAACATAAACCTTAGTGATACTACGCCTGTGGTGTACCGACCTTATCGATTATCTCATTCAGAAAGGCACGTAGTTCGAGAAATGATAAAAGACTTGACTGACTCGGGAATAATTAGACAGTCATCATCAAATTACGCATCCCCAATCGTATTAGTACGCAAAAAGACTGGTGACTATCGTCTTTGCATTGACTTTAGGGCACTAAACAAAAAGACTATCAAAGAGCACTATCCCCTACCCCGTATAGATGATCAGTTAGATAATCTGTCAGGTCATAAATATTTTACTTCCCTCGATCTCGCATCCGGTTATTATCAGATTCCAATGGCAGAATCGGCAAAGCATTTGACAGCTTTTGTGACCCCAGATGGTCATTATGAATTTAACCGCATGCCATTTGGGCTAGTTAATGCGCCGTCAACATTTCAAAGAGCTGTTAATAGTGTTTTGGGGAACGCGAGATTCAAGGAGGCGTTTGCTTACATGGATGACGTAATTATACCATCCAGGACAATAATAATAATAATAATAATAATAATAATTTTATTTCAAGTAACTCACGACTCATAGTGTTAGTAACAATATACTTACAAACTATGTTAGTAATACACTTAAAAACAAAACCAAAAACAGAAAAACATAATTATTGTGACATCACTGATGCACGGTGACAGGCCCAGCCGAAACCCTGCAGCAGTGGTTCACGAACGCACAATCAAGCCTGCTCGCTATCATAGACAGGATGCTGTTGGCGCTGCCCCTCACCCTACGGACCAAGGATGCGCACCGCTTCCGCATCACGGCATAAAAACAGTCCACGTGAGCTTCAGCAAACATCCCTGATGCACTGCAGTACCGGGGCAACCCCATCAACACCCTGAATGCATTATTGTATTGGATGCGAAGGGCGCCGTATGATTTTTGAGCATAATGAACCCACAGACTGCAAGTATAGAAAGACGTACAGTAAGCACTAAATATAGTGCGCTTGACCTCTTTAGAGGCACGCCTGAATCTGCGGGCAATCATGTTAGCTCTCACACACAGCGCCCTCCGCTCCCTGTCAATATCCTCATCGTCTTTAAGGCCAGTGGTCAATAAGTGACCCAGATATTTAAATCGGTCTACCCTCACAAGGGGTATACCGTTCAGCTTAACTGAAGGTACTGCTTCCGGGTATTTACCCCTGGCCCCAAAGACCATGACCACACTCTTCTTAACATTATATGCCAAACCATGTAGCCTGGCATATTGCTCGCAAGTGGCTACGAGTGCCCTAAGCCCGCAGATTGACGCAATAGAAGAAGGGTTGCAAAGGCTACATGATATACTGAGCCTTTTCCGATCATCCGGCATCACACTAAATTTATCAAAATGTAATTTTCTGAAACAATCCATAGATTATTTAGGTTTTGAAGTTAGCGAGTCCGGAGTAAAACCAGGCAAAAAGAAAATCGAAGCCGTGGACCAATTTCCCAGACCAACAGACCAACATAAGATTAGGCAGTTTGTGGGATTAGCTAGTTTCTTTCGAAAATTTATAAGAGGTTTTTCAATTATCGCGAAACCACTAACACATCTTTTGAAAAAGGACTCTAAATGGCGTTGGGGAGACGCAGAAGAATCTGCATTTTTAAACCTAAAAACAGAACTTGTTAAACGACCCATTCTCTCATTTTATAATCCCGAATTCGAAACACAGTTGCATACAGACGCGTCTAAAGTCGGGGTTGCCGGAATTTTGATGCAAAGACCAAATAAAGAGGTCCCTTTTAGGGCCGTAGCATTTTACAGTAGACAGACATCGCCTGAAGAAGCCAAATTCACATCTTATGACTTAGAAACGCTAGCTGTAGTAATGTCGCTGCAGAGATTCAGAGTTTATTTGTTAGGGATTCATTTCATTATTGTTACCGATTGCAATTCTCTCCGTGCAACCTTTGAAAAGAGGGATATACTGCCAAGAGTTGCAAGATGGTGGAGCATCATACAAGAATTCGATTTTCAAATAATTTATAAGCCAGGCACAAGTATGGCTCATGTAGATGCTCTGAGCCGAAATCCCATTTCATCAGAAATAATAGAGTTACAAGTAAGACGAATTGATACAGATTGGGTAGCCACGGTACAACAAAACGATCCTGAGTTACAAAGAATTATTGCTATATTAAATGATAAAGAAAATGATAATATTTTAGAAATTAAAAATAATTTTGTTGTTAAAAGGGGACTATTACACAGGAAAACAGATACTGGTGATCGTTGGGTTGTACCGAAAGGCGTTCGATGGCAAATTTTGAAGTCAAACCATGATGAAATTGGACATTTCGGTCTTGATAAAACGTTAGAAATAATTAAAAATAATTACTGGTTTGCTAAGATGAGACGATTCACTAAAAAGTATGTTCAGTCGTGCTTAGAATGTGCCCACTCTAAAATACCAACTGGGAAAAAGTAAGGCAAATTGCATCCCATTGAGAAGGTTGAACAACCATTCCATACTGTACATATTGATCATTTAGGTCCTTTTGTTAGAAGTAAGCACAAAAATGCATATCTGTTATTAATTATTGACGCTTTTACGAAGTTTGTGATAATTGTTCCCGTTAAAAGTACTAAGTCTGTCCATTCCATCAGAGCAATGAAAAACTATTTTCACACATTTAGTGTTCCAAGACGTGTTATTTCCGATAGAGGTACGTCATTCACTTCTAAAAGTTTTCAAGATTACTTAAGTTCATTAGGTATTAAACATGTAATGAACGCTGTTGCGACTCCGCGGGCCAATGGCCAAGTCGAGCGATACAATCGAACCGTTTTATCAGCATTGACAGCTACTAATTATGGCAAATCCGAAAATGAATGGGACGAACATATTTCAGAAATTCAGTGGGGACTTAATAACACCCTAAACAAAGGTACCGGGAAAAGTCCTGCTCAGGCACTGTTTGGTCTTAATTTAGTGAGTACCTCAAATGCGTTATTACAGCTTAACGTTACAAACGACACTGAAAGTTCGGCCATTTCGTTAGAGGACACTAGAAAAGAAATTTCAGAACATATTAAAGAAAATCAAGACATACAAAAAGAACGTTATGATAAAACTAGGAAAGAAGTCAATTATAAGATAGGAGAACTTGTAAGGGTAGAAAGAGATGTTCCATCAATAGGAAAAAGTAGGAAATTGGTTCCTAAACTAAGAGGACCATATCGTATTGCAGAAGTCCTCGATAACGACCGATACGTAATTGAAGATACACCACTATCTAAAAAGGGAAATAGAAAATTTAGCGGTATCTTTTCTGTAGATAAAATTCACCCCTGGATAGTTTTTAATAGATCGGACTCAGAGTCTGAGGTGCCGGAAAATGACAACACAGACTAATTTGAGTTTGATTGGTAATGATGCTATTATAGTAAAGTTAAGTCTAATACCTTATCTGAGAATATGTCTGGGGTCTCTGCTTAAGAGATATTAAGGATATGTATGTGGCCATGATATCTTAAGTTAAGAGCCCCTAACAATTTCGGCGCACTATTAGATTAGGTAATTATAGGAGCGCAGTGTGTCTGTGTGCGTTCGAACTATAAACTGATAATCGTAGTGTGCGTTGAAGCGGGAACAAATAATCTTGGTCCGTAACCGCTATTATTAGCACTCCATAGTTTTACTTACTAGATTGCGTAATACTGGATGGATTTTATTGTGATTATGACATGTTATGTTCAGGTACCCTATAGAAATATCGTAACCTATTACGGCATTCACTATAGTACTCGTAAAACCAAATTATAAAGTGTGACCAGCGTATTATAAGGTACGTCTGAAACGAATTACACGTGTTATTGTTTACGTAATACAGAACGACGGGGAGGTCTGTAGTATTCCCTCGCCATAAGACCGCAGACCATGAGAGTATAGTATAGCAAGTCATTTTGTCCTATTTTATAAAGCTAATCACTTTATTTGTATAGAACAAGGAGAAAACGAGCGGGGAATGGAGGAAAATTACTTTAATATTGAAGATAGCTTTATTCAAACGAAACTTTATTTTGTTTATCCAAAAGTACAATACAAAACATTAATATGTATGAATAACATTAACAAATCACAAAGTGTCACACTATTGACATAAAAAAATAAATATTCATACAGTTTCAAAACTGTTTAGGCGTAGTACAAAATCACTCGCGATTCAAGAATTACGACGGGAGCGGCGAACGTCACAGGCGACACAGGTCCGTCGTCTAGAAGCCTTTGGGCGCGACTGAATGTATCGAGCGAGCGCATCGGTTTATAAGGCATTATTTAGATATTTTACTACAATTAAATTAGTAGTCAAAATAAAAATATAAAAATTGAGTTTGGTAGATAAACATCTCAAATTTTAAAATATTTAACACTTTTTGTTATTTTCAATAAATTCTTACGCGTACACGACGGTTTTGCACATGACTTTATTGGGATTTTTCAGCGTAGTTAACATTTTTTTACAGGTACTAATACATTAAACTTAAAAAAAATAAATCGTAGACTTACTAATATATTATATGCCTAGTATTTAGGATTTTTTTTCAGATCGTTATTTGCTACCAGTAAGCTAAAAAAGCAATCGAAAAACTTGGTGTTTCGTGATTACGTAAAAACGTGTGTTTGTTTTTTATTTTTTGGAATTTATATTAAGTAGTTATCAAAAATTAAATTCGTAGACTTACTAGATAGATAGGTGATAAATAATTGTGTATTTTTTAAAAAACTAGATAACTTAAGGATATTGAGAAATTTGCGCTGAAAAAAACTGATTTTTCTGTTTTTAGTCCGCGAAATTGTTAGGGGCTCTTAAGTATGTATGTGGCGTTTGTGGCTTATATGAGAATATTTCTGAGGTCTCAGCTTAGACAGGTGTTAAGAATATGTTTGAGGTCTTAACATCTTAAGTTAAGTGGCTTATCTGGGAATATGTCTGAGGTCTCAGCTAAGACAGGTGTTAAGAATATGTTTGAGGTCTTAACATCTTAAGTTAAGTGGCTTATCTGAGAATATGTCTGAGGTCTCAGTTAAGACAGGTGTTAAGAATATGTTTGAGGTCTTAACATCTTAAGTTAAGTGGCTTATCTGGGAATATGTCTGAGGTCTCAGCTAAGACAGGTGTTAAGGATATGTCTGAGGCCTTAACATCTTAAATTAAGTTGCTTATCTGAGAATGTGTCTGATGTCTCAGCTAAGACAGGTGTTAAGGATATGTTTGAGGCCTTAACATCTTAAGTTAAATGACTCAACTGAGAATATGTCTGAGGTCTCAGCTAACATAGGTGTTAAATATATGTCGAGGCATTAATATTTCAATTGTAAAAAGTGTACGTAGATTTAAGAAAGTACACAAATAAGCTGAGTATATTTTATCGGTTTAATTACGTTATATTTTTTTATTTTTTTTTTTGTTTGTTTTGTGTGAGAATTAATTTTCCCGGGACGGGAAATGTATCAGGAAAGGCCGACTGTTAGAAACTCTTTCTTCGATAGTCTGATTTCCGGTCGGTTAATCATTTTTAGATATTTAATTTGATCAATCATAGACATGTTTAAATTATTATCTGTATTTAAATTTAGTAACAATATTTATTGTTATTAAATATTAAATACAATATTTACTGTTTACATTAATAATAAAATTAAGTGTTATCGCACGCACTACTTCCGGTTGTACCACCACATTTTATTATAATAGTGTTTCCGGTAAAAATATAAAACGTGGTGGGAAGTAGTGCGCACGATCGTTAGTCAGTCGACGTCGAACAGTTGAAGTGAATACAAGTGTTAAGTGATTTTTGTAGAAAACTTAATAAAAATTGTGAGTGATATCCTGACAAATTGTTTTAATTTCCTGGACTTTTATATACCGTTTTCAAAAAAGGTGGATGTTTTCAATTCGTTTGTATATATATAATTATATATATGTATTTTTTATATTTGTTACCTTAGAACTCCGTCATTTATAAACCGATTTAATAATTCTTCTTTTGTTTGAAAGGGTATACTTATAGAGTTGGTTCTATATAAATTTGCTCAAGTCCTGATGAGTGGTTTTTGAGTTAGCTTCACTAATACGTATTTTTTCTATTTAGTACAATATTGATGATATTATAATAACTTCGTGTCACTGTCACAAGTGAAGGTATACGAATTTAGGGGGAATTTACGAGGGTAGACTAAAAAGTGAAAAATAATAAACTTTATTATAAAAAATATTTTCGGAAGTCGGTGGCAAAAAACGAAAATCCAAAACCAAAGACATCGACATCCGAAATTAAAGTTGGAAATCGGTGTCTTTATAACTTTGACGAAAAATGAGATAATCAGAATCTGAATTTCTTCCTCTCTGGTATTTAATTGATAACTAGAGTAGACAATTCCAATTTCCACCATTGCTTCGGTCGAGAATGTGTCATATCTCTATTATGTAAACGTAGAATAGATTGTGTTGTGATTGCGTGGGGAAGTGAAGGTATCAGTATCTATTTAATTGAAACAATACGTGTGTTCCTCAAAATTCTGATGAAATCGCCAGACAGTTGAACAGTATCTTGTATTGCGAAAGCTTTGTATTATTATGAATCTGTCGTAAAATGTAAAACCCATACCTTCCATCTGTCAGAAGATGACAAGGAGGTCCTAACATAAATCTACTTCAATTAGCACTACTTTGAAGATGATGCTTGTATTGATTGAAGATAAGAGTGTATTTGCTAGCAAACGCTACCACTATTTTGCTCCATATCTTTACACCAAAATTGTTCAAAAAAGGGCCATCAAACAACTCAAAAATCTAAACAAAGATTAGAAATGTAAGAAAAATAACCTCTTAGATTTACCTATTAAACTTTTTAATTATTTGTCTACAGACTGGACACGCTTGGCCCATGAGCGTATCTACTGAGTTCAATTCCCGGGTCAGGGAAAGTAAACCAGTTTGTATTTCTGCAGAACCAGCTGCTCAGTTTTTGAAACTCATGAATGAACACCAAAATCATCAATTATACTTGGTCCTATCTAGAACATCAAACTCCAGACCAACACCTTACAGATCAACGTTATTAGGACATTGACACCTGACGGTAAACAATCATCTTCAGCGCGAATATTAGCACTGTTATGAAAGAGAGGCCTGTTCCAATGTGAGACTATTGTCCTTGTAGGTTATCAAAGAAGCCACAACGAAATGTTGTAGTACTGTTGGTGATATGATTATGATATAATTATTTTGTATATTGACACATCCCACAGCCTCATTTCCTTTCTTCGAGGAACAGCTTGAAGAACGGAAATGGGTCATGTTATCATCTTCGTCATATCACGTAGTTGACTTATAGCCGTTAGTTTACTGAGCAGTGGCAGAGACTACGATTTTTGAATGAGCTACAATATCTAAGCCAGAATGAATCTTCCACTGCTATAGTTTATAGAAAGATATTTACAAAAATACAACAACACATTTTAATTATGTAGATATATAACTAATGTCTCTTAATGGTAGGAGAATATCAAAGAAAAAATGGAAGAATTTTGTGCAAGATGATGATGATCTAGAAAGACTGGGATTTCTAAATCTTTCACAAACTCCATCCATGGACTTGAATTGAAATAAATAAGGTAGAGATAAGCTATATGGCCTGGCCGCCCATTGTATGTTTGGTTTTTGTTATATTTTCTGGTGTACAATAAGGTATAATGGATGTTCCAAATTTTTGGTTTGGTTGTTCTACCCATGAATATGAACAACTTTCACTATGGGACCAACTCTGAAATCACGAAAAAAAAATCTGGTGTTTCATACAAAAGTTCAATACCTACTTGAACAATATGTATGAAAGAGCTGGATTTTCTTTTCGTGATTTCAGAGTTGAGTTTTACCCTGTAAAAAATTTTAACCGGTGAAAAAAAATCACTCTGCATAAATAAATAAATAAATAAGAGATGTATACGAAGAAGATTATTAATGAATAAATGGATAAGCTAATGGCAATGTGTAAGTTGCTTTGTACAAACACTTTTACTTAAAACTAGATGAAGTCGGTAGATTGATTAGATGATATACTGTGCCAATCCCAGATTTAGATAAGGGCTGCAGAAAGATGAAGACCTTAAAGTCTTATTTCCTTACTTTGCGGAAATCCGACACTTAGAGTATAATTTATAAAGTCATTGAACCACATGAGATCATCACAAACAGCAATTGTCAAACAAGATAGCGTAGAAATTTCCGAAAATATTCATCATCATCATCATCATCAGCCTATAGCAGTCCACTGCTGGACATAGGCCTGCCCTAATGAGCGCCATAGCGCCCTGTCTTCAGCTTGACGCATCCAGCATCTGCCTGCAGTCTTTCGCAGATCGTCATCCCACCTGTCCGGAGGGCGTCCTACACTACGTTTGCCGAGTCGCGGTCTCCACTCAAGAACTCGTTTACCCCAGCGGTTGTCGGTTCTTCGCGAGATATGGCCGGCCCACTGCCACTTCAGCTTGCTAATTCTTTGAGCTATGTCGATAACTTTCGTTCTCTTTCCGAAAATATTGGCAAGATCAATTTATGTATCTCATTTCAAGATCCGTTCAGCGTACATATCAATTTCATTACTATCCATATGTTAATGTGTGTCAAGGTGTGAAGGATATTGTTACCATCTAAGTAGATTGTTTACCAAAATCACAGTAAGTCTTGTATGAATTAGTTATGACCCCAGCAAGTGCGAATTTATTGTCCAAACGTATTTACATGGTATGATTTAATTTTAGCAATGCACAAGGTGATGAATTTGCGAAGGATGTTTTGGCATAAATATTAGGTATACCTATTAAGTGTCAAAGTCAAAGTCAAAGCATTTATTTCAAATAGGCACATAAAAGGCACTTTTGAACGTCAAAAATTACAACAAATAGAATTGATTCTAGTCGCCCATTCCAAAAGGTTGTTTTCGTATGGAGAAGAACGGGCAAGAAACTCCACCGTTACTCTTTTAAAATTCTTTCAATATTTTGCATACATTTTATATACCTAATCATAATATGTGAAGTCGATGCACCTAAAATAAAATTACTATACCACAATAGGTAAAAGAATTAAAAATGAAACCATGACATAAATTAATTATCTGATAGATACATGGTGCTGCAAGTGTCCTGAACTGATAGATTCATTATTTGGAGCGACTGCCTATCTGACCTCCACAATCCAGTTACTGGGTAACCGGATAACGTACACCTTGGTAAAATTGGTTGTCAAAATTTTTGGGCTTCTGACTACACGTAATGACTGTCAAAGATCTACAAGTATGAATGACGACGGAGGCACGGAGGGGTCTTGATATGTAATGGATGGTCACCCATCCACGAACTAACCGCTGCAAGTAGCTTAACTTTGCATCAATCCGAGCGGCTGTTATTATTTAATCACGAGCCCCTGGACCTACCATAAAATGTAACCAATATTGTAATACGTACTTAATCATTACGAATACATCCGTGATTTTTTTTTTGTGTATGGGAAATCATCAAATGACCCCTCCCGCTCTGGGTGGAGCGGAAGGGAGTGTCAGACTCTTACTGACTAAAACCCACCCGTGTTCCTTCCTTAGCCCTTTATGTTCCGAGCCAGCGGTAACCCTTTCGGACAATCCCGCTGACCCGGCAGGCTTCGGCCCTGACGGGCCCCTTCTGTTGATGCTGACATCTCTTTGAGGCGCGCGTGGAACACGTACGCGCCGTCCGGCACGGGCCTGGTCCAGATCGGACGGTGAGCTATCCATTACTCACCGCCCGCAGGCCCGCGCGCCTACGGTGGCCGGGAGTCGTCGCTCGAATACATCCGTGATGCATTCAAAATAAACATTCATTCATGGAATTAAGTTACAGTTTGTGCAAAGTGATGCACATTCACACAAACATTCTGAATCAAATTGCAACGTGTAGTGACGTCATAATTTCATGCTCTGTTTACAAAATAATTACCTACTTATGGATAATATGTGTGAGTATATTTTAGCTTTATATAGTTATTTAACTATAATATGTTAATTATTTGCATTATACAGAGCGGGGAAATCGATGTGCAAACTGTAAACACGGATTCAGTACATGATTCTGAGGGGGCATTACAGGAACTAAACGTAGAAAATGCAAGTTTTAGAAGCAATAAAAGTATAAGAGTAAATAAAATTAGAAAAATATATGATATTCTTCAGGATATATGCTAGGTAGATAGTGTGTTGAAACATAATATGTACAACTAAAAAAAAAATCAAATAGAAAAAAATCATGAATTTTTACTCATAAGTTATATGTCGTGTGTCTGTGTATTTTACTGTGTATACATAAACAATAATAAAATAAATAAAAAAACTTGCGGAGTCAAGGAACCCCCAACAGAATTGAAGTTCAAAATGAAAAACCAAGATGTCTCTCTATCGGCTTCAGCAACGTCGAAAACCATAAAAACGACTCCCATGAAGAAAATAAAAAAAAAATTGCAACCCCATCTCGGATTTTCATTTTGACCTCACTTTTGACTTCAGCATCCTCAAAAACCATGAAAACTATCTCTCTCTAGATTATACTCGTATAATATATAAAAGTCGCATGATACAAAACGCTTTTTCGTTACGTGATGAATTCTACCAGTTGACCATCTTTATATATTATATCGACACACCTCCGTGCCTCGGAAAGCACGTTAATCCGTTGGTCCCGGTTGTCATTCGTGGATCTTTGACAGTCGTTACGGGCAGTCAGAAGCCCGAAAGTCTGACAACCAGTCATACCAAGGGATATCGTATTACCCAGTAACTGGGTTTTGGAGGTCAGATAGGCAGTTGCTCCATGTAAAATACTGGTATTCAGCTGCATCCGGTTAGACTGGAAGCCGACCCCAACATAGTTGGGAAAAGGCTAGGCAGATGATGATGATGACTTCTACCAGTTAACTCCTACCGCAAGTTCCGTAAAAGAATGTCGTTCAAATAATAAGCTGATCTTTCACTTTTAAGCCTTAACCTTGGTTAATCTTGGCAACGATTTAAATTGGAAATTGTACTGTTTGTCACGGACTGACAGACAGCTCAAGAAAAAGTTTCCTTTTGTCTAAAGAAATGTCTAAGAATAACCAACGCACAATACAGCTGTTTTTATTTTATTGTTCGATGTTTTTTTCACGATCTGGATCAAAAAAACTTTTGTACTCTTTATGAGTTAAAAAAAACCCTCTTTAAAGGCTCCTTCAAACAGGCGCGACACGACACGCGACATAAAGGCACTGCAAGTCGCGCAACGAGCGGTGCCTTTGTGTCGTGCGCGATTATATCGCGTGTCGCGTCTGTTTGTAGGAGCCTTAAATTGGCATTTATACACAGTATACCTAACTATAATACTGGTGTAGGTATGTACAGTCGCCTGCAGATAAAACGGACCCCTCAACGCTCACTGCTTAAAGGCGGGGGGGTCCGTTTTCTCTGCAGGCGACCGTACATGCCCTTGTCTTTTCATCTTGATTAAGTGAGAGGAGCCCAGTACGAGTTATCGGTTAGAAGGTTACTTTTAGAAGAATCCTTGGAAGTCCAGTACCTTGGGCGTTGTATGGCCAATAGCTTACAATCAAAGCAGGGAACGAGGGATCTTTAATTAAAGAAGTGTATAGGATAATGACGATGAGTCTTTCTTAATAATTAATTAATGTTGGTTTACAATAAACCACAAGGAACAACGGTGGCCGAGAGGTAACGGTCCAGACTTACAAGATGTCGTGAGGTCGTGGATTCTGACCCCGGCAAGCGCTTTACTTTGTGTTAATTATTTCATCACCATTGCTCTCAAAACAGTAAAGGAAAACATCGTGAGGACACTGGCATGTCCTAGAACCAAAAACTCGTAGATATGTGAGATCTACCAAACCGCTCTGGGCCCACGTAGTGGAGTAGGTACGGCCCAGCTGTGGGAACATTATAGGCTAACTGGCTGGTTATGCTTTGCTAACTGAGAGGAGTTCCTGTTATGGGAAAATAGCACTTTAGATTTTAAGATGTTTCTGACATTAATGAATACTTATTTCGGTTTTTTTTTGAAACCCCAATATTTTTTTTTCTATTTTTATGTTATCGACTTAAAATAATTATGTATTTATTATTGATTATCGTATTTTTTTAAGTTTAAGTTATTGTGTTTTGTAAGTAATTAATCGAGTTTTATTAAAAGAAAAACCAGTACGTAAAGGAGTGCGGAAAAACTATTTTAACCCTTATTTATAAACATTGTTTAAAATAAGAAGAAATGTCAACAATTAAATAGATAAGGACGCTAATCGTTACTTAACTTTTTTTTTTCAGGATGGGAAATCATCAAATGACCCCTCCCGCTCTGGGTGGAGCGGAAGGGAGTGTCAGACTCTTACTGACTTAAACCCACCCGTGTTCGAAGGAACGAAGGAAGGAAAGGCTAAGGAAGCTTAGCCCTTTATGTTCCGGGCCAGCGGTAACCCTTTCGGACAATCCCGCTGACCCGGCAGGCTTCGGCCCTGACGGGCCCCTTCACTTGATGCTGACACTCTTTGTCATCTTTGTCATCGTTACTTAACACCTCTTATAATTTCCAACTAATTGGTACATCGCATCTATGATTTTTTTTTTCTTTTGGCAACCTTAAGAATCTGTGCCGTATAGTTTTTTTTCGCCTTGAAATTTTGGACAAGTGTTTTTTACCCATATTATTATATTTTTTTTTTAAGAAGATATGCTTTTCATTGTTTCTTAATTCCTAAATATCACCTTGATAACCAAGCATCGAACTCATAATCCAGTCGACAAGAAAGTGATAATTTTCGCGACAAAACAGTAACGCGTGTCAAATATCTTTCCACGCATCACTTTATTCTTATTCCTGACCTAACCCTATACATACATAGTTATGGGTATTCCTGAAATATGCGTTTTTTTTCAGGTATCCGTACGTACCTAAAAGGCAATAAGCACTTTTTTTATTTAAATGGGTTTGCTCTTGACTCTAGTCTAGGTCAGAGATGTCAGAGACAAAGACACTCTCTTGATGATCTATGATCTTATGACTGCGTCAGTGAGCAGAGTTTACGCAGCTGAATTTTGAGACAAAAATATTTAAACTTTTGCCATCGATACGCTAAGAACGGTATTTATCTATCGGATCGGTGGCACACGAACACAATAATTTGAGCACGGCATAATTTTTTAGGAATCTATGCACTTACCTAAATTATCTAGTTTGCAACAGCAGAAGTTGCACTAATTTGTTCTTTCAATTAAATTAATATAAAACTGTTATTAACATTACTGTTTCTGTTTGAAGGAGGCTTTATTGTGAAAGTATATGGCTGGAATTAAAGAATATTATTGTGAATAATACGAGTATAGTTTTTTTTTACAATAGTCATTAAGGTGAAAGCACCAGGGTAGCCCGCGAAATTCATTTTTTTTACGTTCAAATCTCTAAGACCAAGTAATCCCACAGACTACTACGACTATTTCATGAAATCTTGACATTTTGGGATTATACGAACCTAACAAGTTGTATTACTGATTCTAATGATTATAATTCTGTAAATACATATTTGTTATGGCCGCGGAACAAATATTAATCGACGTACAACTTAATACTGACCAGCAAATTGCAAAAACCTAAAAAAAAATAATTTCGCGGGCTACCCTGGCGCTTTCGCCAGCGTCAGAGTAATTGAGAATAGCCCGTGTTTTTTTTTACATTTTTTGCAATTTTCCGGTCAGTATCAGGTTGTATATTGATCTAAATATGATTCGCGGCCGAAAAAAATGTTTATCTATAGGTTTATAATCATAAAAATCATCAGTAAAACTCTCTAACTTCTTCTCCTATTATTTATATCCTATTATTTATTTATTTAAACTTTTCGCACAAAAAGGTACAAAGGCGGACTTAATGCCTCAGGCATTCTCTACCAGTCAACCAAGGGTGGTGAAGAGATTGGATGGCAGGTGCTTTGATTGAGAGGAACAATGATAAAAAAAAAACTATTATGAATTAGGTACTGACTATTGAATGACTATTTTATGAAACCATGACAATTGAGGCCAATTCTGACTCAAGGGGTTGTATTGCTGATTCTTATGATTATAATCCTGTAAAGTCATATTTGTTACGGTCGCGAATCATATTTAGATCAAAGTAAAACCTGAAACTGACCTGCAAATTGCAAAAAAGATAAGAAAATTAGAATTTTGCGGCCTACCTTAGCGCATCCCCCTTAAGGTAGGTACAAACGACAACACATCAAGCTACTACAATGTGTCAAATTTCTTTAATAGATTTTCAACTTTATCGCTAAAGCATAAGGTTCAAAGTTGATTAGGAAAATTTGAGTCTCAGTTAGCTTGATGTGCTGGCGTCTGTGCATAGATACCTCCTTGCATATCATTTAATCATCATTAATTGTCACTGAGGTATCCACAGGCAAGCCCGGTTAAGCAGCCGACAATTTACTAAGTTAACGTGCTTGATGCCATTTATAAAAAATAAATTAAAAAATTGTCATCTTCTATTTCTTTTCGTGTCGATTGACTACCTATTTAAATAAATATCTATTTATGTCATGAAGGCGAAATTATAAAGGAAGAGTTGTTTATTTTTATGTTTATAATAACAAGGTACCAATTTTCTCAGGAAAAACATAACATTTCATAATGTGTATAAATCGCGCAAATAATATGGTATTTTATATTATGTAATAAAAAGTATAATTAAATAATAAGAATACAATGCAATCTTATTGTTAGAAATTATTATTAAAAATAAATGCATCGTTGAAGCATTGTTCGACAATAATTGAAATACTATGTTTCTAAACTACTACTTATCAAAATTGATTTAATATATGTTTAAAAAAACTATCATACAATTTCAGCACTTTTCCTAAATATTTAAATAAACGAGTATAAATAATTAAATAAATACAAATTATCACAAAAAATTTAAACAAAATAACCTCACCTGTATTTGAGATCCATAACTTCAAAGTTATAAACGGAAGAATACATTCCCGCTAAAAACACAGGAAACAATATCAACATATAATTGTAAATATTGAACTTCCCAAAAGGTCCCAGAACTGTCAAAATATCGTCCACAGACACTTCAGAACTAGGTTTTTTTTCTGGATCCATGATTGTAGCACAGCACTATAACAATAATTAAAAAAAAATACAATAAATACAACACTTGGAACGTAATTAATTGAAATTTTTGTTTAAATATGGAACGCGCGCGTTCAACGTCGGTCGCTGGGCTGATAGTGCGCGAGACCGGGGTCGGTCTATGCTTTTTATTGTTCATGTAAAAATCATTGCCTATCGAAGCGGAGTTTACTTACGATAACATTGACTAAGAAACTACATTATTTACAACTATTTTTACTATGAGAAGTACAAATATTGACTGAAGATATTAAGCTGTTTACTGATCGTTAATTTCTGACATAAGAGATACACGATCCGATGCGCAGCAAAACCCATGAAATGGATTTATCTCTGTCGGTAACGGTAAGACGGATAACAACGCTCGTCACTTCCCATAGTATCTAGTTTTTTTCCAAAAAAAAATATGCTTACTCGTTAGCAAGAGATTTAAATCTGGGTTGGGCAACGGTATCCATTTGTCTTCTAATTTCAATATTAAGCATAGGACACATAATCAGCCTATAATGTTCCCACTGCTGGGACACAGGCCTCCTCTCTGTGAGAGAGAGTGGGTCATAAACTCATAATTATAACCCACCACGCGGGCCCAGTGCGGTTAGAATGTCAATAATGCGTTGGACAAACGTTGTGGCTACGGAAAATTCCTCTTTGACAACAAAAAAAACTGACTTTCAGTGAGGTAGTGTTTAGCAGGAAGCCTGACTTAATAGACGATACCTATAAACCTAATGGGCTTGTGTAAGTTTGATGGGAGTGTTAACTTTTAAGACAAATTGTTTAAGACCAATCGTTTTAGACAATGTTTCCGTAAAATCTTTCCTTTCTAAAATAGAAAGTTATGCAGAACTGTCACTGCTTTAATGTAGTTTGAGGAAATCGCAGATACTTGACAACGTTCACCGCTAACAAGAATAAAATTTAGAAAAAGGGTCAAAATCTTGTTCGCATAAGAGCTCAAACTCAAGGCTAGTTGTCACTTATAATGAGACACAATTACTATTTATATTGTTACTGAATTTAATAAATTTGCCTAATAGACGAGGCTCATCATCATCTGCCTAGCCTTTTCCCAAATAGGTTGGGGTCGGCTTCCAGTCTAACTGGATGCAGCTGAATACCAGTACTTTACAAGGAGCGATTGCCTATCTGACCTCCATAACCCAGTTACTGGGTAATACGATACCCCTTTGTAAGACTAGATCCACGAATGACAGCCGGGACCAACGACTCAACGTGCTTTCCGAGGCACGGAGGGGTCACGGTATGTAAAGATGGTCACCCATCCACAGACCAACCGGGGCAAGCGTAGCTTAACCTGATCTATCTACCTGAGCGGCTGTTATTATTTAGCCACAGGTCCTGCCCTGGCCAACAGTGGGAACGTTATAAGCTGATAATGCAGCTTAATAATAATAATAAACCTTGATTTTCAGACCATAGATCCCATAACATACCTACGAGTTAGCTAGTTGGCACTTACTAAAACACGTTAAATAAAAAAGTAATTTAAAAAAATTAATCGACTTCAAAAAGAAATTAACTCAAAATTATGAAATAACTTTCATTTCGGAAGTCGGTGTCTTGGGATCTGTATTTTATTTAGTTTTTTGCCACCGACTTTCGAAATTAAAGTTATTTCATAATTTTGAGTTCATTTCTTTTTGAAGTCGGTTTAATTTTTTTAAATTACTTTTTTATTTCGTAATTTTTAGTTTTAAGTAAAAACTGGAATATTTGTTTGTAATAAGTAGGTAATAGTTTTGTTGTAAATATTGCACTAGAATTTGACCAAGGCTTTGAGATGTTTTCCCTTTGACACTACACCGGTAGCTCGTATCAATAAGCCAGGCCGTCACACTTACACGTATTAGTCCATATCTTGGAAATTCCTGAATCGATTTTGATGAAACTAGCACTGTTCCCCAAGTTGAAGTAAATGTAAGCCAATAAAAAAATGGTCACGATCCGATTAATAGTTGCGGAGAAATGCGTGGACAAACATACATACATACATCTATAAAATTTTGTATATTTGTTTGGATGCCCTAATAGATTGTCATACGTGAATATAATGCAGTTCCAATAATATTACATACAATGACATACGTGTCGAATTGATAACCTCCTTTTTTTGAAGTCGGTTAAAATAAAACTTATTACCTCACTTCTCTGAATGATGGTCTGTGTGCCGCCATCCAGTGACATATTATTTGGCTATCCACCCTGCCGGCTACAGTAGTCACGGGGCTGTTGGGGCTGTCGCGCACTCGACGCATCATTGCTGCGATTCACAGACGCAGAAGTGAGCCGAAATCCGGAACGCGTGCCCGCGAACATCCCTGATGCGCTACAGAAGCGCGGCAACCCCAGCATTATCCGGAACGCGTTATTATATTGGACTCGTAAAGCATTGCACATCAAGCTACTACAATCTGTCAAATTTCTTTAATAGATTTGCTATTTTATGGCTACAGCATAAGGTTCAAAGTTGATTGGGAAAATTTGACAGTTTCGGGTAGGTTGATGTGCTGGCGTCTGTACGAGCCCTATGCATAACTGACCCACACAGGGCGCACGTATACAGCGACTGGCAGTAGGCTCTGAACAATGTTATTTTAACCTCTCGTATACACCGTGCGAACCTGCAGGTCAGCATTACACCTGACAGCCAACGTTCTACGTTCCCTCTCTAAATCGTCATCATCCGACAGCCTATCAGTGACCCAGTGCCCAAGGTATTTAAAACGATTTATTCCGGTCTGATCCCCTGAACTTGGATCCCTTGCTAGTTATTCTTTTGTTTTAATTTTTGTCACATCCACTATAACTAGGTTTACTCTTTTTGACAGGTAAGTACAGTCAAGAGAAAAAAGTTGACACACGTAGTAGGTATAAAATAAAGTTAAAACGAAATTAAGCTGTTCATGTTTTATAAAATTAAAATATTTTTTTTAAATTATTTGTTTTTTTTATTTGAAATGGGTTTGCTCTTGACTCTAGTCAGAGATGACACAGACAAAGTCTACGATGGAGTGAGCTTACCCAGAAGAAGCCTGTTCACTCTTATTTTGAAGAGATTCGGGTTGTATGAGTATGCACTCGGAAACACAAACGCAGGTAGAGAGTTCCACTCTTTTGCTGTGCGCATTATAAAGGACATTTGAAAACGCCTAGTGCGAATTAGTGGAATAGCAACTAGGCGGGGATGGTAACTTGCAGTGCGTCTGGATGTCCGAAGGTAGAAGAAGGTGGTAAATGTAGTAATTCAATACAAAGTGTGACCGCCTCTGTTGTTTAAAACTGGTCGGCAACAATTTTTCATTGAATTTATAAGATTGTCGTCTGACTCTTTTCAGTGGAACTCTGCCCAAGGTAACCGGTGCAGCGGTGGAACAATGTCATAATGGCTTATGAGAAGAGGTTTCAACCTAGAGTGCTGTGGATTCGGGCTGAATTTGTTGAACTAAGTAAAATTAATCATATAGAGTTCATTCCTTGCAGCTTGGTTTGGGTTCTTTCTTTGAGAAAGTTTTCCGTTTGTAATTGTGTTGTTGAGCACCGATGACCCAGTAGTAACGGCCCCGAGTTCCGAATTGTAGTTCGCGGGTTCGAACCCAGTCAGGCGTGTTACTTTGTGTGATTTATTTCATAAGCACTGCTCTCAAAACGCTGAAGGAAAACAACGCGAGGAGACTGTTTTGATCTAGAACCAAAAGTTTGAAGACATGGTGACATCTACCAACCCGCATTGGGCTCGCATGTTACGGCCCAGGCCCTCCCAAAAAGAGAGGAGGCCTGTGTCCCAACAGTGGGATTATGTGATCAATTTCCCAGCACATGAAACCCCCATTGCTTGTTTGACTACCTATTACAGTTCTTATGACCAGCCGGTCGATTCTGTAAAAATCTCACCGTGAAAACTTAGGTGAAGTGAGTTTGTTTTTGCTAGGAATTGACTATTGACAGCTCACTCCACGCTCACTTCACCTAAGTTTTCACTGTGAGATGGTTACAGAATCGCACTGCTGCACCCTAATTGCGTCATACACTGTCAGTCTCAATCTGAATAATTTTGAAGGATATTGCTAATCCATTGCTTCATATGTTCGAAAAACGTGTCTGCTAAACAACGTAAATAACGCAATGAATGTTGTTGAACTGTCAAAATGGAATCCATTGCTACTGATACTGTGTTACGCAATTACCCCGCAGGTTCAATCTAATCGATACCCACTATTTACACCTATTATATTGGTGTTATGTAACGGTAGACATGTTTTATAAACACACACGTAGCAACGGAAACCTGTGTTTAACTCACGACTTATCGGTTGCTAAGAACTTACTGTTTGTTCTTTTTCGAAGTTAGAAACAAACCACAGTTATTTTTGTGGTTTTTTTCAAGTTTACCTATTCTATATCTATACTGGGTCAAGATATATCTAGAGAAATATATATATGGGTATAGCTAGAGAAACTCCGCAGACCTGATGGTATATCCAGGGGCGGATCTTGAATTTGTGGGGCCCTGGGCTAATACTGCTTAGGGGCCCTACCTAATTACTCAACCAATTGCCATTTTATTATGATCGGATTTTTTTTTAATTCTACATAATTATTATTATTGACAATATCGTCTATTGTTTTCAGTTCGGTTGGGGGCCCTCTGTATCCACGGGGCCCTGGGCTGCAGCCCAAAAAGCCTTTAAGTAGATCCGCCCCTGGGTATATCGATATCTGAACATGACAACACAAAAAAATAAGGAATTTATTTTTTGCGTCTACGACAGCTGTGTACTTTCTTGAAGTATGGGTTTATCGTCTTAAGATATCGACACCTATTACGTCTGTGAAGTTTCCTCAAAAAAAGTTATTTTTTTTTAACTGATTAATCAAGTGACTGATCCAAATCAAGTTGTTGACCCAAAAAAAAACATCAAATCAAGTTTTTTTTTGTTTTATCATGTTCGGATATCGATACGCATTAGGTACGTAGGTGAGTTTATATGAGTTTCACTAGCTAATATATTTGAGCCTGTATACATGTTATAAATATCTAATAATGTGTATATAACCTAGTGTTATAATGTGGTGTACCGTGTATGTAGCTAGGTTGACAGATAACCAATGGAAACACAGACTAACATCTCGGAACGGGCCATCAGCAGTGCGATTCTGTAACCATCTCACCGTGAAAACTTAGGTGAAATGAGCGTGGAGTGAGCTGTCAAAAGTGCCAATTCCAAACAAAAACAAATTCACATCACCCAAGTTTTCACGGTGAGATTTTTACAGAATCGACCGGCAGGCACTTGAAAAAAGGTCGAGCGGCTGCCCGGTGGGCAGACGACATAGTGAAAGTGGCGTGCGAACAGTGGATGAACACAGCGATTTACAGGAAGAAATAGAAATCTCTAAAGAAGACCTTCATCTTCAATTAAATGTGGGGTTCCTACTAACGCAGAAGTTTAAAATATACTTAAATTTATAGAATTTAAGAAATTGTAGTTAACTTAGATAGTTGGTTAGTTTTTTTTTTACTTTTCTTAAATGGTAATATTGTAACTTTTTTAGTAAGAAATATAAGCCTTTTTTATTTTTATTATTTATTATACATGTTATAAACCAAAGACGCTTTTCGTGTCAGGCTGTGTGACCGCGTTGCTCTTCTAAACTACGCACGATTTTTTTCTGGAAGGTTTTATGTGTATAATACATTAATCTGTTAAGCTTTTATTTAATAAAAAAAAAAAACGATGTTTTGGCAAGTCGTATGGCACGTGACGATGAGGAGAGACCAGACGGAATGACCATAATGCCTTGAAAGGTAGGTAATCCTTTGATGTGAGATGCAACGTGTGCGTGAACCCTTGCGCCATCCCATCTTCCAAGCGCGGTGGGCTGCTGGTGCAGAAAACCTCAACGGCGCAAATACTCCAATCTCTTTAGAAATTCACTTATAATTAGTTTTTTGAGACATCGCCAAGCGGTTATTCAACTCTTCACGTGACCAGAGGGCTGGCCTATTTTTTGGCCAAAAAAATCAGTATTGTCATACAACGTGGCAATGCTGCCAGTCTTTTGTGCACGTTTCCTGTTGACAGCGATGTTGAGCGATGCGGAAATGTCCTTTGATTATTTCCCCTCATTTTTATATCCTTGTACATATTATTATTATTTTAAGACTATTAGCATTTTAAATTATGTAAATATAATTATAAGTTGAGTTAATAAGTACACTCCTACGCATGATTATATTTAAAACCGGTACGCTTAGTTGTTTTCACATAACTGTTTGCGACAACACTGCTTCGAAAACGAGTTAATGCTATCTGTGGAAAAAATATTGAATTTAGGTAATTTAAACAGAGGCTGTTGTGGCAGTAAGTAAGTAGTCCCTAACTATTTGCCATAAGTTTTGATAGAGGTTGTTGTGGCAGTAAGTAAGCAGCCCCTGACTTTTTGCCATAAGTTTTGATAGAGGTTGGTGTGGCAGTAATAGTAAGCAGTCCGTCACTATTTGCCATAAGCTTTGATAGAGGTTGTTGTGGCAGTAAGTAAGCAGGTCCTAACTTTTTGCCATGAGTTTTGATAGAGGTTGTTGTGGCAGTAAGTCAGCAGCCCCTAACTATTTGCTATAAGTTTTGAAAGAGGTTGTTGTGGCAGTAAGTAAGCAGCCTCTAAATATTTGCCATAAGTTTTAAAGACATTACGAACTGATGATGAAAAGTGACCAGTGGTGGGCCAGTGGTATCGGTCCAGACTTACGAGTTATAGGTCGTGGGTTGGAACCCAAGCAAGCGCTTTACTTTGTTTAATTTCATCACCACTGCTCTCAAAACGGTGAAGGAAAACATCGTGAGGAAATCGGCATGTCCTAGAACCGAAAATTCGAAGACAGGTGACATCTACCAACTCGCACTGGGCCCACGTGGTGGATTACGGCCCACTCCCTCTCACAGAGAGGAGGCCTGTGTCCCAGCAGTGGGAACATTATTGGCTGATTATGATAAAAAGAAGATAAAATTGAATCATAAATGTAATGAAAGATATTTCGTTCTATAAAGAGAATTACACTAATATTATAAAGGCGAAAGTTTGTGTGTGTGTGTGATCATATGTTTGTTACTTCTTCACGCTCAAACGGCTGGACCAATTTTGATAAAATTTGGTATGGAGGTAACTGACACCCTGGATTAACATATAGGCTACTTTTATCCCAATATTCCCACGGGATCGAAACTTATGCGGGTGAAACCGCGGGGCGCAGCTAGTCTATAATAACAGGCAATCTGAAGGTCCTAACGAGCCAGATAATGCACCGATAACCTAAAAGGCAACTAAGCGGAAAATTATTCGAGATTCTTTAATAGATCCATACTTAGTAATCCTTCGCTGTACCAAACACTTACTGTATTGTACGAGTACATAATAGAAAACATAACAATTCATCCATACTAATATTATAAATGCGAAAGTGTGTCTGTCTGTCTGTTACCTCTTCACGCTTAAACCGTTAAACCGATTTAGATGAAATTTGGTACTATAGCTGGATTCCCGGAAAAGGACATAGGATAATTTTTATTCCGATATTCCCACGGGATCGACCCTTATGCGGGTGAAGCCGCGGGACGCTGCTAGTATTTTATAAGCTGTTGAAGTAAATTAAATTGTCGTAAATAAAATATCCTATTCTGTATGCAAGTATTTAGTTAACAACACTATTGTGAAAGAAACTATCTGTCATCGAAACCTTATGCCCTGGTGTCACGGTGTAGCTCTGCATGTTTGCAGACTTGAATTTCGTACTAAATTCAAGTGAGAGGTTAGTCAAGCGGGTACATTTTAAAATGTCCTTCGGAAAAGACTTTATGTGTGGGGTTTTTACCTCACTAAAACCACCCCTCTGGTCATCATGTGCACATGGAAGGGGCACCGTTACCTTTCAAAAGACCGATCCGAAACCCACTTTGTGCAACGCCTGTTAGGGCACATCTCTGGGGAGACTGTAAAGGGGTCTCCCTGAAACCAAACTGTGGAAGTGTGCGAGGCAGCACGTGACCTCTGTGCGCCGTCTTCCTCGAGGTCACTTAGTGGGCGGATAGAGTCCCTATTCTGAGCGCCCGCGACCCCAATTTCCCGCCTGCCTTAGATTATGCAGGAAGGGTTTCGGCGTTTTAGGCTTCAAGGCGGTTGATTCCTACACCTTTTCCAAGCGGAATGCGCTCGGCAGACAGAAAAGACACTTATACTCCATTTGAAATAAGATTAGACATTTAAGTAAACCTCTTTTACAGTCCGTTCCACCGATTTTGACTTCTATGCCGTAGGCATAAGGTCATTAAAAGCAAAAAAATGGTTACAATACCAACTGTTTACTGCAGCTGCCATTTGTCATGCCACCAACGCAATAGAATTCAAAATCGGTTGAACGGACTATAAAAAAAGGTTTATTTAAATGTCTAAACTTATTTCAAATGGAATTTATGAGACAATTATTGGCAATAGAAATAGTCGTGTAAAAAGAATTTAAATCTTTCAATAGAGATTGTGGTGACCTCTGAGTTTGTATCTATGTTTTTTTGCAGAGTATTCGGATACAAAACACCGACCACATTTAATTTTTGAAATATTATTGACGTTCGAGAAAGTGTTTACTACTACGTGTGTGTGTGTGTGACTACTACGGACTAGTCTTCCTCTTTAAAACGACGTTGAGTTTACTCAAATATCTTTTTTTTTTCGCTGAGATAGCGCATTTTGAAATTTTCGTGTACGTAGATTGTTCTACGTTTGAGAATTCATACACATACAGTCTATTGGAAAATTTCAAAATGCAATTTTACGCGTCAAAATCCTTCGGAAAAGTATAGTCTGGTTTCTGTGGAAGAGTGTTCGTCAAATTTTGTCGCCCTGAATCAGCGTCAGGTGGTACACCGTACTGTGTGTTGTTCTCTGACATTATGCTGAGCTGATTTGTTTCTGTTTTTTACAGTATTTAGGTGTATGCTGTACTGCCAGTTAACGCATTTTTCTTTCTTACAGTAAAAAGATCAATTATGAGTTTCAATAATGCGTGGGAATATCGGTATAAAAACTATCCTATGTCCTTTCCAGGGACTCAAACTACTTCTATACCATATTTCATCTAAATCGGTTCAGTGGTTTAAGCCTGAAGAGGTAACAGACAGAGAGACAGACACAGTTTCGCATTTATAATAAAGAAGTATGGATTATTATAAACTAGTCTGCTGCATGAGTGATTGCCATAATTCTAAAGTGCAAGTCATCACAATAAGGCATAAACTTATCGTCGCCTTAGAGTGAAAATCTCGGGAATGTAAGTAGCATTTTATGCATTTCGGATAATCTTATAGTATCGAACAGTTCTGGATATTAAAGCGGGTCAAATTTCCATATTAATTAATAAGAATACAGAACCTCCTTTTTTGAAGTCGGTAAAAAAACATGAAGGACAAAAATTTTACAGCACGCAGTTCTTTCTTCCTCCCGACAAGTTACTTCTTTTACACTTACGAGGTTTTCACTCTAAGGCATCGTTATGTAGATACTGACTATAACTGACACTGACTTTGACAGTTCCCATAACTTACGGATTACCTAACAGCCTTCAAAAAAACTTCTTAACATGCCTAAGTGACTGAGTAAACAAACAAGGAAGGTACGCTTGCGTATTAAATATTTACCGACGTTGGAATGTCCTTAATTTTTGGCACACTTTCTAGTGTTTCCTAAGTCTAATTGAGTGGAAAATTGCAGGGCATTGAGTCTTTGCAAGGCTAGTAGCGTATCAATAACATTGTTTACTTTGTTTTTGGATTGAAATTGGGCATTTCCTAGATCGTTATTGGGCAAAAATAAAAGTCAATCGAAATGGTTACAAAGTTGAAAAGCAATTACATTATTAAAAAAAAAGTTTATTGTACAATACTTAAAGTTGGTCATACACATCATGATGCACATGTCATGTGATGTACATGTCATGATTGTACAAGTGGTAGTCAAAAGCCGTTTGAACAGCTGGCATCTGAATTAAGTAAAAATATCTATTATACCTAAGTATCTCAGGAGTCAAATGTCAAAGTCAAAGCATTTATTTTAAATAAACCAATAACAGGCACTTTTGAATTGTCAAGGGGTCGGTCGGTCAGAAAGATGAAGCTAGTTGCCCATTCCAAAGCGTAGTAGGTACCTACCTATGGAGAAAACTGGGCAAGAAACTCCACGGACACTCTTTTCCTCATAAACATTGATTATGTATTCAGGTTAAAGTGACTAATTAGGTAATTACATGTAAGTATCAGTACTGACATTCTAGGCACTAGCAATGATTGTAAATTAACTTGCTTAATTGGCAATGGGTTTTCCGTAAGGAAACCATTGGTTGATGAAGACTATAACCTCCTCAGCTAACAAAAAGCAGCTGGTTATTTCCGTCAAAGAAAAGTCATATTTTTTATAAAAATGTTTTTTTTTTTTTAATGTATGTAATGTAAATGTATAGACAGCTAACATGATAAAGCGCCAACGGCACCTTTGCTACAATCTGCAGACATGCAATAAAAGCTCGTGTATCCCCACACTAACTTTGTGGTTAACCACAATAATATAATTTGTAATTTTATTAGCTAACTCTAAGAACCACAGCGCTTTACGTTGTTTCTCGTGAATAAACTCAGCACTTAGAATTAACTGAATTGTGGCTGCAATAATAGAACCTACTGGATCTTAGCACTATTACGTTCCGTAATAAAATCACAGTCTAATCAACAGTAAATACTGCTCATTTCGTGGTCATATGATGGAACCATTCGATATCGAGCGAATTGAATGCAAACGCAATTAGTTCATTGATGATTAATCTCTCTCTTTGCAAATTAACAAGAAGTGTTGAATTTTTTTATGGCCAGTAACATAAAATCAATATAATATGCATAAATACATAAACCCACGCCTTCTTCCCATGTGGACAGAAATTACAGAACGCCTAATTCGGTCAAAACAAAAAACAACACAAAAATCGACCCAAAAAAAAATCACAATCATCGAAACCAACACATATCTATCTATAAAAAGAACAGTCCTAACTCACTCAGTCATCAACATCTAGACTAAATTTTTGAATCTATGATGTAGCCAATAAATAAGATTCGAAATTCCCATCATCATCACCAGCTAACAGCAGTCCACTGCAGGATATTGGCATCTCCAATTTAGTCATTCAGTTCGATTCTCGGCGACTCTCATCCAGCTGCTACCAGCCATCCTGCGAAGATCATCGCTACATTTGCTGGCCTGAGGGCATCCTACCTTATGTTTGCCGATTCGCGGTCTTCACTCAAGAACACGTCTACCCTGGTTACCGTTTCTACGGCTAATATGGCCGGTACATTGCCACTTCAGCTTGCTTATTCTGTATATGTCGACAACTTTGGTTCTCTGCCGGATAACCTTATTCCGGAGCACGCACTGCTCGTTCCATAGCTCGCTGAGCGACCTTGAATTTATGGACAAGCCGTACCAAGAGTTTCCACATTTCGGCTTCGTAGGATTGGAAAAACAGGGCCGACGAAGTCACAAGCAAAGTCCTAGTGATCAAAAAATGGAAAATGAGGAGTGTTATAAAATAAACGTAGCCTATTCGTAAGTTTTCTTCCTTCACTCTGTTTGACCCCTACGCTCATAGCATCTTAGATACTTCTACAACAATAATATCAACTTTAAATTTCCTATTTCCGAGCAAAGGCCTATTCTTTAAGACCATTCCTCAATGACTGGTGGCTTGCCAACTACCTGCTTTTATTCTCCGATCATAAAGTTATTGTCAAGAACTACGTCCTTACCTGTAAATCTGAGGTGTCTAAGACTAATATAGAATACAAATTAACTAAAAATGTCACGTCGGTTGCCAAGTTTTGAACTTACAATTATTATACCAGCCTATTTTTTTCCTTGTGCTGGGCAAAGGCTTTTTCACATACAAAGAAAGCACGACCATTGATTACCACGCTTGCTCAAGAGGGGTACTATAAGTCCCAGGTTTCTTCACAATGTTGACCAATATAAACCAGAAAGTACACATGCATTGAAAAAGCCCCATTGGTAATTGCCCCTACAACCTCGTGCATGAGAGCCTTGTCAAAATGCCTTGTCAAAATGTCTGGGCCATTACAACATTTTGACAAGTGAACCCATACCAAGCCAAAACTTTCTTCACATTATCATTTTGGGCAGAAAATCTACATCTACAGCCCCTAAGTTCGGCTGACATATAAAAGCAGTTTCCCTGCCAGAATCAGATAAGCATATAATGCAATAGCACCAACAATTTACATTGGTGGGCACGACTTGTATTGCAAGAGACTTCCATGTTTTATACCGTTGACGTGAACTAGTATTCGATATTGCGCGTCCTGCGGTTTAGTGCTGTCATTACATTTTATCGATATAATTTAAAACGTCAAAATTTCTGGTGAAAGTATTGCTTTTTTCTTAATTATGTTTGAAGGCTCAATAGGTTTTTTGGCTTTCAGCTTTGCGTCTAGTTTATTTTTCACTCGAAACTGCAGTTAATAATATATCGAGTTTGAGCTGGAAATTCACGGAACGACCTTTCTTTTACAATCGACTTGCAAGGTGATACTCGGATGACAAGAAGCGGCATCGGTAAACGCTTATCTATTGCTTAATTATAGTTAATAAGTTCAAAAGAAATAAGGTTGAGTAATCGATTAGCTACTATTTAGGACCAATTATTACAGTTAACCGTTGCAAACACTTAATCGAACACAACTTTTCCTCTTTGCTTTGCTCTTTGGAAGCGCAAAGTGACAAGGAGGGTAATTGTAACCCACAAACAGTAGCAATGGTATTCATTTTGACAGATCGACAATGTTCATTGCGATATTTACGTTTTTAAGCATTAACAGTGATGTGCTGGCGTCTGTACAAGTTTGAACTAATCTGAGTAATAACAATCACAAAACGTTATTGCATCTAGTTGAAAAGCACTATTTAAAAATGTGATTGCGCTGACGATTTTTAAAAGTAAGGTTTGCTAGAAGAGGGGTTACTGCCACGTAGCGTCTGCCGTTTAGTGTCTAATGAGTCACTGAAACGTTATTACCCGACTACGGCGGAGCAAAAAGGAGGGTTATGATTTTGACCGGTATGCATGTATGGATCTTCGTCTGTTCCCTCATAACTTCTAAACTACTTGTCATAATTTGACAAATGAGATATCGTTGGAAGTGTCTTGATCGTCCGCTGGTTATAGGCTATGTGACGTCACAATAAATTTAATATGGCGCCCTCTAGCGGAAATAAAGTCATGATCTAAAAAAAACATTTTTTTAATCGTGCCGTTTTGGGTATCAAATTCGCACATTTCAGAAATATAAATATATAGAAATAAGCCCCAAAACAATTAAATAAAAAATAAGTTTAAAAACTAAAACCCGACTACTGAAAAGGATGCAAGAAGTAACTACCTTCCCGTGGTCGCATTCTACCATAGCTTATAAGTATGTGTTAGTACAGTGGCATGCCACCACGGGAAGGTACTCCATAAACCGTAGCTTGACTAATGAAACCTTTAAGTTGTGTCGTATTAAAACAAGTGACCACAGATGAATAATGGAGTAGGTATATATATACATTAGTACCTTTGTCTAGTAACAGCCGGTCGATTCTGTAAAAATCTCATAGTGAAAACTTAGGTGATGTGAGTTTGTTTTTGCTAGGAATTGACTATTGACAGCTCACTCCACGCTCACTTCATCTAAGTTTTCACGGTGAGATGGTTACAAAATCGCACTGCTGGTACAGCTTTGGACCATTAATGAGAATAGGTAACGATGCACGATTCCGAAATAATTCAACAATCGCAATTTGAATGATTCGATAGAACACACTAGATGGTGTGGGGATAATGCAGCTTTGATTGAACTCGCATGTGATTGTTATTGACTTCAGGTTTTTAATAAATAGAACTGAGTAAGATTTCTATTTATTTTATTAAAAAGAAGGTTGGCACAATGGCCGACTTACAAACAGGCAGAGAAAAAAAAACAACACCTCTAGTGGCACAGATAATAGCTACTTTTTATTTTATTATCTATGACTAAATGAGTACGTCAAAAGTAACAGTATACAGCCTATTATATATTTTTTTAATTTAACAATTTCGATCGTGATTGTAATTCAGCCTACTAATATTGATGGCTATAACTCGCTACTTCATTTTGGTGCTTAAATTTAGACTAGACGTACGTACGAGTAGTATTTATCTATTTAAATATTTAAAAAAAATGTGATAAGGAAAAAATTAATTGGAAACTGTCGTTAAACTGGTTTCTGAGTTGAAGCATTATGTTCAAAAGATTAATGTTCGAAAAAAAAGATTATAATTATGTGCATAACATAAAATATTTGTACGGTCAGCAACAAAAGTCGATTAACACTTCAGTTTTTTAATCTCAATTATTGAGCAAAATATTTCTTCAAAATTGCAGCAGAAGTACAATGCAATTTTGAACAGATATTTTGCTCACTAACTGAGATTAAAAAAACACTGAAGAGTTAATATTTTGCTCAATAACTGAGATTAAAAAACTGAAGTGTTAATCGACTTTTGTTGCTGACCGTATCACCGTACCACATCGTTGAAAACGTTAGTTGTCCCATTTTGCTGTATAAGCACTATCCTGTATTTACCGGCCTGTATGTTACCTGTATGTCCTAGAACAAAAAATTCGAAGACATGTGACATCTACCAACCTGCACTGGGCCTGCTTGGTGTTTTACGGTCCACTCCCTCTCACAGAAGCCTTTATCCCAGCAGTGGGAACGTTAAGGCTGATTATGCTTGTGCAGTATTTACCCTAAAATAAATTATCGATATTTTCCACCGTCATGTCCCATCCCTATCCAACTCTATTCTGAAGCCGAGCTCTTTGTGGGATTGAAACTTTTTGACTCAGAGGGATTGTTATCCGACAAGTAGCTTCAAATGTATGCTTTGCTTCCCACTTTCTAACTTATTCGTTTGGGCTGAATATTGCTATGATTTTTACTAGTTATTTTCATTGAAATATCTTGTAGTTTTCTTGTAGTCATGCTTGTAGGTTCCAACCCAGACAGGCGTTTTACTTTGTGTAAATTATTTCATCATCACTGCTCTCAAAACGGTAAGGAAACCATGTCGTGAGGAAACCGGCATGTCTTAGAACCAAAAAATTCAAGGATATGTGACATCTGCCAACCCGCATTGGGCCCTCGTGGTAGATTACGGCCCACTCCCTCTCGCTGAGAGGAGGCCTGGGTGACCTGTGTCTTAGCAGTAGGAACTTGTTGTTTGGTTATGCATGGCATCTAGTAGTTTATGTTGATACTAGCTGGGAAGTTCGCAAGGAAGTCGTAAGATACTAATATAAACTATATATAATAATAATATATTATATAACTAATATAAAATATATAATAATAATAATATATATTGCTTGTGGGCTACTATTTTTTATATTTTTAAATGATTTTATACTAGTACATATTTAAAAATATAATTCATATGTATTTAGTTTAATAAAGGAAATAATATATATATATATATAATAATATTTTTAATATACCAAAATAACAGACACCGGTCGGTCTCCGACCCCCCGCGTCGCATCGCATCGCCCGCCCGCACTTTAAACTTCGTTCTTGCTTAGCGTTCTCTCTGACTTTTTTTCTTTTTACTCGGTTCCTTAGGGTCGTACCGTAACCGTGTTAAATAGCCTGTAACCTTCCTCAAGAATTGGGCTAACAAAACCTAAAAAAAAAATTCAAATCCGACTGGTATTTTCAGAGATTAGCATACGTTCAAACACAAACAAAAACGCACATTGCAAATAAAAATTAAAAAAAAAAAACAAATTATACACACACATAATGTAGTCAAAAGCCTCGTACTCAAGCTTAGAAAATGTTGACAATGTTTTCCATTGCTTGATGTCAGGGCCAGGCACCAAAGACAATACAAATTATTAATTGACATAGACAATACAAATCAATCCGTGATGCGCCCGCGACATTGGCCTAAATATGACAACAAAACGTGAAAACAACAACAATCAAACAAAAACAAAAATGCCAATTGCAGAGTGGAAAAATAACCACTTTTATAACAAACAACAATAATAAAGACAAGCTGAAGGCATCCTAAGGCCTTCCTCGGGATGCCTATATCTTGCCAAAATTTTTATCAGCCGCATAGTCCAGTCACTTTAGGGTTTCACCTCGGAATTTGAGATAATAAGCTGGAAACTCGTATACAGCTTTATTTTAGCGTTCTAAAAGTTGTCTCAAAAGTCACATATTATCTCGTGTCTGCGTCGTAAGTTATTCGAGGTCAAAGGTCACGAAAATCGGTTTTTTGCAATTATCTCCGTTTCTATTGCTCCAATGATGTTAGCATCCATTATCAAAATTGTAGAGCATAAAATTTGCGACAAATTTTGTTCTAAACATTTTTTCATAGAGTCAACCGTTTTTGAGATAGAGAGCGGAGAGCACCCAGCGCTCAGGCATATTATACTGTAATACAAGGTCAACCGTGAATCTCGGTGAATAATACCTTGTATATAGTTACTAAATCATTACAATATTATCAACAATAAATAATTAGTATTATTTATTAGTTAATACATTGTATTGAATGATGTTTTATATATATATAGATATATATATATATATAATATATATATAATAAATTCATTTAATTTTATTCGATAATAGATCGTAAATAAATAGATTGATAGATAGATAGATTGTAAATAGAAATAAATCAAGTAAATATAATTTAAGTTAATTTTTATTTAGTAGCTGTACTTCTGTTACAATTAAAATTAAAATTAAATGTACATTTAAATTTTTTAAAAATCTGAAGTTAAAAAATATCAATTTTCTTCTTCTTCATCATCATCATCTCCTGGGAAATTTAAAATTTCAATTTCGTCTTCATCACCTTCATTTACCTGCATGATTGTCTCCAAATCTTCTAAAATTTCTGGATCAAATGCAGTTTCTTCCTCGGGATCGTCTTGCAATACAACAGCATTGAGACAAGCTTGCCCATTGCATTGTCCACAAGCTAAATTGCATTGCAAGCCCGATTTTCTGCATCCGCAGCGTAAACCACAACCATTCTTACAATTACAAAATACTGTACTTACTAATATTGTGACCATCATTTCTTTCGATACTTGCAGTTTTTAAAGTTTTCAAGCCACGCACTACATTCACAGAATCACCTTCAGTTAGAGACTTCCCACAAATAAAACACAAGTCAACCATAATTATCAAAATTGTACGTCCGTCGTTGCTGAGATCTTCAACTAAAGAATTCAGTCAATAGAAAGTAGTCCGTTGAAAAAGAAATCAGTCTCCACATAACAACGGAAAATCTGCCACATGAACTATGGAGGGGTCCGCATTCGCAGGTATAGACATTATAGAAAAAGGTCGTCTTATAGAGGTCCGTCTTCCCAGTTATAATCTCAATAGAAAAATAAGATTATACATTTTAAACTTTAAAATCTGTAAATATTAAAATCTTTAAAATATATATAAAACATCATTCAATACAATGTATTAACTAATAAATAATACTAATTATTTATTGTTGATAATATTGTAATGATTTAGTAACTATATACAAAGTATTATTCACCGAGATTCACGGTTGACCTTGTATTACAGTATAATATGCCTGAGCGCTGGGTGCTCTCCGCTCTCTATCTCAAAAACGGTTGACTCTATGAAAAAATGTTTAGAACAAAATTTGTCGCAAATTTTATGCTCTACAATTTTGATAATGGATGCTAACATCATTGGAGCAATAGAAACGGAGATAATTGCAAAAAACCGATTTTCGTGACCTTTGACCTCGAATAACTTACGACGCAGACACGAGATAATATGTGACTTTTGAGACAACTTTTAGAACGCCAAAATAAAGCTGTATACGAGTTTCCAGCTTATTATCTCAAATTCCGAGGTTGACCCCTTTTTTTGCCTAAAGTGACTGGACTAGCAGGCTGAAGCAAATCACACTTCACACTAACAAACACAAACTTTCGCCTTTATAATAAAAAAGGCGAAAGTTTGTGAGTGTGTTTGTATGTTTGTTACTTCTTCACGCACAAATGGCTGGACAAATTTTGATAAAATTTTGTATGGGGTTGCTGACACCCTGGATCAATACATAGGCTACTTTACTTTATATCCCGATATTCCCACGGGATCGAGTCTTATGCGGGTGAAACCGCGGAGCGCAGCTAGTATTCTATATATCTAATTATAGAATTATAAATATATGCAGGTAGCTTGTCTTCCATTCAAACAGTTTTTATGCTTTAAAATATTCCAACATAAATCAACATGAAAATTGATACAATTGCCACGTCTATTAAATAATGATTTACAATTCACGGGCAGCAACAATAAGCAGGTACATTAATTACTAACGCCAATCAATATAGTAACAATGCCAATAATTTAGTCATTAATGGCGATTTATCATTTTCATTTAGAATTTATACATAATTTGATTCAGCATCGCCATACAAAGTGGTAATGCCGCCAGTCTCTTGGGTACATTACCAGTCGACAGCGATGCGGATGAATTTTTCGACGCTATTTTTTAGTTTCTGTATAGTTTTAGTTAAGTTAGAATTTAATTTAGTTGACATTTGTTTAACTTGAAATAATATTAATTATCCAAATAAAATCGTTTTCTTAAATTATAACAATAAACACTTTTGCTCTTATCAGTACCGTCTATATGTATAATACTAGTCAGTAAGAGTCTGACACTCCCTTCCGCCCCACCCAGAGCGGGAGGGGTCATTTGATGATTTCCCATCCTGAAAAAAAGGCCTATTGCCATCAACCAGGCACAAATCCTGACACCGGGCTGCTACTCAGAAATACCAGGTGGAAAAACCCAAAAACACTTTTTCCCGAACCGAGGATCGAACCCAGGACCGCATGTTTGGCAGAAGCGCTAGACCGACGAGGCAGCCACCCTCAATAAACTGACAAACTGATTCAGCGACAGTAAAAATATTGAACCAAAACCTTTTCAAACTAATCTTGGTTGAGTGCTATTATTGTTAGAAACAAAATAGCGTTTGGGTAAGTATGAAAAAGGCAACTTTGTAATTATGGAATGAGAACTTGTAACTTGAAGGTAGCTCGGCTTGGTAGGGCTGTCAACCAACCATTGTGTTTCTGACACGTGCAAGGTTTTAGTGTTTATCACAAGGAGACCTTAAAAGCAGATCGAAAAGGAAACATGCTCAATTGCCAGTAAGCTAACTGGGTCAAGTGAAAACAAATGACAATCGTGGAAAGATAATCTTAACACTATAAAGGCTCTTACAAACAGGCGCGACAATATAATCGTGCGTGACTTGCGGTGCCTTTGTGTCGCGCGCGATTTTATCGCGTATCGCGCCTGTTTGTAGGAGCCTTAATATTCTTGCGAAGAACGAAAGAAACGAGTATTACCCACCGACACTCTAGCTCAGTGGTGGGAACAATGGTAAAGATTGCTAGAGGTCGTGGGTTCAAGGCCTGTCTGCTCGTGTATGCTCTTCTAAAACGTATACTAATAATAAGACTGAAGAGTTTGTTTGTTTGAACGCGTTAATCTTTGGAATCGGTCGGATTTGAAAAATCTTTTTGCATTTGACAGCCCAATTCTTGAGGAAGGCTATATAAGATCACGCTAGGATAATAAGGAGCCCGGTAAAAACAAAAAAGTCAGAAAGAACACTGAGTGAAAACGAAATAATAGAGCGGACAGGCAACAACTCTGCAACTTTTTCACGCGGCTTTATGGATTTCTATGAAATTGGGCACACAGGTAGACCAAGATCTGTGTTAGGACTTTTTATCCCGAATTTACGTTCTCGTGGGATAATTCCCGCCATTTACGGGGGCACGTCCGCAAAGCTAATGACATATTATCTTAGCCGAGAAAATTAAGTTAGCGTGTAACAAACGCGCGGCTCGAGTCGTGGGGCAACTGCACGTCGACGACACGTCTACGGCTGCCGTCGATAACGTGCGGAGAGTACAATGCGTGCCACGAAAGATGAGATTTGACACACCACGTGGTTTGCCATGCTCAGTACACGATTTTAGGTATCTTTAGCGGTATGACTCATACCGCTAAAGATACCTAAAATCGTGTGTACTCAGACCTCATACCGTATGAGGTCTGAGTGCGGGACGGGACCGGACGTCATAGGGGCGGCGAAAAGAGCGGGGGAGGCGGGGTCAAGTCTCATCTTTCGTGGCACGCATTGTACGGTGCTGAAATATATGAGCGGCACATTGTCGCCAGCAGCCGCCGACGCGTACACGGCGGGTGTTACCTCTGCCGTTAACGAGTGCTGCTCGTGTGTACACCCGCGTCACAACTCAAACCAGACGAAAATAAACAAATTATTCCATAATTATCCTCTGCCAGCCCTACATGAACCGTCTAAGGACGAATGGTAATTTACTTGAATAAGTTCTAAATTATGAATAAGAAAATCTGACCCGAGAGTGTTGGGAAAATTTTCTTAAAATTATAATTAATTTCTGAGAGTAAACAGATTACTCGCCACCCACACACTTGACCCCGCCTCCCCCGCTCTTTTCGCCACACGATTTTAGGTATCTTTAGCGGTATGACTCATACCGCTAAAGATACCTAAAATCGTGTGTACTCAGACCTCATACCGTATGTATGAGGTCTGAGTGCGGGACGGGACCGGACGTCAAAGATGTATGAGGTCTGAGTGCGGGACGAGACCGGACGTCAAAGGGGCAGCGGAAAGAGCGGGGGAGGCGGGGTCAAGTCTCATTTTTCGTGGCACGCATTGTACATACCTACAGTACGGAATCCTCGGTGCGCGAGTCCAATTCGCACTTGACCGGTTATTTTAATGCGGTTTATCCGCTTGTTTTTGTATCACCTCATAATGACGGAAAGCCCAAATCGTAGATTTTTTACTACTCATAATTAAGTATTCGAGAGCAACATGTTCCGACAAAACTGGGAACAACATCTTTTTTTGTTGTTGTGCTAGAATTTTGCAAGTAAGCTTTTCATCTACACCTACACTACACGAAATTTTTTCGTGGCTAAATAATAATAGGATCGAAGGTTAAGGCTCCTTCAAACAGGTGCTAAATGCAGAATACTCTTTATTAATCTTTTTTCTCTCTCTTTATTTTTCTTTTTGTTATAGTGCGTGTAAATGAAATCTATTGATAAATAATAATTATCACTCCATGCCGCAGTATTTTATAATCAACATCTTTAGCATGGTGTGTAATAATAGGTAGGTACCGACTGTACTATTATAACAATTATTATCTCAAGACAGATCCTCCAAATGAGTTATTATTTAGGGCAAACATCTAAGTCCCTATAGGAGCATAATTCTCTGGGAGTAAGTGCGTCCTCGTGTAGGGAATATCCTACGAACCTGTTATGTTGGCACATGTTTTAATTACCCGAGAATGAGCTACAACGCTACAAGGTTATTTGGTGCTTGGCTAAAATCGGAACTATCTTGTTTTTAACCGATTTTAAAAAAGGTGGAGGCTTTTTTGTATGTTTGTTACCGTCATAACTCCGTAATTTATAAGAGGATTTAAAAAAAAAATATTTTGTTTGAAAGGGTATACTTATAAGGTGGTTCCATGTAAAGCTCAAGTTCTGATGAGTGGTTTTTCAATTAGCTACATACAATAATACCTACGTATATTTTCCACTTAGTGTTTGTTGATGATGTTATAATAACTTCCTGTCACTGTTACTTAGCAAGTGAAGATATACGAATTTATGTGGGGTAGGTAGGTACCACAACTAAAAAATAAATATACAAAAAAATAACCGACATCCTAAAAACACTACAAAGTGAAAAATAATTTTAATTCGAGTCGATAGCAAAAATCGAAAATACAAAACCAAATACATTGTCTTCCGAAATGTTTTGTAGTGTATTTTTTTATTGTATTTTTTGGAAGTCGGTTGGTGTTTTGACACCTACAGTTTTTGTCGATACAATTTACGTGGCAATGTTAGAAATATTTACTAAACAGCGCCCCCCCCTGTCAATGTCATTTAGGCGCCATACTACTTATTGAGGTTACAACTACCTTTTTTATGATATTGCTTCTATTTTATGTCGTGATATCAAAAGAATCGAATAAATCTGACAGGTACGACGTCAACTGGCACGATAGATTGTACCGAGAATGGTATAAATTAAATAATTACTGTCAAGCAACAGTAAGTATCTGTTAAAATTATTAATGATTTCATTTAAATGGTCATTACAGAAGTAGTTATTATAGTTACAAAAAGTCGTTGAAGAAATGAATGATTAAGGGGCTTACAGGACCAAAACACAAAAAACGCAAGATTTAGAAATAATAAAAGTCTATGATCGACTAGCTAGAGTAAACAAAATCAGAAAAATATATGATAATCTTCAGGATATATGATAGGTAGATAGTGTGTTGAAAACATAATACAATTCATTTGATGCGATAGAAAAAATCATGAAGATACCTCTAAAAACTTTTTTTTACATTAAAAACTATGCTAATGTAAACAGGGGACCTAAAAAGGCTACTTTGGCAGAATCATAAAAGGATAACATTATGAATCAAAATGGACAGCTAACCGTTAAGTTAATCGTATCAAATCCCATTTTTTTTGTGTCTGTGCTAAAATACCAATCAATCCAATCCAAATCCAATCCCAATCTCTTTGATTATACTTACAGTACGATTCACGAAAGATGACCACAAAAGGCGGCCGTCTGCGCACGTAAACTCATGAAGAAAAGAAAAATAATATTTAAATGATAGTTAAATAATTTGTGTAATGTTGTAAATGCTGGTTATGCAAATAAATCAAACGTAAGTAATTTAAAATGCATCTTGTAACCTTTTTTATGCCTTTTGCGCCGTGGTCATCTTTCGTGAATCGTACTGTACGTAGTGCAGCGACAAAAAGAAAAACACGAACTGTCTTCGCCTTATTATACATAATTCATAATGTTATCCTTTTATAATTCTGCTAAAGTGGCCTTTTTAGGGCCCCTGATAATGTGAAAACAACTAATCGTACCGGTTTTATATGCGTAGATGTGTTTTTATAATACAACTTATAATTACCTACTCTCCTACGCATAATAAATTATAATTTTATTCTAAGCAGTGTGCTATTGTAAACAGATGCCTATGTAAAAACAACTAAGCGTAATCATCCAATCGGCCTAGGCTTTTCCCAACTATGTTGGGGTCGACTTCCAGTCTAACCGAATGCAGCTGAATAGCTATACATTACGATGAAGCGACCGTCTATCTGTCGTCGTCCAGTTACTGGGTAACAGGATACCCCTTAGTAAGACTGTTTGTCGGACTTTCAGGCTTCTTATTACCCGTAACGATTGTCAAAGATCTACAGTACCCGGCGATAAATATTGCACATCGACCTATTCGATCCTGTCGATTTTATACAAAGAATAAAAATAATTATCAAAAGAAGCAAATCATAATTGTACCTCAGCTCCTAATAGATACCGGACTGTTTGTATTTCGTGCGACAGAGATAACGCTCTACGAAGACGAAATTAGCCGATTGTCTCTTTCCAAAGGTCGATGTGCAATATTTATCGCCGGGTACTGTACAAATAACAGCCGGGACCAATGCTTTCCGAGGCACGGAGGGCTCTCGATATTTAATGGATGGTCACCCATCGACGGACCTTCCGTAAGCGTGGCTTTAACTACGATCGACCCGAGTGGCTGTTATTATGTAGCCACGAGCCCCTCCCAGAAACATCTCAGCGTACCAGATTTAAATTTATATTATGCGTAGATGAGTATTTATAAGTTTAGTCCTTATTTGCATGAGGAAATTATGCAAACACATACTTAAAGGATTGGAAACAAAACACCCACACCTAAAATACAATTAATTTGGATTTCCTTGTTTTGCAATAGGTAGTTTTGCATTTACCGTTTATGACTGAACTTCTATAATACTGGGTCAAATTAAATTAGCTAAAGAAACTCCGCAGACAAGGTGGGTATAGATAACTAAACGAATTCCTTAAAACTGCACTCACCTGCCGTTTATACAGCCTGGAAATTATAATTAGTTGTACCCTCAGGTGCAGCAATAATTTATTCATTCCTAAATTGTAGGGATTTCCCACCTGGACACGAGTTGCCGTGGTTAACCTGGAAGTCTAAACAGACCCGGACCCACTTCGAAGCAAGGAAAACCGGTTCAGATGGAGATTCATAGACGACTCCGCTTTGGACGGCAAACGCGGTACAGCCAGTCGATTCTGTAAAAATCTCACCGTGAAAACTTAGGTGAAGTGAGTTTGCTTTTGCTAGGATTTGACACTATTGACAGCTCACTCCACGCTCACTTCATCTTAGTTTTCACGGTGAGATGGTTACAGAATCGCACTGCTGTTCCATAAACGATAGAACACTTAATATCATGTCCTGTCGTCTGTACATTACAGGAAATGATGGACGCAGTAGTGATGGCGTTAAATACAGAGCTGAATTCTGGGCCGAGATCATTTAGATTGCCGTCGACGCGCTAAGAAGAATTGTAATAATTGCTTACAATTATTAACCGATATAGCCCGAAGAATTGCCAAACTTAAGTGGCAGTGGGCAGAGCACATTGCTCGCAGAACAGATGGCCGATGGGGCCGAAAGGTTCTAGAGTGGCGACCGCGTACTGGAAGACGTAGCGTTGGACGGCCTCCTACAAGGTGGTCCGACGACCTTGTGAAGGCCGCAGGAACCCGTTGGATGCGAGAAGCACAGAACCGGTCGAAGTGGAGGTGCTTGGGGGAGGCCTATGTCCAGCAGTGGACGTCTTTCGGCTGAAATGATGATGATGAAATTGATAGTTTCACGTCAGTAAACTTCCTAAACGTTTTCCCTGTTCAGCCTAAGGCTGATCCTGTTGCCAAAATTAACAAGACAAGGCAAGACAAGACAGGACAAGGCTTATTTATTTGTCAAACCCATGTCATACCTTATAGACATGACATGTCATCTTTAATAATGCGATTTACTTTAATCTTTACTTACAGTTTATGCCATACTGTATTTACCTTTCTTGACTGCCCCGTTCTGCCGCCTTAAGTAAAAAGGGCGCATCTGAGGAAAGGGAATAGAGGAAAATGAGCCTTAATGGATGGTGCCTTTTTGTTCCATTAAGGCTCATTTTCCTCTATTCCCTTTCCTCAGATGCGCCCTTTTTACTTAAGGCGGCAGCGTTGGTCTCGAGGTTGCAAGCGCGACTGCTGAGCGTGGGTTTCTGGGTTCAATTCCCAGGTCGCACAAAGTGCTATAGGGTTTTCCATCAGGAATTTCTTAGTAACCGCCCGGAGTTTGGAAGTTGGCGGTTTAATACCCCCGTGCCTCGGAAGGCACGTAAAGCCGTTGGTCCTGCACCTGATCTCTCTCCGGTCGTGTCGGACTGCCGTCCCATCGGACTATGAGAGTAAAGGAACAGAGAGTGAACCTGTGTTTACGCACACAATTGTGCACTATACAGTGTGTTAGGTTAAACGAGGGACATATTTTAAGGGAGTGTAGTACTCATGAAAATGAACAACTTTTAATATGGGCATGACTCAAAAATATGAAAAAAAAAAACAGCTGTTCCCCACATTTTGTCCAGTTATGCGAACAGAAATGTATAGAGCGGCTGGTTTTTTTTTCTCGATTTCAATGTTGGTTTCTTAGTAAAAGTTCTTCATTTTTATGAGTACTACACTCCCTTAAAGTATGTCCCTCGTTTAACCTAACACACTGTAGATAATATCTCCTGCGTACCTCTCTAATCTCCGTGAGATTGGCCACCGTGACCCAAATCGGTTGGGAGGATATTATTATTTACCTCTATCTAAGGAATAAAGCTGTGTATAAGAGAAAAAAAAAGAGAGAGCGAGATTACAACCACGACAACCACGTATAGATTTTATTAGTGTTTCGATTTGTTATCTGTTATTTTATGACCAACTTTCAGCACCTAGATTGGTGATAAAATGGTGATAACACCTTTTTCTAGGCATGTCGTTTGATACTCGGCAATAAACAATATATAAAAAACCGGCCAAGTGCGAGTCGGACTCGCGCACCGAGGGTTCCGTACAAACCTGCAAGGTTTACAAAGTTCGTTCATTACGACAATCGAGTCATAACTATGGTATTTTTGCTGTAAGCTATTGCTTCTTACCAAATTTCGAGATTCTATGTCAACGGGAAGTGGTCTTTAGGTTTTAATTCCCTTGCGTGTAGTTGCGAGTTTCAAAATATGCGGTATCAATGGTTGTACTTTTGCGTTTTGCGTTTTTGCGTTGACTTAGAATTTTTTTGTTTTTTCACGGGTTAAAGGCAATTAGATCTAAGTATTTGATATGAATTTCAACTTGATAGCTCTACGCGTTCATGAGGAAAAAAGTAATAAGTTTATATTTATTAAAAAATAAATATATATTTTGTAATGTAACTAAAAATTTAAGGTTTTCGGAATTTTTCCTTTATGTGTGCTATAAAACGTTGCTTCATGCCAAATTTCAAGATTCTAGGTCGACTGGAAGTACCCTTTAGGTTTTGATTCCCTTGCGAGTACTTGCGAGTTTCAAAATATGCAGCTTAAATTGCTGTTTCTTTTGATTGCGTTGACATAGAAGTTTGATTTTGTTACAGCTTAAAGGTATTATAGACCTGAGTATTTGGTATGAATTTCAATTTAATACCTCTACGCGTTTATGAGGAAATGGGTAGTAAGTTTAAAATTATTAAATAAAAAAAAATATATTATGTGATGTAACTAAAAATTTATGGTTTTCGTAATTTTTCCTTTATCTATGCTATAAGACGTTGCTTCGTACCAAATTTCAAGATTCTGAGTTCACGGGAAGCACCCTGTAGGTTTTGATTCCCTTGCAAGTGTCGAAAATTTGCGGCATAAACGGCTGTATCTTTTGATTGCGTTGGCTTAGAAGTTTGATTTTTTCACAGCTTCAAGGGACAGTAGACCTGAGTAATTGATATAAATTTCAGCTTCATACCTCCACGCGTTCCTGAGAAAAAGGGTCTTGACAGACGGACGGACGGACGGACAGACGGACAACAAAGTGATCCTATAAGGGTTCCGTTTTTTCCTTTTGAGGTACGGAACCCTAAAAACCCATAATAATCCTCCTAAGAAGCCTAGTTTGCAGTATCGAAATAAATTCCAGTCACCTTCAATTTCAACCGACCAAGAACTTTCTTTCAACCACGACAAAATTCTTACAGCAACTCAAATTAATACCTTTGAAGTGTAAAATAATAATGTATGTGATAAAAATGATAGATGATAGTTCGATAATTACTTATAGGTAATGATTAAGTCCACATACATAAAAGACACTTATAAAATTAATAAAGGAAGGTGAAAGTCTGTACAAGGGATGTCGATGCGAATTAATTACCTACGTAAAGCAAAATATATTTTCCATTGGCATGAAATAACCAACTGACACGACAGGTGATCACAGAGAATCAACAATAGAGTAATAGTAACTGGTACTAACGCTACACCTCATTTTAATTACTCCAACGCTTACCCTCGATTCTCTAATATAATAACAAAAATGTCTGTCCCTATAAAACTCGTATCAAGCAAATCTGTTTCTAATATCATCGGATAGTACTTTGGAGCGCCTTGCAAGAAACTTATGCGCTCGGCTTCGCTCAGTTACGTATATTGCAGTTAGCTACAAAGTACAAACTAGAACTACCTCCTGCTTATTAACCGACTTTGGAGTTTGTAATCAAATGACAGAGGATTTAGCTGTGGAGCGATTTAGGAGGAGTTTCTGGTTATTTCTTTGTCTTGTAAGATGCAATGATACTGAAATGGTGTAATACCTAGTTTAAATGAGGATGTTGTTGTGTGTCACGACTTAGCACACGTTTGCGGTGTGAGGTTTTATTGTCATTGGGTGTAACACACAATTACACAGTATGCATAGTTTTAAATCTAAGTAAATATTATCTGCGTAACGAGTATTTTAAAGGAGACTAGGCAAAAATTGTTAACAGACAAATAGCGATATGGTTTTTGAAATTTTGCGGTGATACCTCATATTTTGGTACCCTTGTGTACCTACCCCATCTGTTCGGCTGTACGCTTTGCTACCAGTCGGAAATCCACCCTGTACATAGTAGTTTATTTTTCTCAAAATTACCGAGTCAGATTTTAACACCAATTTGCACAAGAGTACCTATAGTATAAAACAGGTATCCCTGCACAAATAACAAAAATGCATCGCTATCGGGCCGTAGACCACTTCCCAGACCAATTATTCTAGTATCCTTTTGGCTTTCAAAATCGTGTGAATTTAGGTTTTCGAGGGCGTCGGATCTTAGGTTTGATATACAATTCTTTCTTTCTTTAAAGTCTGACCCTGCGTTCTAGTGTCCTGTCATGTGCTTTAAAAGTCCTTTCGAGTATTGTGTTTTTTTTGAAGTGAAAACTTCTTTAGCGGCGCTGTGTACTTTTTTGGAATGGGTAAAAACTTCTAAATTCGCGTCAGGTCACGTGACCCTGATCGAAAATTCGTAAGACGTAAAACGTCAGACGTAAAACGTAAGACGCGCGTTGTTGAGGACAGCGCCATCTATGCACATCGGGAAGAACTACGAGGGCCTCGCGTACTAACGTCAGACGTAAAACTTAAGATGCGCGTTGTTGAGGACAGCGCCATCTATGCACATCGGGAAGAACTACGAGGGCCTCGCGTACTAACTACGTAGTTCATCCAACAACGACGAGATGGCGCTGAACCACGGATATAATATAACTGTGTGCTTATTTGTAAATCTGAATAAATTCCTTTCACGAGAAGAATAAACCAGTCACTTTGGTCATCATACCTGATTTGCAAAAAACCCTATAAAATAAGGAACACACCTTAACACGCGTGTTTTGTTTATAAGACGATTCACAAAATACACTCGTAATTGTTCAAGTTTTCACTTCTGTCGGCACTACCGGAGTGCCAGTTTTTTTTCCTGGAAACTTCTCTTCTTACGAATCGATAACAGTCATAATATTTTCACCGAGATTATTATAGATTAATCGTTTAAAGGCTGATTTTTCCAACGCCAGATAATTTTATCCGAGGTATAATTTTGAATATTTGACAGTTCTTTCATACAAAATCTGTCAGACGTCAAAAATTTACGTACCCTTCCTGAACCTGGAAATCCTGTCTACTATCCGTCTGTAACCTTAGGTCGCATGGTGCAGACATGAGACATGCTGAACTTATTTATTATATTTGTTTATCACATTAGGTATATGATAAGTTTCTTTTAAGAGGAACCGGGACCAACCCTATGTGCTGATGGTGATCACCGGGGTGGTTTTAGTGAGGTAAAAATCCCACACTCCCCGAGGTCGGGTACCTTTTGAAGGTTTCACCCCGACAAAAAAAAAAGTATAAGCTATGTTAGGGCTGTATAGGGCTTGTGGGTTTTTGTAGGTTCCTTTAACTTATCATATATTTTCATGTACCGTCACACGCTTAACATTAAGGTGGGTTTACAGTTGTAATAACCTAATCTATCCAATGTACCTTCTTTCGTACCCGTACATACCGGAACAGCTAAGCTACCAAGCTCCAAACTTCTAAGCTGAAAGTATATAGTCATGTCAACCATGAAGCACCTGTGTAATCTTGATCAGCATAGTGTGGTGATAGCAGATAGGCTACGGTCTCCGCTTCAATCACACAAAGAGCCTTTATACTGGAGTCAACTTGTAGGGATGGGAATGTTGTTTGTATTCGATATCGATGAAATTGTTTTAATGTAGATTGAGGGAGTATTTGTGCAATGGTGATGTTCCTTGATGTTGCAATGATGAACTCAAAAGATAGGAATAAAACATACATTATTTTTAGTGTAACATCAAGCTGTTAAAATGGACTGATATACATTAAAAGGCCTTAATGCAGGTCTCGAGATAACGCTAAACTAAAAGTTTTTAAACGTTTCTTTTGTTGAAGCTAGCACGTTGTTCAATTTTCTTGCAGTTTTTGCAATGTCCGGCTCGCTTATTATAATGCAAAACGTTTATTTTAAATAATCACCTCATTGAAGATCTGACTGGAAATATCTATTAAAACTGAAAGATAAAGCAATTCCACTGATCTATTAACATATTAATAGACTATTTCCAATAATGCATGCCGAAGCAAATCTTTTTATTACATCCTACTACAATAACACATCATTTAAAACCAATGATTAGTTTCTATATGCTTATTATCCTTAACTAATCAGCGCAACGTAAACAGAGTCAAACATAATTATATAATATATATTTTGCTATTGTAACGTATTATAGAAATACGTTGTTTTGCACACGTCCACATTTTATGATGTTATCATGTTTTACGCTCATTGCGAACCACAAAGGATAATTTAGCGTCGCTTCAATCAACGCGTTGCAGTAATTTAAATTAAATCACACAGTAAATATTACCAACGTGGTTACGATCATTTTTCGCCGTTTCCTTTCATGATATCAAGCAAAATCTTGTAAGCTGGCACTGTTGTTACCGAGCAGTTTTTTAAATATGAACTTAACTAAACTGTCGGATATCAAAACCCAACCCAAGAACTCTCAGCATTTGTGAGATCCAATGAGCCAGTATTATTATATCGATATTTTTTTCTATCGATATGCATCACATCCTTGTGTGGCGATTTAGAGAAGTGCAATATTTTGGGAGGCGCCGCGACCCGAGTGTTACACACAAAAGGGCTGGGACCGCGCCATTGTTGCACCGAGATACCATCCCTCGACTCAGACTCCAGGAACACGCATTTAAGAGTTTCTTATTTCTTTGATATGGCATTTTTTACGCGGACAACATTTTGGCTTTTTGGTCCGATACCACGAGCATGCTGTGAGCAATACCAGCAGTGCGATTCTGTAACCATCTCACCGTGAAAACTTAGGTGAAGTGAGCGTGGAGTGAACTGTCAGTGTCATCTTACCAGATACTAGGGATTGACCAAGCATACATTTACAATCATAATCGAGATTTTAATAATATTTTTAATGCTAATCCTATTGATATTTTTATATAATTCAAAGCTAGTATTTTAGTGGTCAAAACAGTAATATTTTGTGGGGTTTTACTTACAATAAAATAGCAAAACAGAAGCGCAGTCAGAATCTCAACCTTGTTTTTTTTTTCTTTTTTCCCTAGACTAGTAAGTCCTTATATAGCCAGACAGCGCCAGCGCCTAACGCGCTTGCGCGGCGTGAAATATGGCTCATTCCGAATTAAGTCATCATCGCTCACATGAATAATTTGCTTTCCGATTTAGATAAATCACCACTATGGCAGCTGAGAGTCAGTAATATACCTATTCACTTGAATAGTTACTCATGGTTGGATTATAGTATTTATTTGTGTATACACCACGAATTTCTTCTTCTTTGGTAAGGTGGCGACTGTAGCCATAAGCACAATTTCGAAAATGCCACGTTAGTTTAAAGATCGGTGATAATTATTAATTTAAGCCCTAAATGAAAAACCGACCATGCCCTAAATTTTAGGGCATGGTCGGTAGTCGGCGTTATCGCAAGATGGCACATGCCATGACTTCATATATGTCGATTCACGGGACATCGTTATCGCGTTCACGTTAATTCAGAAAAGGGCCCTAATTCACTATGACCACTTAATGATTCGTTACTTCGAAACCACGTCAATTCCTTAATAACCTAATCACTACATCTGCTATTAACGTATTCTCTATGACACAATGACCGAAACCGGTTTGAACTGTCAAAATACCACGCTTGACAAACGTACGGCCAGGGGGGAGACAGTTAGAACAAGCACTACTTTCGTAAAGAAAGAGGCGCCATCTACTTTACTTAACAGAGAAACTATTAGTTTCATAATTATCGATAGATGTCTCTGGAATCCCAACTTAACGAAAATAAGAAAATCAAATAACCAAGTTCTCTAATTTAGTTTATAGTATTTTTCTAGAGAATAATTGTAATATATTTCATTAAAATTATCACATTATTATTGTGTGACATATTCTGGTCTGGCAACATCACACATTATGGCCTCTATGATGGCCGCCGCAACTTGCGTCTGCGCTTGTTTGTGTTTCGTGTCTCCATTTTGTGTTTAAATGCCAATTATTATTCTATTCAAGTAAATGTAGCGGGCGAAATTCAAATTTTCTTATGTTTTTGCAAATAGAAGCTGTGTCCACATCGATCAAAATGCGATTCGCTAATAATGACTCGTTTACTTACTGAATCACGATTATTAAAATATCAATAATAGTTCCTTCAGACAGTAAATTTTAATGATTGTAATTTAGTAAATGTATCGTCATTATATTCACAAATCGCATTTTAATCGACATACGACGTAAACAGCTGATATTTGCAAAAAACAAGAAAGATCACCAATACATACAAGCAGAGTACCTATCTATAGTAACCTACCTATACGTATCATACGTATGTAGGTATATATACATTCCTGTCATAGAGCCTTAGTTCCTGTTAAGATATGTAGATGGCGTTTCGAATCTGGCTGCTTCGAAATGACGCAAGAGGGCTCTCTTCTCCCGTATTATTATTATACTCTTTGCGTACGGCGTGGTAAGATTATGCGGGGAATAATAGATAAATACCATACAGCAGAATTGGGGTCAAGGTGTAAGCACGCTGTAGTCGATTACAGTGCAATTCGGAATTTACCATATATCACTCCACTCGAATCTCGTAACCATGGCAACACCACCTCGGCGTCAACAACACCTCCACCAGCCGCGTTTTGATTGACGAATACCTCGTCTTTTTCTACTTTAGAGTTAACTAATTTTAATTGAATATTGTGACTAATTCTAATTTATGATTATTTATTTATGCATTGACTGTGGAAATGATTCCATATTGTTGATTGTATTTAATTAGCATGCAACCATAATTATTTGTACGCCTCTTGGCATAACATAGCGACCTATGAATTTTAATTTAAGAACTGTATTTACTACCTATGTTAGACAAATAAAAAATGATTATGATTATTATGATTACCTACACATTTTGAAAATCGCTCAACGAAAACTTTGCTTAATCTGCCCCTTGGCACAGATTACTAAATAGTTACTACGTAACAGATACTTCACTCAGTAGAAAATTTCCAATACCTATTGCTATAATAGCCTACTCCGTCGCGTCAGCAACCGCTGCATGCTAAAATGTGCCTAAATGCTCAAGCGTACAGTTGTGATTGCTTCGCACCGCGCGATCCCACAGCAATCGCAGGGCCGCCTCTTCGATAAAATTAAATTAACATAACTATTTGTGTCTATTTTATTGAGAACTGTGAATATGTTCGGTAGTTTAAAATTGTATCGTATAAAGGTAAAATATGTTTTTAATAAATTGGTGCTGACTGTAATAATTTTGAAACGACAAAAAATGGTAATAGTTTATCACTTAACTTTCTTCATTGACAGGTAAATGGAAAAATATTAGGTGTTTATCCCTTCTTTTACTTGATTTGTACCCATCTACTGCACATAAGGCACCAGACGGCATTGTAGGTCGTACAAACGAATGGAATGATTAAAATTGAATAACGTGCGTGCGCTTCGCTTGCGAAAACCGCACTGAATATGGTCCGCAAACGGCCCGAGACCGCTCGGCCGGGCGGTAGGTAATTATAGCGCGCAAGTACATGAAGTGACGGAGGCCTGCCCTTGGCAGACTCTAAGGCAGGGTCGCCATGGTGTATTATATTAATTATTAATATTATTACCATAATTTCCTAATGTTCTTATACATGACGCCTTACAAGTTAAATATGTAAAAACAAATCTCTAATGTGATGAGTGACTAACGCGCAAGCGCGGCGTGATCTTATCACTTCACCTTCACTCCACCCGATTCACGACATTAAATGTCGTGAATCGGGTGAAGGGAAGGTGAAGTGATCACGCAATCTGCAATGTGATAATGACAGTGATTAACGCGCAAGCGCGGCGTGATCTTATCACTTCACCTTCACTTCACCCGATTTACGACATTTAGTGTCGTGAATCGGGTGAAGTGATCACGCCACACAAACTACGTGGGAATCAAAAAATCTCTTTTATGATTGTAAATGTTTGCTTGGTCAATCCCTAGCATCAGTAGGATGACACTGACAGCTCACTCCACGCAAGTATTCACGGTGAGATTTTTACAGAATCGACATGCAGCAGGGTAATTTCGTAAAACACTTACAATAGCAATGCCATTCAGTTTGACAATTCAACAACATTCATTTCGTCATTTACGTTGTCGAGCAGACTAATTTTTCAAACATAATGAAGCAATGGATTTTGATGAAGGATTGAATGAAGCAAAAAGGATTGAATGAAGCAATGAATTTCCTTTCAAATCCTTTTGGATTCTGCTTTAAAGTGTGTTACGAAATTGGAATGCAGTTCTTTCTACCTTTGCCATGCAGTGGAACAATGACAAGCCGGTATTTTATTTGAAACACCAGCTTCTGCCTGCGACTTCGTCCGCTTGAAATCGCCCCCTTCCCATCGCATTGCCTGTCCGCGCTATTACTTCGTTTTAGCTTAGCGTTTTTTCTAACTTTTTTTCTTTTTGCTTGGCTCATATGGGTCCTAACGTGATGTTAGAATTGGGCTGTCAATGCAAAAATATTTTTTAAATTCAGATTGGTAGTTCCAGTCTGACAACCAGGGAATTTCACGAAATTATATTTTTATTATGTTTAACAACACAGCAATGTCATTCAAGTGCCAAAAGATATTACGAGCAAGCACCTGTCTACTTGTCAAACTTGCCAAAAAAATGTACAGCGGTGCTATTCTGTAAAAATCTCACCGTGAAAACTTAGGTGAAGTGAGCGTGGAGTGATCTGTCAATAGTGTCAATTCCTAGCAAAAACAAACTCACTAACTCACTTCACCTAAGTTTTCACGGTGAGATTTTTACGGAATCGACCGGCTGGTACTGGCCGAAGGTAGGTATTTCTAAAACGTATTAAATTCTGGGAAAGCAAATGAGAGGCAATGTCAAGAGCCGTATCCAAACTTTCCAACCTCCACGATTCATTCCTTCTAGCTGCATTGTTACGCAGAGCGCTAAAGTTTGCTGTAGGCCGTTTTCACACCCCAAAAAACACGGTTTGTGGCCATGTGTCTAGCTCTAAATGAAAAACAAGAGAAAAACAGCACTGGCTCTGTTTTTTTTAGATGGCATTTTTTGTGAAATTAAAATGCTTTCTGGCGTGTAGCGAGCTTTCTTTTTAATGTATGCTTTTCCTCGCAGCATTCTGGGGTTTCAAAGATATTTTTGCTCGGGTTTAATGTTGGAATTACGAATAAAAGAGTTTCTCAAGAAACTAATTTTATTTTTAAGCTTAGAGAGGTAATAAACATAGGTGAAAGCATTAACTACTTTGCCAGACCAGAGCATTCCTTAAAAATAAAATAAATATTTTGTTGATAGGACCTACTTAATCGTTTTATATGTATTTCTATCCTAAATTACCTCGAACTTGACATAACATCACCCCAAATGGTTGGGCAGCCGGTCGATTCTGTCAAAATCTCACCGTGAAAACTTAGGTGAAGTGAGTTTGTTTTTGGTAGGAATTGACACTATTGACAGCTCACTCCACGCTCACTTCACCTAATTTTTCACGGTGAGATGGTTACAGAATCGCACTGCAGAACTGCGGTCCTATTCTGTAAAGATCAAACACAAATCACAAATCCCTGCAATGCTTTCACCTAAATTGCACAACAAAATCATATTAACCCTCCAGTAATATTCGTGATTGCGCTCCAATTCACGTCGAACCTAACCCGTCAAACGCGAGTGACATATCAACTCCCATTATCCTGTAACCGCGACCATACTTTGGAACAATTAATCATCAACGTCATTGCACCCCTTGCATACTTAAGTAATTACTTAAGCTTGGTTAAATATTTAAAGTAAGTTGGAGCGTTGCGGCGAAGTTTAATGAGCCAGGTATGCTGAAACTATTACTATGGTAATGGTATTTAAACATAGGGTGGTATTCTGTTGTTGTGGTTGAGAGTATAAGAAAATTAATTTAGTTAACTGCTTTTCTTGTTGCATCTTCGCCCAAAAATATTAAAAAAAAAACAGTGGCACTCCGGGAGTGTTGACAGAAGTGAAAACAAAACACAAACAGAATACTTTGCCATCATTCACTGACATATCGAGTTTACATTAAAACCGAGTACATCCCGAGTACAGCCGAATACATCCGAATCGGGTATTTTTTGAATCGTCTCATAAACAAAACGCGCGGTGTCCCTTACGGTAACAGTGGCGCGAGTTCAATGGTTATTTCCCATCTTAAAAAATGTCCAACGCGCCTAAAAAAGTTTTCACTTCAAAAATTGACCCTGTGATTTTGTTGTTATGTGCGATTTTTTTTTTTTTTTCAGGATGGGAAATCATCTAATGTGCGGGGAGGGGTCCCGCTTTGGATGGAGCGGAAGGGAGTGTCAGACTCTTACTGACTAAAACCCACCCGTGTTCCTTCCTTAGCCCTTTATGTTCCGGGCTAGCGGTAATCCTTTCGGACAATCCCGCTGACCCGGCAGGCTTCGGCACTGACGGGCCCCTTCACTTGATGCTGACATCTCTTAGAGGCGCGCGTGGAACACGTACGCGCCGTCCGGCACGGGACTGGTCCTGATCGGACGGTGAGCTACCCATTACTCTCCGCCCGCCGGACCGCGCCTACCGTGGCTGGGAGTCGTCGCGCGGCTCCCGACGCCCGGGGCGTCTCCCGCGGCGGCTGGGACGGGAGGCTCTCTCCCTCAGCCATCCCACCGCCTCCTTCGCTAGCATGACTGCTTCGCAGAAGGAGGCGATTGCCCCCACTCCCTCTTGCCTCTTGCTTCTTCTTGAAGAATATATAGAACATGGACTTAAACCCTTAGATGTTATTGTTTGTGAAGACAAAACTAGTGACCTTTGTTTTACATCAACGCATGATCAGCCTATAATGTTCCCACTGCTGGGACACAAGCCTCCTCTCTTCGAGATGGAATGGGCTGTAAATCCAACACGCGGGTCCAGTGCGGGTTGGTAGATGTCACAAGTCTTCGAATTTTAGGCTCTAAGACATGCCGGTTTCCTCACGATGTTTTCTTTCGTAGTTTTGAGAGCAGTGGTGATGAAATTATTTACCTACACAAAGTAAAGTGCCTGCCTGGGTTCGAACCCACGACCTAGAACTCGTAAGGGTCAAGTCACACCGAGACGCGACGCTGCGCGCACATTTCAATAGAGCTATTCAAAATCTAACTCTATTTGTGATGATATTCATAAGTGGGTATATTGATCATGTTGGTGGCGGTAGATGATTGATGGATTAAATATGGCAGTCATTACTGGAGCTTGTTGTTTGATTCACGTTCCACATACTCTTACATGGCGCAGCCGGTGATTAATAAAGTACAATAGAATCTAGTTAACAGTGAGTGAAATAAAGACGATAAAATAGTTTAAATAAAAAGAAAAATGGAAACAGTTTTAACACCGCCGTCACCGTTCCAATTTGACGAGAACTCGATTGATGTGGCATCGGGCAAGCTGAGTGATAGTTGGGATAGGTGGAAGAAGGGCTTTACAATATATTTCAACGCGTGTGAGTTATCGACAAAAACACCAGTGATACAATTTAACATTTTTCTGCATATAGTAGGCGAGCAATGCCGCGAAATATTAGAACAAAGCAAAGAAACAACTTTAGACGGTGCATGTAAAAAATTAGATGAACATTTTAAAACGAAGAAAAATCTAACGGTGGAACGGCACAAGTTTTTTACACGAGATCAGCAGCAAAATGAGTCGATAGATCAATATGTGTTTGATTTGAGAAAATTGTCAAAAACATGTGAGTTTGGGAATTTGAATGACGATCTAATAAAAGACCGACTTGTGTGTGGAGTGACAAGCCCAGCAATTAGAGAACGATTATTACGAGAAGGGGACCTAACTTTAAAGAAAGCCTTGGAGATATGTCAAGCGGCGGTAGTTTCAAGAATGTATTCAGAGAACATAAAGAAGGAGAATGAAGCAGTTCACAGTGTTGAACAGGACAGCAAAATACAAGATGGAAAAAACGAGATATGGGCATTACAGCGTCATAATAAAGTAGGATATGGAGTGTCATCGTCTACAAAAATATGCGACGGCAATATGAAAGGAGCAGTGCGATCACGCGGGGGACATGTGCGGGGAGGCGCAGGCTGGCGAGGCGGGCGCGGGGTCGCCGCAGACGCCGCTCGTCCGATGCAGCAGCTGACAAGCAGACCGCGCACGACGCGCCAGTGTGGCAGATGTGGTAGTATGCACGGAAAGAATGCTTGTCCGGCGTATGGTAAGAGGTGTCTACGCTGCTCAAAAATGAACCTGGTTGCGCTCATTTTAAATCACAGATAAAATTTAATTATTTGGCAACATTACGAATTGGTTGGTAATACATCCCTATCTCCCATCCCTTCCTTGCACGGAACCTATCGTACTCGTGGAAGCGAGATGGCAAACGTACGGCGGAAGTGATCCGTCATTAGACATTTTTCAAGACTTTTGTTCGTTGGCTATGAACCTGTGAGTCGAGAACATTGCGTTCCTAAGAAAAATTGAAAATTAGTGAAACTTGGTGTTTTGTGCGTGAAAACCGCTGTGAATCTTGCTGAGGAGCTGCCGACGAAGAAATCAAGGTACCGTGCACCCCTCTAAACCTAAAAATAGACCGATTTCATCCTGTGTCTCCACGCGGTCTAACAACGTCCCGTTTTATTATTTTCCAATTTGATTTGTCGTCTTATTTTGCTTTCCCGCGCATCCAATGGTCCTTTTCGAGCCGGATTCCATCTGGAATCAGTGAATAGCCAACCATTCCCCTATCCTGGGTCAATTTGTCGCAAATTCCGAAATAATAACCGCGCCGGACGCATGTGCCGGTAAGTTAGGTTATATCTCGTAGATTCTCGTAAACCCCGCTAATATTGTAGTTAATTCGCATTCTTTCTCGTATCGTATCGTCTCGTCGTGTCGTATCGTCGTAATCTAGCAAGTAAGTTAGATTTTTCGCAACCGCAAACCTAACAAATAAGTTAGACAATCGTTATCGTTAAACTATCGTAAATAAATAATTATTTCGTATCGTGACCCAGGAACATAACAAACATCTTAGTAATATTTCGTTTCGTAAAGAACTGCATAACTAGTAGGTAAGTACCTAATTAGCTCGTTTGTAATATCCAGTTAAGACCGGTTCAGTAAACAAAGAACCACATTTCATAACTTTTTATTTGTCCTGTTAATTTGTATAACGTGCGTTCACAAAATCATTTATTGTAATTTGTGGAGTATAATCGAATCACAGTCCTTTCAGAACTACTTGTCGTAGATATTTATTTTGTCGTAAACCGCTAATAAAATATGGCGGACGCAACTCTAAAAAGATTAATATCGAAACGCGATCGGATATTTGCTCGCATGCAAGTCATATCTGACCAGGCAAAACGAATCGACTTAGAAGGATTCGATAAGGAGTCCTTCTTCTGTGACATTAAAACAGTTGAGTCATTGCGTGTGGACTTTGAAAACATATTGGATCAAATTGTTGACCATGAGCTCAAATTAAATCCTGACTGCGCTGTCTCCTATCAAGCGCTTTCTTCATTCGAAGACCTTTTAGGTCGTGTAAAGCGAGCTGAAGAAAAACTGTTAGTTCAATCTCGTAATGACGTCAAAAGGTCACCTCGATTACCTCCTATTGAAATCCCCGAATTTAACGGAGACCATAGAAATTGGCCATTGTTTATCGCTAGCTATAAAAACGCAGTGCATACTAATGTTTCTCTGACAGACTGTGAGAGGTTATATTATTTACTAGGAAAGTTAACAGGCAAGGCTCGTTCAATATGTGCGGGTATAAATCCATCAGCAGATAACTACCCTCTTATTTTCGATTCGCTTTGTAAAAGGTATGAAGATAAGCGACAGTCCGCAACTTCATACTTAGACCAATTATTTGAATTTAAATCTATTTCTACTGGAACCCCAAATAATTTAGAATCATTTCTCGATAAATTCTCGTCATCTGTAGCCGCTTTAAAAAACACAAAGGTCAATGACCTCGCTGATTTTATTTTATTACATATCGCTATTAAGAAACTCGACCAAGATACTGTGCGTGCCTTCGAAACTAATTATCAACTAAGATCTAATAGTTCCGAAATTCCATCTTTTTCCGATTTGGATTGTTTCGTTCGTGACCATATAAAAATGTTAGAACGTACTTCATCATCTGTTGCTAGGGTCACCAATAATAAGAAACCACTCGAACGTAAGTCTACCGTCGCGTACGCCAGCACCTCTGGTCCCGAGAAAACAACATGTGGTCTATGCAGTGAGCAACATGATTACATTTATAAATGTAAGACATTTAATAGTTATAACCCTGATCAGCGTTTTAACTTCGTAAAAACTAACAATTTATGCATAAATTGTTTAAGTAGTGGTCATCGTGTTTTCGCGTGCGAGTCAACTTCTAGATGTAAAAGGTGCCACCGCAAGCACCATACATTATTGTGCTTTGGGACACAGCAAGCTGCGTCTGCTACCGTTGCCAATGCGGCACCTAGTGACGCTAACGCTGCCTCCGCTCGCGATGACGTCGCGCTGTGTGCGTTATCAGCTAATAATAATGAGGTTGACCATTTATCTCGATGCCCCACGACGGTTTTGATTGCAACTGCGCGTATTATTGTCGTGGATTCTCATGGCAATAAGCACATTATTCGCGCATTGTTAGACAGCGCTTCTCAAAGTAACTTTATCACGCGTGAGTGTTGTCAACGCTTAGGTTTGAACATAAATAATCGACCTACTTGTTCCGCCGTGAAAGGAATAGGCGGTTCAAGTAAAACAATTCAGGGTTCCGTAGAATTTAAATTTCATTCTCGCTTTAATCGTAACATAAATTATAGTATCGACTCTTTGGTAGTAGATAAAATTACTGAACATCTACCAACTGCCACGGTTAATTCTTCACTCTTGTCTAACTTCAAAAACTTGCCGTTGGCAGACGACACATATTTTTCGCCGGGCCCGATTCAAGTATTGATCGGTGCTTCGATTTACCCACACTTACTCTTGTCGAATAAGGTTCGAGGACAGTCGTCATATGTATCACCGCTTGCTTTAGAAACTGTCCTTGGCTATGTTATAGTAGGTGACGCTCCGGTCCGTGTTGATAGCAACTCGACCGTTTCATATTGTTGTACCGCGGACCCGTTGGACTCTGCGGTTCGGAAATTTTGGGAATTGGAGGAGGTGGATGTTCCCCCTGTAGTCAGCTCGGATGACAGGGAGTGTGAGGAGTTTTACACACGCACCACTACCAGAGACAGTGACGGTCGATACGTGGTAGCTCTGCCTTTCAAGGGTGATGTCGAATCCCTTGGTAACTCACGCCAAGCAAGTGAACGTCGGTTTCACTGCTTGGAACGGAAGATGCAAGCTTCTCCACAATTAAAGGTCGCGTATGATAGCGTCATCCTCGAATATTTAGAAAAAGGTTATATTTCACCTGCAAATTCAGATTCTTCAGAAATTTCGTATTTTATTCCGCATCATGGGGTGATCAGGGATGATAAGGTCACAACCAAACTTCGTGTCGTTCTCGACGGTAGTTGCAAGACTACCTCCCGCATTTCGCTTAATGACCTCTTGTACGGTGGGCAAAACCTGCAAGGGAGTTTGTTTAATATTATTGTTGGTTTTCGTTTGTTTTCGATTGCACTGTCCGCAGACATTCGGCAGATGTTTCTTAGCATTGGAATCCGAGAATCTGATCGGCGTTTCCAACGCATTTTGTATCGCTTTTCCCCGCAAGAACCTTTACAGGTTTATGAATTTAATCGTGTTGTTTTCGGGCTTAAGTCTAGCCCCTTCCATGCGCTGCGAACTATTAGGCAGCTGGCAGAGGATGAGGGTAACTCCTACCCTCAAGCTAAAAATATCGTCACTTCAGGGTTTTACATGGATGATTTCGTCCATTCTGTCCTCACGGAAGACCAGGGTATTTCTACCGCCTCGGAGATGATAGGTCTCATGAAAGCTGGTCAATTTGAATTGGTTAAATGGACCAGCAACTCCCAAGCCGTTTTAGACTCGATTCCACCCTCGCATCGTCTGCTAGCTGTCAAAGAATTCGACGAATCCGACCAGCAGAAAGTACTGGGCTTGTGTTGGTCGCCTACGTCAGATCACTTCAGCATGAGAGTCAATACTCCCGTACAAAATTGTACCAAACGTACAATATTATCGTGTGTTGCTAAATTATGGGACGTCATGGGATTTGTCGCACCTGTCGTCCTGTACGCTAAACTTCTTATCAAGCAGCTTTGGCTGCGTGATTGTGACTGGGATGATACCCCACCTGAGGATATAGTCAGGCTGTGGACTCGCTTCAAGGAAGAGCTCCCGTTGCTCTGTAATATAAAAATCCCACGTCACGTTGGTATCGTCGCCGATAGTGTAGTCACTATCTTGGCTTTCGCAGATGCCAGTGAGAAGGCATACGGGGGAGTGATTTACTTCCACGTCCAAAATAGCGATAGCAATATTGTTTACTTGCTAACCGCTAAGTCGAAGGTCTCACCTAAGAAAGTCGTTTCTCTCGCTCGTCTGGAGCTTTGTGCTATTCTTGTGCTAGCTCAACTTATAAAAAATGTCATAGTCGCTTGTCAGCCCCGCATTGTTTTTCGTAACATATTCGCATTTTCGGATTCGACAGTCGCGCTCTGTTGGGCACATTCGTCGCCCCATCGGTGGAACACCTTTGTGGCCAACAGAGTGTCGAAAATACAAAGCGACTTGTCGCCACAAAATTTGTATCACGTGTCCGGTACGGACAATCCCGCAGATTGTCTGTCACGTGGTCTTACGCCTTCTCAAATTATTGACCACCCGCTTTGGTTCAGTGGTCCTCCGTGGGCCCAGTTGGACGTCTCACAGTGGCCTGTCGTTCCCTTCAGTCCTTCGTCGGTGCCTGAAGCACCCGAAGAGAAGAAGCTTTCGTTGCTGTCCGCTATACCAAATGAAAGATCACCTATTCTTTCTTTGGTCGACCGCATATCGTCCTGGAGTAAATTACTTCGAGTAGTAATTTACGTTTGTCGTTTTGTCAGGTTGTTACCTGTTAGATATCGCATGTCAGCGTCGGATTACGACTTCGCTGAATCACTCGTTCTTCGTGAGCTTCAACGCCTTTATTTCTCCACTGAGATTGCTAGACTCGAGAAAGGCAAGGATTGTAGTCCTGCTTTACGACACTTAAAGCCGTTTCTCAAGGACGGACTCATTAGAGTCGGAGGCCGTTTAAGAAACTCGGATTTAAGTTATGAAGGGAAATATCCCATTTTGCTTCCAAGCAAGGATCCCATTTTGAATTTGCTCGTCGAATACCATCATAAATTAAACTGTCACGCAGGTCCCGACCTGCTGATGTCACTCTTACGTCAGAGGTATTGGATACTTTCTGCTCGTAATTTAATTAGGAATAGAATCCATAAATGCATTCCTTGCTTTCGCCTTCGTCCTAAGGCAAGATTCCCTGAAATGGCGGATCATCGCTCTTGTCGTGTCGTCCCATCCGCTAAACCGTTCGTTCACACGGGCACGGACTATGCCGGACCGTTTAGGGTTACCATGTCTCGCGGTCGAGGTGTTCGCTCCACTAAAGCCTATGTGTGTTTGTTCGTTTGCATGACTACACGCGCCGTGCACATTGAACTTGTTGGTGACCTTAGCACAGCTAATTTTATGGGCGCTTTCAAGCGGTTCTTGTCAAGGCGTGGCCCGGTGAGTAGGATTTATTCGGATAACGGGACAAATTACATAGGTGCTAAACGCAAACTTTCGGAACTTCACGAATTTCTTTGTTCAAAATACCATAATACTGAATTTGGTCACATGCTAGCTGAGAGTCGCATAGATTGGTCACTCAATGTCCCGACTGCTAGTCACTTTGGGGGCAATTGGGAAGCTAATATTAAAAGTCTAAAGGCGCACTTGTATCGAGTCATAGGTGACACTATTCTCTCATTCGAAGAGTTAAGTACTGTTCTTACCCAAGTCGAATCGGTAATGAACACTAGGCCTCTTTGCAGGACACTCTCTAGTGATCCTTCGGAACCGTTAGCTTTAACTCCAGCGCACTTTTTGAATCTCACGCCTTTAAGATATTTGCCTGCCGAGGAAATAGACGAGAGAACTACTGTCGCTAGACATGAATTGTTAGACAGACTGGTACAGTCGTTTTGGAAGCGCTGGAGGAGCGGTTACCTCCACACCTTACAATCGCGTCGCAAATGGAACACGCCGGTCGATCCGGTCGCTGTCGGTACGGTCGTGATTCTTATAACTGATAATTCGCCTCCACTACACTGGCCGTTGGGTGTCGTGGAGGAAGTTTTCCCGGACTCCACAGGAGTCACTCGCGTCGTTCGGGTTAAGACGACGACGGGCTCTTACTTACGCCCCGTCGTTCGTCTTTGTCCGTTACCTAACCAATAGATTAGGCAATTTCGTCATTTAGGTTAGGTTAGCGTTAGTAATTAAGTACTTAGTTTATCGTTTAGTTTAGTTTCGTAAATTAGCTTCAATTCTTGAAGGCATCGCTTCAAGCCCGGGGGGATGGTTGCGCTCATTTTAAATCACAGATAAAATTTAATTATTTGGCAACATTACGAATTGGTTGGTAATACATCCCTATCTCCCATCCCTTCCTTGCACGGAACCTATCGTACTCGTGGAAGCGAGATGGCAAACGTACGGCGGAAGTGATCCGTCATTAGACATTTTTCAAGACTTTTGTTCGTTGGCTATGAACCTGTGAGTCGAGAACATTGCGTTCCTAAGAAAAATTGAAAATTAGTGAAACTTGGTGTTTTGTGCGTGAAAACCGCTGTGAATCTTGCTGAGGAGCTGCCGACGAAGAAATCAAGGTACCGTGCACCCCTCTAAACCTAAAAATAGACCGATTTCCTCCTGTGTCTCCACGCGGTCTAACAACGTCCCGTTTTATTATTTTCCAATTTGATTTGTCGTCTTATTTTGCTTTCCCGCGCATCCAGAACCACTTCGCAAAAGTGTGTGGTGTGTACTTTGTGGAGGAATCAGACGAAAAGGTAATATTTGCATTAAATAAAGACTTGAGTGATTGGACTGTAGATTTGAAAATTAATGAGCATTGCATAAATTTCAAGTTAGATACGGGCGCAGATGTTAATGTGCTACCGATGCGGTTCTTATCTAGACTAGGAATATCCGTTGATAAAATATTGCAAACTAATACTAAATTGAGCGGCTATTCAGGTGATTTAATTACTGTCTTAGGGAAAACACATTTAAAAGTATATCATAAGAACAAGTTATATTTATTAGAGTTTAAAATTGCAGATGTAAATAGCACGCCTATATTGGGACGTTATGCTTGTGTAGAAATGAACTTAATTAAGAGGGTTATGTCTGTGCAGAGGTCTGATATTAAATCCAAGATAAATAAAGATTATAAAGATGTTTTTGAAGGTATAGGTTGTTTACCGGGGGAATATAATATTCAATTGAGGGACGACGCCGTCCCCGTAGTGCATGCGCCTCGTAAATTGCCGTTTGCGATCAGCGAGGACGTTAAGAAAAAGTTATTGGAAATGGAGTCACAGGGTATTATAGCAAAAGTAGAGGGTCCCTCTGATTGGGTTAGCAGTATAACTGTGGTTAAAAAATCGAATGGTGATTTAAGAATTTGCTTGGATCCGAAAGAATTAAATCAGGCTATCAGGAGAGAACATTTCAAGCTACCAACGATAGATGAAATAGTGTCAAAATTAGCAGGGGCTAGGTATTTCAGCACATTAGATGCTTCTTCAGGGTTTTGGAACGTGAAATTAGGAGAAAGTAGTAAATTCTGTACATTTAATACACCTTTTGGTAGATTTAAATTTTTACGAATGCCTTATGGCATATGTTCGGCCTCGGAGATCTTTCACAAGAAAATATATGAACATTTTGATGATATAGAAGGTGTGTGTATGTATATTGATGACTTATTAATATATGCCTCAGATCAAAACAAACATGACGAGATTTTGAAGAAAGTACTAGAAAGATGTAGAAAAATTAATTTGAAATTAAATATAAATAAGTGTAAATTTGGATTACAGGACATAAAATACTTAGGTCATCGTATTACAAAAGATGGATTGAGCCCTGATGATTCTCACTTGTCAGCAATAAAAAACATGCAAGTACCAAAGAATAGAAAAGATCTCGAAAGATTTTTAGGATTGATTACTTATGTAGGGTCGTTTGTCCCGAATCTTTCAGATAAAACGTTGCCACTGCGAGAGTTACTTAAAAAGGAAATAGAATGGCATTGGAATGACCGACATGAGCAGTGTTTCACTTATTTAAAAACGTGTTTAACGAAACGGCCAGTTCTTCAATATTATAGTTTGGATAAGCCAATAGTCATATCCGTGGATGCCAGTTCCACAGGGTTAGGTGCGTGCTTAATGCAAAATGGGCTTCCTGTATGTTATGCTTCGAAAGCTTTAACTATCACAGAACAAAGGTATGCGCAGATTGAAAAAGAATTGTATGCTTCCGTCTTCGCCTGTGAGCGATTTTATGCATATATTTTTGGACGTTCGGATGTAACAATAGAAACGGACCATAAACCGTTAATCAGCATTATTAAAAAACCAATTGTTGATGCTCCGTCCCGCTTACAGAGGATGCTGTTGAGATTACAACGCTATACATTTACGTTAGTTTACAGACCGGGAAAACATTTGTACATTGCTGACGCGTTATCTCGTGCTTACGAAACGACGCCGCATGTGAGCGAAGGAACGTCACAAAGTCTAAGTAGTAGTAAGGATGAAGTATGCATATTGACTGATAGCGTGAAAAATAAATGCGAATACTTTACAGACGCTCAATTCATAGACATTCAGAAACAGCTAGAAATAGACGAAGAGATGAGTGAATTAAATAAACATGTTTTACAAGGTTGGCCGGAAAAAAAAGACAAAATAAAAGACAATATAAAACCATACTGGAAATTTAGGGAGGATATAACAGTAGCAAATGGGTTAATTTGGAAATTGGATAAAATAATAATACCTAAAATTATGAGAAAAGATAAATGTAAACTACGAGCTAGAGAAATAATGTTTTGGCCCGGTATTAACAACGATATAGAAAACATGATTAAAAGTTGTAATATTTGTTTAAGGCATAGAAACAAAAATCAAAAAGAAGAACTAAATTGTCATGAGGTTCCTGACAGACCATGGGCTAAGGTTGGTGTAGACTTATTTCAATATAAAGGTACGGACTACTTGTTACTAGTGGATTATTTCAGTAAATATTTCGAGCTAATCAAATTACGTAGTACAACTTCTGGGAGCATAATTAATCATTTAAAAAACATATTTAGTCGTCAAGGAATACCTAATACTATAATGTCAGACTGTGGGCCACAATTCACATCATTTGAATTTAGGAAATTTGCACTAGAATGGAATTTTAATCATAACACGTCATCGCCTTATTATCCTCAGTCGAATGGGCAAATTGAACGCACAGTTCAAACAGTAAAAAATATTATTAAAAAGTCAACAGAAGACAATACGGATTATCGTCTAGCATTGTTAGAATGCTTGAATACACCACTGGGTAGTGATCTAGCATCACCAGCAGAAATTTTACAAAGTCGACAATTGAGAAGTATTGTTCCAACTCCTATAAAATTATTGGTTCCAAAGGTGCATTATAACATAAAAGAGAAATTAATAAATAGACAAAATAAACAAAAAGAATTTTATGATAAAAGTAGTAAGAACTTAACTCCGTTACAAGTTGGTCAAAATGTAAGATATTTTGATACAATTAAAAATTATTGGGTACCAGGTTTAGTTGAGGGAATACTCAGAAATCGGTCATATGCTGTTCGTTTACATAATGGAAAAGTAGTTGTACGGAATCGAAGGCACTTAATAGCAGATCACTCGCACAGACATAGCCCCCTTCGAGACTACGAGTTTGATTATGATTGTGAAAATTCATCGTGTCAAAGACATGAAAATCGTGAGCCGTTATCTACTAATAATTATGTTACTCGTTCTGGCAGGACGGTGCGACCGCCGAATAGATGGGGGTATCCATGAAATAATCAATGCACTACAATGTAATCTTCATCCGTATTATCAACGGCAGCGTAATATTGATATTAACCAGAATAGATTTAAAGGTATAATATAGTTAAATAATAAGATAACAATTGCAAATGAATGTATGTGTTACTTTAAGAATAAAATATTAATCCTATCAAATTAAATGTCGTAGGCAGAATGCCTACGTAATTTCTTTCAAACAAAGCAAGATAATAAAAATATACATAATAAATGAATTGTAAAATACATTGATTAAATTAAATTACTCAAGTTTAGGATACAGTAATAACGATGTTACTGTTCAATGTAAGCATTGAGATTAGTTATTAAGTTTATATTATGAGTGCCCATTAGCTGATTATGCTTTTCAAATTGTAATATGTATGATATTAATGTATATACTAACATAATTATATATTTTATACTTGTTACGGTTTAATGGAATTTTAAGTTTTTTTTTTTGTTTTCATATTTTTGTGAGGGAGGAAGATGTGATGATATTCATAAGTGGGTATATTGATCATGTTGGTGGCGGTAGATGATTGATGGATTAAATATGGCAGTCATTACTGGAGCTTGTTGTTTGATTCACGTTCCACATACTCTTACACTATTTACTACTCGAAAAGATACACATTTCGCAACGCAGCTCGACGCAGCGCGGCGCCGCACTGCGTTTTAATAGCGGCTCAAAATCTAACTTTATTTACTGTACGAAAAGATACACATATGCACTATTGTTGCGTCACGTCGCACCGCGTCTCGGTGTGGGCTGACCCTAAAGGCTCCTACAAACAGGCGCGACACGCGATATAATCGCGCGCGACACAAAGGCACCGCTCGTTGCGCGACTTGCGGTGCCTTTGTCGCGTGTCGTGTCGCGCCTGTTTGAAGGTTGCCACTGGGCCACTGCTTCTCATACAAGTCTATCTATGCACAGAAAAAACCTTCAGCTTAAAATAAGTAACGTTAAATGTGGAGGGTTAACTGACGTCAAAATAAAACGGGTAACTATTTTACAAAAAGTTTATTATACAAATTGTGTATTCAACAAAAATGTATTTGTACCAAATACAAATCAAGTAATAAATAGTAATAGGTATCATAAAAGCACAATAATGACAATCACTGATGTACTATTACATAATAATAATAATATTACAATAATAATTACCTAAATTAATAAAATACCAAAAATGTATTTTAATATAAACTAAAAATGCTGGGTGCAGTAGTAATTCGGTAGTATCACTACAAAAGGTATGTCCATAAACTACGTTATTATAAAAAAAAAATTTTTTTTAGCTTTCTACAATCGTTATTTGTCATGCATGATGCATGTCTTCTTATGGAGTTAAAATTAAGGCGCGATACACATAAGCGTTTTGCTAACAAACTTTGAAAAGAAAACAAAATCCGCGTAAAACAATAAAAAAACATTGTGTAAGCTATTTGTTCCATTTTCATGCTTTTGGTACTACAAAAAAGCTCTCCTCTAAATAATTTTAAGATAGACATGAAATAAGCATGTTATCAATAATTTGTAACTAAGTCCCGATTTCAGAAAGTCAATTCAATTTACTCTGTTGATGCGTTGCCAAATCCCATGATAACGTCTATAATTAACGTTGTCATTTTGTTAATTGAATCACAACATCTAACATGGCATTTGACATCATTAACTGTATTAACAAACCAGGGGTAAGAGGCCATTTACATAATTATAATATGGAAATCCCCACAAATTCCGCCGTATCAACTATGCATGAGATTTGACAATCCTACTAGTCTAGTCTTACTAATATCATAAATGTACAGTCACGAACACTAACATATCAACACTTGGCAACTTTCAATTGCGATTTTTTCGTGAAATGACGAATGCAACGTTGAAATACGACACTTTACATAAACCTGTGGATTGGAAAATACTATGTTTATAATAACATAAAATTTCATTAAAAAATAAAAGAGCAAATTGCCTTTGAATAAAGTCAAGTGAATACATATTTATGCTCGTGACTGTACGAAAAATACGCGCTTAGACGTTGAGTTGTGTGGACACCAGCTCGTATTACCTATTATAAATATGAAATCTTGTGTTTGAATGTTTGTTATTCAACCACGAAAAAACGGCTGATCGGATTAAGATGAAATTTGGCACACAGATATTTTATAACCTGGCTTAACACACAGAATATTTTTATCCCGGTAATAAATATCACGTGGACGAAGTCACGGGCAGAAGCTAGTTATCTATAATTTAAAATCTGCCATAACTTTGTGTTAATCTATCACAACAAAGTAATTGCCAATAAAGAGATAAAAACCAAAAGTGATTAAATATACATTTAGTTTTTACATAAATATTCCAATTGTGTAAATAATAGATGATAAATGGTAAACTGTTGTTGTTATGATGTTTAGCATTGAAATCACAATAAAAGTAATGATTGAAATAATGAAGCAATCAAGGTGGCATCATAATTACGTGATAATTTAGTCATTAGAAATGAATTCATCATAGAAGTCATTTGTTATGCCATTTGTTATGCATGTCATGCATGTTAAGACGTGCATATGTATTGAAAAACTTCGGTTTAATTAAACCTTTATCGAAAATTTGTAATGTTTATGTAATCTTGTGATTATGAACGTTTTGTATAGCTATTTAAATGCGTCAAAAGAACGAAGATAATGTAATTTTTGTTACACATTTCAGTGTACAATGAAATATTCAAGATTAAAAATATATGTGATGAATTGATGATTCTTGTGTGAATAATATGCTCCTTGATTGAAAAGAAAATTTGAATATGATATAAAAAAATCACATTTTACATTCCATTTCATTTGTTCAATGTAGGAGCAGCTTCAGTTAACTAAATACAAACGTAGTCTATGGACGATGGTTTATTTATATTGGTCCCACACTAAACTTAACAACTAATTATCAAACGTGGATACTTAATACAAAAATACTGTTAAATATTAACGTAAATATCATTAAATAAATTAAAATTAATGTAGGTAGTTGATGTTTTCAGCACAATTTGTTTTCATTTTATAGAAGAGCAACATTAGAAGTACAGTCAGTAATGACCTCTCAAGTTCCGATAATGAGACACAATTGATTTTCTATTGTATCGTATTACATAGGGTAGGTACTCGTGGGACTTGACGGGTTAATGGAGCTTCTTCTTCAAGTGTCCAAAGTGTCCATACATCTGCACTTCTGAGAACCTCAAAAACGCCACTGATCCCGCGATTGGCGGATGGACAATTGGACACAACTCATCTGATATCCCACTAATATTATAAAAATGTGAAAGTTTGTGAAGATGTTTGGAAAATATTTACATAATCTATGATAATATTTAAAATAGTAATAATATGTACATTTATATGAAAAAATAAGCAAAAAAATCACAGGGCATCGAAAAATTCGTCCGCATCGTTGTCAACAGGAACAGTGCCCAAAAGGCTGGCAGCATTGCCACGTTGTATGGCAATGCTAATTCTTTGACCAAGAAATAGGCCAGCCCTCTGGTCACGTGAAGAGTGATTCCGTACCAACCTGCAGAGCGGCTCATCCCACTGTCTCTGGGAAGATGGGTTTACGGGCCGATTTGTATCCGGACAAGCCGCTTTCCAGGCATTCACCGCGTCGGTCAAGCACGGCACTTCAAAGTCAACTAGGCAAGGGGCTAACATTTTCCCGGTCAACTTTTCAGTGCTGTGGACAGAAGACAGGAACGCCGGTAAGCTAATACTGGTAATTTTGCGGACGCCGAGGAAAAACGGATGGGTAGTGTGGCTTGAAGCCACGCTCGGTCGTCCAAGGCCACATTTAGAATGGATTTTAGAGTGCTGAATAATTTGGTAAATTTTGTCCAAGAGATGTGGCTGCTTCCATAAAGGGGAAGAGCGTAGAACAAATATAAAATGTAGGCCAAAACAACAGTATCTCATCAGGGTGCATTCACCCTGATGAGATACTGTTGTTTATTTAATTAATTAATTTAAAAATGTTCTCCAATATTAATTTACATTCGGCATTCCGAATGTAAATTAATTTTGGAGTCTGTCCGAAATCTTGTAGAAATTTTTAATTTTTTCGTCGATGAAGGGTGTAAAACTGTTTTCTAAAATTGGGGAACCTAGAAGGTGCAGTGAAATTTTGTCTAAAATTTTGATTTGTGGGGGGGCTATTGCATTAAATTTGTCTAGAGTCAATTGACTGTCGGTAACGTCAGAAAGGTAAAGTTCACATTTTGAGGGGTTAAGGACAAAGCTAATAGATTGAAATTTCTTGTTTGAGGAGTTGTAGATCTTTCAAAACAGTGTCTACATCACCTCCTAGCGTTCCATCGTCTAAATACCACACGTTAAATTTTGAATTTATTTTCTGTACAATTGAATATATAGCCAAACTGAAAATGACTGGCCCGAGAGGGTCACCTTGTCGGCATCCAACTGCAGATTCCAAAATATTGTCCTTGTATAATAATTTGGAAGGGTACCTGTAACATTGCCGCATAAAACCATAAATTTCGGGTAGTTCCTTTTTGTCTTCAGCCAACAAAGTGTCCCTACAAACAGAATTAAAGGCGTTCTTAACGTCAACCATGAGGATGACCTCACCTTTGATGTTGAAAGGGCTTGTATAGCCCTCCAAAGCCCCCCAAAACCCCTTTGCTTGGTTTTGGCCCCATTTCGAGCCAAAACCAAGCAATTAGATGTTTGGATGATTGTTACTCAATCACGCGTAAACTGTTGAACAGATTTGGATGAAAATTGGCACATAGATATACCATTTCCTTGCTTAAAACATAGGATACTTTTTATCCCGATATTCCCACGGGATTTAAACTTACACAGGTGAAACCGCGGGGCGCTGCTAGTAATATAGACTCGAAAATAAGAAGAAATAAAAAAAATGCACCACAAGGAGATAAATAAAAATTAATTCTTAGATAGTCTAAACATTTGTGCTGATAAAATCAACATCCCTCGCCCAACATTGGGCGAAATCTTTGTGTTTTTTTTACATTTTAATTTTTATTTAATGAGTATCCACCTCTGCAATGCAGAGCAATGTGAATGTTTTTTTTTTAATATAAAAAATAAGATATGATAAAGTAGAAATTAAGTGATCTATGTATCATATTCGAGTTAAGTAACCAATTAAATTGTAACGATTTTGAATATACAGACGCCAGCATTACTAAATCTGTCAAATTTGTTTAATAGATTTTCAACTTTTTCGCTAAAGCCTAAGGTTCAAAGTTGATCGGCAAAATTTGACAGTTCCAGTTAGATTGATGTGCTGGCGTCTGTACAAGCACATACAAAGTTTTTTTGTAAATTTTATTATCTAGTGCCCGATCACACAGTCATATTCAGCGATTGTATTTAGACGTCTCACTATCGACAACGTACACTAAGGACGCGTTCACACGAGCGCGATTTTCATCGCGCACGCGTCGTGGTAGCATCGCTCCCTCAAAAATGAGAAGCATTTAATTCCAATGTTTTTCTAAAGAGGGAGCGATCGCAAAAATCGCGCTCATGTGTAAGCGCCCTGACGCATGAAAAAAAATGTGGTCACCCAAAGAGTGAGGCACAGGTGTACCTACAGCGATGCTATTCTGTTGAGATCTCACCGTGAAAGCTTAGGTGAAGTGAGCGTGGAGTGAGCTGTCAATAGTTTCAATTCCTAGCAAAAACAAACTCGAACAGGAATCGAACCTGGGACTAGCGCTCAGCAGCATGGCTTGCAACCACTAGACCAACGATGGAGTCACTAGAATGAATATTGGACACTAAAATACAATGTATCAAAGGAAAATGGAAGGAGGCTGCAGTTCACCTCTTTGTTAGAAAACATAATATCAAAACCGTAATAAAATTGCTATTCGATTTTGTAATTTATAGCATGCTGACGGAGTCTATATAAAGTTCTAGATTCTCACTGAAATTTCAATGGGTTTTAAGCGAAATGGGAAATCATTACATATCTAGTTTTCGTCTATTATTTAAAGTCAATCAAACCTAGCCTTTTCCCAACTATGTGGGGGTCGGCTTCTAGTCTAACCGGATGAAGCTGAATACCAGTTTCACATGGAGTAACTGTCTATCTGATCTCCACAACCCAGTTACATGGGTGACAGGATACCCCTTGGTAAGACTGGTTGTAAGACTTTTGGGCTTCATAACGACCAAAAGATCTACGAATGGCAGCCGGGACCAACGGCTTAACGTGCTTTTCAAGGCAACTTTCGATCGTCAGGTGCGGCTGTTATCATTTAGCAACGAGCTTTTATTATTTAAAGTCAGTCGCACGATATTGCATAAAGACTCCTGCAAACAGGCGCGACGCGAATCGTGCGCGACACCATTGCCATTGAGTCGCGCGCGATTCTATCGCGTGTGCGCCTGTTTGAAGGAGCCTTAACTTTGCAGTAACAATAATTCTGCAACGATTTACGATAGCTGAAACGGACTGTGTTTTCGGATACTTACAAATTACAACATAAGGAAAATTAACAAAAGCGCTTGTTGTAACAATTTTAAAGCACTATGTTAATGTAGGGTAGGATTTTTTAATTTCCTATTGGAAATCGCTTTAACAAAACATAATTTATCATTCAGCGAGAAGTTTTCTAATTTCCGATAACTATCTATTAAGTATTGAAAGAGGAACTTGAAGTAGGGAATTCAAGTGATTTTGTAAGGATACTTAAGGTTTTCAGAAGAAAATTGTTCGCAAGTAATGATAAAGGCTCGGCAAACTGTCTATAATAGTCTACAAAGTTGTAAACGAGAATCAGAGCTCATTGAATTGTACAACTTCATAGACTTCTTTACCAACAAGAAGGTTCTGATTCCTATTCTGAATTATTTGTGGATTAATATAGTATCTGTATATGCAAATCCATACCTATTTGAGAATGTATAAGAATTTTCCCAAAAAACAGGGTAATTAAAAGTATATTAGTGTTAATTACTGTTAAGTATTTTGTGTAAGTACTTAGTCTTGTAAGATCAGTAGATAAGTATAATATAAAAGTGCATTGTAAAAAAGGAGTACACATGACGACACATTGGATCATCTCTATACAAAGAGGTTCTACCGGATCAAACGGCGATACGTTTCGGCGTGTTCTTAATTCGCCCCAAAAATTAAACCTACATAAGTCCCCTTGCACTACAAATCACTAATGCCCGATATCTATAATTTACGGACCGTTATGGGTTAAAATTAAGACTCTTGTATCTTTACCAATAATGAAGCAAAGACCTCAATAGCTTTGCATAGTAGACCCTTCCATATGGAAGTAGCTATCACAGGAAAATTAGCTTACGAATCTATTTATATGCCCAGTTTGGCAATAAAAATGCTGCCATTGCTAAGTAAAACGATTCGTATTTGTTTTTATGAACCGAACATAAAATGTCTTTAGCGCTAAACAAATTTCAAATATCGTTCTCTTTTTATGGGAATTGTTTGGAAATGTTAAGAGACCGTATGATATTTTCATCGAACGCATGTTGTGATTTGTGGAGCAAGTATACATTTGCTCAGGCTTTGTATACATTTTTTGACATAGGCTTTTTTGTAAGCTAATAAGGTCGAATATAAATGTGACGAACTAAGAACACACTTTCACAGGTAGCTTTAAAAAAACGAACTTTTTACAAATCAGGGATTTACAACCCTTTCCTCAATATACCAGCTGCATTTCAATACAAAAAGTCTAAAAGGTCCCTGATGTCTTTATAATTTGGACATTTATACCTACTTAATTTAATTTTTAGGATAAACAGCCTCAATTGTTGGTTTTGTTTCTGGAAAGGGCCTCTGCCTCCTCGATCGTGTCTGGTAGCCTCATGTTCCTTGTCTCTGGCAGCATCAGGACGAGGGTACTGGATATCAGGCACATAGCTGCGAAGATCACCGTTGGCATGGACTTGTGATATAGGGACTGTAACGAAAATGGTTTGGTTAGTTTCCGGATTGATTTACAATTATGACGGTCTGAGATTCTCAGAGATCTTTGAAAGATTGGATAACATGAAAGTTTCTTCCGGCACTCATAGATTTTGTTACTTTTTTTTTTTCAGGATGGGAAATCATCAAATGACCCCTCCTGCTCTGGGTGGAGCGGAAGGGAGTGTCAGACTCTTACTGACTAAATCCCACCCGTGTTTCTTCCTTAGCCCTTTATGTTCCGGGCCAGCGGTAACCCTTTCGGACAATCCCGCTGACCCGGCAGGAGATTTTGTTACTCTTACTTTTTACTCAGTGTATGGTGACGTCACAAATTATTACAACCTACATTCGCCAATAGTGAAAAAGCAAGTCTGTTCTTTAGTTTCCATATTGGCTCAAGAGCGATTTGGCTGGAAAAAGGAAAGGAAAGTGGATGCTTAACACACTATCAGTAGTAATTGACTTCCATTTTTACACAACAATGTTCATTGCGATAATTAAGCCATGGATTAACAATATCCTTTAAAATGATTCAGATTGAAATTGATAGTGTGTTAAGGCTCCTTCAAACGGGCGCGACACGACACGCGACACAAAGGCACCGCAAGTCGCGCAACGTGCGGTGCCGTGTCGCGCCTGTTTGTAGGAGCCTTTACGCAATTAGGGTGCGACACTGGGACGAAACAGACTGATTATTCTTTAATATTCGCAAGTGAATCGGAAGACATTAGCTGTCTTGTATAAAAAAAGGCCCAGAATTATTTATTTCTGAAAATATGAAGTATTCTAGTTTAAGCACCTATTTTTTGAGCACCTATACATTGAGCACCAATCAACATTTTACCGTGGTGCTCAAAGGGGAACAATAAAAAATATTAAACTTTATTTCCTTTTGAGCAACTACGGTAGCTTTTAGTGATGGGGTGTATAATAAATCATATCGATAAAAATCAGCAGTTTTATAGAAGTTATTATAGTAACCTTACATGATAGCTTCTTTCTATGTAAAACTGTCTGGCTTATCCGCTACTTACCAACAAAGGCGTCATCGGCGCAATAAGCGAGCCGATCCTGCCGGCCATGGAACACATGCTGATGAGGGTCTGCCTCATGTTCGTCGGGAACACCTCAGACACGTAGATGTACACGGAGCTGTAGGCCAATGTCACGCTCCATTTGCCAACCAGGTACAGAGGGATGGACCAGTAGTCGTCTGGAAGAGAAAGGGGGGTTAATAGGCTGTCGAAGAAGGGTTTTCTGGCAAAAGAAATTGAGGTTATTAGGCTGTCAAATCAGGGTTTTCTGGCAAAAGAAATAGAGGTAAGTAGGCTGTCGAATTAGGTTTTTCTGGTAATAGAAATGGGGGCTAGTAGGCTGTCGAATCAGGATTTTCTGGTAACACTGCAGGGGTACTGGGCCTAAGTGATATCAAAAAGTAGAAGTATAGTAAATAGTAGTAGAATCAACCCGCCTTGAGCAAGGGCGGTGATCAATGCTCGTGGCTTTTCTGTACGAGAAGAAAGAGTCAGTCCTACCAAGGGGTTTCGTATTACCCAGTAACTGGGTTGTGGTGAGATAGGCAGTCGCTCCATGTAAAATACTGGTATTCAGCTGAATCCGGTTAGACTGGAACCAACTCCAACACAGTTGGGAAAAGGCTAGGCACTAGGCAGGTGATGATAAGGAAAGTTATATCGATACGAATAGAATATAAATAGACAAAGCCAGTGTTTTATGTACAATACTGAATTTTATAGTCTGGATGTTTGTTAGTCGGCAAGGCAAGGTAATCCTTGCCTTGCCGGCTATACCAAAATAAATGGTTCCCTTTCAATTTTTGTCACTGACCATACCTACTTTCAAACATCCTCTACTCCGGAGTTAGACTATAAAATTCAGTATTGTACATAAAACACTGGCTTTGTCTATTTATATTCTTTTAGTATCGATATAATTTATATGTGTTTTATCCCTCTTTATGAAAAGAGGGATAAAACACATATAACTAGGTTAGAAGAGTGATGTTTATAAATAGAGATGGCTGGAAGGGAAAATGAAGAAGTAAAGACAGCTAGCGAAAAACAAGTTCCTTCCTTAAGCCTCTTATATACGGTCCATCTGGCTGTAGGTCCCGCCAAGGTCATGAACGATGCACGACGAAAAACAACGTGAATAGGTTCAACGTACGTCGATAATTATTATTAATTACTTGTTGGGTTTGCACGCCCAATTTTGCATCAAGCGAGCGCCCCCACTACCGCGAACAACGTGCAGATACACAGTGAACGTTCGTTCGTACGATCGTGCGTCGTGTGTGCTTGTTCATGTATAAACCTTGTTGTATTAGCTGTATAGCAGATTCACCATTTAGATCGTGTGTCGGAGGTCGAACGGACGCCAAAATGGATCGTGAAACACTCAAGATTTATTGAAAGATATAAGTCTCAATCTATCATATTCAAATATTTCATGATATTATTAATTTAAGGATATATTGCACGTTTATGATTTAAAAAAAAACATCCAGAACCTTTTGCAATTTTTTTTCTCTCTTCTGCTGCTGCTGACAAAATCAGAAGAACACCCAAGTTTTGGCGTTCTGATCATAACTGATTAAATAAGCGCACGTGTTTTATTTATTTTGATTTAAAATAAATAAAACACGTGCGCTCATTTAACTCGTTCAATTACCTGCATTTAGCAGGCTGGATGCGCACACGATAGTGCTACGTCCAACACTGCGGACTTGAGCGGCCGTACAGCTGGGATGGATCGTGTATAACAGGCTTTAGTTTAACATTAGAAAGGTCCATCCATGCTCGCGCTTTAGTTCAGCGTCACACACAATATGTATATCAAATTAATAATTAAACAACACTTTTATCGTCCCCGATTTCGTTCGGACATGATCGTGATCGTACGTTTATGAAGATAAGCACGTTATGTACGCTCAAGTGTAGAATGTTTCACCACTTCGCAAGGTCGACGTACTGACGCGTCAGCGAAGTCCGTTTTCACATTGGCGATTTATCGCGCGACTATTGAAAGTATCTAGACATTTTTATCTTTAGTGGTAGATTTTTATTTGTTAGGTACTTACTTTCGAAGTTATCGGAGGTTAAAATACGTTACATAGTTTTATTCTTGCTGATTAAATATAATACATGTCATGTTTTAAGATCTAATCTATTATATTATACAGCGTGGCGCTACAATGGTGACATTAATTTAACACACGTGTAGGGCTAGTGCCCTTTAATCATATTAATTTTAGTAGGTTAAAATAACTCGTAAATTTAAAAAAAAATTTTTTCAAACAAACTAAATGATAAAAATGTAACTAAAATTGGGATCACCCTTGCAAAAAATCATTCATGAAATTACTTACTTACGTTACGCTGGCTTACGTTAACTCGGAGCGGCAACGCGTCGCATCACGCGCTGCCACTTTTCGCGCTTTAATATCGTATGGACGGTACTGTGATGAACTTGAAAATGCCTAGCGCTCTGGCGGATGCTAGTTTTGGGTTGGTTTTGGAAATATTGTAGCACATTTTCAGTTAACTGGATTGGGTTTTGTCGTGTAGGTGGTCGATCAGGGCGTTGAGACCTAGGATCCACTGGCCGGTTTTCGCGGATGCGCTGAAGAGCTCCTACAATAGTGCGAGGATTAGTAGGGCATTGTCTTGAACCGCCATATCTCTCGCGATATGTCCTTATTGCAAGAGCGGCATTTTCACGACATTCTCCGTAAATTAGGATCATGTCCGCATATTCAGCTGCTGTGTAGTTCGGATGTGTATTTGCCATCACGATCACAAGTTTACACAAGCACTAATAACACAAATAAAAGCGCCCGTATCGCAAGAGATGTCAACGTACCTACTAAATTAGAAAACGAAAACAAAACAAAGCGTCTTTATCGCAGTACCATAATCTAATTACTCATTAGTTCATTACACAAAAATAAATAAATAAAACAATAGGTAAGCGTCTTTTTCGCGGAAACATTCACAAAATTAGTCGACGTAATTATGTGCACTACTGTGAAGAAGTGTGTCAAGGGCACGAGTTAGGCTAGCACTAGAAATGCAAAAAAAAGAATTGGATTTCGCTGCGACGCGACGGGGCGGGGGGGGGGGGGGCACGCGTCGCCTGCGCCGCCCGCTCGCCGACAAAGGGATATCACGTTACTTTAAAGTATTGTTTATTTATTTTAATTTCATTGATGCGGTGTTATGATCCGTGACCCGGCAAATGACCGCTGCGCGACAGTTCTTTAAGTACAGGTTGCTCCAAAATGCTATTTTAGAAAACTTTAAATAAATCCGCAAATAATAACGTTTAATGGAAACATAATTTCTTCATGAAACGAAAATGTGAAAACGTATATGTGTGTTAAATTAATGTCACCATTGTACCGCCACGCTGTATAATCGCGTGTATTTTTCTCAATTCTTTTTTCTTTGAAGACTGTAAATGAGTTCGCGACCCAGCTAGATAGCTGGGTCGCCTTTGGATGGCTCCTAAAAACAGGCGCGACACGCGATATAATCGCGCGCGACACAAAGGCACCGCTCGTTGCGCGACTGCGGTGCCTTTGTGTCGCGTGTCGAGTCGCGCCTGTTTGAAGGAGCCTTAACATGGTCTGAAGTAATCTGTTGTTAAGGTTCTGTAGGGTACCAGCGGAATATTGTACGACTCCGCTGTCCGTCCGTGCGTCCGTCTCTCACAAAGCTGTATATTTTGAACCGTAATAGACAGACACTTGAAATTTTCACAAAGTGTGTACTAACTATGGCCGCTAGAATAACAAATAATAAAAATAAAATAAAGTGACAAATTAAAGGTGGTACCCTTCCTCAAACCTTCGTGTGCGAGTCCGACTCCGACTCAGCGACTTTATTAAAGAATTTCTTTTAGTTTGAGGATGTTTTCGCGGCATAAAAATAGTCGCGCGATCAAAACCGTGAATTTGTACCCAGCCTTAATTAAATCCACTTTTGAACTAAATTCATTATATCCGTATTCTGTTTCCGTAGTAAACAAAACTTGTTTACAAACGCATGTGTTTACTATTGAGCCGCTATTCATATTCAAATGTTTTCTATAAGTATGTTTATGTATTGCGTTAGCCTTGTTGCTTATGAGGCAATGTTTTATAATTAAACAACTGACTGCACTTTGAATTGCGGAATTAATCGGTAGTTAATCTAAAATTATATATTTTTTATTATGTATTCTGCCTGCGACTTCGCCCGCGTGAAATTTCGCGTCGCATCATATCGCCTGCTCGCGCTATTACTTCGTTTTTGCTAAGCTTTTTTTCTGACTTTTTTGTATTTGCTCGGCTCCTGAGTGTCATAGCGTGATGTTAAATAGCCTATAGCCTTCCTCAAGAATTGGGCTATCAAATGTAAAACTATTAGATTAGTCAGAACAAACAGACAGGCAGACAAAAATGTTAAAAATGTTTTTTTTTAAGTACCGTACCTACATACTTTCATATGCATTTAGTAAAAAGCTGTTATATTGACATTACAAAGACAAACAGACACTTCGATTCTATTAATTTGTATAGAGTATAGATCAGTGATCACCAATCCATTTCAGTAAGCGTGCTGATTATTTCATATTTTTAATAAACCAGCTTCCGCCCGCGGCTTCGCCTGCGATGTATGTCGATAAAAACTACCCTATGTCCTTCCCTGGGATGCAATCTATCTCTCTGCCAAATTTTATCGTAATCCGTTCAGTGGTTTAGACGTGAAAAGGTAACATACAGACAGACAGAGTTACTTTCGAATTTATAATATTAGTATGGATTTATTTAAATTTATTACGATAGCCTTACTATGACAGGCTTTTGGCAGATATCCAGCAGAGGAACCTATACGAGCTCGTAGTTATAATAAAATGGATATGTCCTTTGCCATCAGAGAGACAGTAAAGGTTAAGAAAAAATATATATGCCAGACAGAATGAAATATCGTTAGTAATGATATGTCCATTGTGCACGTATTCATTTTTATATCACGAGAACGTGACCAGCTGGCGATAGATTGAAATATACGTTTAATAAAAACGATTAATTTAACGATTGAGCATGAGTTACTGGCAACACATAATGTATAATGTGATAGCATTGACCTAGTCTTCTTTATCGGTTTTAAACAGTTGGTTAAAAATATCTCGTAATTAAATCAATATAAAAATAGAATAAAACCTGGTTAGGAAGTTCCGTTAGTTGTCGATGAAGAGGCTGTAGATGTCTTCACATACGAAGCTGTGCGACTGGATTTCTTTTTTTTTTCTTTCTTTCAATTTTCTTTCTTTCTTTGTTTGGATGAAGTCAAGATATGAAGTAAATTGGTCTCAATTTACAGATAAATGACGAATTTAGAGAAATAAAAGATATGTACGAGTATATATTCATTTCAGAGGTTTTTATCCCGTATGTTGCACCTGCCATGTTTCGTGTCTGCATCATCCTAAGGTTGACTGGTAGAAAATGCCTCAAGCATTAAGTCGGTCCTTGTACAGTATTTTTTTTACTTGTGCATAAAGTTTTAATAAATCTATCAAGGAAATATTAAAATATTCTCCCATCACACATTAAGGCAATGCTTGTACAGTCCCATATCTTCCCCATAATTGACTATGGTGATGTATGCTACTACGACCTGAATGCAGATCTCCTCAATAAACTTGACCGACTTCTTAATAGCTGCATTCGATTCGTTTTCAATCTCCGCAAATATGATCATGTATCTGCACATCGATCGCTTTTAAAGTGGTTACCTATCCGGCAGCGTAGAGCGTTGAGGGCTTTGACAACCTTGTTTTCTATTCTTCACAAACCCACTTCTCCTTCTTATCTGACTTCTCTTTGTCAATATTTATGCTCAGCACACAGCAAGAATCTTCGTTCCGAGAATAATTGTCTTATTCGTTGTCCTTCTCATCGCTCTGGTTTTATAAAGTCTTCTTTCTTTGTTCAGGCGGTTTTCCTTTGGAATGCGCTACCTCAGAATATCAGGACGGTTTCCAACCCGTTCACATTTAAAGTGAAAGCTCGAGAACACTTACACAAGAAGTTGGCAGATTCGTCTCAGAACTAAGTTGTTGTAGGTTTCCTTGTTTATCTCTCTTAACTTTTTCTTTTGTTTTGTTGTATATATATTTTTATATGTATGTATATATGTATTTATTCTTATATTTTAATTATAAATATTTTCTATGTTTTTTTGCTATTGCACCTACTGAATGTTGTCTCTGCATCACCCTAAGGTAGACTGGTAGAAAATGCCCAAGGCATTAAGTCCGCCTTTGTACAGTTTTTTTTACTTGTGCATAAAGTTTAATAAATAAATAAATAAATATTGAAACTTAAACAGCCAATTTGACAATAGGTACTTACTTCTTGGCAAGAAAGCAAACAGCAAGCTCATCAGCGAACAGGTCAGATACGTGGCCACCAGCGTCTGCTTCCTTCCATACTTGTCCAGGACTATCACAACCACGATGTACGCCGGGATCTCCACCAGCGTCACCAGCATAAAGCTCACGTACCTGTTACTGCTCAATGACACAGAGTTAATCGACAATCCATAGTAAACTAAAGAACATGTCATCCATAAGAAAGAGCAAATCATCAGTCTTTTCCATATTATACTAGAACGTATCGCCTTCGAAAACTGTGACTTCTTATCCACGGTCTGGCTCTCAACCTTTAACAGAGGATCTCCCAAAGAGTCCAGCTCAAGTTTTCTAGGATCCAAATTATTGATTTTCGCTGCTTTTTTGAGTACTATTACAGCTTTGTCTCTTTTGCCTTTGCTGAGGAGCCAACGGGCACTTTCGTTCATGAACCAGATGTAAATTACCACGATAAGGGCTGGACAGTAGAGGATAAGGATGTAGGTGCGCCAGCTGTCGATGACCCAAGCAAGGAGGGCGATGAGGACCACGCCAATGACAAAGGTCATATTACACATGGCGGATACTATGACTCGCTGTTTGAGGCCGACCAGCTCGATAACTGTAAGAAATAAATTAGTATCAATATGGGCAAGTCGTGAGAATCGCCGTACATGGTTAACAATATTGAAGATAGTACGTATTGTGAAGTCTTTCCTAATACGTTTAGTGGAACTCAAAGCAGAATTAATATAGTAATGTTTTATATTGATTTAAGGTATCGATCGTTCTTGACTGGGGTGTTATTGATTAATCATTATAATCTAGAGTGTCTTCTTTAAGATATTTAGCTACAGATAAAATCGTTAATATATGGCTATCTGTAAGATGATATCCTGACGATGGGCGATAACATCGATCAATGTAGGTATTAATCATTTTTAATAAGATTACTAAACATTGCGTGTACAAATTATCGATATGAGACAAACTACATCGCAATGAACGACCTTACAAAATTGTCGATCTGATAAATACTTTGGTAAAACAAGTTTTACTCATAGGCCTAATAATCTGGATATATTAGCAAAATTATTATTGCTAGAACTTTTTATAACTGCTAAAATAATATATATCGTTCCAAGTTGGCAACTAGCTAAGTTGCTGATTTCCGAACTTTTTAACTTATTCCGAATGGTTTCCCTAGAGAAGCAAGTCAGTTCCTCTGAATAACTGTGTTTTTAATGTCGATCATGGTATTGCTGGAGTAGAATTGCCAAAATTCTAGAACTTATGGAAACTTGGACACAATTTTAATGACTCAAAGAAAATAAAAACACTTACTAAAAACATAAGCCGACGGATACAATCCACCACCAAACGCCGCCTCCAAGAAATGGAACGCTACATAAGTCAAATAATTTGGCGCAAACGCTCTCGAGAAACCAAATATGAAGCTGGTGGTTGCCGCGAAACCAACAGCTACTTTTCTTCCGAACCGGTCAGAAATGGCTCCGGTAAATAACATGGCGACGAACATCCCACAGTTGTGAATAGTCCCAACCAAAGCCCTCTTCCATTCCTGACAGCCGAGGTTGAACTGAAAGATGAAGAAGACTTAGAAATTGCTCAAGTGTCTTAAAATTAAGTAGCATGTTTAGAGCGTGGAGTTTACATATTTGGCGCTGTGGCGTCCACCTCCTGTACTTCGATTACTGCGGACAAATATAGTATTATTATGTAAAGCCAATAACTTGGTAACGAGTCTACGTGTAATTTGTTAGAAACTTCAAATTACATATGGACTCGGACTACAATTGCCCACATAATGCAAAATTCTCGGGCGACGTAGTAAACGCAAAATAAAATGTAGCAGATATGGTTGAAAATGTACATTTCTTGATAAAAGGCTCTTTTTTGCCAAAATAAACAATATTCACAGAGCAGTTGACATGAGAAAGTGGAATAAGCAAACAGACACAGTCTCATATTACACAAATAAGGATAAGAGTTTCTTTCGCAAATATTTTAGTATTACTTCACATAGGTACTTTCCGAACGAGAAAACATTCTCATTTTGTAGGCTTGATATTATATCAACTGCTATGCTTAAAAGGCTAAACAGTATTCTCGAGTCTATATTCTAGAATGAAAGTCAAGCATTAACCTCGACTCAAATATAACAGTTTTTAGTTGAGATTAATGCTTGAGTAAGTACTGGTAAGTGATGAAAGGTGGGCGTTTTGGGGGCTGCCGTTTGTAATTTTTGGACGTTCAAAAAGTGCTGATTCTCCACCAAATTTTTTGATTATCTTGAGTATCGTTCTAGAATACGAGCCTTAGACCAAGCATTTAGAACATTAGAACATGCAATCGTCTTTTCAAGGCATTGAAATAAAACTAAGAACAATTATTAAATTAATACTACTCTTTTCTACTGACCTCTTTAACAAGTGAATATTCGTCTTCATAGACATATGTCTCACATTCCATGGTTTTGTTCAAGTCGAAGTTGTGGGGCAGACACTGGAATTCCGAGTTGTTAAGGGGTATGTACATCTTGCAAGACTCTGGTTTGCCTAGTATGTGGTTCGTCGGGACGGCGTAGTTTATCCAGGAGGTATCATTGAAGCGTTGCTCGCAGCCGTCAATCTCGCATCTGTTGAAAAAAAATTAGAAATTCCATCGATAAGTTAGCCACGTTCTTCGTTATACAGCTTGGAAGTCTGCGTTTACAATGTTCTACCAATTTGTGTCTGGAAATGGCGACTTTGTTGTACGTAATCATATTTTTTTATGATTTGAATCTTGGATTGCGTGCCATCTGCACGGCATTGGAATTAATATAAAACCATTTAGTATAAAACATTTTTTACAAAAAATAATGGGGAAATCCTGAAACCTAGCAAACAAAACAATTAACGTTTGTTTTCTTTTTATAATACCTTAAAATGAAAGACTTATAAGAAGAGTTGCAACAAAAACTTATAAGGAAAATGAACTCTGGGATTATTTTAGTACATCACGAGAGCAACAACCGGAGCAAATTGAGACAGTACGTCAGGTTCCGATCCTTAAATAAATTAAAAAAAAGTATAGTTCAATCACCTATTTATAACAATAGAGCAAGGTTTAAAGAAGTTCTTTGATATAAAATTAAAATAATCGAGCTAACTGTTGACAAAGATATATAATATATTGGCCATCAATATATTATATAAGTTTTATAATTTAGGACTAATGCTGGGGAACGTGCACCTCTTCGTCGCCTTGTTGATTCTTACAACACGCGTTTTATGGAACTGGATTTATTTTGTCTATCTAAGCAATCATTTAAGGAAATGGCTCTAGATATTTGTCTAACGAGTATTTTAAGTTAGATTAAGCACACACAGCACACACACACAGCATTATTATTGTGGCAGCGACTACTGTTTTACTTTTCTCTTTCTTTTGTATGTCTTTAGCACTCCTAACCTTTAGTTAAAACGTGGACAATGGTGTGGGTTACATGTTTGTTATTCTTATTTTAGTATTTTTCTGTATTTTGTATCATCTAACTGTTTTTTGTCCCTAATAAATAAATAAATCAATCAATCAATCCGATCTTTCGAAATTGTAGAATCTGATTGTTTAGTTCGAGAATGATCCAGCGGGATAATTGCGTAACACACTACTATCAGTAGCAATGGGTTTTATTTTGACAGATCAACAACATACATTGCGCTAGTTACGTTGTTGAGCAGACACATTTTTTGAACTTGTGAAGCAATAGTTTAGCGATATCTTTCAAAATTATTCAGATTGAGATTGATGTTACGCAATTAGGGTGCAGTATTGTCTCTAGAAATTTAGTTTTTATAAACCATCTATTTATGACTACCGTCATGCATGCATGGATCAAAATATACTCCGAGTTTTGGATGTTATTTTTGAAAATTTAATCAGTATATTTTTTACATACTTAGTGACCGGTTGCGCGTCGATGGCCCTGCCACCCTGTATAATGTGTTTTAATGATTTAGTACGTCATGGTTATAATTATGAGTTCCAGCTCCAACATTTAACTCCTAGTTTTTGGAAAAGTTAAATTAATGTTTCATGTAAATGAGTCATTCAAGTGTAAAATATAAAGTATCATATTATAAACAGGTGTAATTAATACCTTTGATTGCTGATATGAATGCATAAAGTGGTAGGTATCGGGCATCAATGTTGTAAATGGATTTGCAGCAAAAATGATATTAAAAACATAGCCATCCTTCTGGCGCAGTCCGATAAATAGCGTTTTTAGCAATTTTTTTATTATTTCATGAAGTAAGTAATATTTTAGCAATCGAAATAATCGAATAAAGTGAATAAAAAAGGACACCAAAATTGCTATTGTTTTCGTCACTGTCACCTTTTTAGGGTTCTTTACTATAAAAGGAACAAACGGAACCGGTATAGGAATCACTTCCTTGTCCGTCCGTCTGTCTGTCTCAGCAACGCGTGCAGCTCAAGTTAATTATATAATCCATGTATATTTCGCTCATTTCCCAGAATAGATGGAAAATATAACATACAAAATATCATTACACACACACTACACCACACACACACACACACACATACACAACACAACACACAACACTACATCATTTACGAAACATAGGCTTATAACGAGACTTTAGATGAGGTCATGTCAGGTCCTGAGAAACGAAATTTATACTCAACATCGCGCAACGTAAATGATTCTCCTTCTATGGAAGAAGTAGAATCATTTACGTATAGCAACTGGCATCTGCTTTAACCGACTGTGAAGGTTAGACGCTAGGACGATGATTATTGTAAAACATAAATAATTAATTAATTGCCGTTTCTTTGAATTTTCCACAGTATTTTTATGAATCATGAAGATTTAATCTATTGTATATTTTAATTGGAGAACCAAGAAAGATAACAGCTAATTAAGAATCCAAAATGAACATAACATGATATCATAACACGTGATGTTAATCCCCGAATGGTTAAGCAGAGGTGTAGGTACAGTTATGTAGAAGTCCCGTATAATAGGGGGTGAACATGGGGTCATTGCTACAAAATAGACAATTAATTGTTTATAATATAATAAAATAATTATAATATTATTATGTATTATAATATGTATAAATTATTTTAATAATATAATAATTGTCACGCAACAGGGACGCACCACAGCGCTTACGCATTGTGGCCAAGAAACAATCCACATGTGCGTCGCGTCCGCGAACATCCCCGATGCGCTGCAGTAGCGGGGCAGCCTCAACATCACCCTGAACGCGTTGTTATATTGCACGCGGAGGGCACTGTATGATTATTGTGTGTACAGTTCTGTCTAGATTCTTTCTATACCTATTTGAATCAATCAACTTAGCCCTTCGCGGTCCACTGCTCACCATAGACCTCTGTTCCTTCGTGCCCTGGCCGTTTTGCGTGAATGTGACGCATGGTTTCCTCCAACTTTTTTGTGTTATTTTTCAGAGTCATGTTTACCGAAAATAAACGTACAATGCGTGGCACGAAAGATGAGACTTGACCCCGCCTCCCCCGCTCTTTCCGCCGCCCCAATGACGTCCGGTCCCATCCCGCACTCAGACCTCATACCGCTAAAGATACCTAAAATCGTGTTCTGAGCATGTCAAACCACGTGGTGTGTCAAGTCTCATCTTTCGTGGCACGCATTGTATTTTCTTTCTTTCTTATAGTTTAACACTCTTCTACTCTCTACTCTCTCTCCTCTCTTTCTGGCCTGCACACTATCAATTACATTCTGAAACATTTTGAAGGATATTGCTAATCCATTGCTTCATATGTTCGCACAATTTGTCTGCTCAACGACGTAAATAACGCAATGAATGTTGTTGAACTGTCAAGTGTTAGTGTGTTACGCAATTACCCCACTGGATCCAAGAAAGAAATATCTTTCAAATAATACCAAAGTCAAACCCACCTATAGGCCAGTTCCTGGGCTTCAAAGATGAAGCCACATTCGAAGAAGCTGCTGAGCAGGATAGGGAAGAGAAGGAAGACGAAGTTCAGTAGGTTATATCTGCCGTGAGGTCCCAAGCTCTCGAGGATCGAATCCAGATTGATCTCTTTCTTGATTTCCTCCATGGTTCAGGTGCTTCGCTCGGCTTGGTTATTATCTGGAAAGAGGAATTGAAGGTTACTTAAGAAATAGCACAATGTTGGGGAAACTTCCCATGGGACCAAGACTGAGTGCTTGGCCAGACTAGCAGCGTGGGCGCGGGGCGGGCGCGACGCGGCGTACTCAAACATAAGAACTTCATTTGAGTGTCTATATGGACACGCGGGCGCGGTGAGCGGCGCGGGCTGCTCAGCGCGGGGAGCGCACGGGCAATTCACGCCATAGCTCGTTCATACATGTTTAGTGGCCGCAGCGGGTGCGCGGACGGCCCGCGCTGGGACCGCAGCTTTTTTCTAGTAAAAATAAGTGTTCTTCATCCATATTACATTTTGACAAACCCTGGACACGACAACACGCAGAACACAGCCACGCTCGACTGCGGACAGGCAAATCGCGCGCGTTCCTGCACCCGCGCCGCTTCCCGCCTCGCACTGCCAGTCTTGCCTAGCACTTATGCAGGAAAACCGCGGGGCGCAGCTAATTTGCTACAAGGAAGCTTCTCTCTTTATCGAGTGAAGCGATGACGATAAGTGGTCCACATTAGCGTTGGATCGAAAGAGCTGGATGTCATGGGGAGAGGCCCTTGCCCATCTGTGATCTGTGGGATTATGCAGGCTAGCAGTACCAGTAAGTGAAGTAATGGTATACCTATGTTTTCACAGGTGGTGATGGATATCACAGATTGGAATACAGCTTTCACTCACGGCGAGTGCTATTGAAGACTTCAATTTGAAATATTTGACTTCAAGAGTCAGATCAAGTCATCATCATCTGCCTAGCCCAACTATGTATGGGTCGGCTTTTAGTCTTACCAGATGCAGCCGAATATCAGTATGAGGCGACTGCCTATCTGACTTCCACAACCCAGTTACTTGGTAATTAGATACCCCATGGTAAGACTGGTTGTCACACTTTCTGGCTTCTGATGACCCGTCAGCATCATCATTTCACCCAAATTTTCCACTACTGGACATAGGACTCCACCAAGCACCTCCATTTTGACCGGCTGACGACACGTAACGAGTGCCGAAGATCCACGATTGACAGTCGGGACCAACGGCTTAGCGTGCTTTCCGAGGCACGGAGAGGTCTTGATATGTAAAGATGGTCATCTATCCACGGAATAACCGCGGAAAGCGAACCTGAACCTCATCGATCCCCTGCGGTTGCTATAACTTAGCTACAAGCTACTCAAGAGTTAGATCAAGTCTAAAGATGATTTATGTTGATCTTTGCATAACATTACCATATTTATGTTGATCTTTACATAACATTTGCCTATTGTTTAGTACGAGTATATACATAAAGTACGATTTGGTATGGCAATTGCAAAGTCAAGAGCGGATAATTCGGATCGTAATTCTTTCCAAAATCAGAATGTACTTGTACACGGAATTAAATCATTTGGTTCCGTTTTATTTCTAGTTGTGTCTTTGTTCTCACACGTAAACGTTGATCTAAACAGAGATTTTAATTATGCCGTTAAGGGCCTTACTCTCGTTTAGTACCGTAACTCGGTCACTTTATGAAGCTTATAACTCATTAACGGTTTGGTTAGAAGGTCTGTAAAAAATATATGTTTGCTATAGATTCATGTACAGCATTTTTGAAACAGGGTTTTTTCATAAGGCTAATACTTTTGCCTTAAAAAAATATTTACCAAAACGCTATTTTCGCTAACATTTGCTTATAACTTCTAAACGGCTTTGATGTTTGGAAATATTTTTACACTGAAAAATTGGTGGTTAGAGGTACTACATATTTGAAATAGCGTTTTTAAATCAATCAACAGTTGCAAAGACAATGCCCCATTTTGAGATATAGGTTCAGAGGTGCTCTGCGCGGGCGCGGGCGGCAGTCGTGCGTTAGCACTGAGACGGGGTGGCTGTGTCGCTCGCTGCTCCGCCCGGCTATCGATCGACTACGCGCGTTTGGCTGTGTTAGTGCAAATATTTATGAACGAATTGTATCAGTATGCGTTTATAGATTAGCTCGCTGCAGAGGGCCCATTTCTATTGTCCGCATGGACGCTTTATTAGTGGTACCATTTCTAAATACTGTTTTTTTTTTTTTATATTGTTTATTTTGTAAATATGTATAAGATAATTTGTAAATAAATAAAAATGCCAAAGCAAAGCAAGTCAAGAAAAATACGTTTTCTCTACGACGACGCACCGTTTTATAGATATTAGCGAAAAACTCAAAAGTGGGAATTTTTATACCCCCCACTCCGGCTCACCTAGACGCGGGGACTTTTAGTATGTTTACTCCCTAAGCACTCTGAGCAACTTTCTGAAGAAATCGCTCAGGGCCCAGCTCACGCACTCTACACCTCTTTTTGGTTTATTCGTTGAGTGGACTAATAAGTATCTATCTATCTATACTTAATCTTATAAATAAAAATCTTTAAAACTTTATCTAATAAATAAAATTGGAGTGTCTGTTTGTAATATTAAAACAACCGCTTCAGGCCATTTTATTTTGACTGTTTAGAAAATAACTACATACTTACTCACAATAAAAAAAAATGTTTTCAAATACCTTAATTTATAAAAAATGAGCATTCTTAGTTGTCAATCGACGAGTAGGTATTTTCATTACTGAGTTTATTGATTACTACCTTCTCATATTCTTGTGCGGATTTATTTCTGTGACTGGGACTTTCACTAGCAGATAGGTGAATAAGGAGTAACTTAGGCTACTTTTATTTTAGAAAAAAAAAAGAAAATAGGTTCCCACGAAAAAAAATTAAAACCTATGAAATGAAATATTGAATAATATCCGATTCAAATAGGGAGGTTGTATACTACGTTTATTTAGGTACTTAACCAAATGTAAATAAATCATATAAATAAAGAAACGGAGTATAGTTTTTTTTATTTTTTATAAGATAAAGATAAAGATAAAGATAAAGATAATTTTATTTTGCAAATATGGGTAAGATCTAACGATGACAAAAAAAACATAACAGTACAGCCATATTTTACCACGTAGGCATGCAAAAGATTTAACAAAGACTTATAACTAAATACAATTTTAAAATATTACAAAGCACAATTTTATTTAAGTGGATCCTATACGTGAAGATTCCTTAATTTCCAATGAAATTGATTGGATAAATAATAAAATAATATAGTGTTTTTGTTTTAGCCCAAGGAAATCGTTCACCAAATATTGTATATAAAAATGCTAATACGAAAAACTAAAAATAAATAATAATTAAACTAAAATGCAAAAACGATCAAAAAGAACTAAATGGAGAATTTCAATAAAATTAGCATAGGTATTTCTTTACGTGGCGGTGAATAGACGACTTTTATGTATTTGAGGGGGTGAAGCAGATGAAGTGGGATATGAATTGTCCCCGCCTTCGGCGGGGTGCACCGCGCGGATTTCGTCGATGAGCGACTTCCATTATATTTAGAAGCGTAATTTCGCGACTCGAATAAGATGCACGATTGCCTCCGCGCTCTACTGTCCGGATTCTCACTGCGTAATCACCAGGCTCGAATCTCAGTGGACGGCATAATCTTTAGTTTTGTTATTTTTTAATTATAATGTACTTATCTTTTGTTTTGTTATTTTTTAATTATAATGCGCATATTTTTATTTTCTTATTTTTAAAATAATTCAATAAGTAATTGTTATTTTAATAAAAACAATCATTTTTATTCCTATAGTTATTTTTCTTCAGAATCTAGAGTAATATAATAAAAATAAAATAAAAACGTCCACCAAGCTTGATTCGGAAAAAATTATATACCTACAGTGTTTTACAAAAGAGTGTAAGCAATAATAATATAGTCTGAAAATTTTCAAACAAGAAAATCGGCAAAAAGTAAAATAATAATTAAAAAAACATATCAAATAAGAAAATAAAAAAAAACCAAACATGGAAAAGTTTGGATTTGAAGCCGGGCGTTAGTGACTAAACTGTAGTGACGTGACGCACGAGACCACTAGACCAATCGAGCTGTTGTAATGTATGTCGAAATTACGCGTCATAATCTGTACAAACAAAATATGGTGTGTACAAAAAAGTAGGTACTTACTTTACAATTTGTTTTGTCGAATAAGATCTCTTTATTGCCTTCCGTTTATTTTCTTGTTGACCATTTTTTATATACTGATAGTACAAATATTTACACCAACAACATAACTTAGAAAAAACTAATCAAAAAATAAAATATAATAAACAGCTTTCATCAACAAACAGATACCAAAGTACGTACCTACACTAGGTACCGACTCGAAATAATTGCAAGACTTCAAAGTATTTTATACGGCTACTCGCTCAACTACATAGGTAATTAGGTACCCAACGCGTCAGTTTTCGCAAATGCGATCATTCTCCTTATCAATTAGAGTCTACGGAACAATTTCGTATGAAAGTATTTTTACTTTAATGGTTTGTGAAAATATTAATTGTAAACGCGATTATGCTCCTTATTCATAGAAGGTAACGGGTCAATTTCCTATGCAAGTATTTTTACTTCCAACTAAGATTGAAAATAATAATTGTAAAACAAAAGAATCTTCGTTTATTTGTGGAATATTTAACATAATTATTGGTTAGCAACTCGGCATTCTTATTTCACGTGTAATATTTAAAAAATATTTTTCATGTTTGATACAGTGAGACTCGAACCCGAACGTTCGCCATGCGAGGTACAGTGTTAGCCACTTTGGCCACCGTAACGCTTACGAACCTTATTGAAATTTCTAATAACAATCATGTGGCCAATTTGTAGTGTTGTCAAACGTTCTTATAGAAGAAGGTCATTAGTACTAATATTGCTATGCCATAGTTTTGTGAGATTGCTAGTCGACTTCTGACTGTTTTTGTAATATACCAAAATATTTTTTTTTACAATTTTTGTCTGTCTGTCCGTCTGTCTGTCTGTTTGTTCCCGCTAATCTCTGAAACGGCTGGACCGATTAAGACGGGACTTTCACTAGCAGATAGGTGAATAAGGAGTAACTTAGGCTACTTTTATTTTATAAAAAAAAAAGAAAATAGGTTCCTACGAAAAAAAATTAAAACCAATGAAATGAAATATTGAATAATATCCGATTCAAATAGGGAGGTTGTATTATACTCCGTTTAATTAGGTACTTCCAAATGTAAACAAATCATAATAAAGAAACGGAGTATAGTTATGTTTATAAGTGGATCCTATACGTGAAGATTCCTTAATCTCCATAGAAATTGATTGAATAAATAATATATTGTTGTAATTATAATAATATAGTGTTTTTGTTTTAGCCCAAGAAAATTGTACACCAAATATTGTATATAAAAAGGCTAATACGAAAAACTAAATATAAATAATAATTAAACTAAAAATGCAAAAACGATCAAAAAGAACTAAATGGAGAAATATTAGAAGAATTTCATTAAACATGCATAGGTATGTATTTCTTTACGCGGAATACAGAATTAATAAGTTATCGTAAACTCTGCGAACTCAACAATAACTTTTTTCTTAAATTCCACGCGGACGAAGTCGCGGGTAACAGAAGGGAATGGCGGATGCAAGACTGATATATTTTGTACTAAAATATATCAGTCTTGCATCCGCCATTCCCTTCTGGAATCGTAGGCAAAAATGGCGACCTACGTGCGGCATGTCTGCGCCTCTGCATATTCTTTGAATTTCGTTTTAGTGTAGCGCGCCACCGCACGCGTTTTACGTAGGACGCTTAGCTCCGCCCACATGCACAAGGTCAGTGAGCCATCTATACACCTTAATCTAAGCCTTAGAGCTAAACTAATTGATTTGATTCTACCTATTGTTATCTGTGTTGGTGCGTGTTAAATGCATCAGTTACGCATAAAGTAAAAAATGGCGTATAAGAGATAAGAACAACAATAAAACTAAAGTAAGAATAAATCAGGCATATTGTTTAAAAGCTGAGTACACTGACTAGAAATTATTAGAAATACAAATCTGTACAACAAAACAAAAGACAAGATTGAAGATATTTTCAGTCTTGTCTTTTGTTTTGTCACCTTTTGTTAATACCACTATTTTTTATAGAACTATTTCTTATGTTTCCATTTAATAGCCATTAACGTACAGAAAAAAGTCCTGCCACTCCTTATAACCTTTATTCCTATTCGATTCCGTAATCTATAAGAAATCCGTGAAATTACGTGCTGGTTTGTAGTTAGCAATTTGCTATGCCCGTGGGTAGCCCCTTCCTGGTTCAAATCCCACATTGTCACACGCTGTCACGTCACAAGAATATTAATGTATCTGAGTATGATTCACTCACTCAACATAATAGTATGGCTTGTGGCGCTTATTGTAATAATTGTGGCTGCATTATTATGGTACGATATTAATAATAGTTTTATTATTAAACTCGGTGTTGCCAACCTTGTAGTTCAACTAACATGTTTTTTTTAATTGTTTATTCGAAAGAAATACTCGTAAGTACACACATGTGACATCTACCAACCCGCACTGGGCCAGCATGGTGGATTACGGCCCATTCTCTCTTACAGAGAGGAGGTCTGTGTTCCAGGACATTATAGGCTGAGCATGTCATGCTTATGCTACTCGTTCGTAATACAAATTGGTAACAGGTACAGACGCCAGCACATCAAGCTACCCGAAACTGTAAAATTTTCCCAATCAACTTTGAACCTTATGCTTTAGTGCTAAAGTTGAAAATCTAATAAAGAAATTTGACAGATTGTAGTAGCTTGATGTGCTGGCGTCTGTACACACAAATGTGCTGCCAAAGCGCAGTACAGTTTATCAGTGTTCTCGTGGATAGTCTTCGTGAATAATATTTTTTAAACTACTATAGCTTTTTGAACAGACAAATTTTTCGAAATATGAAGAAATGTATTACCAATCTACATCAAAGTTATTCAGATTGTAACTGATCGTGTTAAGGCTCCTGCAAACAGGAGCGACGCGCGACGCGAATCGCGCGCGACACAAAGGCACCGCTTGTTGCGCGACTTGCGGTGCCTTTGTGTCGCGCGCGATTTCATCGCGTGTCGCGATGAAGGAGCGTTTACGCAATTAGGGTGCCGCTTCAGGAATTAAGGCTCCTACGAATAGGCGCGACACGCGATATAATCGCGCGCGACATAAAGGCACCGCTCGTTGCGCGACTTGCGGTGTCTTTGTGTCGCGTGTCGGGTCGCGCCTGTTTGTAGGAGCCTTTACGAAAAATCTTAATGCACATCTAGTTAAATGTACAAGGAACATGTTATGGATAAGGAACATATTACGACTTCGTTATATTCAGAAATTATTATAACTTTTTTTCAGTTTCAAAAATAAACAGGTATAATTATAATTAATAATTATTGTTTTGCACATTAAAACGTTCTAATCATAATTTTATTGTTCTACTTAGAACTTCAACCTGTAGGTATTTCTAACGACGCGTGGGCACAGCCTGTATACGCAGAGATAATCTGCTGTTACCTACCTTAATTGTATAAATTAATCGTGCAATTGGTAATTGTGGCGATTAGCCGCTGCTCAATACACTAATTGACCTTTTAATTTATGAATGGGAGTGACTTTATTAACTAGGGTTGGTAGTCTGACTCATAGGACGGTGGGAGCTTAGGAATTTTACTCTCGGTTTCTATGAGTAACTACTAACTAGTCCTTAGTACCGCTGTTGGTGGGCATCGGTTGTTTTACTAATGCTTTGTTAAGTCTATAATATTATATTATAAAGAGGTAACATTTGTTTGTAGGTAGAGGGTAATATCATCCTTCTGCATTTGATAGCTCAATTTCTGAGGAAGGCTATGACACCACGCCACAGCCACAACCACAGCACGTGGGCGGGCGCTAATTTTTATGAAAATTAATAGTTAATTTCACACGGACCACATTTTGTTATGATTATCGACCACGTGTGTGATACCGACCACATCGCAGCCAGGTCGCAACCACAACGCAACCACCAGCGACACCGCGAACTAGCGGTCGGCCACATCGCAAACACAATTTTAACACAACATTTAGAAGAGACCACAACGCAACCGCAAAAAGCAGCAGCGACACGCAACCACAGTTTGACCACATTTTGTTGCTGCGATTTGGTGTGGTTGTGGTACGTGTGAATGGGCCCTTGCGAGCCGAGCAAAAAGAAAAAAATCAGAAAGAACGCTAACCAAAAATGAAGTGATAGCGCGGGTAGAAGCTAGTTACAAATATGTACAGACGCCAGCACATCAAGCTACCCGAAACTGTCTCCCAATCAACTTTGAACCTTATGCCTTACCTTTTAATACCTACATTAAGGGGACTACATGATCTAAAGCGCGGTCACTGTCGGACTGCACAGAAAAGAAAGAGGAGCGCGATGATACAACGCTGGTTATTTATTGCAAAATATGAAGCAATTATCTATTTACAAAAAATATATTGTTTGGGCTAAAAAATTAAAACACTAATGCTTTAGTATGTCGCTTGTAGAATAATCTGACAAAAAAAACCAGATTGATTGTATGTATATTAGTATGGTTTTTATTGTGAAAAGAAAGTTTTTAGAAGTATGTTCATGATTTTTTCTATCGTATCAAATTAGTTGTAGTTGTGTTATCAACACACTATCTAACTAGCATATATCCTGAAGAATATCATATATTATTTTCTGATTTTGTTTACTGTAGTCGATCATATACTTTTAGGCATTATAAAACTTGCGTTTTTTGCGTTTAGGTCCTGTAGTCCTCTTAAAATAAACGGATACAGGGTGGCAGGGCACCTAGTTTTCCCTTAAAAAATAAGATAAAGGATTTTCAGTTTTTACGTAATTAGGTAAAAGGCTAGTTTTAAAATTAACCTTTGTAATTCGGTAATTTTGTAGAGCAGCTTAGTGTTTCAAGGATATATCATGGAGCCATGTAGAGCTCCTAGACATGTTGTAAAGTTATGAGACATCTTAGAAAATAATTTTAACAAATTAATGTGTACTTTAAATTTTTTACATGTATCTAACGAGTTTAAATATTTGTACGCAAGTCTTTGGCGAAACATGTGAGATCATAGTTCTATTTATAAGACCTCAATTTACCATGTTTTAAAGCAATATTCTAGAAAAAATACCTAAAAAAATGAAGGTTGCAGTTCTGTTTTGTAAAAAAGTAGCGAGCTTACATAGGTAGGTATCTACAAAGTAAGACGTTTCATTATAATAGTTTTATTAACACTACCAAAATGTCTAAAAAAACATCTGTTCTTGCCATAAACTGTCATTTTATTTACTTAGAACTAAACACGGTAAAGGCTCGTACACACAGGCGCGACGCGACACGCGACACAAAGGCACCGCAAGTCGCGCAACGAGCGGTGCCTTTGTGTCGCGTGTCGCGTCGCGCCTGTGTGTAAATGATTCATGGTCTACATAATGGTTCTGCCTACCAGATGTGGTATGGTATGATAGAGTGAAATATTTCGCAATGCAGCGCCAGATACCGGCTGCAACCGGTTATCAAGTTTTGGAATCCGGATTAATCCAGTTCAGTGAAATTTTGATACAGTATATTTTTGGATACGTTACTTTTGGTAACTTTGCATTGTGTACTGGTATGGGTTATTGTACAGTGGGCTGCATCAATTGGGTACCCCAGTTGTATTAAAATTAACTTTGCTACAACTTTGCAATTCGAACGTATATCCTTAAGAATAATACAAAAAGTGTTTATTATGCCCGGACGAGATTCGAACCATCGAATCATTGGATATCCTTTGATTACCGCGAGCTCTTACCAACTAAGCCAGTTAGGTAGTTAATAACTCGATGAATTATCAATCTACTTGGCGTTATAATTCTGTCTCTGTCTAATCAATATAATAATGAACTCGCAGATAATGCGTAGTTGGTAGCATACATTTTACTAATCTATAATGAAGTTACCGTCTGATCTTGATCTTGAGTTTTGTTTCACCTTTCGCATTATCGCATACATTTCGTGTTTGTGTTAAAAACAATAATTTAAAATGATAGATAATTTCTTGAGAACAAAGATTGTGGTTCTTTACGAACAAAATGCAAGCATTAAAGGGATTGCCAGACAGCTGGGCATAGCGGTAAATCAAATATTATCTAATAATAAAATAAATTGAATAGTTCGTTAACTTTGTCACTCGATTGATTAACTCAAAATATATTTTCTACACAGAGAAAAACGGTCCGCTTGTGGGTGCGACGTTATTTGGATACTGGTGATGTGAAGTCAAAACCTTTTGGGCGGAGAAGTTCAGGCATCTATACAAACAAGTGTGAACGCCACCGTGATATAGTAAATGTTCACTTGAATTCGCCGTTCGCAACCACTCGCTCAAGTGCTCAACGACATGGCATCTCAATCGCCACAGTACGGAGGCACCTGCACGCAGGAGGCATTCACAATTATCGTCCGGCGAAGAAAATTCAACTATCAGAAGCTCATCGGGCAGCAAGATTTCGGTTCGCACAGGAGCTTATGGACTTCGACTGGGAAAATAACATAGTTATTTTCACGGACGAAAAAACTTTTAGGTCCGATAATGATGGGAAAAAAATATTATGGCGGAAACCTAACGAACGCTACAATCCACAAAACATATTACCGAACAGGTCCAGTGGTAGAATAACATTAGGTAAATAAACGGCATTACTAAGTAGATTGATTTCCATATTATGACAGTTTCAATTTTAATGACATTATTATGAGAAATTAAGGTATTATTTAGCAATTTTATCACCACAATATCTTAAACATTACACTTATTACCTATTAAACTAATACAATATTACTAAAAAAAACTTCTTTTCAGGTTACTGGGGATGGATGTCATCCATGGGCCCGGGCGAATTAACAGAAGTTGGCGGACGCATGAATGGCAAGACATATCTTCAAATATTGCAAGAGGTTATGTTGCCTACAGTGCGTGTTGCGTACCCAGAAGGACAAATATACTTCGTCCATGATAACTGTGCTGTGCATCGATCCCGAATGGTGAAGGAGTGGCTAAGTTCACAGGCTGATATAACTGTTATCGCCTGGCCAGCTAAAAGTCCGGATCTTAATCCAATTGAAAATATGTGGGGTCAAATGATTTTAAATTGGGACTCAAGTGAATTGAAATCCAAAGTTAATTTACAACAAGAAGTCATAAGGACTTGGGAATTGATGCGTGGTAGGAATATAGGCTGGAATATGGTTACTCAAATGAGAAGCCGACTACAGCAAATAATACTCAGCGAGGGTCATCCCCTCCGCTATTAACATTTAAACATAACAATGTTTAAATGTTAATACCTATTTACAATAAGTCATTATGTTTTTAATAAAAAACAAAACGACTTATAGTAAATAGGTAAGTGGGTCCTAATTTCGATCATCCTATTTATATTTTTGATTCACTAATCCCGTTTGGTTTATGTCGTTACTAGCAGCGCCCCGCGATTTCGCCCGCATAAAGGCTCCTGCAAACAGGCACGACGTGGGACGCGATCCGCGCGCGACACAAAGGCATCGCTCATTGCGTGACTTGTGATGCCATAGTGTCGCGCGCGATTTTATCGCGTGTCGCGCCTGTTTGAAGGAGCCTTAAGTGTTAATCCCGTGGGAATATCGGGATACAAACTATCTTATGTCCTTCCCCGGAATGCAATCTATCTCTCTGCCAAATTTTATCGACATCCGTTCAGCTGTTTAGGCGTGAAAAGATAACATACAGACAGACCGAGTTACTTTCGAATTTATAATATTAGTATGGATTAGTTTGGATAATTTAATAAAATAAAGTGGCGATATTGACACATTGAAATAACTCAAACAAAAAATCATTTGACCTCACTATTTTATTTTAGTGATTAATAGAAGGTAGATAATATTTATGATTTACGAGAGATGCAAATTGTTTATTCATTAGAATGTCAACTAATGATAACATGTTTTTTCACTCGTTAATTATGAAAATTATTCTACTAGTTTGAAAGGTAAATATTGTCAATCATTATAGGTAAGTAGTTGTTGTCAGTTAAGTATTTTGCAGTGAAGCGATACAAACTTTTTATATTTTACAGTTATCTTATGTTACAAAGTAAAGTTTTTCAATTTGTAATAAATTTTACTAAATTAAATTATATTATTTCTTTTATTTTAATATAAACCTAATAGTTATAATAAAAATATTTTTATCGATATACTTTTTCTTATAACAATAATAAAAAGAAAAAGTTGCATAAACAGTATAACTTAGAGAAAAATAAAATTTAACGAAAACAGAAACCTAATTATCAGACTGCCAGTATCGAACCTGGGTCAGCGGTTTCACATGTTATATCCTCAACCTCTAAGTCAACTAAACACTTACTAATAGTGCTAAAATATTCTTGTGCATTGTTGTTTATCTATAAATTGTTTGAAAAAGTATTACAATAAAAATATAAGAAAAATATATAAACCTATAAATAAAAATATATAAATTGAGAACCTCCTCCTTTTTTGAAGTCGGTTAAAAATACAAACTTGCTATGCGGCCATCGCGGGTTCGAACGTAGATGCTTTCAAGGGGGGTACCCACATAGTGAAGCCGACTGTACATTCGTCACAAAGTAAATTCGCCACGAAAAAAAGTATGTGTAAACTCGTCACAACTCTATGTTTATGAAAGAAAATCCGCCATATTGTTTATTTCCGTACAGACAGCAGAAAAATCAAACACATTGGTTTTTGACATTTTTAATTTCAGGGGCATTTTAAAGCTTTAAATAGAACTCCAAAATTATGACATTTATTTATAAAACCTATCTAGTACCTAGTTGTATTACGTCAAAGTTACCTACACAGCTCATTCAACATTATTTTTATCAAGCGTAATACGAAACGAGCTGAGAAAGAAAACTATCTATAAATTAATACAGCCTTACTTAGAAATTTGCTCATGAAATTGAAGTTACGAATTACGCTAAAAAACACTATTAGGCTCTAAAACCATTTGGTCATAATTAACCCTAATGAAGCGAGGCAAAAGCCATACAAAAACCCAAAAATCACGTCCTAAATATGGCAGGATGTCCACATAATCAATTCATGTGTAGTTCTGCAACACTGTGTGGGCATTATAAGGCATTGATATGCTGTGCACTGGAGCGCGATTCCTTGAAGTCTTACCGCGAAGGTCGGTGTCGGGTCACAGTCTGTCATATTCTTTGTAGTACATGATATGAGTGTGTTTTGACTATTGTATTGTACGGTACTTTCCAAGTTTATCTTGGAAAAAAAATCAGCTGTTCCCTACATTTATGTTCGCATAACTCGTCAAAATGTAGGGAACAGCTGATTTTTTTTTCGCTGTATCATGTTTGGTCCCATTGTAAAAGTTGTTCGTAATGATGAATACAACGCCGTACGGCATTTCATACACACTTTTAAACCCTTGTTTTTCGAAATGAATGAACCGATTTTAATGAAACTTCATAGGTAATACGCATAGGCAGGAAACAAAGGTCTAAAAAGTTACATAAGAACATTATCGAAAAATAGTGTTACAGCCAAATTAGACCGATTTTAAATTTTCTATAGAAACAGAGATTTCCAGTTATCTTTTTTAAATAAGACATTTTGAAAATGTGCTAACACTATCAAATATGTAGGTAGGTACCGAAGACGTCTAGTGGTGGGTCCAGAATGTGCAATGTATGCGATGCGGTATGAAATGTATAATACAACAATTTCTTCGTTCGTTTCAACGCGGCAACGAACAGACGCCAGCACATCAAGCTACTACAATCTGTGGAGTTTCTTTAATAGATTTTCAACTTTATCACTAAAACATTAGGTTCAAAGTTGATTGGGAAAATACTTTATATTTCATGTTACATTTCACATAATATTTGTACCCACAATAGGATTTTTAAGAGCGGTGGAAAAATATTTTTCGAATTTACAAAGTGTTTTCTCGTTTCTTTATTAGAACACTAGCTGAACTTCGTACTGCCTCAGATTTTTTTTTGTTATTTTTTCCCATGTTTTAATAATTATTCTGTGAAGACAAATGCAAAAAATAAAAGATCATACACCAGCAGCCGTTCTTGAGTTCTAAAAGGCTCCTTCAAACAGGCGCGACACGACACGAAAGGCACCGCAAGTCGCGCAACAAGCGGAGCGGTGCCTATGTGCCGCGCGCGATTCGCGTCGCGCGTCGCGCCTGTTTGCAGGAGCCTAAATGTTGTAACCAACCCGATTTTGTTTTATATTATACTATAGATTACGAATCATAAGCGCTAAGTTAGTTCCGACTATAATTCAGACGCGCCTGAGAATTTCACACGGTACGAATGCAACTGACCTTCATGAAGCCGTTGCTAGGCAACACCGATATCCTTTTGTTAACCCACGTTAATCGCACGAACGTAAAAATATTGCGCACTGGATTTTTAATTCTTGGTGTTAGGCCTTAACGTTGAGAATCCAACAGAGCACATCTCAGCGCGTCAAAAAAACCCAGAGTTGGATTTTCAACTATCCGCGCTAAGCAGTGCGTTGAAAATACAGTGCGCGAAGTAAAATCGCCGCGGGAAAACGCGCGCGTCCGAACCTGGGCTTACTCCGGACCACAGATATACTCGTAGATACACCTAGATAACGCAAGAGCAACTAGTTCGTGTGCCAAAAATTGCACCAGCTTACGTACAAAAATCGTAAGCTACTTTCGCGCTCAGTCCTGTGTACAGCTGGCTGGTGAGCGTGAGCGCTGGCGCTAGGCCCCGGGGGTGGGGTGAGACGGGTGCCGCACGCGGAGGCGTCTTTGAATCGATTTGATTTTCCCATTACTAAAAAGTGCTTGTGACGTCATAGTAGGTAGTCTTGGTTTTCATACAGATCGTGATACTTGCGTTATCTAGGTATATTTGTGTGGCTATATTTGTGGTCTGGACGTTTTAATTTTATATCAGGTTGATGACTGTGATCACAGTATGCCGTTACTAATACGGAAGGATGTTGCAGCCCATCCTCTTCATAATAAGCAGTGAAGCATCCTATAGGATTTCAGTAATTAGAATGATCTCAGGAAGTCGTGGACCGGTCCATTTGTGCCCAATAACGGATCCATTTTGTACACATGAACACATATCAAGCTATAATTTCCAGTTTTAACTGACTTCACATTGTATAGGCTTTTCGTACAATGAGAAGTCAGCTTATACTGGAAATGTATAGTTTGATATGTCACCGTGCGTACTTTTGAAAATGATTTACGTAAAGAGACTTGTTCACGAGACAGATTTTCTGACTCCGCACAGTTATGTGAACAGGGGGGTAATTGCGTAACACACTGTCTGTTTTTTTTTTCAGAATGGTAAATCATCAAATGAACCCCTCCCGCTCTGAGTGGAGCAGAAGGGAGTGTCAGACTCTTACTGACTAAAACCCACCCGTGTTCCTTCCTTAACCCTTTATGTTCCGGGCCAGCGGTAACCCTTTCGGACAATCCCACAGAGCACACTGTCATGTTAGTAGCAATGGTTTTCATTTTGACAGTTCAACAACATTCATTGCGTTATTTACGTTGTTGAGCAGACAAATTTTTCGAACATATGAAGCAATGGTTGGCAATATCCTTCAAAATTAGATTCAGATTGATAGTGTGTTAAGCAATTAGGGACAAAACGCGATGTGTCTGAATTTGAATCCATTGTATTATTTGGCAGGTAGTCTACGAGTAGCAGCTGTTAATGAGCCCAAAATTTAGTGGTGGCAAACCGCCCCTGGTTAGAGCTCTGCAGTATCATAGCTACCTGACAAACCGTGACACGTTGCCTGCAACCCCCCGGGGCATCGGAGATAAACTGGGCCGGGTTATCGGGTATTGCTGTTCATAAAGAGGCCTAAAATACATTTTTTCGCTTTCAGCACTCAAGATGCAACTAGCAATTATTGTCATACGGTTGTCGTATTACCTCACAGTAATTGCAAGTTGGCCAACTTAAGTTACATAATCGCAGTTGCGCAATGATCACCAAACCGGTTAGCGATTGTAGTTGATGAATGGTGGAGTTGATCATGGGAATTGTTGGTTTAATAATGTGGGTGCTGCGCGTTAGAGGATATTGTGATTTGTGACTATGAATAAGTTAGAATAGATTATGGGATATGGACTTTCGGTCTTCAAAACGAGTATTGAGATCCAAAAAACCCATGTCCACGTGATAACATGCACAAGATATAACCAAATTGCCAAATTCTATGATAACATTTTAGTAATTTGGTTATATTGTGCATGTGCAGAGCGGTCGTTGATCCTATAGATTTCTGATACTGTTACCCGGATCGATGTTGCAGCATTCTATAGCATCTTAGTATATAATTATAATGGTATCAGGAAGTCATGGACTGATACATTTGTACCCGATAACAAGTCCATTTTGTAATTTTGAAATTAAAGTATGTACTTAAAGAAAGCCAAAATCTTATCTTAGAATTTACTTCAAAGTTGTTTTCAATACCAGTCAAAAGAGAGAACTCAAGATTGTCGATTCGAAAACCTCAACTTGCTAAAAACTTCCCAAAGCATTGAATGCTATAGCGCATTTTTAAGGTAATTAAAATAAGGCTTACCCAGAAAGTAGAAATCTGGCTCGAAGCCAAGTTAACGGTAAAAGTCGAGTAGACAATCAGAACAGATCCATTGGCGGAATTTAAACGAATCTCGATGGAGAGATTAAAAGTAGATCTACTAATTTATCGTTGCATCAGTCGACAGAATGCTGGGAATATATCGCTGGGATAAAAGGGAAACTTGTTTATCAATTGCTTGGTGTTGTGTTTAGTGGTAAAGTTGAATTGCCAGGAAATAAAAGAGAAGATTTTGTTCGTTGAAAGGTATTGTTAGTCAAGTAAGGGGTTATTTTTTAATAAATAAATAGTGTCAAAACACATTGATAACAGCCGCACGGAACGATAGAAGGTCAAGCTTTGCTTGTTACGGTTGGATCGTAGATGGTGACCATCTATTACATATCGAGACCCCTTCGTGCCTCGGGAAGCACGTTAAGGCGTTGGTCTCGGCTGGCATTCGTAGATCACAATCGATTTACAGTCGTTACGGGTTGTCAGGAGCCCAAAAGTCTGACAACCAGTCTTACCAAGGGTTATCACGCATAAGCAGTTGCTCCATGTAAGATACTGTATTCAGCTGCATCCGGGTCAAGTGGAAGCCGACTCCAACATATTTAGAAAAAGTCTAGGCATATTAAGCATATTAATTGACATGTTTCATGGTTCTTTCTAACATTTGTTACTGTATCGATTTAAAATATTGTGCTGGCAATATTCACAAGACAAGATCAGCCACCGCAAGGCGTTTAGCGCACATGCCTCGATGCACATTCCTAAAGCTCAGGAGACCGTACTAAGAACGCCATATGTCTAAGTTTAGTCACAAAAAGCAATTCTCGACACCGAGTGTCAGACTAGTTGCTCAGAACCACAAAATATTTAAGAGGAAAGGGAGGCAGTGAAATTCAAATTTTCTTAAGTTTTTTGCCATTTGCAGGTCAGTATAAGGTTGTATGATGATCTAAATATGATTTGCGGCCGAATCACAATCTGAATCATTTTGAAGGATCTAATCAATTGCTTCATATGTTCGAAAAAAAAATCTGCTCAACAACGTAAATAACGCAATGAATGTTGTTGAACTGTCAAAATTAAAGCCATTGCTACTGTTATACTTCGTAAAAGATAGCTTGATCTCTGCGACAGCTGTCAGTAAAATCACGCCTATGAAGTTCTCAATTTCATAGTAGTACAGACAGTACCTGTAAATGTCATACTTTATGGGCATGCCGACCTACTTAGTGATGGGCGATGAATCAACGTGACCACAGACTATAAACTATCGATATTTTAAATAAAACTTAATTTAAAATTAATATTTTTTTTTAATTTGGGACGTCCGATTTGATAATATTTGCGAACAAGAGTTTATAATAAATTTACAAGATTGTTCTAGCGATTCAGAAACTGATTCAGATATGGATTTGGGGTGTACACCGTTACGAGAATAAATGTATTTTATATTCAAATATTCGTTTAATTTAGTAACGTTTGTAATTAAATTAAACCCAATTAAATGTTAAATTAGCATCGATAATAGTAAGAAACGTCGATAATTTCTATCGACAATTTTTTATATCATGACAACCCTAGGAATGTCAGTTTGACTTATAATAATAATAATAATAATAAGTCACAAGAATCTGGAGTCAAGAAAAAGTGCACATTATTCCTATAGCTGTTGTCTCCACGACTGGTGTTATTCCCAACCATCTTCTCCGTAGCCTAAAACAAATAGACTTAGAAGAGTCCGTCTATATCAACATACAGAAAGCTGCCATCTTAAACACCTGCAGAATAGTTAGGAAATTCATGCAGTTAGAGGAAGAAATCACACCCTAATACACACCACACGCTACATTTACTTGGCTTTAGCCCGTAAATGTAGCCAAAACCAGCCTAAGAGCTGAGAAAAAAAAAAACACTCAAAATAATAATAATAAATAGTTTATTGTCACAAAAAGAAATACATACATTAGTATACATTGTTTATCATGGAGCTAATTAACGCTGCAGTAGTTTGTATACAGATATTGTGAGCCCTGCCTCTCAAACTAGGATAACCTGTATCTTAAGAGACAGTGTTCAGCTGTGAGGTTATTTAAAAATAGGGATCAAACAACTGCGGACTGTGCCAACTTATATAGGAACGCATTTATGTCGCATTAAGAAAATTTGACAGTTTCGGGTAGCTTGATGTGCTGGCGTCTGTACATCCGATCCGTTTCTCCTTTATCAGTTTAAAGTCTAGACTGTTAAGATAACCGTTATCATACAGATTAACTACGAGACCTTGACCAAGAGATTTAAGATAATGTCACATTATTGATATTGAAGGAAACAAATCTGTATGTGGAAAACTGTTATTGCCTAGCGACTTTCCCCCTGACCAGAAAAGTTCTACAACATACAACAGGAATACAGGATGCTAGGGACATCGCCGTGCAACCTGCGATGTAATTGGGTAACACACTGTTAGTAGCAATGGGTTTCAGTTTGACAGTTCAACAACATTCATTGCGTTATTTACGTTGTTGAGCATACACATTTTTCGAACATATGAAGCAATGGATTAGCAATATCCTTCAAAATGATTCAGATTGAGATTGATAATGTGTTGCGCAATTAAAAAACAAAATTCTGTAAAAAAAATAAACGTAACAAAAAGAAAAAAAAGCCAGAACGTCCTATACGAGGCCAAAAGGGTCCTATTTCTGTCATAGCGGTAATATAAATACACACTGAACATTTCAGCCGTCTACCAAAAGGTTAAAAGAGAAATTGCCGTGATAATAATACTTTGCAGGCGAATTTCATTCGCCCAATTGCCGTCGGTTGCACCTACAGGCGTATGGCTGCCAAAATATGTTGCAAGCTGTACAGTGAGACGCTTGCAACTAAGTTTCAGCCCCTTCAACTTGGTTTTGTTTCCAGGGGGGGCTGTGAGGCAGCCGTACATGCCTTATCATCTTTTCTACAATCAAACAAAGGTGAGGTCATCCTCAAGGTTGACGTCAAAAATGCCTTCAACTCCGTGAATAGGGACACCTTGTTGGCTGAAGTCAAAAAAGTACTACCCGAAATTTATGGTTTTTTGTGGCAATGTTATAGACACCCTTCAAAATTACTTTACAAGGAAAACGTTTTGGAATCTGCAGTTGGTTGCCAACAAGGTGACCCTCTCGGGCCTGTCATTTTCAGTTTGGCTATTCATCCCATAATTCAACAACTAAATTCAAAATTTAATGTGTGGTATTTAGATGATGGAACGCTAGGAGGTGATATTGACACTGTTTTGGCTGACCTACAACTTCTCAAAAGTCAATTTAAATCTATTGGCCTGGACCTTAACCCCTCAAAATGTGAAATTTACCTCTCTGACATTACCGACAGACAATCGACTATAAATAAATTTAATGCAATAGCCCCACAAATCAAAATTTTAGAAAAAAGTTCCCTACACCTCCTTGGTTCCCCTATTTTTGAAGAAAGTTTTTCATCTTTCATCGACGACAAAATTAAAAATTTCAATGATATTTCGGATAGACTCTCCAAAATTAATTTACATTCGGCATTCACCATTATCAGATATTGCTGTTTTGGTCCAAATTATATGTATTTTCTCCGTTGTTCTCCTCTTTGGAAGAAACCACAACTTTTGGACAAAATTGACCAAATTATTCGCAACACTTTATCATCCATTCTTAATGTGGCCCTGGACGACCGAGCGTGGCTGCAAGCCACCCTACCAATTCGTTTTGGTGGCCTTGGCATCCGCAAAATTTCTAGTGTTAGCTTACCGGCGTTCCTGTCTTCTGTCCACAGCACTGAAAAACTAACCAGGAAAATTTTAACTCTCTCCCTGGTTAGCTCGGAAGTGCCGTGCTTGTCCGATGCAGAGGACGCCTGGAAAGTGGCTTGCCCGGACACGGATCGGCCCGAGAATCCGTTTTCCCAGAGACAGTGGGATGAGCCGCTCTGCAGGTTGGTACGGAATAAACTTATTAATACGTCTACCAATACTGCTGAGCGTGCCCGCCTGCTTGCTGTGGGTGAGTGGGAGTCGGGCCTTTGGCTTCAGGCTCTACCGTCACCTAATATAGGAACTATGTTAGGTGATACAACCTTCCGGCTCGCTACATGTTTGCGTTTGGGCGCTCCTTGTGCTGCTCCACATCGCTGTCAATGTGGTGAAGCAGTCGACTGCCTCGGACACCATGGCCTTTCTTGTAGTAAGAGTGCAGGTCGGATAGCGCGGCACGCTAGCATTAATGATCTCATCCGTCGTGCTCTTGCCACCGCCGGGGTGCCAGCTGTTTCGGAACCCACTGGCTTGGCACGCGTCGATGGCAAGAGACCAGATGGTATGACCTTAATGCCATGGAAGTTGGGTAGGCCTTTGGTGTGGGACGCAACTTGCGTCGACACCCTTGCACCTTCCCATCTTCCTAGCACAGTGTGCTGCGCTGGGGCGGCTGCTGCAGGTGCTGAAAACCTCAAACGGCGCAAATACAATAATTTAATTGGCGATTATGTATTTGAACCGTTTGGGGTTGAAACTCTAGGGCCATGGGGCCCGAGTGCCCACCTAGTATTTCGGGAAATCGCCAAACGGTTGGTCGACTCTTCACGTGACCAGAGGGCGGGCCTATTTTTTGGCCAAAGAATCAGCATTGCTATCCAACGTGGCAATGCTGCCAGCCTTCTGGGCACTTTTCCTGTTGACAGCGATGTGGACGAATTTTTCGACGCCCTGTAACCCTTTTTGATACTTGTAAATATGTTTAATTTTTATTTCTATTATAGAGTTAGTGTGTAAATAATTATTATAGTTTTATTAACACTACCAAAATGTCTAAAAAAACATCTGTTCTTGCCATAAACTGTCATTTTATTTACTTAGAACTAAACACGGTAATGCTAAAAATGATTCATGGTCTACATAATGGTTCTGCCTACCAGATGTGGTATGGTATGATAGAGTGAAATATTTCGCAATGCAGCGCCAGATACCGGCTGCAACCGGTTATCAAGTTTTGGAATCCGGATTAATCCAGTTCAGTGAAATTTTGATACAGTATATTTTTGGATACGTTACTTTTGGTAACTTTGCATTGTGTACTGGTATTACATTGGTTTTTGACATTTTTAATCTCAGGGGCATTTTAAAGCTTTAAATAGAACTCCAAAATTATGAAATTTATTTATAAAACCTATCTAGTACCTAGTTATATTACGTCAAAGTTACCTACTCATTTAATTCATTACAACCAGCTCATTCAATATTATTTTTATCAAGCTTACTTCCAATTTCGGGTAACACGGCGCGAGAAGAGAAAGAAAACTATCTATAAATTAATACAGCCTTACTTAGCAATTTGCTCATGAAATTGAAGTTACGAATTATGCTAAAAAACACTATTCGGCTCTAAAACCATTTGATCATATTAACCGAGCATATGAAGCGAGGCAAAATCCATACAAAAGCCCAAAAATCACGTCCTAAATATGGCAGGATGTCCACATAATCAATTCGTGTGTAGTTCTGCAACACTGTGTGGGCATTATAAGGCATTGATATGCTGTGCACTGGAGCGTGATTCCTTGAAGTCTTACCGCGAAGGTCGGTGTCGGGTCACAGCCTGTCATATTCTTTGTAGTACATACATACATGATATGAGTGTGTTTTAACTATTGTATTGTACGGTACTTTCCGAGTTTATCTTGGAAAAAAAAATCAGCTGTTCCCTATATTTATGTTCGCATAATTCGTCAAAATGTAGGGAACAGCTGATTTTTTTTTGCTATAGGTACCTATATCATGTTTGGTCCCATTGTAAAAGTTGTTCGTAATGATGAATACGTACGGAATTTCATACACATTTTTAAGCCCTTGTTTTTCAATGAATGAACCAATTTTAATGAAAGTTCATAGGTACGCATGCGTATGCGTACCTATGAACTTTTTAGACCTTTGTATCCTGCCTATGCGTATAGGCAGGATACAAAGGTCTAAAAAGTTACTTAAGAACATTTTCGAAAAATAGTGTTACAGCCAAATTAGACTGATTTCAAATTTTCTATAGAAACAGATTTCCAGTATCTTTTATAAATAAAGGCTCCTACATACAGGCGCGACACGTGATATAATCGCGCGCGACACAAAGGCACCGCCCGTTGCGCGACTTGCGGTGCCTTAGTGTCGCGCGCGATTTTATCTCGTGTCGCACCTGTTTGTAGGAGGCTTAAAACATTTCGAAAATGTGCTAATACTATCAAATATGTAGGTAGGTATAGAAGACGTCTAGTGGTGGGTCCAGAATGTGCAATGTATGCAATTCAGTATGAAATGTATAACACAACAATTTCCTCGTTCGTTAATTTCAACGTACAGACGCCAGCACATCAATCTACTACAATCTGTCAAATTTTTTTATTTTTATTTAATAGATTTTCAACTTAGGAAAGGATAGGATGCTTCACTGCTTAGTGAAGCATCCTATAGCATCTCAGTAATTAGAATGATCTCAGGAAGTCGTGGACCGGTCCATTTGTACCCAATAACGGGTCCATTTTGTACACACGAACACGTATATCAAGCTATACATTTCCAGTTTTAACTGACTTCACATTGTATAGGCTTTTCGTACAATGAGAAGTCAGCTTATACTGGAAATTATAGTTTGATATGCCAACGTGCGCACCTCTAAATATGATTTACGTAAAGAGACTTGTTCACGAGACAGATTTTCCGACTCCGCACAGTTATGTGAACAGGGGGGTAATTGCGTAACACACTATCTGTTTTTTTTTTCAGGATGGTAAATCATTAAATGACACCTCCCGCTCTGGGTGGAGCGGAAGGGAGTGTCAGACTCTTACTGACTAAAACCCACCCGTGTTCCTTCCTTAGCCCTTTATGTTCCGGGCCAGCGGTAACCCTTTCGGACAATCCCACAGAGCACACTGTCATGTCAGTAGCAATGGTTTTCATTTTGACAGTTCAACAACATTCATTGCGTTATTTACGTTGTTGAGCAGACAAATTTTTCGAACATATGAAGCAATGGTTGGCAATATCCTTCAAAATTAGATTCAGATTGATAGTGTGTTAAGCAATTAGGGACAAAACGCGATGTGTCTGAATTTGAATCCATTGTATTATTTGGCAGGTAGTCTACGAGTAGCAGCTGTTAATGAGCCCAAAATTTAGTGGTGGCAAACCGCCCCTGGTTAGAGCTCTGCAGTATCATAGCTACCTGACAAACCGTGACACGTTGCCTGTAACCACCCGGGGCATCGGAGATAAACTGGGCCGGGTTATCGGGTATTGCTGTTCATTAAAGAGGCCTAAAATACATTTTTTCGCTTTCAGCACTAAAGATGCAACTAGCAATTATTGTCATACGGTTGTCGTATTACCTCACAGTAATTGCAAGTTGGCCAACTTAAGTTACATAATCGCAGTTGCGCAATGATCACCAAACCGGTTAGCGATTGTTGTTGATGAATGGTGGAGTTGATCATGGGAATTGTTGGTTTAATATTGTGGGTGCTGCGCATTAGAGGATATTGTGATTTGTGACTATGACTAAGTTAGAATAGATTATGGAATATGGACTGTCGGTCTTTAAAACAAGTATTGGGATCCAAAAAACCCACGTCCACGTGATAACATGCACAAGATATAACCAAATTGCCAAATTCTATGATAACATTTTAGCAATTTGGTTATATTGTGCATGTGCAGAGCGGTCGTTGATCCTATAGATTTCTGATACTGTTACCCGGATCGATGTTGCAGCATTCTATAGCATCTTAGTATATAATTATAATGGTATCAGGAAGTCATGGACTGATACATTTGTACCCGATAACAAGTCCATTTTGTAATTTTGAAATTAAAGTATGTACTTAAAGAAAGCCAAAATCTTATCTTAGAATTTACTTCAAAGTTGTTTTCAATACAAGTCAAAAGAGAGAACTCAAGATTGTCGATTCGAAAACCTCAACTTGCTAAAAACTTCCCAAAGCATTGAATGCTATAGCGCATTTTTAAGGTAATTAAAATAAGGCTTACCCAGAAAGTAGAAATCTGGCTCGAAGCCAAGTTAACGGTAAAAGTCGAGTGGACAATCAGAACAGATCCATTGGCGGAATTTAAACGAATCTCGATGGAGAGATTAAAAGTAGATCTACTAATTTATCGTTGCATCAGTCGACAGAATGCTGGGAATATATCGCTGGGATAAAAGGGAAACTTGTTTATCAATTGCTTGGTGTTGTGTTTAGTGGTAAAGTTGAATTGCCAGGAAATAAAAGAGAAGATTTTGTTCGTTGAAAGGTATTGTTAGTCAAGTAAGGGGTTATTTTTTAATAAATAAATAGTGTTAAAACACATTGATAACAGCCGCACGGAACGATAGAAGGTCAAGCTTTGCTTGTTACGGTTGGATCGTAGATGGGTGAATATCCATTACATATCGAGACCCCTCCGTGCCTCGGGAAGCACGTTAAGGCGTTGGTCTCGGCTGGCATTCATAGATCACAATCGATTTACAGTCGTTACGGGTTCTCAGGAGCCCAAAAGTCTGACAACCAGTCTTACCAAGGGTTATCACGCATAAGCAGTCGCTCCATGTAAGATACTGGTATTTAGCTGCATCCGGGTCAAGTGGAAGCCGACTCCAACATATTTAGAAAAAGTCTAGGCATATTGATTGACATGTTTCATGGTTCTTTCTAACATTTGATACTGTATCGATTTAAAAGATTGTGCTGGCAATATTCACAAGACAAGATCAGCCACCGCAAGGCGTTTAGCGCAAATGCCTCGATGCGCATTCCTAAAGCTCAGGAGACCGTACTATAAGAACGCCATATGTCTAAGTTTAGTCACAAAAAGCAATTCTCGACACCGAGTGTTAGACTAGTTGCTCAGAACCACAAAATATTTAAGAGGAAAGGGAGGCAGTGAAATTCAAATTTTCTTAAGTTTTTTGCCATTTGCAGGTCAGTTATAAGGTTGTATGATGATCTAAATATGATTAGCGGCTGAATCATAATCTGAATCATTTTGAAGAATCTAATCCATTGCTTCATATGTTCGAAAAAAAATCTGCTCAACAACGTAAATAACGCAATGAATGTTGTTGATGTTGAACTGTCAAAATTAAAGCCATTGCTACTGTTATACTTCGTAAAAGATAACTTGATCTCTGCGACAGCTGTCAGTAAAATCACGCCTATGAAGTTCTGAATTTCATAGTAGTACAGACAGTACCTGTAAATGTCATACTTTATGGGCATGCCGACCTACTTAGTGATGGGCGATGAATCAACGTGACCACAGACTATAAACTATCGACATTTTAAATAAAACCTAATTTAAAATTAATTAATTTTTAATTTGGAACGTCCGATTTGATAATATTTGCGAACAAGAGTTTATAATAAATTTACAAGATTGTTCTAGCGATTCGGAAACTGATTCAGATATGGATTTGGGGTGTACACCGTTAGGAGAATAAATGTATTTTATATTCAAATATTCGTTAGTAACGTTTGTAATTAAATTAAACCCAATTAAATGTTACATTAGCATCGATAATAGTAAGAAACGTCGATAATTTCTATCGACAATTTTTTATATCATGACAACCCTAGGAATGTCAGTTTGACCTATGTCGCAGAGATCAAGCTATCTTTTACGTAGTATAGTGTGTTCCGTAATTACGCCGCAGGTCTGCGCAGCAATTATTTTTAGTATTCATTCATGTATACTCAGCGCATGCCCGCATGGTCAACACCAAAGACAATACGTACATTCATCACGTCCGGTAAACTCTTAACAGACAGCGTCGTAACAAATCTTGCTGACTAGCGAATCTTTTTCTGACTCATCAGCTGAAATCGTAAGGCTCGTACATTACCTCGTAAAAACATGAGACCAATACGTGTTTGTACGAGGACGCGTGGACTCCGAAAGATGAAAACAATTGAATGAGCGAGGCCTTTCTCCAGGAGTGAAAAAGCGCAGGCAACAAAAAAAAAACCATCCAAGTGCATGTAGAATAAAGGGTTCCATAGTTGGGGTGAACTTATCCCAAAAACAAACTTAACATTGAAGTATTTGAATAATATTTTCTTCCATACATCGATATATGTACAGACGCCAGCACATCAAGCCACTACAATCTGTCAATTTTTTTAAATAGATTTTAAACTTTATCGCTAAAGCATAAGGTTCAAAGTTGATTGAGAAAAATTGACAGTTTCGGGTAGGTTGATGTGCTGGCGTCTGTACGTCTTGTTCAATTCTCTAACAGCAAATGTAAGTTCGTAATCACAAAACAAATATTTTTTATGTGATAAAACTAGAAATTAACAATTTTCGGACATTTTCCTTTGCTTGTGCTGTGAGACTTTGCTTCTTGCCAAAAGTCATGATTCTACGTCAATGGGAAGAACCCTACGGGTTTTGTTTTATTTGCGGGTATCAAAACATGTCGCATAAATGGCGGTATCTGTATATTGCGTTGACTTAGAAGCTTGATTTTTTGAAAGCTCCAAGGGATTGTAAGAAGGTATCAAGTTGAGAAACCGGGTCTTGACAGACTGACAGACAGACAGACAGACGGACAACAAGTGATCCTATAAGGGTTCCGTTTCTCCACACAATGGTGCCTGAAGATGGACGGCGCCACCGAGGCCGGCCAAGAAAGAGATGGCGAGATGACCTGGACGCGTACCGCAAGAGCTGGTTCGAGGTGGCGCGAAAAGAGTTCCTGGAAGGATTTGGGGGAGCCTTAAGCCCAGGAGTGGGACAGTATCAGCTAAACGTTAAACTAACCCTAAAAGTCACGGTCGTGTTTGTGGGTAAGTTGTACATCCGATCCGTTTCTCCTTTATCAGTTTAAAGTCTAGACTGTTAAGATAACCGTTATCATACAGATTAACTACGAGACCTTGACCAAGAGATTTAAGATAATGTCACATTATTGATATTGAAGGAAACAAATCTGTATGTGTGAAAACTGTTATTGCCTAGCGACTTTTCCCCTGACCAGAAAAGTTCTACAACATACAACAGGATGCTAGGGACATCGATGCAACCTGCGGTGTAATTGCGTAACACTGTCAGTAGCAATGGGTTTCAGTTTGACAGTTCATCAACATTCATTGCGTTATTTACGTTATTGAGCATACACATTTTTCGAACATAAGAAGCAATGGATTAGCAATATCCTTCAAAATGATTCAGATTGAGATTGATAGTGTGTTACGCTATTAGGATGCAATTTGAATGTTTGAAACATTCTACAATTGGAAAGTTTGACACATTCTACAATTTGAATGTTTGACACCATTCTACAATTTGAATGTTTGACACATTCTACATTTTGAATGTTTGACACATTCTACAATTTGAATGTTTGATACATTCTACATTTTGAATGTTTGACCATTCTACAATTTGAATGTTTGACACATTCTACATTTTGAATGTTTGACCATTCTACAATTTGAATGTTTGACACATTCTACCCACAGTATTGCTTTGTATTATTTGGAAAGTGAGATTATCTAATTATTTTCTCTCAAATCGGCTTATTACAATATTGTATACAGAGAACGAGGAATGCTGTCCCACCGTAATACAGTTTATAACTAGTACGGGAGTCAGGGTGAATCGGTTTCGCAACGACGTAAATTTATTATTGTGAACTGAGTTGCTAATTGGGTATCTAATCTTTTAGATTCATGGATAATAATTAAGTACTTGTAAAATCTGTGGTAAGGTTGTTATTCTTTTGGCAAAATAAATATTTATTATTATTATTTATTTTTATTTAACTTATCTCGGGGCCATGGGGTCCCGGTCCTTGGAAAGGCGTACGAGGGGTCGAAGCCAACTCGCAGAGGCCCCTTAAGAAATTTTAATGAAATGCGGCACCAACCGACGATCATCCCTGTATGCACTATGCAAGTGCACCCAAGGATAACCCCCGGTTGTTGTAGGATTATTGCAGGATATGGAAAAATAAAAAGTTGGACTATGGGTTTGGGTGGCTCGCACGTTTGCTCCACTCAAGCCGGCCAATAAAGGCAAGAATGAGGTGGGAGCTCTGTTCCTCGTCATTGTTCACTCCAGCCGGCCAATACAGGCAAGCCAGAGTTGAGGAACAAGACTTCTTCCGGGAAATAGGGTCCCATGGGGTCGCTACTGCCCAACAGCTCGCCACATGCTGCCCTGTGGGTTTCTGTATCTGTCTTGGTCTGGCTCCTCACCTTAGGCCTGTTCCGACAAAGTAAACTCTTCGGATAGGCCTAGAGTTCGGAGCGCGCAAGCCCCACCACGACGTTAACGTAGAGATACGACGTTATTATTATTATTATGTAGTTCCCATGGATTCATTCCATGATTCTTGCGTGAAATTTTGCGCCGGTTATAAAAGAAAACCTATGCGGTCAAAATGTATGGAACAGCGTTTTTTTTTAAAGGAATGAATTCGTACCACAAGGCTAAAAACGCCGAAAGAAACACGTTTCCTATATCGTCCCCGTATTTGGAAAACTAAATAACTTCGTTTTTGGCGATTTTGTCTTTTCCCTATTTTTAAATAATCCAAAACATGACGCATGTTTGAGTCTTACAGGAATTTACTTATCTTATTCCGATCCAAAAATAAAGCCATTTTTGTCGTTCAGATGGAATAATGCATATCTTCAAACTAATTCTAATTTTTTGAAGGAAAAATAAACAACTCAATAAATAAATCAATAACTGTGGTCAATGATTAGTTAAATTTTTAATAAATTAAATAAAATAAGTTGTTAATACGATTCGAATAAAATAAGTTGTTAATATGAATCGATAATACGATTACGATGGGCCATATAATTTATTAAATGCTCTTTGTAAACCAGGGAGACCGACTAGAAGAACTCAAAACTCTGAAATGCCAACTATAAACACTGAAGATCTTCCCCGGGCATATAAACAATGTCTTCTTATAACAAAACAAAAAAAGAAAGATCTTTTACAGCTTTGTAAGAAAAATATAATTCCTAAAGAGCTTCATGGCTGGTACGAAGGTTTACCATGTTTAAACGAAGACCAGGGTACTCCACCCTGCACTGATTCATCTGAAGTCGATGATTAAACTTATTTTGACCCCTGCTCTACATTCTGGTGATCTTTTGAAACCTAACAACACAAACAAAATTATTTGAGTTTTTAGGGATTTACATTGTTAAATTTACGTGATTTTAAATTACATACATACGCCGTGTTTTATTTAATGTGTATGAAGGTAGTTTTTATTTTAAGTTGCTGTACTTTAGTTTATGTCTCTTACATTTACTTTTCAGTATTGATTAAGTACAGACATTTCAATTGTTTTGAATTTTAAATGTTTTATTTTACTTAATTGTAGGATCAATAGTCTTAAGTAATTGATATAAGAAGTTTGTTGATTTTTGTACTCAATGTACCTGATGAGTCATATTATTTTTTGAGTTTTATTTTAGTTGTGTTTCCTAAATTACCAATGAAGAATTATTTTTATTTCAATTGAGTTGTTTTAAAATTTTATAATGATTGCTATACCTTTGATTTGTTGTTCATTTTTTAATAAAGTCTATTTTATGTCAAAATACAGCTTATTATTTTTAATGGCACCAATAACAGTTAATGAGTTAGTGAGCAGCTAGTGAGCAGTGGTGGCCAAGTGGTAACGGCCGCGACTTACGAGTTGTAGGTCGTAGGTTCGAACCCAGACAGGCGCTTTACTTTGTGTAAATTTTATTTCATCGCCACTGCTCACAAAAACTGTGAAGGAAAACATCGTGAGGAAACCGGCATGTCCTAGAACCAAAAATTCGAAGACATGTGACATCTACCAACCCGCACTGGGCCAGCGTGGTGGATTACGGCCCACTCCCTCTCACTGAGAGGAGGCCTGTGTCCCAGCAGTGGGAACATTATAGGCTGATGATGATGATGATGAATAACAGTTAAACAATATCAAAGTAATAAACGTTCAACTTTTACATTTAAACATATTTCAAGTTTGATAAATTCAATAACTGCATTTATTCACCTTCTTTTACTCTACCAGATGGATCTAGGTTGTAGGAAAACTAAATAAATAGCCGAAATAAATAATTAATTGCAGTTACGTTACAAAAAGTAGTTGTGGCAAAATTAAACAACTTGGTTTTATATATTTTATTTAGTTATTGTTGAAGATAGAGTCCAGTTTGTTTAAGCATAATGTTAAAGATATTCAGGTCCACAAAATATAAAATTACCGACAGTAAAATTGTCTCAATTTTTTTAACAAATGAACATTAATTGAAAAAAAAACACTAAATCGCGTTTATCTCAAAACTAGAAAATCGGAGTTATTTAGTTTTCCAACTACGGGGACGATATGCCCCTTTAATTTTTTACTTTATTTTATTTTTATTGGAATTGAAAGAAAAGTATTTATTGTGTCCCGTTCAGAAAGACCAAAAACTAAACTAAACACAATCATAAATAAATATAAAAAACAAAATTCTGTAAAAAAAAAAACGTAACAAAAAGAAAAAAAAAGCCAGAAAGTCCTATACGAGGCCAAAAGGGTCCTATTTCTGTCATAGCGGTAATATAAATACACACTGAACATTTCAGCCGTCTACCAAAAGGTTAAAAGAGAAATTGCCGTGATAATAATACTTTGCAGGCGAATTTGCTGCCGTAGTCTTGATACTTATCAAAACGTATGTAAGTATTTAGAAATGCAGCGTCATTTATCTAGTAATCAACCAATTTGGGACATTAGCTTAATTTGTTCAACACTTAAGCTACATAAATTGACATAATTTCGTATAAAAAAATGTTTAATATATTAAATATAACGACTTTAACCTTGACCAGCAACACTGTCGAACTGCGTAACGATATCACTCGAATGAATCGTGATCGATTAATTTGGGACATTTAGATGCTTTTGTTTCATTCGATTTTTGTCACGGTTTTTATCAAAGTCCAAGTCAAATCATTTATGTATTTCAAATAGGCACATAAAAGAAAAAAAAAGGCGCTTTTGAAAGTCAAAACTTAGAGCAAAATTAAATTGATTCTAGTCGCCCCTTCCAAAAGGTAGTGTTCTTATGGAGAAGAATGGGCAAGAAACTCCACCGTTACTCTTTTAAAATTTTTTACAAGGTTTTGTATACATAATATAATTATATGTGAAGAAGAGGCACCTAGAATAAAATTAGTCTACCACAACACAACAAGTAAAAATAATTAAAAATGAAGCAATTACAGGTAAATCAATTTTGTGATAGATACACGGTGTTCACATACAAAATATTTACAAATATTGTAAAAGTAGATGATTTTTCTAGAATTTTAACAAGTGTGTGAGATAAGTCACAGATTGTAATAATCAATGTCATAAAATTTAAAAAAATATAAATTAAATTAGGAATCAGTTTGATTTTGTCTAGACTCTAGATTGTCCTATGGAGCAGGACCAGCATTCTTATCTTGGATATAATCCTCTAATTTGTAATATCCTTGTTATCTGTATCTAGAAAAGACTGCAATTTGCATACTAGGTATTGTAGTTTTCATACTAAGTACTGTGTTTATATAGGGTTATTGGAAAAACACCAACAACCTCTTAAGAGGTCATTGTACTCATCATTATGAACAACTTTAACCATATTTGGTTTTAACAACTGGCAACTTTTAGGCGCTTTGCACAGATGGAGTAACTTGCAGCAACGGGCACTGGCAACTAACTGATTACATACATCTCAGGCTATTTGGTTGTAGCAACTGGCAACATTTAGGCGCTTTGCACAGATGGAGCAACCATTGCGGCAACGGGCACTGGCAAATAGCTGATTACATACGAGTACATCTAAGGCTATTTGGTTGTAGCAACTGGCAACTTTTAGGCGCTTTGCATAGATGGAGCAACTATTGCAGCAACGGGCAACTGGCAACTAGCTGTTTACATACGTCTAGGGCTATTTGGTTGTAGCAACTGGCAACTTTTAAAGGAAAATTTGAAAAAGTTGATAGTTGCCTCAACTAATATTGCTCCATCTGCAAAGCGCCTTCAAGTGCAGCTGCAGAGTGCAAGAACTGGGTTCGTTTGTCCAATTGTCTAATCGCCTGATTGGTAATAATATAGTGTAATAATTTGGTTAAGATGCACTTACTCACTAACTTTACAATAAAAGGCATACAAACGTAATTTTACATTAACAATAAATTGTTGTAATCATTATTCAGTCAGCACGTGGTGATTATTTATTTAGGTATTTGAAAAGCAGGTACTCCAACTCCAATTCACTAGTACAGACGCCAGCACATCAAGCTACTACAATCTGTCAAATTTCTATAATAGATTTTCAACTTTATCGCTAAAGCATATGGTTCAAGGTTGATTGGGAAAATTTGACAGTTTCGGGTAGCTTGATGTGCTGGCGTCTTTGCAATAACATACAGCATAGTAAAAAGAATATTCGTGTACGACAGGTGGTGTTGTGTAACTTTTAGTCTGCGTTAAATAAATGTATTGTCTTTCTTTATTATGGTGAATTTGCCACTTATATAACAAACTTTAGTCATGAAAAATAGTTAAGACACGTCGCATAGGTATTATGAAGATATCCGTAGCAATATACTAAAAATATTCAAGGGATAAAAAACTTCATAATTGCTTGGATTCACGAGATTTTATTCTTTACACAATTCTAGACCTTTCGAGAATCCCAGTTCGCGCGATTAAGGCAACATAATGTGTTAGCAAACAGTTCAATGAATACACTGTTCTTTGAATAATGCATCTGGTTGGCCTCTAAGTTATTTATATGTTGTTTTAAAAATAGATGTATTTTTATTATACCTAAAGGATAAAGTTAAAGTAAGATTTTTTATTTATTGTTTTGATATATTCTTATTTTGTAAATGTGAGAAATTTGTAGGCCTTGTAGACTTTAGATCTGCCGGTGGATTCTGTAAAAATCTCACCGTGAAAACTTAGGTGAAGTGAGTTTGTTTTTGCTGGGAATTGACACTATTGTCAGCTCATTTCACCAAAGTTTACACGGTGAGATTTTTACAGAATAGCACCGCTGTAGACCATTTTTTATTTTATCAAGTATCTGGTACTTGTTGACAGGCCTACGCTGTCCTCCCATACCTACTGTAATTTGAAAACATTGTAAAAGGCAATTATTTGTGGAGTTTCTCCCGGTTCTTCTCCATAGGAAACGACCAATTGGAACCGTGCACCTAGCTTCTGACGTTTTATAAGTGCAAAACAGTGAAGAAAAACATTACCGGCCGCCGCCCGTGAGAAAGTCGGCATGTCCTACAACCAAAAAATTCGAAGACATGCGACAACTACCAACCCGCACTGGGCGTGGTGGATTACGGCCCACTCCCTCTCACAGAGAGGAGGCCTGTGTCCCAACAGTGGAAACATTATAGATTGATTATGTATCAGAGCGGTTAACAAAAAAACTTACCTAAGTACTTTGGTTTTGATTTATCCGTGCTCCATTATTTTTGGTATAGCAGCACTGTCTTCAATCTCTTTATGTGAACTGGACTTTAGTACCTAATTCTGCCTATAATATACCTTTCCCAGAGGACATCGAGGACAGCACTGAGTTAAAACAACAATAGATAAAACAAAATCCCTGAAAAAATTATATTTGATTTGTCACTTTATTAAGCTTTGAAAGGCAGATAAGATAAAAACTGACAAGTAAAATAAATATTATCATAAATATTTACTCATTTTTATGGGTTTTAAATAACGAAGTATCATATTTTTAATCGATATTATTCAGAAATCGATTATTCAGCAGTCGATTCGATTGAGGACGCCGCCGCGCCGCGTCAATCAAAACGTATAGGTACTCTAAGATTGGGTCGTATAAGACCATTTTATTATATCGATAAAGACAATCTGTGACTCTTCTGTATATTAAGGGCCTTACTCTCGTTTAGTACCGTAACTCGGTCACTTTATGAAGCTTATAACTCATTAACGGTTTGGTTAGAAGGTCTGTAAAAAATATATGTTTGCTATAGATTCATGTACAGCATTTTTGAAACAGGGTTTTTTCATAAGGCTAATACTTTTGCCTTAAAAAAATATTTACCAAAACGCTATTTTCGCTAACATTTGCTTATAACTTCTAAACGGCTTTGATGTTTGGAAATATTTTTACACTGAAAAATTGGTGGTTAGAGGTACTACATATTTGAAATAGCGTTTTTAAATCAATCAACAGTTGCAAAGACAATGCCCCATTTTGAGATATAGGTTCAGACTTTCAGAGGTGCTCTGCGCGGGCGCGGGCGGCAGTCGTGCGTTAGCACTGAGACGGGGTGGCTGTGTCGCTCGCTGCTCCGCCCGGCTATCGATCGACTACGCGCGTTTGGCTGTGTTAGTGCAAATATTTATGAACGAATTGTATCAGTATGCGTTTATAGATTAGCTCGCTGCAGAGGGCCCATTTCTATTGTCCGCATGGACGCTTTATTAGTGGTGCCATTTCTAAATACTGTTTTTTTTATATTGTTTATTTTGTAAATACATATATAAGATAATTTGTAAATAAATAAAAATGCCAAAGCAAAGCAAGTCAAGAAAAATACGTTTTCTCTACGACGACGCACCGTTTTATAGATATTAGCGAAAAACTCAAAAGTGGGAATTTTTATACCCCCCACTCCGGCTCACCTCCTAGACGCGGGGACTTTTAGTATGTTTACTCCCTAAGCACTCTGAACAACTTTCTGAAGAAATCGCTCAGGGCCCAGCTCACGCACTCTACACCTCTTTTTGGTTTATTCGTTGAGTGGACTAATAAGTATCTATCTATCTTAGATACTTAATCTTATAAATAAAAATCTTTAAAACTTTATCTAATAAATAAAATTGGAGTGTCTGTTTGTAATATTAAAACAACCGCTTCAGGCCATTTTATTTTGACTGTTTAGAAAATAACTACTTATTCACAATAAAAATGTTTTCAAATACCTTAATTTATAAAAAATGAGCATTCTTAGTTGTCAATCTACGAGTAGGTATTTGCATTACTGAGTTTATTGATTACTACCTTCTCATATTCTTGTGCGGATTTATTTCTGTGACTGGGACTTTCACTAGCAGATAGGTGAATAAGGAGTAACTTAGGCTACTTTTATTTTAGAAAAAAAAAGAAAATAGGTTCCCCCGAAAAAAAATTAAAACCTATGAAATGAAATATTGAATAATATCCGATTCAAACAGGGAGGTTGTATACTACGTTTATTTAGGTACTTAACCAAATGTAAATAAATCATAATAAAGAAACGGAGTATAGTTTTTTTTTATAAGTGGATCCTATACGTGAAGATTCCTTAATCTCCAATGAAATTGATTGGATAAATAATAAAATAATATAGTGTTTTTGTTTTAGCCCAAGGAAATCGTTCACCAAATATTGTATATAAAAATGCTAATACGAAAAACTAAAAATAAATAATAATTAAACTAAAATGCAAAAACGATCAAAAAGAACTAAATGGAGAAATATTAGAAGAATTTCAATAAAATTAGCATATAGGTATTTCTTTACGTGGCGGTGAATAGATCACTTTTATGTATTTGAGGGGGTGAAGCAGATGAAGTGGGATACGAATAGTCCCCGCCTTGGGCGGGGTGCACCGCGCGGATTTCGTCGATGAGCGACTTCCATTATATTTAGAAGCGTAATTTCGCGACTCGAATAAGATGCACGATTGCCTCCGCGCTCTGCTGTCTGGATTCTCACTGCGTAGTCACCAGGTTCGAATCTCAGTAGACGGCATATCTTTAGTTTTGTTATTTTTTAATTATAATGTACTTATCTTTTGTTTTGTTATTTTTTAATTATAATGCGCATATTTTTATTTTCTTATTTTTAAAATAATTCAATAAGTTATTTTCATAAAAACAATCATTTTTATTCCTATAGTTATTTTTCTTCAGAATCTAGAGTAATATAATAAAAATAAAATAAAAACGTCCACCAAGCTTGATTCGGAAAAAAATTATATACCTACAGTGTTTTACAAAAGAGTGTAAACAATAATAATATAGTCTGAAAATTTTCAAACAAGAAAATCGGCAAAAAGTAAAATAATAATTAAAAAAACATATCAAATAAGAAAATAAAAAAAAACCAAATATGGAAAAGTTTGGATTTGAAGCCGGGCGTTAGTGACTAAATTATAGTGACGTGACGCACGAGACCACTAGACCAATCGAGCTGTTGTAGTGTATGTCGAAATTACGCGTCATAATCTGTACAAACAAAATATGGTGTGTACAAAAAAGTAGGTACTTACTTTACAATTTGTTTCGTCGAATAAGATCTCTTTATTGCCTTCCGTTTATTTTCTTGTTGACCATTTTTTATATACTGATAGTACAAACATTTACACCAACAACATAACTTAGAAAAAACTAATCAAAAAATAAAATATAATAAACAGCTTTCATCAACAAACAGATATCAAAGTACGTACCTACACTAGGTACCGACTCGAAATAATTGCAAGACTTCAAAGTATTTTATACGGCTACTCGCTCAACTACATAGGTACCCAACGCGTCAGTTTTCGCAAATGCGATCATTCTCCTTATCAATTAGAGTCTACGTAACAATTTCGTATGAAAGTATTTTTACTTTAATGGTTTGTGAAAATATTAATTGTAAACGCGATTATGCTCCTTATTCATAGAAGGTAACGGGTCAATTTCCTATGCAAGTATTTTTACTTCCAACTAAGATTGAAAATAATAATTGTAAAACAAAAGAATCTTCGTTTATTTGTAGAATATTTAACATAATTATTGGTTAGCAACTCGGCATTCTTATTTCACGTGTAATACTTAAAAAATATTTTTCATGTTTGATGTGAGACTCGAACCCGAACGTTCGCCATGCGAGGAACAGTGCTAGCCACTTTGGCCACCGTAACGCTTGCAAAACTTATTGAAATTTGTAATAACAATCATGTGGCCAATTTGTAGTGTTGTCAAACATTCTTATAGTACTAATATTGCTATGCCATAGTTTTGTGAGATTGCTAGTCGACTTCTGACTGTTTTTGTAATATACCAAAATATTTTTTTTTACAATTTTTGTCTGTCTGTCCGTCTGTCTGGCTGTTTGTTCCCGCTAATCTCTGAAACGGCTGGACCGGTTAAGACGGGACTTTCACTAGCAGATAGGTGAATAAGGAGTAACTTAGGCTACTTTTATTTTAGAAAAAAAAAAGAAAATAGGTTCCTACGAAAAAAAATTAAAACCAATGAAATGAAATATTGAATAATATCCGATTCAAATAGGGAGGTTGTATTATACTCCGTTTAATTAGGTACTTCCAAATGTAAACAAATCATAATAAAGAAACGGAGTATAGTTATGTTTATAAGTGGATCCTATAGCTACGTGAAGATTCCTTAATCTCCATAGAAATTGATTGAATAAATAATAATATAATAATATCGACTCATCCGTAGAATAAAGTCCGATCTGTAGGATTGATAGTTTTCAGTAGAGGTTAGAGAAGTTGTAGACTTGTATAACTCTTAAACGGTGAGACTTGACATTTAGATTTTTTGGTATGTTGTAACAATGCCCCAGCCTAGTTAAATGCTATATAGTGTATATTTCTTATCCTTTTATTTCACAAGATAGTGAGTTCCATATCAACATAGGACATTTTATGGCGGAAGAGCGGGGGTCCGTAGTGAACATTATACGTTGTTTTACGGAAACATCTGAATTAAATGACGTTCTATATTACTATGGGTCATTTTTTGTTGGAATTACCCATCCCTTATGAGTCCTTTGTGAATAACCACCTTAAAATATTTAAATATTATGTTAGCCATATTAAGACTACCCTCTCATATAACTAAATAAAAAATGAAATTATTATTTAAAATCGTTTATTAATTTAAAAAAAATCAAAATAGGTAACAAAACTAGTAATTAAATGGCGTATCGTATCACAGCATGGTAACTAGGTAACTTACACGACTACGGCACGGACTTAAATTAGCAGTCTTCAACTTATAAGTATGTAAATATTTATCATAACAACAGAAAATACGTTATTATAATAATGAAGATTTATTTACACTTCGCACGAGTTACTTAATTCAAAATAAATTATATAACAACCAGCCTTCTTAATAATTATCAAACAGTCTTACATTGTGACCTAGACGTGGGTGCACATACTTTAGCAATTAAATTGTACATAAACAAACATTAAATTACTTAGTTGAGTACTTATTATAATTAACACTGTTTCACTAAATCAGTAGGAAGAATGCAGCTCAAAAAAAAAGCAGCGAAAACGAAAATAATAATATGTATCTAAAATAATTCTTAATTCGATAGGTCATCATCCGATTCTTCAGAAACATCAACAGTGGTGTGATGTGGCAAAGAGTTAAAGTATGGATGATACTCTAAGGGAATTACTTCTGAGCGGCACATATCTATTATGTCTTTATATTCAGCAGCAGGAACAACCATAATAGGTTCAGAATATGCAGGTTTTAGTTCAGTTTGTACAGAGTTCCTCGTGTTACCGCGAATCACTAAAATATTATAATCAGGTTGAGTCAGGTCATATTTAAAAAACAATTTGTTAGGATCACTACCGTCTGTATGAACTTCTCGAATGTTACTCCAGTTAATAAACCTTATTATTAAGAAGACATTTAAAGTCAAACACGTCATTCTGGGTTACGGTGCGGACAACGTAGGGTTCTCCTTCATTCTTGGCCCATCTTACTAATAAACGCCATTCATGAGGGGTATAGATAGTTTTGGTTTGAGAAGCGCTCTCGATGACAGAGTGGACACTCTGTCATCGAGAGCCCCATATAGAGATCCCACATATAGCAAAAGACCTTCCTTTTACCCATGTCAAAAACCGTGAAGTTAAAAGAAGATAGCTTTCTCTTATAGTAAAATATGTTTATATGGCCATGAGGACAATGCAATACTTTTTTTTAAATCAAACAAAGCAGTAACCATATTTCCATTTGACTCCTCAGCGTCTTTTTTATCTTGGCTTTTTAAATCCCTTACGAACTTCTTATTAGTCTGGTGTTGTTGAATGGTTTCTTTTTCTTGGTCTGTTGGATTCTTTTTCAATCGGAAAACATGACATTCGTTGCACTGATCTTTTTGGGAATATGGAAAGCTAGATTGAAGTTTGAGTTGACAATGTCACGATACTGGCGTTTTTTTGTAGCCTTAGAGGTGTATTTCTCGGGGTCGAACCATTCAAGATACAATTTGAACATTTTGGCAATACTTAAGTCTCCTTGTAGGTAGAGTTTTTGACTATTCTTGCGTATATAATGCGATTCAACAGGGACAAATGCCCGAACATGGTCACAAACAAATGACGACGAAGAAATCGTAGAGACACTGTCTACATGATTAGGGCAGAATGTGCTATCGCAGATCGAATGGACATTAGTAGGAGACGGCATAGGAGTTGGCACTGACAGTTCCAAATTAACCGGCGTAGATCTGTGGTGAGAAACTTCTAGCAGCTCTTCAAGTTGTATTAATGGTGAATTCTCGAAACTAGAAGGCACTTCCAAAGAAAATGTTCTAGGTTGATTGCTGTCAAAATCCTCGGCAGAAGGATCAGACATGACGTTCGGTATTGAGCTGTCGCAGGTAATTTCTTTGGTCCCACCATCTTCATGCAGGTCTTCTTATATATATCAGCTAGTTCCTGACTGACTTCTTCTGCACCAGGAGGCAAAGGCGACACTTGTTCTGTCATGTCGTTGTCACCAACATTAACAACTGAAATTAAAAAAAAATACTTAAAGGTATTCATAAAATACTATAATGTGTACAATGCAAGACAAATGTACCTAACAAATTAATTTAACAAATTTTAAACAAAAAATCTTTATATTTAACGATATTTTTAAAAGAATAACGTCCTAACTGATTTCAATATCCCAGTAACAACGTCCCATCTTAATATCGAACCAACAAATCGCATCACAGATTCCGTAGAAAAACGTCCTATATTGACATGAAACGCTTAGAAGTTCAATAATGTTCGTATAAAATCGTCCTAATATTTCATAATACTTCTACTTTTTACTGTTTATTATTACAGAATGAATGATTACTCTGTGAATATGCATTACGCCAATCGTATTTTCGCACTGAAAATTCGTTTCTATACCTCTCCGTCAAAAAACGTCCTATATAAAAATAGATCGCCCACAACTGTTTACTGAGACTAAAAGCAATATAGGTCTTAATTTTTATTAGTTTAAGAACTTAATAGTATGTATCACGAAATAATACAACTGAAATCGTCGACTTACCAGCATTTACACTTTTCTTCATATTATAAACAGCAGGAACATTAATTGATGAAGTAGTAAGCTCACGCCTTTTTGCATCTTTTTCAAGGATATTCAACATTTTCCATGATCGTGAATTCGTGACATCTCTAAAAATATATTTTTTCATGCAAAACACTTAATAAATTATTGTTATCATCAAACCGAAAAAAAGCTAAGCGCATGACACAAAAACGCCCCCCCTCCAACAAACAGCGGCCGGACTGACGAACGGACGGGGCGCCCGCGCCGCCCCCGCTTCCCGCGCGCCGTCGCTTCATCACTTCGTGCGTTTTTATCCGGAGCTAATGTCAGATTGAACGTTATTCGATTCTATATTTCCGAAACTAAATAAGATACGAAAATTCTAAAAACTTACGTCTGTAGAGTTCGTATTCCTTATCTCATCTAGCTATTTAACTCGTTTTTGCTCCATGATCACATCGGACTCTGTTCTACGGATGAGTCGATATAAGTAGTGTTTTTGTTTTAGCCCAAGAAAATCGTACACGGTACACCAAATATTGTATATAAAAAGGCTAATACGAAAAACTAAAAATAAATAATAATTAAACTAAAAATGCAAAAACGATCAAAAAGAACTAAATGGAGAAATATTAGAAGAATTTCATTAAACATGTATAGGTATTTCTTTACGCGGAATACAGAATTACCTAATAAGTTATCGTAAACTCTGCGAACTCAACAATAACTTTTTTCTTAAATTCCACGCGGACGAAGTCGCGGGTAACAGCTAACTACAAAATATATCAGTCTTGCATCCGCCATTCCCTTCTGGAATCGTAGGCAAAAATGGCGACCTACGTGCGGCATGTCTGCGCCTCTGCATATTCTTTGAATTTCGTTTTAGTGTAGCGCGCCACCGCACGCGTTTTACGTAGGACGCTTAGCTCCGCCCACATGCACAAGGTCAGTGAGCCATCTATACACCTTAATAAGCTGATTTTATAGCTTTGTATGCAGGTTCAATAACTTCAATAAAGATAAGGAAATATAAAAATACGTTTATCGATAGGATCGATAAGTGGAGATAGAAAGTACTCGATAGTGTTGTTTTTAAGATAACACAGTTTTAGTTGTAGCACGGAATTGCTGACATGTTTGGTTTGATTATTTGATGAATGTTTGATTATTTTTCTGAATGTGTCGACTAGCGTAATTTCGAAAAAAGTGGTTTAAAATAGTACGCACGAGTCACTACAGATAATGTTATCTACGTAATCCGATAAAAATGCTGCTAAACCGCTACCGCTACTGTTTTTAATATCAATGTTGTAAATGATTTATTTCCAAGTCTACCTTTTACAATATATTGGGTATTTTATGCTGTATTTTCGTTATTAGTTTCCTCATTATTATAAGGAATACACACCTGATTTTGAATGATTATTTTCCCATTTACGATGGAATGTCTCTAATATTTTTATTTATTAATGTACCTAGGAAACCAGAAACCACGTGAAGATGAAGTAAGTGTAAATACCTAATTGAATAATCACACTAATATTATAAAGGCGAAAGTTTGTGAGTGTGTGTGTGTGTGTTTAATGTTTGTTACTTCTTCACGCTCAAACAGCTAGACCAATTTTGATAGAATTTTGTATGGAGGTAGCTGACACCCTGGATTAACATATAGGCTACTTTTTATCCCGATATTCCCACGGGATCGACACTTATGCGGGTAAAACCGCGGGGCGCAGCTAGTATTAGTACATTTTAAGTCATAGAAATAAAACTAAAAGATACGGCTTTACTCCGTGACTGTACTAATGATGAAATTGGGCAGTGGGTCCAGTCGACCTATTCAAAATGTGAGTGAGTCGAGTGATCCTGTGGGTCCATTTCGAGTGGGTCCAGTTGACCAAAGACTCTTGTCGTAAACTGGTATCAAACAATAAAGGTAGATATACAAAATGAGTACAACATCAAACTGTCGCAACTGAGTATTTAAACAATGAAGACACACAAAAGTTCAAGTATAATATTGTGACGTATGTCACATGAGTAAGTAGGTACGTAGGAAGTAGCACATATTGGTCACGGGTTGCTGTGCTTGGAGGAAACGACTGTGTTTTGACTGCGCAAACAGTAACCATGAATTCAACACATTATTCTAAACCCAAAATTATTTTTTTTTTTCAGGATGGGAAATCATCAAATGATTCCCGCTCTGGGTGGAGCGGAAGGGAGTGTCAGACTCTTACTGACTAAAACCCACTCATGTTCCTTCCTTAGCCCTTTATGTTCCGGGCCAGCGGTAACCCTTTCGGACAATCCCGCTGACATTATAACCCCTAAACGTAGAATATTTTCGCCGGTTATCAAACAAAAAATCTGCAATACCTACGCCGTCAAAATGTATGGAACAGCGTATTTATTTTTCAATAACCAACGTCCACTGCATAATATGTAGGTTTCTGTTTCGATTACCCCAAAATTAGAGAAAATATTTCCAGCTAAATTACTTATATCCAGCTAATAGGCACATTATTTTGCATACAACATGCATGACTGCTGATAGAAAATTTGAGCTTATATTATAATTCTCTTATCTGCACTTTATGGATGGATAGATACAGATAACAGAGTGGGATGCATTCGAAGAGTCACCACGAATGACGTAACGCACCCTGACTCAACTCTAAGTAGGTATCTAGATCTGACGCAATCAGGGACACATTGGGTAGTCAGCCCCATTACCAGTCCTACTTAGTATACATATACACGAGCGACTCACGTCAACGGCAGAGGTATCTGCAGCCGTCGACAACGTGCCGCTCGTGTATTTCAGTACAATGCGTGCCACGAAAGATGAGACTTGACACACCACGTGGTTTGACTTGCGCAGAACACGATTTAAGGTATCTTTAGCGGTATGAGGTCTGAGTGCGGGACGGAACCGGACGTCATAGGGGCGGCGGAAAGAGCGGGGGAGGCGGGGTCAAGTCTCATCTTTCGTGGCACGCATTGTACGGTGCTCAAATACACGCGCTGCGTGTTGTCAACGGCAGTCACCGACGATCCACGGCTGCAGTTACCTCTGTCGTCTATGCGTGTCGCTCGTCAGTATGAGCACTTACTCGCAATTCTTTTTACACAAAGAAGGTAACCCATAGGGCAATGAAGTGGACTTAGCTCGTCATTCCAGCGATGAAGGCTTATGTCCTACAGGGGCTGTCTTCCGGCTGAATGATGATCAATAATGAGTCTCTTTTCGCCAGTACATGAGCTATTCTTGCATGCCTTACTAGCTGGAGTGTCCAAAGTGCCCGTTCACGATAAGACATGGATGAGACTCGCAAATACCAGGTAGGTAAGGCTAAAATGAAGACCTATCCTATTCAGTAGACGATTGAAAAAGGTTGCTGATGAAGATGATAGTGTAGGCATAGAGAACGAGACAAATATGTATTCAGGTATACACATGTTTACATACATAAATTATATCTTACTGAGGTAATAAATTAAGCTTTATCTTATTAATTACAGTTAATTACCGACACAAGCTCAAGATTATCGTCTGAATGAATAAGTGGACTGTTTCTGTTTGGTAGAAGCCTCGAGCTTGAATGAGGCGACTGTGTTTGATTGACCTTAGTTGAAAAAATTATCAATAAAACGATTTTGAACCTTTGGTATGATGGATTTTTGAGAAGAATGTACTGATTGTTGTTTTTATTTCCGTTTGAGACATCTTATTCAACTACCGGCATGTATTAAATCAATCTATGTATACTGCGGTGCAATTCTGTAAAAATCTCACCGTGAAAATTAGGTGAAGTGAGCGTGGAGTGAGCTGTCAATAGTGTCAATTCCTAGCAAAAACAAACTCACTTCACCTAAGGTTTCACGGTGAGATTTTTACAGAATCGACCGGCTGATATAAGAGAGTGAAGTGAGGTGCATAGTATCTTTGTTTGGACGCGTTAATCTTTGGAACTACCAGTTGGATTAAAAAAACATTTTTGCATTTCCTTGCCCGATTTTTGAGGAAGGTTATAATCTTTTAGCAACACACTATGGCCCTTAGGAGAAGAGCGAAAACAAAAAAAAAGTCGGAAAGAACGCTAAGTGAAAACGAAGTACAGTTCGCATCAAATGGCTTTGACCGCTCTGAAGCTAGGCTTTTAGCTAGCCGCGCATGCGCGTTGCTGTTTTATTCATAGGATTAACTGTACTGCGCAGTGATTTGTTGCCTACTTCAGAGCGGCAAAGTTATTTAACGCGAACTGTAATAGCGCGGGCGGACGATGCGATGCGACGCGGTGGGTTGGGCTCGGGGAACAACACAATATCTCATGCTGACGAAGTCGCGGGTAGAAGTTAGTCATTTCATAAATTTTAACATTATACTGGTCATTCATCTTTTCTAGTCTAACGTCGAAACATTCCAAAAGCGAAACAATTCTTCAGTTTATTTTCAGATAATTATTCGTTTTTTTCCTCCGATCTAGGTGAACTTGACACAATTCATTAAGTTCAGAATTTTCCTCTATAACAAAACAAATAAAGATTAAAATGATTAAAGTTACAGGTTTTTTCTATACCTATTTACTTGAAGTGTCACAAACCATGATAAGACTTTCATCACAGTACCTACATAAAAGTATTTTTACAATGTTTACTGCTGTAACGTTTAATTTCTTGATAATCTCTCTGACATTTCAATTACGAAATCTTATTTATTACGTCTTTATTAATAGCCTGCTCGTTGGTCCAGTGGTCGCCAGCTCTACTACTGAGCAAGAAGTCCGGGGTTCTTTTCTCGGGTCCGGCAAAGTATTTTTGGACTTTTCCACCTGGAATTTCTCAGTAGTAGCTCGGAATGTGGATTCGGGATGTAAAAACTGGGTTGGTGAAATGTGGGTGTATTATAAGTACTCCTCTGCTTAACCTTTCGGGGTTAAAGCGTGATGTATTTTTAATAATATTCGTTTATCTAGTTTTGATATTATTGTAACTATCGATATCATAGTTAGTTTTGAGAGAAAGTGGACAGGCATCACTATCTATTTATCAAACGTAGCGTATCAATAAATTGTTGAGGCGATAGTGTTTTGTTATAGCTTTTTGTTAAAAATACATACATGCATAAACTCACGCTTTAAGGCTCCTACAAATAGGCGCGACACGCGATATAATCGCGCGCGACACAAAGGCACCATCGTTGCGCGACTTGCGGTGCCTTTGTGTCGCGTGTCGTGTCGCCCCTGTTTGAAGGAGCCTTTAATCCCATGGGGTTAGGCAGAAACTACGAACGCAACCTGATACGATCTTTACATACTCCTTTTGCCTCGTTTACGTTCATACACCGTCATACACGCACGCCGGTTGCGAGTGCTACGTACCTGACCTATCTGAAGAACATCACCAATGAGGACACTATAATGTCCTCCTAGGGTATCCCGGCGTTTCCACTCACATCAGCCTTGTCAAATACCTTTTGGCAGTCGCCTTTCGGTCATCCTCTCAACATGGCCAAACCATCTAAGCATACGCTTTTCAAGTTTTGTAAAAAATGTTTCATAATATAATGAAAAGAAAGGCTAGGATGGCTGGTAGCATCTGGATGAGCAGGGTTGAGGGTTGAGTAAAATTGATATAAATGCTATTGGAGTAAATAAGTTCACTAAACAAATAATATGTAAAATCCCTTACAGATAATTAGGGAAAACTCTGTATTTACGCAGTTATCAAGTTGAAGACTTATTAATGTTTTATTTGCCTGCCCGGAGTTAACGTCTGGATAAAGTTCCGAGTTTCTGTTTGCATAAATCTCGTCTTATTTATTATTTGTTTGTTAATCTATGTTGAACGGAGTTAATTTATATGTATTTCTAGTTAGCTATCGGCACAAATTCGCGTTGGATTGCTCGAAAACATTCTAATTTGATGTCAAGGAAAGTTAGCACTTATGTACTTATAACTTTTAACCGTAGTTCAGTATAAATGGTGTTTGGATAATTTTTCTACATGGTAAGGGCTCTTGTAGCAATATAAGGGATGCAAAGGCATGACTTCACATGTCGATAATATGCACCCCACCATAAACGATATAAAAACTCTTTGGAATGACACGGATAAGTTAAAAGTAATATTGGTCCGCACTATCCAAAATAATCTACTTACTCCAACTAAACCGTTCGTTACATTGCCAAACTGCCTTTCACTAAGTATAATAAAGTAATTAAGTGAAAAGGAACGCCACAAAGCTGGAGGCTGGAAATAGATAACACTTGGATGTCTTCTTTGAGAAATTACCAGAATACGCCAAGTTCTTATTGATTTAAGGCAAAGTCAGGGAGAAAAACATGAACACACGATGGAGAAAACCTGAATGGACGGATCCAAATGAACAAGCATCGCACAGGCTGATCTTCCCAGCGTATCGATGGCAAAATAACACAAAAAATATATACACAGGTTGATATTAAAAGATACTTACGAGTATTATTTCGATACAATAGCTGATCTGTGAGCACACAGTCTGAGCAAAGAATGTGTGAGCTAATAAACAAGCGATCTTCAGAGAGTGCTGCGTTTTTCATCTGATATATTTTGTGCATAAACTTTATGCGTTTGACGCACAAAACATTATTTGGAGATCTAAACTAACGACTGACGCGGTTTGGTTTGACCTTCACCCTGGCTTGTTGGATTCGGCTGTTGCCAAGGCTCAATCGAACGACGGTTAAGTAACCGTCCGTTGTTACTCAGATAATATTAGCACGATTGTTACTTATAATGACTATACCGTGATAACTCATGCCATGTGGTAAACAAATATCAAGCCAGCAATATTGGTAGCAGGGCTAACGGACCACTTTTGATTTTCGGGTAGAAATATCAGGGGGCCTAAAAAGGCCATTTTGGCAGAATCATAAAAGGATAACATTTTGAATCATAATATGGCGAAGACAGTCCGTGTTTTTCTTTTTTTCGCTGCACTACGTAGGTATATACCTAATCAATTTGGATTTGGATAGGATTGATTGGTATTTTAGCACAGACAAAAAAAAACTGACAAATCCTTCACCAATGGGATTTGATACGATTAAATTAACAGTTAACTGTCCATTATGATTCATAATGTTATCCTTTTATGATTCTGCCAAAGTGACCTTTTTAGGCCCCCAGATCGTAGGTCTGCCACACAGTCAAATGTGCTTCGCTTAGTGATAAACTGGGCTTTAGGACATACTCCTAGTGAACCCACGTATGGGGTCACTATTGCAAAGGCACTTGGTACCACTCTGCATAACTAATTTGTCACTTGATCGAGTAACGCTGCTCACCAAGCGTGGCACCAAGCAAACCTCCTAGCTGTGTGGCTTTGGCCATTAGGTTTTCGCGTCTCTTTATAAGTTTTTTTTTGCATTTTTCATATAGAAGCAACAAGAATAATGTATCAAGGCATTTGTAAGATCTTCATTTAAAAGAGTGTCCTTGGAGTTTCTTTTTCGTTCTTCCTCATAGAATCTACGTTTTAGAACGGGCAACTGGCTTCAGCTTTCTGAATCCTTGACAATTCAAAAGTGCCTGTAAATGGTTTAATTGAAATAAATGCTTTGAGTTTGAGTTTCAAATGTACTTGCCTTGCTTTTTGAGTTTTTGTTCTAAATACTAACATTAATCGATATTTATCATTTACAATTTGCGTTATCATTTAATCAGAGTTGACTTGTGTAATGCCAGCTGCTTAGAAAATAGATCACAAGGCTTAGGAACAATTTGCGATTAGATACAGCTATCTTGTCATAAGATTGTACCTGTAAACAAGGCAAATGTAATAATCTTGGATTGATAAGTGATACTCATTCATATTAAATGTAATGGATGATAGGTATATTTAGAAAAGAAATACTTCTTTCATCTTTACCATCATCTTCACTTGCATATTCTCTCGCTTTCTCTCTTCCTGTTCTCTCTCTTCTTTCTTCACTTCATTTTACGTGTTCTTTTTTGTGTTCTTTTTCAGAGCGTTATGTTTATCGCTAATAAACGTATTTTCTTTCATTTTTTCTTCCGACTCTTGTTACAATTTATTTGCAGTTTGTTCTATAGGTACCTATTTGTTCTACTTGCCGTCATCTCCGTTTCAATTTATTCCCAGTTATTTCAATTTGTACAAAATCTATTCATCTTCTCGTTGGTCTGCTTCTGGTACACCATCCAAATTCATACTTAACACTTCCATGTCATATATGCTCATAAGTCCTCCGTTGTAAATGTCTATACTATGACCAATCGGTAACTCCTTTGATGTTAAATATAGCTTGCTTATTCGTTCCCACATCAAACTTAGGGAAGCTACAATTTAATTAGTTAACAAAGACTATGTTTCCTTTCGAACTGGTCATTCCAGAGTTGAAGCAATTGAATAATTGCTGCAATTCTGCTACTATGGTAGCGATACAAAGAAATTTGACCAAATAGTTTGGTAAAGTTTATAAATAAAGTGTTGAAGTATGTCTAAAAATCATTTTAGTAGGTATAAAATAAGTATGTAATATAAATAAAATATAAATATTGAGGCTTTTTTTTTTTAATCGTGGAGAAATGCTCATGCATACTGCACTACCACGGGGAGATAGTGTAGTTATGTGGGACTGTAACCCACTAAAACTCCACGGTGTCCTCCTCTGCCGCTTACGGCGGGAACACGGGCACGCGTTAGCACTCATCCGCGAACCCGCCGCGGCCGTCCGTTACCGCACCCTCCTCTGGGGAGTACTCCCCATCACCGGCGCACCAGAACACACAGCACGCCGCGACCACCCCAGGGACCAAACCAGCACATGGGCGCCAGACGACCCCGTGTCTGGGCACCCTTGGTCCCCCCTGCGACGGGTCAGGACATTGGCCCCGCCGCCTGCCAATTTTCGGCTGCAGAGGATAGGGAGAGCGGCCAACGTAATACCGACACTCCTCTTCCCCTGCAGCCCCACCGCGTCCGCCATCGTACGGTGGCGACCCCGTCAAGGCCGCGGAAGGTAGGGAGAGTGGCGCACTGTAATACCGGCACTCCTCTCCCGCCGCGGCCTCCAACCCTCAGCCGCGATGCCTCTGGTACGACATCGCGGCCCGCCTAAGTTGCGATGTCGCCCAAACGACACCGCAACCTACTTTTGGCCGCTACGTCGTGGGCTTGTCGGCAAAAGCCCTGACGAGCGGCCCCTCCTCGGGTTCCTCTTCGCTTCACAGTGGGTGTCCAAGCCACGGCTACTGAGCCCCCCCGCCTCGACAATGCGGGAACCCACCGGGGGGGAATATTGAGGCCTTAGCCCCGGTTCGCAAGGTGGATATTTATCGCGCATTTAAGTTTCAACTCTCGGTGTTAAACTGAGGGTTGAGAATACAACAAAGTGCATCTCAGAGCGTCAGAAAATACACAGTTGGATTTTCAACTCTCGGCGCTAAGCAATGAGTTACTGGTGTATGATAAAAAATCGGTTGTCTGTAAAGTCGGTTTACTAACGATAGTTGAACGTGACAATGTCATAAGAAAATACTGATGGAATAGTTGCATTGCATTTGTTAATATTCGCTTGCACTTCAAGCCGCCATGGAACGCTACAGAGCGAGGCCGCCGCGAGGTAACGCTACATGAGTCATGTTTTTTCGTGAGTGCAACCAGCTTCATCGATTTATTAGAAGTTGTCACGTCAAAATCACCGCGTTAAGAAATCTATAGCGTCGTAATACAAAAAATATATATATTTCGGTCGTTCGCACTACAATATTTAAATTATATTATTTATGATATTCTTTCAATGCCACTCAAGGTAATGAAATACAACATTAACATTAAAACTACCAAAATATTCGTAGATTTTGCATCACATTGAGAAAAAATATTTCGCAATAATATTACGCATATTGTTATTACTGGAAGTAAAAATCTTTTGTATTATTTCGAAATGAACATAATTTCAGCTTTTGTATTCCTCAAGAGTTTTAAATATTAACAGTTATAAATTTATAATGGAGAACTGAATGATTGAAATGGTATGAACGTAAATACAGTACCTATGTACAGTCAACAAAAGAGATAAGTATGCAGGATCGTCGGATATTTTTGAAGTTTATAAGAAACCGATGGATGTTCTCGAATAAAATTTAATTTTTTTAATAGAAAACGAACAAGCTCATTTATCAAATTAAATTTCAGTCGACAACATCCACCGGTTTCTTACTAAACTTCAACTATATCCGACAATCCTGTATACTTATCTCTTGTGTTGACTGTACATATATTTTTCAAAAGTTTCTTCAATACTCGAGTTCATGATTATTACTGTTAGATACTGTTAGCCTGCATCATCCCACTGCTGGGCAAAGGCCTCTCCCCATGACTTCCAGCTCTTTCGATCCAGGACTAAAGTGGACAACTGGTCGTTTGTTTTGTCCAGCTCTTCCGCCATCCTCTACGGGGTCTGTCGCGACGCCTTCTACCTGTGTCAGGGCTCCAAGTGGTGGTTATTTTGGCGCACAGCTTATTGGGCATACGGCAGACGGGGCCAGCTCATTACCACTTCAGTTTCAGTCATAATTATTAACTGCGTTAAATAAAAGACAGTGCTAATTGGTAGTGTGACGTTGCAAAATTACATATTGATTGTGTCTAGTAGCGACACCTGTTGAAAATAACGGCGGACTACGCCAGGGTTGTCAACGCTGTTTTGCGTGACACAGATGGCGTTGATGCTTTTTTGGTTTAGTTAATTAACTGCAAGTTTATTGGATAAATCGAAGAATAAATAAACAAACTAACATAATTTACCACATTTTATGTCAAACATAATGTTTGATAAAGTGAAGCTACAAATCGATAAGAAATCTATATAGTCTGTGGAAGATGATTCGAGAAACTGTCAGATTGGTCTGGAGGAATAGGCGGAGACGGTGTCCGTTTTTTACGAACAAGGACTCGAGCCTAAAGGGCGATTTTGAGGGACTTAATCCTAGGAGGATTGGGATGTGCCCAAATAACCCGATGGGTTTTGATAAGTAGGAGCTGTTTTGGCAGAATTCCGTGAGTACTAAACCATTTTCCTTGTTCTTGCTGGATAGCCTATAGCTTAGATCAAGCATGTGTGTTCTGACACGAGGACGTTGTTACAGGTCTGGCTGTTTATGCTAGCCTGATAAGTTTGGTGCGATTGATTCGATGCCTTGGGTTGCGCCGTGTGGTGAATTCATCAGAGCGCAGGCGGATTAATGGTTTTCCCTTGCGGTGTGGTCCTCCGACATTAGGAAGGCTTTACCTAACCGAATCCAGGTGATGAGGGAAGTTCGCCACTGCAGGTAACGATAGCGTCACCATCTCGTCCGTAGGCCGCGTTCGCGTGTGTTCACAGGTTTCTCCTGTGAACGACGCCAAGGACCCTGAACCGTCAACTGAAGGGATTATACTGAAGGTTTTATAGAGAGTGTTATCAGTGTGTCATTATGGTTTAATCTATGAGAGAGTTAGGCCTTTTGTAGGAACTAGGTTGTTTTAAGACCAGTTGTTGTAAGGATCTTGTGTCTCGGGTTAGCTTCGTATAGCGTTTATTTTCCCTCTATGAGCACAGTCCGGAAAAGGCCAATACATGTTCGATTGAGCTAGAAGTTGTTAATTCGATCATCCCACGGACTCGCTATAGCGACTCTGAGAAACTGCTATTTAGTCTCATGGCTGGCATTCACTGACACCACTAGGAACGGAGACTAGTTGTGTGGGTGTATGCCATAGACTCTGGAAGGGTACATTAATTTGGTGGCTTGCCACATTGTTTGTATGTGTACTTTCATTTTGTATAATTCCAATAAACTTTTTATTGTGTAAGAAGGTACTTGTTTAATTAATCCTTCCTTGCAGATTATACCTTATAAATTTACTTTAGCACGGTGGTGAGTAGTAAAGTTCAAATAGGAACCATCCTCAGCTTGTTTCCAAGAAATTATCTGTAAACTACGAAGCCGGGTTACAGTAGGACTGATAATTTTACGCTTTCTATATCTTTTACTAGCGACCCTGCTTCACACGGTTTACGACTTGACGAAACATCGAGATTTCTTCATTAAGTATGTATATGTAAATTTCAATGTATTATATAATTGTAAATGTGTAGGGGAACCTGTTGTACCTAGGACAGTTTTTTAGATGTATATTTTTTATTGTGATTTGACGTACAGCATACAAATCATATTTGCATATTTTGAAATGTCAATTATTTGGGTACTCACCACAAAAATATCAGAAATGTATATTTCATATTAACAATATTTTAAAGGTTTAAAAAAAAAATGGTAAGTAAGGCCAAGGTACAACATACCCTATGTACCTGGGCCAGTACTACGTTGTACCTAGGACACATTGAGAATCTGGGGGTAATTAAAGCAAATTATCAGGTTTTCTTAACCAAAATGGTTTTATTTGGTCTATTACAATCTTTAACAAAGTAGTTACTTTAGAAATTCTGAACAATATTAAAATAATATTCAGTTTTTTTTTGCTTTTCAAACATAATCTTTAAACAAAAACAACTAACTTTTAACCACTGTTTTGTCACATCACAAACTTTAAAATTAGTAGGTACATAGACCTAGGTAGGTACATTTGAACATATAACAAATTTACAATATTATAAATGTCATAATATAATATTGTAAATCAATATACCTATAATATAGCAAATAGAAAATAAAATATTTAAATAATTAACTTTATAAATTATTATTTCTGTCTTAACTTTTTAATCAGTCATTAGGACTATCTAGCTTTTATAAGAACACTATCAATATGTAGATATATTATTCAGCCTTAAGCATTTAGTAGAAATTCAAGCACTTCTGTATCTCTGGAACATAATAAATTTATTGAAATTTAAAATGTATTCCAAAATGTTTGGAAGCACCGAAAGTGGAGAACTTTTTCTCCTTAAGGCGAAAGCGCCAGAGTAGCCCGCGAAATTCAATTTTTTTTTTAGGTTTTTTGCAATTTGTCACAACTCTCTAAGACCACGTAACCCCAAAGAATAACTGTTTCATGAAATCGTCATTCTTTGGGGTTACGTGGTCTTAGAGAGTTGTGTTGATGACTTTAATGATTATAATTCTGTAAATACATATTTGTTACGGCCGCGAATCATATATTAATCACCGTACAACTTAATACTGACCAGCAAATTGCAAAAATCCTAAAAAAAATTGAATTTCGCGGGCTACCCTGGCGCTTTCACCTTAATCATTATAATGGCATTTGTCAGATGATCCACATTAATAGGTGTCCTTTTCTTCTTCTCTTTAATTCTCGGCATGATTTCTGAAATAATAAACTCATTTGATTAGGAATATATTACGTAAGTGTGAAATAATTTAATAAAATATTCTCCTGGCCAAAGTACAACATCCTGGTTGTACCTTGGCCACTGACCAAGGAACAACTGATTGACAGTGACCATGGTACAACACTACTCCAGCTACAACAAAACGATGGATTTTAAATAGTTTAGAGGTCACGTATCTCGTAAGTTTTTTATTGTGTTGACACTTGTTGAATAAAAGAACCGTTAGCATATAACAGTTAAGTCACTATTATAAAACGTTTAAAACTATCAGACTTCAAAATATATTCGAAATACTTACTTTTTCGCCAAAAAAAGTTTTAACCGTCGATAACACCAAACACCAGCTTAATGGCGGTATGCGACTAAATTCACATTGACTTGTCGGTAGTGACGTACCGAATACCATAAACAGTAGAATTTAATATCGCGCGAATATTTGAAACGAGCCCAATGGCCAAGGTACACATAGTGCCAAGGTTCAACAGGTTCCCCTATATGTATTTAAACAATGTATTAATACATATAGGTACACATTTGGGGATACATTCTCTAAACGATGGTGTAAACCGCATCAAAATCGAAGAACAACGCGGCCACACAGGCAGACACGAAAAGCAACATTAATTTATTGCATGTGTAAATGTAGGGGGAAAAAAACACGGGATCTCGAAGAGAGGAGGCATGTGTCCCAGCAGTGGGACCATTATAGGTTGATAATGCTATCTTATGTAGAAGTAGATATTAGTCCACGTGAAAACACGCAAATTGCACTTTATAATATCCTTTATAAACCTTCCATTGTTTGTTGACAAGAAAAAAATCCATTAAACGAAGTTATCGACCAATGTCATAGCAACATGTCTTATAATAGTTATTAGTTTAAAATGAAGCCAATCGATTAAGTAGAAGTACAATAATTAATTAAATTCTTGAGTTTTTATTGCTCGCTCTAAAGATTCCGCGGTTTCTTCACTCTCTGATGAACATACAGTAGAATCCGGATATAACGACCTTCAAGGGACCAGCGATACTATGTCGTACTAACCGGATGACGTACAAAACGGCAGGATTATTTCTTAAGTACAAATTTTGCATGTCTAACTGTCTAGCAAAAAAGTTGGCTTTCTCTTGTAGCAGAGGTCCATTAACGGGTATTCCCCGGTCGCGCTGAAGCTTGAACCACTGTAACAATGCCTTATCCAGCTGGTCATGAGTAGAAGTCCTTACACGTTTGCATTTCAAAATATTGGCATTAAACAGCGGCTCGATCTTATCTTTATTCTTCTTTATTGTGGATATCGTAGAATGAGATACGCCAAACTCCTTTGCGAGGGTTGCATTTGATTCACCGGCTTCTAATCGGCGTAATATTGCACATTTTTCTTCAATTGTAAAACACTTTCGCTTCACAGAACTCATTTTGTCGAGCTTTAAGAACTTATCATAACAAGTGACAAACACTAACTGTGATTTACGCGCGCCAATAAGGAGAGTTAAAGCGCGCGGGGCGGGGCGCTGAAGTATTGGTGCGTAGGTTGTGTAAACAAAACATTGCGCGTCGTTTTAAACGGACGTATTATCATAAATACTGGTCGCTATAAGCAGTTGGTCGCTTAAACCGGAGTCGCACTAAACGGTTATATTTTCTCAGTACCTAATTATGAAACCTAACTTGAGTAAACATCATCGTCGCTAAAACCGGTTAGTCGTTATAAGCGAAGTCGTTATATATGAATTCTACTGTAGTTATAAAGAAGCGAACGTTTTCAACACAGTATAACTTTCTGAGATATAATAATGTTCTTACATTCGTTCATACGTTCTGATATAATAAATATATATTAAAAATGGGCCGTTTTAACTAAATACAATGAACATTCTCAAGGGATCCTAAGATAATCTCCTGTGGAATGAACGGAGCAGGTAAGGGTCCGATCAAATTTTATCAGGGGCTTTAAACTGGAAATAAAGAAGGGACTTAATCGAGTGTGGGAACGAGAACTGAGATTTCAGACAACAATAAAAATGAGTCACATGCTTTAATAGAAGTCGCAGGCGACAGTGTGTTCAAGAAATAAGATGACAATTTTGACGATGAAAATGATAAATCGAATGAAACGTAGAACAAAGGATCTTGTGTGATGAAACTTTTTACTAGTATACTAAAATAAATATATTTATCTACACCCTTCAGTGAGACCCAAATAGACTGCTCAATATACGCTATTCAATGTTCGAGCGAGTTGATAGATGCGGTTCGGAAGGCCATATGGTCAACATCACGCTAAGTTTGCTTCACATTGTGAAACAGCATAATTTAAAAATTCCTTAGCAACTACTTTTATAAAACTATTTTTATTATTTATTTTAGTTTAGCTATTTCTCATCACAGTGTATTGTCCACATGTTTGAATAATTTTTATTATCACGTCCGGGATATAACTAGCAGTCTTCTTACTTGGTCAGAGTTCGTCAACATTAAGAAACTAGTGATTGTTGTTATAAATGTTCAGTAGGTAGCGAATATTGCAAAACGACAATTTTTGAGTATCAAATTTCATTTTATAGAAGCATTCAGTCAGCTGTAGTCAACGGTACATAGATAGTAAGTTGCCACATATTGTGGCCATGACTAATAAAATTATTATCACGGGTCAATAATCAAACTAACAGTCGCGATATCGCATCCGCTTCAATACCCAAAACCACAAAGTATACAGTTACAAAAGATCCACAGCTGACAATGGACAATAACAAGCCAACATTGATGCCAAGCGAAACAAAAATATTGCTGCAACGTTACCCGTACAAACTGCATTCGCACTGTTCTAGATTGTTCTGTCTTTATTTACACCTTTCAGACACCTTATAAGCAACTACCTGTATCAGACAACGTTTGAAAGTGGCGCCATTGACTGAAGAGTTAAAATTAAATTTATAGTGTTGATTAGGACAAGTGATCGATCGATGTATCGACACGACGATGAAGAAGTAGAGTCGAAACAAATAATAATAAGAGAGCAAGAATTAGAGATGGAAGCGGAGAGGCCAAAGAAACGAAGCATGGATTGTATGAATAGATGATATGAAAGAAAAGGGAAGATTCACTCTCCCTTTAATATACTCAATCGTCCTCTTTGACTGCACTGACATTCGCTCCTTATCGAAAACCAAATATTGAGATTCACTCATCGGCATGATTTACGCTGCGAAAATTATCTTATTTATACATTTAATTGTGTGTGTAAAAATTGTCTGTTGAGTGACTAGCAAAGTTTTGACTAAACAATTATTTGATTCTTTCGGTTTTTAATTATCGTTAAATGTCAATCAGCTTACTTTCTAATTACTTTGCTATCCTTCGAAGCATCTAATGCTTCCACTGCTTCTTTGACACTCCCTTTTACGTTTTCATTTCATCTACCAGCATTTAATTCTTCATATTTCTGAACTATAAATCATTTATTATTCTCCTCTCCTTATCCCAATTTACCTGGGGTCGACGTAACATGTTTTTTCTTCCATATTTCTCTATTCTTCGTCATCTCGGCTGTGATCTCAGTTACAGGGGGTACCTAACTTTTCTAACCAAATCATCATTCACCGAGTCCATCCATCGTTTCTGAACTACAAATACCAACGAACCTAAACTACAACACTATCGAGACTACTCAGTAAATAAGTGTTTTTTTCTGACTTCTGGTTTTAATGATAGAATCGGGTCGAATTAAACAAAGATTGGTACTTCAACAAACATTTAAACTGTGTTAATCTATTCAGTACTTCTCGAAATCTGTAAATTAACATAAGACCTTCATCAAACGGTTGAGTTGAAATGAATATCGTGTACCTACCTACTTAACAAATAATAATTTAAACAATCGAATAGGTGCGTTGAATATTTGTGTTAACGGTCATTAAGTTTGCATGATTAACATAATGAGCGTAAAGATTCTTGCGTTGATTCTAACAACAATACATCGATTCCAAATTTAATGTTTCAAATCGAATGAAATGAAAATCTTTATCGATTAGCTGTTTTGTGTCGATAGATGTTCTTTCAATAATCATCTTTATCTTGAATGGGATGAAAAGATAAATTTTAAAGTGAAGTTGTTTAAATTCAATAGGTAATTTAGAACATTGCACTAGGTATCTTGATAGTCCAAATACTGTCGATACTGCGAAGTGATTGTTTTGACTAGTCTCAGTAATCTTCAGTCCAACAGAAATAATCCAAACGGATTTACAGTTCATTTTAAAGAACTGCAACTCCGATCCTATGCAGTAGAGTTTAAAACAAAAAAGTGTTGAAACAGAAAAATATAGTATTCTCTTATGTGAATAATAATGTCCTAAACTAAAAATAAGGAAACTAAGTCCAATATACTACCATAGTTGGATTATCTTCTCTGACGATAATGATTCACAAAGTTATTTTTAGACCAGCTGCTAACGGAATAAAAGCTTTATTTCAATGACTGAAACCCTATAATAAAATAATTACCTTTAAACATCAGAGTAACAAAGTAGTTCTTTATTAATCCCTTTAATTTTAGACTCTTGTACATTTTACAGTTCCATAAAATGCAAGTAAGTAACCTTGCTATGTGAAATTATACGCGTTGAGACGTTTTGGTGTGGTATTCCTTTACAATATTGTTGCAACTTGCAAGCATAACTTTTCGTAGTGATGCTTCATAAGTTCTGGCATCTTTCGGTTGATTTTAAAATGTTGCTTTTTTACCAGATTGCTCTTTTTATGTTCAAAGTAAAAAAATTAATGCTTTAACAAGTTTTGTAATAATATCGTTATTATCATCAGCTGGACTGTTTTTGCTTTTTACGGTAACTCTGCCAGCCACATTAAGGCCGTTAGTTATGGCTATTCACAACGCAACTGAGCTCCCAGCGTGTTTGTATTGTAAGACGTGTCAGGTAATTTTTAACAATACGACGAAACACGCTAGCCAAGACAATGAAGTTTGCTCACGCAAAAAAGCGATTTTTCAACGGTAAATGAATAAACTAAAAGATAAAGTTATCTGTGTATTCGAATTGTCATTAATAAACATTATTGCCGCTTAAATAGAATCTGATTAATAGCACAGGAGTGAGTGACAGTTATTTTCTATGATGAAGTATAAAAAATCTACGGAGACAATAGATATTTGTTTTAAAAATTGTGGCAGAAGAAAAAGATATTGGCATTTTTAAATGGGTCAAATAATTAAAAAATTATAATAGCGATATAACAGAATACGTTGTCGGTTAAACAGACCATATGTTACGTTACGACACTCGTTACATTTCTGACGTTACGTGGAATGTGTAATCCAATTAGTTAAAACGTAATTATGAAAGAAAAATACGCTTGGATATAAAAAGAATGAATTAAAAAAAATAGCCACAAATGTTTCAACTCGGTATCGACTAAAAATAATCGATTTAATCGAGTCGTACTAAATTAAGGTACATTGCCACCACTACTCTGATTTCACATTCGATTTTTGGAATTTTTAAAAAGTAATACTTACAGAGAAACGTATAAATTGTACACCATGACCCAATTCACAGAACACCACGTTGGAATGTGCAGTTTATAACCTTAAAACAATCACGAGGACACTTGAAAATGCACCTATTTTGTACACGATTCAGAAGAATAAAGTTTAAAAAGCAGCTGGAGTTAAATTGACACGGATTTTTGTACGATATTTGGATAAGAATGGCCGGCCGGCGAAGCGTGCGCGTCGGACTGAGGCAAAACGTCTAGCGGAATCGACACTGCATCGGTTCCGAGTTGGTTCCGAGCGTGTTGGCTCGTCACACAAACGTCATTTTATCGCGCGACGCGCTTACGCCGCTTTCCTTTCCAATCGTTGGCATCGCTAGCACGTCCTCCATGTCTGTTTATTTTAACGGCTTGTTTACGTATTCCACTGTGCGAGCGGCATCGGATAGCGTATTTCAAGAAATCCAATTGTTCTGTTACAGATTGTAGATGTGTTGGTCGATATATGCAATGTGCGCTTAATGTTTAATGCATTTTAACATAAACTCATCTTGTTGTGCTGCGATGAGAAAAATACCACAAGTGCTTATATCGACATTAGTATCGATTTGCTATCTAATTGGATAAGTGACGATAACCCCATTAGATATGTTTTAGGCGATTCTATAGCGTGATTGTCGCGTGATCATGTGTACGAAAAAAACATGTGTTAGAAATGTTCAAGCAATTATGATTTTTAACACTTTATAATAGGAGATCTGTGGTTCAAAAACACTAAATTAACGAATCAGCTGTTAATGAGCCAGAAGGAAGTTAGTTGTATACACACGTGGCGCGACGTACCTACTAACACATTTTGAATGAACACATACGAAATATATTACGATTGAAGTGAATAAGTGTGACATTTGTGCTGAAATATTTATAATTACTAATAAAATTAACATTCCTGATCGCATGTGGCACATTGTTGAATACAATATAATATCTCCTTACCGTTACAAAAAAGAAGTCCCAGTAAGTCGTCAGCCATGTTTGTCAAATTCCTTTTTTATTCCTACTGGCTCATTGACATTTATTCTTTAAAGATAACACTTACTACCACACACTATTGTCTACATTTCTTTTTTACTTCTCCTTTCGCAGGTCTGCTGGAAGAAATTTCTTAAGAAATAAGCAGTACCTTTGTACTCAAATTATAATCATGTCATATCCCTATGTATTTTACTGTGTGTACATAAATTATAAAATAAATACAAATAAATAAATAAGTAAGATAATTTAGTTCACACATATTGTGATGGAATAAAAATACATATAGATATTTTCCTGTTTTGATCAAGAACTGATTAGCTACCTACGACTATCATAATGAACGGTGCTCGCAAATCTAACAGTATTCGGTCCAAAAGCGGTCTTTTTTCACTATCACGTAATATGTGCTATTACTGCCTAGCTCATTGTCAATGTTATAACTACTTATGGTAGCGGAAACATCGACGCGTAAACAGTAACTAGTAATCTGCGCTGTAATTATGAATTCAGCACAATATGATCCTAGATTAGACCTCGCGTAGCGTACAAATTTTTCGTCGGTTATTAAAATAAAATCTGTTGTTTCATAGACAAGTGCAATATCTACACGGTCAAAATGTATGGAACAGCATTTTTTTTAGTAACCGACGAAAAATTTCAACGCTTTAGAATCGTTAACTATGAATTCAGCACATGATCCTAGATTAGACCTCGCGTAGCGTACAAATTTTTCGTCGGTTAGGTATTAAAATAAAATCTGCTGTTTCATAGACAAGTGCAATATCTACCTGCACGGTCAAAATGTATGGAACCGCATTTTTTTTAGTAATCGACGAAAATTTTCAAAGCTTTAGAATCGTATTAAATCCATGATAATTGGTAATAGGTTGCGCGTCGATGTACAGACGCCAGCACATCAAGCTACCCGAAACTGTCAAATTTTCCCAATGAACCTTGAACCTTATGCTTTAGCGATAAAGTTGAAAATCTATTAAAGAAATTTGACAGATTGTAGTAGCTTGATGTGCTGGCGTCTGTACCTGCCACCTTGTATAGTTTTATTTTTATTTTCATTCAACATCATCATCATCTGCCTAGCCTTTTCCCAAGTATGTTGGGGTCGGCTTCCAGTGTAACTGGATGAGTTACTAAGTAATACGATACCCCTTGGTAGGACTGTCAGACTTTCGGGCTTCTGACGACCCTTAATGACTGTCACAGACCCACGAATGGGATCCGGGATCAAAGGCGTAACGTGCTTTCCGAGGCACGGAGGTGTCTCGGTATTTCGGTATGTAGTCCCATCCACAGAGCAACCGCGGCAAGCATAGTTTAACCTGATCGATCGACCTGTGCGGCTGATATTATTTAGCCACGGGCCCCTCATTTTTATTTTCATTATCATAACGAATAACATAAACGGTAATGGTATTTTATTAAATTTTCTTTTGTTATTATTTCGGAGCATACTTTGAATGATTTGTTTCGGGCACACTCATACTCACTCTCTTTATATTCCCGTCCTTGTTTCCATCTCTGTTAGTTTTCCCTTTCGTTGTTATCGAGATTCTTCTTTTGTCATGGCCGTGGATATGGCAATATCTTTTCATATTTCTATGAATTCTACTCAAATAACAAATTGTTCCCAATATACAGTAGACTACCGCCGTCGATTTCTCAAAACTTGTCTTTAAATCAACATCGTAAAACCTTTATGGAACAAATTCGTTCATTTCAAGTTTCTAGTACTTACATACCCATTGCGCCCATGAGAACTTTCTCTAGCGGCTGTCCGTCCTTATAAGGTTAAGAGCTATGAGCAATTGCGTCGGGCTTATGATTGGCTACGTCTAGACAAGGTTCCAAGTCAGGCCAGTAGTTGCACCGACACGTTTTCGATGAGTCATCTGTATAACATTGATATTACGTTCTTTATCAGTTTGCTGAGCAAAGTCATTGGCCTATAAAATTAGAGGCATTTCATATGTGATACGTGCAGTAGGTTCATTCTTTACAAGATCGTCCTATTGCTTTTTCAAATTATCGCAAACATAAAAACTAACAAATTAAAAATTTTGCTCCTCTTAATTTGTTTGAAAGCGTTTTGAGAAAATGCTTGTCATCCTGTGTACGCGCAATGGATCTTTTTTTTAAATTGAGTTATTTTTCGTTTATGTTATTTTTTGTAACGTTTTGATAAATATTTCTAGCTGCACGTATATATACCTACCCATACACATCCCTTCCTACATATTTTGACAGATTATATAACTTGACAGTTTGTAGTTATATAATACAAATGCGATTTATAATTATTTTTATAATAATATATTTATATTTATTCTTAGTTTCTCAAAACTATACGTATTTATGAGTATTATGTTAGATTGGCACAACACTTTTCAAGTCTACACTAACAATAAAGGAACAAAAATATATGAAACTGAAGTAAATTAGACACTGGCGCCGTTTCTGTTGTTCACAAACTAAACTAAATTTAAGTTCAGTGCATCTTTTTCCTTCTATTTCATTAAGAAAAGGACAGAAATTAAATATGTATTAGTTTAGGCCTGTCAAATTAGTCAGGTAGGTCAGTCAGTTGGTTATGATGACCCTCTACATCTACATCCTCTTAGTAACATAATTCATTATCTTTACTTTTAGTAGCACACGCTAACTTTCATTCACCTTTTAACCTCTATTATACTTTAACTATAGTGTATTCACAGAGACGAGTTAGTAGAGCGCTATCTCACTCACACAATTTTTTAACTGCGATTGGTCAGTGATAAACGCTAAGGCGGTGTACACAGTACGAGTACTTTTTAGTCTACTCATACTTCCCGTACTGTGCAGACGTGCTCTTATAAGTAGGTACCTATAATAGCTTATAGGGCTAATTTTTCCAACGCCAGATAATTTTATCGGAGGAATAATTTTGAATTTTTGACAGTTATTTCATAGAAAAACTGTCAATCGTCAATTTTATTCCTCGAATAAAATCTATTTGGCGATGGAAAAAATAGCCCTTAGAGTGTTATAAAACATAATAATGTTCACACATTTTATGGCTTTGGAATTTATTATTCCGTTCCTCTATTACGAAGTAACATAACACCCCATACCACCACGTATTTATTCAACGCGTCACCTAATTACCATTTTATCCATCACTACTACATAAGCAAAGCCTTGTTTGTATATAATGTTTATGTGTGGTAGATGCCCTTGTTTGTCGGTAAATAGATTGTCTATTCAAGTGGTGCGCGATGTGAGGAATGTGTTTTTTTTAACATTCTATTTGCTATGTGGGTTATATATAGACTTTCGGCTTCTGACCCATTTAATATGGCCATATAAACCATATTAAATGGGTCAGAAGCCAAAAGTCTGACAACCAGTCTTAATAAGGGACATTTACTCACTTGCTGGGTTGTGAAGGTCAGATAGGCAGTCGCTTCATGTAAAATACTGGTATTCAGCTACATCCGGTTAGACTGGATAACGACCCCAACATAGTTGGGAAAAGGCTAGGCAGATGATGATAAAATGGCCGTTGGTTTCCTCTCTGGTAGTAGCCGCCCTATCGGACTATGAAAGTGAGGGAAGAGATTGCACCAGTGTCTGTGCACACTTGCGCACTTAACAAAGAACAACATTATAAAGGAGAATGGTCAGGTTCGTCCTCAGTAGTGTATTAAGATGTGATATATGTATGTCATTTTAAAGATCATAACAATAGATTTATTTTATTTTATGACACCAACAACGAAACTCGTGCAGGGAAGGAACCATGAATTATTTTAATTTAATTTTTTTAATAAAATTATTTTTAGCTTCTGTAGTTATTTTGTGTATTTTTACTATTTTATGCGTATAGTGCGGAGCGGCTACCTATCGGGGCCGTCGTCGCTACTTTGTTGCTGCCCCGCACACACATAAATAACTTTTGTGCGCAAGGCATAAAGGCTCGTACACACAGGCGCGACGCGACACGCGACACAAAGGCACCGCAAGTCGCGCAACGAGCGGTGCCTTTGTGTCGCGCGCGATTCGCGTCGCGCGTCGCGCCTGTTTGCAGGAGCCTTAATAAGGATGCATATGCTTGCAATGTGCGACCTCCTCTAATAACCACAGAGAAGTATCAATGTAGAAAACAAAAGCTGTTTTGTATCCATAAAAAAAAACAAGTCAATAGCAAATGATAATAGCAGTGCAGCGCCCCGCGGTTTCACCCGCGTAAGTTTCGGGAATTTCGGGACAAAAAGTATTCTATGTGTTAATCCAGGAAATGGTCTATCTATGTGCCAATTAACAAACATCCAACCATCTTCACAAACTTTCATAATATTAGTAGGATTCTTCAGGATATATTATGTTAGTTAGATAGTGTGTTGAAAAAATAATACCTACAACTAATTGATACAATAGAAAAAAATCATGAAGATACCTCTAAAAACTTTCTTTTTACATTAAATACCATACTTAATATACAAACAATAATTCAGATTTTTTGTTAGACTATTCTACAAGCAACATACTAAAGCACTAGTGTTTTAATTTTTTAGTCCAAACAACAGATTTTTTGTAAATAGATAATTGCGTCATATTTTGCAATAAATTACCAGCGTTGTGTCATCGTGCTTCTCTTTCTTTTCTATGCACAGTCCGACAGTGACCGCGCTTTAGGTCATGTAGTAGTTCCATTAAAGTCTCATTTCAGTATAGTCACCGTGTAATTCACTCCATTTCGGTCGGTTTCATTCAGCAGCATTGTTGGATTTAGGGCTAATTTTTCCATCGCCAGATAGCGTTTACTCCAGGAATAAAATTGACGTTTGACAGTTTTTGTATGAAATAACTGTCAAAATTTCAAAATTATTTCTCGAATAAAGTTATCAGATGATTGAAAAATCAGCCGAGGGTTTTCGTGAATATTTACGACACCAGTTGGCACCACCTGTGACAAGAGGTCTTCCAATACAAAATATATGATGACGTTCATCATTCGATTCATTCATTCGTTCATCATTCAGTCATGACTAAAGAAAATATAGGCTCTTTGACAGATGCCTGGACCTGACGTGTCAGTGCTGCCACCTAGCGAACTTCATTTCAGAAAACCCTCATTGAAGTCCCATGGGTAATCAAGATAATCATTTTTCATTTTCTTTAATTAAGTGTGTGGAAGTACCTGCTTCAGTTTTCATAGGAATATTATTCTGATTGAAGTGTTGTTACAAGCTCATTAATTCCTTACCTTTATTTGATATCCCAGACCTAAATATGTTAGTCAATAATTTCAATCCAGTAATTTTATCTCACAAAGCGACACGCGCTTCACTTATGGTAACTAAGCTTAGATTAATAACGCCTAGATCGATAGTCTTCATACAAGCGCTTCGTCTCAAGTGAGGCAAAAACGCACACATCAATCTATTGATGTATGCGTGAGCATTGCGTATTTACGATCGCCGACACGCACACAAACAAAACTCTGATGTTGTGGAGTGTGTACAGTGCAGTAGTAGTTTCCCCGAAAGTGGGGAAATTTTATACTTAGGTACGTAAAATCGGATTATTTATCTTGTACTTGGTAACGTACTAGTTCTATTTAAAGCTTGTTTTAAAAATAACATGTTAATTTACATTAAAACGAATATTTGTAATTAAAATCTATATTTATTATAAGTTAACATTCAATAGGTACATGAATGAGCAGCATTAATGGTTTTAATCATTTTAAGGAAAAACACGCAAAAGGGAGAAGAAAATGTATCGATGTTACTGATAAATTATGAGAAAATACGTCATGAACTCATGAACAACTAATCAATTAAAATCATCATGGTTATGTGTTATGGTATTTAAAGAGGAATAATATAAAATAAAATTTCGTATTGTTAATGTTTTTTATTTGAATTAAAAAATCAACAATTGGGTTCCATTATTCTTTCATTGTTATTGTTTGCAGCTGATAAAGGTGATTTTTTTTGCATGTACACTCTACTTATCTATATAAAATATCCGTATATTATTTATTTATATTTGAATTGAGCTCACCAAGACCTTAATTTTGATACCCATGTTGTAATAATTTAAAATAAATAGTTTCTTACCATGTTGTACCCATGTTGTAATAATTTAAAATAAATACTTTACTTGCACTTTGACACGCGAACTTCGTCTCCGTGATTTTATTTCGATTAATAGTTAAAATGTCCAAATTTAATGTTGAATCGGCGTTCAACGAGCTAATGAAGAAAGTGGCAGCGTTGACAGCAAAAATTGCGGCTCAAACTGCAGTGATTGAGTTGCAAAACAATAAAATTGAAGATCAGCAGCGGACGATCGGAAATTATTTTGTCACAATCAAGGAACAGACGAGGGTACTTGCAGATTTGTCCACTAAAATTGAGAAGATCGAGCTTCAAGTTATTTCTACGGATAATTCAAAAAGCGAGATGGAAAAACCAGTTGGGATACCTTTTGCTCAGCATGCAAGTAAGATGAACGTTGGAAGTGTTGCTAAGGAACCGCACGAAAAGGTGACGGAACGTGCGCGCCGAGCGACCGAGCGAGCCAAGAATAAGGCTGTGTCCATACTGCAGGAAACCAGCGAGAGTATATCGGAAACCGCTGGCACAGTATTGGAGGATAATCCTGTTTCCGAAGAATGGCAAGTAGTAGCTAAAAATAAAAAAAAAACGAAAAAAGTTGCTAATGCCATACAAAAAGGAGGAAACACTCAAATAGCTACGCTTCAAGCAATTCAGAGGAAGAAGTTTTTGCATGTGTGGTCACTACATCCTGACACAACTGAGAAGGCGATAGGTGAACATGTGGCGGGAATCTGTGGATGCGCAGATATTAAAGTGGAAAAAATAGTTCCGAAGAGTGCAAGAGACTATGCGTCATTTATGATCGGAGTGCCGGAATCACTTTTTGATACGCTTAATAACGTGGATAGTTGGCCATTAAATGCACAATTCAGCCAATGGGTGTGGTTTCGAAACTCCCGCAAACCGGCAAAAGGCAATCAAAGCCAGCAATAAGTACATTCAAGTGTACTATCAGAATGTTCGAGGATTACGAACGAAAACAAATACGTTCTATAATAATATATTGGCATCGACGTATGATATATTTGCAATTACAGAGTCAGGTCTCAATAAAGGGATTTATGATGGAGAATTAGTTCCAAGTGAATTCAACATAATACGATGTGATCGAGTAGACGGGCGAAAACAAGGAGGAGTATTTTTGGCGGCTTCCCCGCGTTTTAGTTTAAATCGCGTTTCTGTTGAAAATGTGGACAAGGCCTTATTTGAGATTGTGTGCGCGACGGTATACAGAAAATATAATTTTCTGTTCTTGTGTTGTGTTGTTTACATTCCGCCAAAATGTGATGCTACTGAGTACATGCATTTATTTCATATATTAGAGAACGTGTGTGTCAAACATGACAAAGTTTTAGTGATTGGTGATTTTAATATGCCGTCTACGACGGTGGAAATTCAAAGTTATTTGGAATATTTTATTGCCTACAATGGATTTCGGCAGGTAAATAATGTTCTCAATGTTAATAATCGTGCTTTAGATTTGGTTTTGTCTACGTTTGATTTGAGTGACTTAGGGGTACAACTCTCTGAGGAACCTTTAGTTAATATTGATACACAGCATCCGCCGCTGGTCATTAGCGCCAGGCTTTCTCATCGGGAACCAGTGGGTAGCCGGGGGCTTTCTCAGAATGAAAGTGTTTCGTCACTCAATAGACACAGGTGGAATTTCTATAAAGCTGATTTTCAAGATTTGTATAATTCTTTTAGGTTAATAAATTGGGAGTTTTTGTTTAATATTCAGAACTCCGAGGCGGCTTTAACTTACTTTTATAAAATAGTGAATGAGATTCTTGACGAGACCGTTCCTAAGAAAAATGTTAAAGAAAATAAGCATGGGTCTAGGTTTAGTTATCCAGAATGGTACACATCTGATTTGATAAGAGATATCAAACATAAATGGCGTTATCACAAATTATATAAATCTACTGGCTCCCAGAGTGATTATGAAATGTTTTCTAGTTTTCGAACTCGTGTAAAATTAAAGATAGCTTCAACCTATGAAGTCTACCAGAACAGACTTCAGAAAAACCTACGAGGGGATCCGACATCGTTCTGGAACTTTATTAGGAGTAAGCAATCTAGGCGCAATAAACCCAAAGTCACAAAGAACGGCTTATTGCTGAATGAGGAGGAGTGTGCGAAATATTTCGCCTCGTATTTTCACTCTGTGTACAATGAGAAGCGGCCGACGTTGGACCCGGTGGCCGCGGAAGGCGCAGGTGGCGGAGCGACGGGGGCGGCGCGTGTGCATGTTGACCGCCTCAACGCGCGAGACCTGCGCGCGGCGCTCCTGCGTCTCAAGCCCAAACGCTCAGTGGGTCCAGACGGCATACCCCCTTACATTGTCAAAGATTGTCGCATGGTTTTTGAGGAGCCCTTGTTGCACGTTTTCAACTTGTGTTTGCGGGAGGGTCACTACCCAGACGAGTGGAAAATCACGCGTGTTATCCCAGTCCCTAAAGGGGGGGCAGGCACTGACGTGAGTGGATACCGACCGGTGGCGGTGCTGTCGGCGTTCGCGAAGGTATTTGAATCTGTGTTGCATAACAGTATTTATACTCAGGTGAGCTCACAACTGTCAGACGCTCAACATGGCTTTCGGCCGGGTCGCAGTACGGGGGGTAACTTGTTGTCATTTGTTAACTATCTGTCGCCCGTCATCGATGCCGGAGGGCAGGTGGATGTGGCGTATTTTGATTTCCGGAAAGCTTTTGACACCGTGGATAACGATGTACTGTTGTGCAAACTCTCTGCTATGGGATTCACACCGCACTTGCTTAAATTCTTTGCTAGTTACCTTGGCGAGCGCCGACAGTACGTCGAGTTTAGGGGGCATGAATCCAGACCTTATTACACGTTCTCCGGTGTAAATCAAGGGAGTAATATTGGGCCTTTGGAATTCATTTTAATAATTAATGATCTGCCTACAGTTGTGAAAGACGCGAAGTGTCTACTGTTTGCGGATGACTTAAAATTATTCCTAAAGGTTGAGGACACTGCAGACTGTAATCGGCTCCAGTCTGACATTGACAACGTAGTCCAATGGAGTAAATCCAACAAGCTGCGTTTTAATATTGAAAAGTGTTGTGTGATGAGTTATAGCAGGGCGCGTGCTCCATTACAACATCAGTACGAGATGGACAGCGAAATTATGCCGCGCGTCTCATTTGTACGAGACCTGGGCGTACAGATGGTATCTGAGCTGACGTTCTGCAAACACATAGTTGAGATGTGCGGCAGGGCTTTCAGAAATCTTGGTTTCATCTTGAGACAGTGTAAGGATTTTACAGATACTGCAGCTGTTAAAGTTTTATACAATGCACTTGTGAGAAGCCACCTAGAAACAAGTGCAATCATTTGGAATCCGCATGAAGGAAAATACAGCCTCATGTTGGAAAAAATTCAAAACAAATTTGCTAGATTTCTTTACCGTAAGCAGTATGGGGTTTATCCCTTTTATCCCCTGATGTATCCGAGTCTGTTCGTCCTGGGTATGGTCGGGTACACCAGGCTGGCAGTAAGAAGGGACGTCGCGCTGGTCAAGTATGTGGCGAGCGTACTGCTAGGGTTGCTGCACCACCCGGAGGTGCTGGCAGCGCTGCGGCTGCGCGCGCCGGACGGGTGCGTAGGTGCGCGCCGCCGCCCCGCTCTGTTAGACGTGCCAGCGGCTAGGACAAACCTACTCAAGTTTGCCCCTATGTCACGAGCCGCACGTATTATTAACATTATTACAGTATCGGAGGATATATTTGGGCAAAACCTGCCGAGATTCATTCAAAAGGCACAACTAATAATTGAAAAGGGTCTGATATTATGATATAATTAGACATAGTAACTTGTAACATCGCCTTGGACAAGTCTGTAAAGGTGTTATAATTGTGGTTTAAATAAATAAATAAATAAATAAATAAATTCTTTTCAAATCTCAAAATGGCGCTACAAAGCCGCCATATTGATTTTTCTCTAAAAAAATTTTGGGCAGTTGTGTAAAAATCTCGGGTTCATTGTAAAAAAAAATACGGGTGTGTATTTATTTTTCGTTTAACAATAGGGTAATTCATTGCAACTGGTAACACCTTCATAACATGGCGGCCTAAAATTTTGTTGTCGTATTTAATTTTTGTATTTATTATTGTAGCAAAATACAAGTCGAATTGTAGTACTTACCTATGAAATGATATGTTGGTAGGTTTTTTATTCTTTTCTGATGCATTGTGACACCCATTCACTACACAATAAGTCATTATTAATGATTTGTCTCGGAAAGCTCGGAGATGTTTGCTCTAGCGTTTGACCTTGACAACTGGCGGACGTTCGGAACGTAGTGAGCCGTTCCTGCTCACTTGAAAGTGCCTCACTGAAATCGCGCGTACTCGGTTTCTAGGCGTTATAATTCTATGTAACTAAGTATACAAACACAAGCTGTGAATGCGTGCGTGAGGACGAAGAGCGTCAGCACATAACACACACATGCACACAGCCACACACACTCCCGACTTCGCCATTGTTTCTTGAGATTAAAATAATATAAGACTCAAAAAATTTCTAAACTCAAAGCATTTTTTTCTTTTTGTTCAATTAAACCATTAACAGGCACTTTTGAATTGTCAAGAAGTCGGTCAGTCAGAAAATATGAAGCTAGTTGCCCATTCCCAAGCGTATGGAGAAGAACGGGTAAGAAACTCCATGGACACTTTTTTTAAATTATATTTTACAAAAATATTAGTTACATGATTGCTTTTAAATTTAAAATTATATAATGTAAAAAAGACGTATGCGTTAAAAGCGTCCAGAGTTCAACAAATAGTACTTAACAATCCAAAAATAAAATATTTAAAAATAAGCCGAGGCAGCCAAGTGATGACCAGCCCCAACTGACGGCGCCCGTTCACGAACATGACGCATAGATCAACACCATTTAGCTCAACCATTTTGAAGGGAGCTAAATGATCCAACACACATGCCACCGTTAGCGAGACATTTGAGTAAGCATGACATACCTACCATCAGCTGCCAGGGCACATTCAAGTCAATGAAAGACAAGACCCGGTAAATGTACATAGAACTCACATATAGGGTACTTAGAACTCACATCTGTGCTATGCAATTATACAATACAAAGGAAATTGAGTTTATACAATGCAAAGATAGTCTTACAATCTTCTGCAGCTCCAACAGTATTTTCAAGTGTTAATAAATTAGTTGTGGTTGTGGAGCAGGACCAGCATTGAGCCAGGCATTTTTATCAGCGATGTAATCCCCTAACTTATGATACGCCTGACTGCATAGTGTGCGTTTTAAACAAGACTTGAATTTTGTCTCAAGTAATTACAAGTAAGGCCAAACAAAACACTATTGAACAACCGGAGTAACTAATGCCTTTTTAATGATGATCTTAATAATAATTATTATTATGATTGAAGGCCATTACTAATTCTAACCGACGAAACATAGTCCAATTCTTATTCTGGTCCATTGTCTTGAGGCGCCTTAAGGCCAGGTATTCCGAGCGCTGTAGGTATTTAACGCATACCTCAGCCCCCGCAAGGAGTAGCGATACGTAATAAGTTACGATGCGCGGGGACGCGCGCGCCAAGCGCACCGCTCATGAGTTCACGAACTCGAGTAGGTACTAAGTTGCGTCACAGAGTAGAGCAATGCAGTAGATCAACTTGAATTGATTAGTATATGTTTATTTTGTTTTATTTTTAGTAGTAGTTATTTTTAAGGTTATAGATAGATTAGATACGTATTGTATAAACTTGATACTAATTATTAAAAATAATTTGTATACTTTTTTTTATAAAAAGGATTTAAAATCTGACTGACTAAAATCAAATATTCGTGCTACAGTATAAAAAATCAAGCAGTAGGCACACTTACTTTAGGAGAATTGTGTTACAATTCTTGAATTACAATATCAATGCATATTGTAATTCAAAAAAGCTTAGAGGTATAAATGTTCGTCTCGTGTAACACATAATGTGAAGCGTGACTGTGTGAGTCGTCAATAAAATAAAAATAAAGTATTTTTATTTTGACGTGACAACGTCTAATAAATCGATGAAGCTGGTTGCACTCACGAAAAAACATGACTCATGTAGCGTTACCTCGCGGCCTCGCTCTGTAGCGTTCCATGGCGGCTTGAAGTGCAAGCGAATATTAACAAATGCAATGCAATTATTCCATCAGTATTTTCTTATGACGTTGTCACGTTCAACTATCGTCAGCAAACCGACTTTACAGACAACCGATTTTTTTATTAAATTAAAAGTAAACACTTTTATATCTGTAAAATATCCAACTCTGCTGTCAAATAAATCGATATGATGCGTTTTTTCTTGGAGCTGTGTCATCAGGTAATCATGTCAACAATTCGTCGTCCACTGATGGGTTGATAGTCGTGTTCGATTTCGTTTTCAACGCTTAGAGTGTAGTTTTCAATTTCCTCCATTGTTCTAAAAACAGATTATTTTAATATAACCACAAAATAATTCCACATAATTATTATGTAAAACAAAAAGTAGCAACTTACTCATTGATATTATTATTAGGTGATACATTATTATGTTCATCTAAAGGCATTTCAGCATGTGTGACATGGGCATTGGCAGCATGAATAGTCGTTCTGTAACAATAAAATATATTTTTTTGTTTCAATATTCATAGTTGTTAGTAAATGCGATAATTATCGGATATATGTATAAACTTACGCATTTTATGGGCTATTTACTTATGCCTATGGCATGCCGTAGCATGTTTTAGTCTGATTTTAATTGAATCGGTTAAAACAATATAATTGATTATTAATAAGTACAATACAGTTACTTACTCCTCAATCCTAAGATTATTCAAGTAAACCATGCTCTAAAGTCATCAATGGAGACACTTTATGCCCTTCCGCATGCTCTATTGATCTGTAACACAAAAGTTGTTTTTGACTTGTTGGTAATTAACAAGTAAAATTTTAAAAAACTTTCTTATTATTAAACCAGTCTGTTTAATAGAGACAACTGCATTGAAATCGATTCATCCGTTTTCCGTTTAGGAGCTACAATGCCAAAGACAAATACACACGCACACTGACATACAGACAGTTATACAGAAACAAAGATACGCAAACAGTAATAATAATTAATAAATAGGTACTTTAATTTTAATAATAAAGTAGGTATGTATGTGACCCCCACATACATACGTACCTACTTAATTTAAGTATATGTATTTAATTTCTTTATGTAATTTTTATGGTGTTACAATAACAAGTGAGATACTATTTAATTCAAATAGTAATAAATAGAGAATGTCTTTAAAATAAATAATATAAAAAAACTTACTCGATATTCGCCGAATCATTAGTTGATACATGCGCACTGCGCTTGGCCTGCAACTGCATTGCTCTAAAACATTAAAAACCCACGTAAACATTTCAAGCCAAGTTTCTTTTATTATTCCATTTGGAGAGGCATAATTAATAATAAACATGCTATAACAAAAATCTCGAGTGAATTCTACACACTGTTCCTCTTGCAAATAAATACTGAATAAAATTATGCATTGGAGAACTTCTCTATAGCCAAACTAGCCATTGATTTTTTTATGTATTTCAAAAATCTTAGCGTTCTCTAGTAGTACTGATATTTTTATACTGTGGCTCACCACATTACAATACAAATAAAACATTTAGGTAGGTACTTACTTCTTCACATATCTTTGGAGTGCATTCTTTCTATTTGTTTCTTTTATTGCTTTACACGACTTTTTTCGCCTGCGTTGTTTATTGCCCATTATAACTAACAAACAAACTCTCAAAAACAGATAAGTTTTGCGAAGTTGTCGCGGAAAAAACTGACACAGGTCCGTCGTCCATAAGCGCCAGCACGCGACTGAACGGCCCGGTAGGAGCCGCCGCGGGCGCTTTTAATTCATATTTAAACTTAGTAATTAAGAAAATCATTTTATCAAGTCAAACTCTGCGAATTTGTCTATAACTAATTAGTTTCTTTAATATAGTACAAAAATTAAATGTAAAAAGTCAGTAATATAGTCATAATATTGAAAAAACGTTTTAAAAAGGGGTAACTTTGCGATTTTTTTCTATCGTGTGAAGTTCATCAGGTCTTGCAACTGAATGCGATTTTGTCTAGACAAGATCCTTAACTAATACAGATATATTTTTTTTTAATTTAAAACCCTATATTCTTTGTCTCAGATTGTTTTAAAAAACTTAAATTCGGGGCCACCTAGCCTTAAGGGGCTTACATGACCTAAAGCGCGGTCACTGTCGGACTGCTTAGAAAAGAAAGAGAAGCGCGATGACACAACGCTGGTAATTTATTGCAAAATATGAAGCAATTATTTAATTACAAAAAATCTATTGTTTGGACTAAAACATTAAAACACTATTATTTTAGTATGTCGCTTGTAGAATAACAACAGACAAAAAATCAGAATGATTGTATGTATATTAGTATAGTTTTATTGTAAAAAGAAAGTTTTTAGAGGAATCTTTATGACTTTTTTCTATCGTATTAAATTAATTGTATGTAAGTATTATGTTTTTAACACACTATCTACCTAGCATATATCCTGAAGAATATCATACATTTTTCTGATTTTGATTACTGTAGTCGATCATATACCTTTTATTGTTTCAAAAACTTGCTTTTTTGGTGTTTAGAGATAGAGATAGATAGATAAATAAACCATTTATTTGGCGCACACAAAAAGACAGCACAACACACGAAAGTACAAACGAACATTATTGACATGAATATAATGTAAAAACAAGGTGCCGATAAAAAACAAAATGAAAAACACATCGAAATAATATTGACACTATGACAAATACTTAAGATAAAATTAAGTTTAGGTCCTGTAAGCCCCTTAAATACCATATGGGGCCCTTGACCATGTCTGTGTCTAATTTTAGACGGTGAGTCAGTTGTTAATCCAACAGATTACTGTTCGCTGTTCGATGCTATGTTGTATGCCATTGTATTATGATTGACTTATTGCTGAAATGAGGTCATTTGGATATTCTTGTTTAGAATTTATGTTCCTTTTTAAGTTAATATGTGGAAAATTTTGAACTGATCCTCTAAAAACATTTTGCGCTTCTAATGATGAAAACTTTTTTTAATAATTGATCCTCGTTTTAACTGTCTGGCCTTGCGACCCAAATTGGTAAGGCTAGGTAGGTTAGAACTGTTCCGGGCATTGTGGAAGGCGTACAATGCGCGCCACGAAAGATGAGACTTGACCCCGCCTCCCCGCTCTTTCCGCCGCCCCTATGACGTCCGGTCCCGTCCCGCACTCGGACCTCATACCGCTAAAGATACTTAAAATCGTGTTCTGCGCAAGTCAAACCACGTGGTGTGTCAAATCTCATCTTTCGTGGTACGCATTGTACGCTTCTAATAATGAAACTTTTTTTAATAAATTTTCCTCAGCGGGATTGTCCGAAAGGGTTACCGCTGGCCCGGAACATAAAGGACTAAGGAAGGAACACGGGTGGGTTTTAGTCAGTAAGAGTCTGACACTCCCTTCCGCTCCACCCAGAGCGGGAGGGGTCATTTGATGATTTCCCATCCTGAAAAAAAAAAAACTCCTTTCATATCATTCCTCACACAATCCCATCCATCTTTTCTTCGGCCTTCCTCTCCCTCTCCATCCATCAACATGTATATTCATCACTCTTTTAGTCACATGCGTTTCGTCCCTTCTCATCACATGCCCATACCAAGCCAAACGATTTCCTTTCTACTTTTCTGTTTCTGGCGCCACTTTCAAACTTCCTCTTATATACTAACTAGCTGCGCTCCGCGGTTTCACCCGCGTCAATGTCGATCCCGTGGTAATATCGGGATAAAAAGTAGCCTATATGTTAATCCAGGATGTCAGCTACCTCTATACATATTATCAAAATTGGTAATAAAACATATAAACACACACGTGGAAATATCGGGATAAAAACTATCCTATGTCCTTTCTCGGGACTCAAACTACCTCTATACGAAATTTCATCTAAATCGGTTCAGCGGTTTAAGCGTGAAGAGGTAACAGACAGACAGACAGACACACTTTCGCGTTTATAATATTAGTATGGATAGTAATACAGGGTCCCATTAAAATAGATGTACAAATTTTAACACAGCGCTGTCTACGTCTAACCAAAGATATCCAAGCAAAAAAAAATACTGATTATTGTGATTTTATTTCGACCTAAAATAATAAATTCCCGGCACATTAGTGTATTTTATTTAGCTGATTATTTTTCTTGTAACTATGTATCTAATGCGTTTTTCTTATATAATTTTTTACCATCGTCGGTTATTTTGGTGGTCTCAATGATTTCTAAAAGTTTGTCCATCTATTTTAATGGGACCTTATATATATAGTATGGATAGAAGGCGAGTCTATTACCATCAACCGGGTACAGAGAACAGAGAACACACAGACAGAACAGAACAGGACAACAGAGAGAATAGGCGCCTGCCTATTCTCTCTGTTGTTCTGTTCTGTTCTTGCCTGTGTTCTTGTTTGTCCTGTTCTCGAACCTGTCTAGGTTAGAGTGAACAGGCTTCTTCTGGGTAAGCTCGCTCCATCGTAGACTTTGTCACCTCTGATCTAGACTAGAGTCAAGAGCAAACCCATTACAAATAAAAAAAAAATGATGCAGACACCGAGCTGCTACTGAGACTTGCGGAAATAATAATGTATTGCAAATCGGTTTTGAATTCGAGTAATTTCTGGGCAAAGAGAAGGTATAACCAATGTTAAAGAGCTGAACTGTGAGATACTGAATAGCGCCTATTAATATTGTTGTAGCGCTATGTTGTGTAAATGCGAGACCCTGTTGATATTCTTATAGCAATTTGTTGTGTTAACACTCATCTCTGAGTGACAAATATGTTTCTAAAGTTGGTAGAGAACGTTACTAGGAATAATAACTCGCTTTGTATTGGAAGTTGGAACACGTAAACTATACTTAGAGCCATTGATAGATTTTGTAGCTAGCTAAGTATAGATAGTATACTTGCTTCATAATAAGCTACTATGCTTGCTTCATAATCCATACAGTATGGAATACACAATCTGAAATTAGCTTTGATGGAAAGGCCTCTGACTGATTTAAACAGATTTCAAATTTCTGATTGATTTTGACGAACGTGGCACGGCACTAGAGCCTTCTAATATTTTGATTGATGTGCGTGTGCGTGATCTGTGTGTGTGTGTTTTGTGTGTTGTAAGAGATAGATGCTAATGTTGCACTGGAAAGTGTTGCTACAAATATAATTGTAGGCGCCGCGCTCGTGAGAATTTTTCTTAACGTAACATCACGATGGATCGACGAGCTTTTGAAGCCCTCAGGAACCCGTTAGATGCGAGAAGCACAAAACCCATCGAAGTGGAGGTGCTTGGGGGAGGCCTATGTCCAGCAGTAGACGTCTTTCGGCTGAAATGATGATGATGATAACACCACGCCTGTAATCCACGAAGGGATAGGCAGAGTGGTACCTATAGTATACCCACATTTCGCCAGTTTTGTTTAAGTTCCATGTAATTGGGGGCGAGCCTATTGATATAAATCGGGCACAAAAAAAACAAAAACACAATAACACTTTGCCCAACAAGGGAATAGAACCGAAGACCTCATGCTCACCAGTACAGTGCGTGCCACGTAAGAAGAGACTTGACACACCACGTGGTTTGACATGCGCAGAACACGATTTTAGGTATCTTTAGCGGTATGAGGTCTGAGTGCGGGACGGGACCGGACGTCATAGGGGCGGCGGAAAGCGGCGGGGGAGGCGGGGTCAAGTCTCTTCTTACGTGGCACGCACTGTACCGGTGAGCAAGGTGACCAACACGGCAGATTTCTTATTGATCTTATTAAACATTACAGAAAGGAGTGTAGATTTATGAAGAAGGTGGACAAATTTTCAACAAAAAAACTGGACCATGTTGTAGTTTTTATATAAAAAAGAAATAATTATAATATATACAAGAAATATTATACTATATTTATGTCTGTAATTTATATGGTGTACATAATATAGAGTATTCTATTCTATTATTCTAACATTTTCGTTCAAAATGACGATTAGATGAATTTGAAATATGGACATTTCACATTCAAGATGAATGTGAAATGTCCATATTTGATCTTGAAAATGTAAGTCGGTATAAATGAAAATATGCCTTCTGGGGTAGTATCGGAGCATTTATACAGCATGTACAGACGCCAGCACATCAAGCTACCCGAAACTGTCCTGTGAATTTTTCCAGTCAACTGTGAACCTTATGTTTTAGCGATAAAGCTGAAAATCTATTAAAGAAATTTGACAGATTGTAGAAGCTTGATATGCTGGCGTCGTCTGTACCAGAGTGTGGTCAAATTTATGGGTCTATACCACCCTGAAATTGACCATAACTTTCTGATACATGTTAAGGTAGAGAATAAATAAAAGAATATATAAAATTGTTTGAGGTATTTCTTTATTTATTTGTCTGAGGTTTAATTTGTACCGTTAAAGTTATTTCAGAAATTATGATTAAAAAGCAATAACTTTTCAAGAAAATTAAATGCTTATTTATTTTTAGTTCTATAAGTAGTGATATATTTAGCATTGATAATATTATTAAATAAAATATATGTTTAAATTATTATGCACCTCGTTATAATCATTAAACTTACGTTATTTATTATTAACAGGATTTTATTTATATTAATGATTATGGCACAAATATTCTCAGCTTACCACTCACTGGGGTACCAACTTTTTTCTATGAGAATAAAAAATATAAAAAGCGTAAAATTAATTACTATTACGTAACATGAATGTTACAAAATTTGCGAATATTTTCAAGTAAAATCTTCAAACTTTTGAAGATTTATTTTTTGATAATATCTAGTTGTCTGTCAGAATTTCTTGGCTTGGTTCTTAAAATGTATGTCGCATTTCTGGGCAAAGGATTTCCAATGTATTGTCTTTAAAATATTCGCACCTTATGATAATGTAGTACAGACGCCAGCACATCAAGCTACTACAATCTGCCAAATTTCTTTAATAGATTTTCAACTTTATCGCTAAAGCATAAGGTTCAAAGTTGATTGGGAAAATTTGACAGTTTCGGGTAGCTTGATGTGCTGGCGTCCGTACAAAAGATTGTAGGTGGCAGTAAAAGAGATATATTTATAATAATAGTTGATCGCTGACAGTTCCTACTACCGGCGAGAACTCTGTCAAACAGACAACTCGTTTATATTTGCTAGCTCTACTCGCTTCTCGCTAATCGTCGGTGGTGGCATTATGTGCCTATATGACCTGTGGTTCCACTGATGCTAGAGATTGAAACTTTTTACAGAATAATTCGGTAGAAATTATAGGTTCACATCATATCTCACTCATGGATAGCACACATTAGATTTCCCCGTGAATGCGTTATAACACTCAAAAACACTTACACAAACATAAATAATATGTTATAAACATACACAACACCATTATGGTCACTTTTACACCTAGCTATTTTATACTGAGCAATAGATTTTGTGCGCGAAGGTACTAACCTAAATAACATTATTGCCATAAATTACAATAACGTACAGTTCGTGCCACGTAAGAAGAGACTTGACCCCGCCTCCCCACCTCTTTCCGCCGCCCCGATGACGCCCGGTCCCCGTCCCGCACCGGGCGTCATCGGGGCGGCCTCGGGCGGCGGAAAGAGGCGAGGGTGGCGGGGTCAAGTCTCTTCTTACGTGGCACGAACTGTACCTGAAGCGTTTTTTCGAAAGAATTTTCGATTCGCTGAGACTAAAAACTGGAAGGTTAATGAAACCAGCGGGGTAATTGCGTAACACTAGCAATGGTTTTTTTTTGAGGATGGGAAATCATCAAATGACCCCTCCCACTCTGGGTGGAGCGGAAGGAGTGTCAGACTCTTACTGACTAAACCCCACTCGTGTTCATTCCTTAGCCCTTTATGTTCCGGGCCAGCGGTAACCCTTTCGGACAATCCCGCTGAGACACTAGCAATGGCTTACATTTTGATAGTTCAACAACATTCATTGCGTTATTTACGTTGTTGAGCAGACAAATTTTTCGAACATATGAAGCAATAGATTAACAATATCCTTCAAAATGATTCATATTGTGATTAATAGTGTGTTACGCATTTGGGTGCTGGATGAATTTTGGGAGACGAACAAAACCTTTAAAAGCACAAAAGTTCACTAATTGGAATCGATTTGTTACAGTATACATATCAGAAACAGCGAATAAATAGAATGCAAAACTTTGTATGAATCACTTGGGTTACGAAATACATAAGAATTCTTTGCATTCTAGCCAAGCAAAATGAAGAGCTAACGAAAAATTTCGCTCTGTCTCTCCTAACCTGGAAAACCACCTTCATTTATTTCTAAAGCATCATTTTTCCGACGTTTTGTTTTGGATAACATTTCGGCTTCTTCAATGGTGTCTGGTAGCGGCACGTTGATAGTTTCTGGCAGTGTAAATACTAGTAGACCAGCTATGACGGCTAGTGTACCGAAGAATATTGATGGCAGGTTGTCGTAGTACAAAGCCTGAGAAAAGATTTAATTGCTTTTAGTCAAAATTTAACTTTTTACTCTGTGTAAATAATTTCATCACCACTGCTCTCAAAACGGTGAGCAAAAACATCGTGAGGAAACCGGCATGTCCTAGAACCAAAATTTGAAGACATATGTGACATTTAGGAACCGGGTTTATTATGCATAGGAGAGTAGGTAATTATAAGTTGAGTTATAAATACACACCTACGCATATAAAACCGGTACGATTAGTTGCTTTCACATGTCTGGCAGCTAAAAAAGGCCACTTTGGCAGAATCATAAAAGGATAACATTATGAATCATAATATCATAATAATATGGTGAAGACAGTCCGTGTTTTTCTTTTTTTCGCTGCACTACGTAGGTATAATCAAAGAGATTTGGATTGGATTGATAGGTATTATATCACAGACAAAAAAAAATTACTGAAAAATCCTTCACTAATGGGATTTGATACGATCAACTTAACAGTTAACTGTCCATTATGATTCCTAATGTTATCCTTGTATGATTCTGCCAAAGTGACCTTTTTAGGCCCCCAGGGCCCACGTGGTAGATTACAACGCACTCCCTCTCAAAGAGAGGCCTGTGTCCCAGCAGTGGGAACATTATAGGCTAATTATGTTTATGCTAATCACAATTTCGGTTTCTTTCTTCTACATTTCAGCATCAATCGCCCTTTTCCCAATCTAAATAAGGCCGGAGCTGATATAAAGAAAACGCAAAGCCTTTCGGAAATTAAGGCTTTATTCTACTTAAAGAAATTAGTTTAAATATTCAGAACTAGACTATGACACATTGACAATATTATGGCATTACCATAGTAGATATGAGCGCCGATGGCCAATCTTCCGGCGGCGGCGCGCCGATTTTTTTAAATCGGCGGCGGCGGCGTCGGCGGCGTGACCTTCATTTAACTACCTTAATTTAAATAAAACAATTATAGCCCTATGGCAATGTAAGAGACTCCTCGGGAGAAATTGGGGCATAAGCCCCAAAATCACCTACTGGCTATACACCACAGTTATCCGACCAATTATCACATACGGTTCTTTAGTTTGGTGGCCCAGGACCAACCTAAGTACAACCCAAAAGGATCTCGAGAAACTGCAAAGATTTGCCTGCGTAGCAATCACCGGCAGCATGAGGACTTCCCCCACTGCTGCCTTACAGGTGATGCTGGGGCTACCTCCCCTGCACCTCGTCGTAAGAGAGGAAGCGGCCATAGCGACTTTCAGACTCGAAGTATCCGGCTCCTTAAGAGAATCAAACACACACGCATCAGAGAAGATACAATCAAAGAACAACCGATGATGACATCACCCATCGACAGAACCCTGAAGACCCACTGCTTCCAAAAACACTACAACATAGAGCTCATAGAGGAGTTGTGTGACTACTCAGGTACAACAGAGCTAAGAATTTACACTGATGGATCAAAGACCGACGAAGGGACGGGCGTCGGGGTGTTCTCCAACGACCTAAACATTAAGATATCCAAACCACTTGGAATGCTCAACTCCGTTTGCCAAGCAGAGTGTGTAGGTATTATCCAAGCGGCACTCGCTATAGAGGCCAGGGAGGTTACGGACACCAATATCCGAATACTCTCCGACAGTGCCTCAGTTCTTCAATCCCTAAAGAGTAATCAGATCACGTCGAGACTAACACTAGAATGTCACAAGGCCCTAGAACGAATCACGGTACTAAATCGCAACACGGTAACGCTACAATGGATTAGAGGTCACAGTGGATCACTTGGAAACGATGCGGCTGACGAACTTGCCAGAAGAGGATCCAGCACAAGACCCTACGGACCTGAACCCATTGTGCCCATTCCTTTCAAGCAGCTAAGAAGCTGGTTAAAGGATCACACTCGAATACAAGCGGAAAAATGGGGGACCTCGACACCAGGATGTAGGCAATCCAAGGAAGCTATGCCATCCCTGGATACAAAGCTGACCAGGCGCCTTCTGCGCCTGGACAGAGACAGCCTGCGCCTGGTGGCGGGGACCATCACTGGACACTGTTCACTAAATAAACACTTCCATACCCTGGGAATCACTGACTGTCCCCTGTGCAGAGCATGCATAGAGGCGGAGGAAACGGTGGCGCACGTGCTTCTTGAGTGCACAGGCGTTACCAAGATTCGCGAGGAGACCCTGGGAACACCAACATCCCTTGCGGATGCCCTGAGGAGACCGGGAATAATGGTCTAATCTGCTTCTGGAGGGAGGTGGGCTGGTTGGAGTAATCGGCCACCATGGCTCACGCACAATGGTCCACTTCAAGGACTAAGTGCGGAAACCTAAGCCCCATGATAGATAGATAGGTCCAACAAAAACTATGTTTGTTTGTTGATATTTTGGACAACACAGAAATTGTAACATCAACGAGTTTCGTTTTGTAAACGTCTACGTCTAGTGCCGCCATTTCAGACTTGCGTTCGGTTAGGTCAGCGTGTTTGGTTAAACTGATGAATGCCGCCGCCGCCGCTCGGGCTGCTCGGCGCGCCGGCGCCTAGGATCGGCGGCGGCGGCGCGGGGGGAATCGCGGCGGCGGCGGCGCGCCGGCGCGGCGCTCATATCTATACCATAGATATAAATCTACGTCATTCTTCCCAGCAGGGTTTTATATATTGCAAACATAGTCTCTCAAGTAGCCCGGCGGTTTCCGGGGCCTGCTTGAGTGGCGCCTCTCGTCTATGTCAGGTTCTTCCCGGGCCACCTCTTGTTGGCTTTGAGCAACTTCAGATTCTTGAGGAGTTTCAGACTCTCGCTGAGTAGCTTCTATGCATGTAGGTGCTTCATCACAGATACCGTCTTCGTCATTAGGTAAAGGAGCTAATTGATTATTTGAAACTGTAGATTCTCTACCGTCAGAGTATCTTATAAATGAATATGCAGGATTAGCTTGTAAAAGCTCGACCTCTTCTACAAGAGGGTCATATTTTGATTGTCGAACATTCTTTCTCAAGAGGACGGAACTAGAGGTTGAAAGCCATGATGGGATTGATTGGCCATTCATCGACCGTCGTGGGTGGTAGAATAACCGTTCATGAGGAGTGGTGTTCGTGGATGTACACAACAATGACCGAATTGCATGGAGTGACTCATGAAGGACGTTTTCCCAGTAAGCTACATCAAATTTTTTTGATTTAAGAAAAAGTTGTACAGTCCTCCATAAAGTGCCATTCAGGCGCTCCACCTGTCCGTTTCCTTGCGGGTTGTAGGGAGTAGTCCGGCTGCAAGCAATTCCCAGAGACAGCAAGAATTGTTGAACACGTTCTGACATAAACGCAGATCCTCTATCGGAATGAACAAAAAGTGGGGTTCCAAACATAAAGAAAAGATCCTTAAGGCTGTTTATTACAGACTCTGCTGACACGTCTGGACAGGGGTAGGCAAACGGAAATCTTGAATATTCATCTATATAGTTAATATATATTTATTCTTCGTATTTGTTGGTAATGGTCCCTTAAAATCAATGCTCAGTCGTTCAAAAGGGGCTGTTGCTTTTATAAGACTTCCTTGGTTTTTATTAAATCGTGGCTTAATTTCAGCACATACTTTACATGATGACGTTACAGCTTTAATATCATTAACGGAATATGGCAAATTTTTGGTTCTAACCCAGTGTGTCATTCTCGTGACACCGGGATGTCCAAGAGCGTTGTGCAGATTAGCTAAATTATTTGTATTTATGTGAGCACAAACACGGGATAGAGCGTCCGCCGCCAAATTGAGTTTTCTGGGCCTGTATACGACGTCATATTTAAAACAAGAAAGTTCGAGTCTCCACCTTTCTATCTTTTCATTTTTTATTTTACTTGTGTGATGAGAGAGCATAAAAGCAACAGACTGTTGATCAGTTATTAAAATGAAATGCTTTCCAGAAAGTAGATGTCGCCATTTACGAAGCGCTTCTACGATGGCGCAAGCTTCCTTTTCAATTGATGAATGACGTCTTTCGGGTGCAGATAATGAACGTGAAAAATAGGCTACAGGTCGTTCATTTTGTGATAAAATAGCCCCGATTGCAAATTCTGAGGCGTCTGTTTCGACCGTAAATGTAGCATTATGATCAATCGTGTTCAGACTTGACTCTGCTAATTCAGTTTTAAGAGCGTTGAAATAAAAAGTCGTTTCCTTAGTTAGTGGAAACGTATTTACGTCAATCAAAGGCCTTATTTTATGTGAGAAATTCTTAACCCATGGACTATAGTGAGCAAATAACCCCAACACCCTTTTGAGGGACTTGGCATCTTTTGGAACAGGTAAATCTAACAAAGGTTGAATCCTTGTTTTATCTGGTCTGATAGTCTGGTCACTGATTGTGTGGCCTAAGAGATTAATTGTCTCTGCGCAGAAAGTACATTTATCCTTATTTAAGGTAAGTTTATATTTCTCAGCCGCCTGTAAGAAATCACGCAGGTTTCTATCGTGTTCTTCTTTTGTTACTCCACAAACAGTGACGTCATCAAGGTACGCGTAGGTTCCTTCTAAATTTTCATTTTCAATAATAAATTCTAAAGTACGCTGAAACGCGGCTACCCCGTTAGTGACGCCAAATGGAATACGTGTGAATTCGTAAAGCTTACCACAAGCTTCAAAAGCGGTGTACTTTTGTTCTTTTTTTAATATAGGGACCTGGTGGTACGCACTTTTTAGATCGATTTGACTGAAGTATTTATATTTTGATACCTTCGAAATGATACATTCAATTTTAGGTAATGGATAAGCGTCGAGCTCTGTAAATCTATTGATCGTCCTCGAATAATCGATCACTAGGCGTTTCCGGTGATGGCCCCCTCCTGCGACTAAAGTTTGAGCCCTCCATGGCGAAGTGCTAGGTTTGATGACACCATCCTCTAGTAGCTTTGTTATTTCTTGTTTTACGAATGATTCATCTTCCTCATTATATCTTCGAGATTTAACTGCAATGGGCTTTATAAGGGGTGAAAGATTTGTAAATATCGAAGCAGGGGGCACAGCAGCTTCCATGACGTTACATATTATGTTCAAAGGTTCCTCTTTACCACCAAAATTCAGGACAACTGATGAATGTGTTTTCAAAATATCGTGACCGATGATAATATCAGCGCATAAGTTGTTCACGATCAACAAAGTCTTCTGTTTGTAGACGTGTTTATTGACTTTTATAGTTGCAACGCACGAACCTTCTACAATAGAAGTATAACTCAACGACGCTAAGGTGACCGTCTGGTTGCAATGATTTTTCTTTAGACCCAATGTCTCTGCTAAGCCTTTATCAATAAAGCTCACTGAGCTGCCAGTATCCACGAGAGCGTCTGCAGTGTAGTTATTAATTGAAACAGGGACAGTGGCCTTTTGAAGGCTCGCCGGAGAGGCTGCGATTATGGTTGAAAGAAAGAAAGAAAGAAAAGAAAGAAAGAAAATACATTTATTTAGCACAGACTAAGAGACACAATACATCAGGTAGTTAGATATTAGTTGTACATCAGATAAAAAATAAGATAAAAAATAAAAAGTGGAAAGTCCGATGTAAGAAATTAGCAGGAAAGTGTGCCTCACGGCTGCGCCAAAAAGGCCCAGTTCAGCAAAAATGCCAGACAACTGGTGCCTGACGCTGGTTTTCAACTGGACCTGATGTGTGAGGTGTCGGATGTAAATCAGTTTTATACTGTATCGTGATGTGTGTAATGTGTATGCATAATTTAGTAAATAAATAAAAATAAATTAGTGTCACATAAAAACAGTAACGAATAGGTATGTATAAAAAGCGTGATATTGAGTTACATTGCAAAACTAAACAATAAATAAATAAATACTGATAAATAGATAAGTGACATGACCGCATGATAGACCTTCTTATGCAAATAAAGAAATTCTCCGAAACGAGTCAGAACAGAAACCTGTTTTAATTTAAAACGATGCCTCACTTCCGTGCTCCAACACATTGTCATAGTAATTTATTAATCCGTGCACTGTAATGTCATCGCACAATACGCTGCAAGCAGCCGAGCGCGGCGGACTATTTTCGGACAGTTTGCATTTTGTGTGTGCTTTGAAACTTGTCTTAGCTGTTGTTTGCATTTGGATTAACCAAATATTAAGGATATAACGTCTTTAAATAAGTCAGTTAAAACACTATTTGCGATAGTGGAAAAGAAATTAAAAAAATATGCACAAACAAACGAAACATAAAAGGATGAAAGGTAAGCGTTAGTCGATAATAGAAATATTTGATGTACTTAATTAGCAAATAATGAATCTGGCATAATGTGAGATATGAAAACTACCCACTTTTAATTTTCCGTCTCCCTTTCACAGCCTCATGGATGTCAAATCACAAACTGCACAGAGGTTCGCCCAGTGCCAGTTGTTGGTGAAGGATGGGTAAAAAAATGGCGCCATCCCGACATTGTACGTCTCATTCGTGTGCAAATAGGCCAGGCAACATTTGGTACGTTGGCAAGCGAAACATGGTTCAGCGATGCATAATACCACTTATGCATAGGTATAACATTTATTTTAATTGTTTGTCTTGCATTTTACAGGTCTCGCATCTGCGAATGGGACGCAGCAGCGCCGCGGATGACGCAACCACAACCACCGGGCCGAGGATACAGAGGACACCAGCCAGCCAACCAACCCGAGCGCGAGCATGAGCCAGAGCAATTCCCAGCAATGAAACTAAATAATAATAAGGTTGCGGTGTTTAATAGTTTCTCTTCAGAAATCGCATTCGCCGTCGAGCCACCAACGCTACTGCTACGACATACGTTGGCAAAGTGACCCTTTCTTGAGCAAAGTTGACACGTCGCATGGAATGCAGGGCATTTTATCCGTTGATGGACGTTCCCGCCACAAAAGAAGCAACGTCGTTTCTTTTGTCCATAAAAACGGGGAGTAGTAGCAGCTAAATGATTTTGGATCTCTTTTTGTTCTTCTACTTGTGGTTCACTGATATTAATACTTCTTTGAGAAGTAATTGCATTCAGCAATGAGTTTGTGTTTGGAGTTGAAAAAGATAGGGAACTCTTTTCAGCGCTCTCAAGCGTCAATGTTTGATTTATAGCTTCATCGAATGTCAATGTCATATTCTCCAAAAGTCTTTGGCGGATTTTTTGAGAACATATGCCCGATATGAATGCGTTACACATGAATTCGTTTTGATATTCTTCAGCGGATACAGCACGAAAATCACAGTTTTGCACTAGCAGCTTTAAAGCACGAATGTAATCGGATATAGATTCATCTGGTTTTTGAAGTCTGGTAGATAGAATATGACGTGCCAAGATACGGTTTTTCTGTTTTTCATAGGTTTCCGTTAATGTCCTAATAGCCTGCTCATAATTTGTACAGTGTTTTATTAGTGCGAAAACTGTTGGCGCTAAGTAATTTACTAGTAGCTTCAGTTTCAACTCTGGAGAAGAATCCGGTACCTCTTCGGAAATAAAATTTTTAAACGTACTATACCAGTGACTCCAATGGAGCTCTGCGCCAGAATCACTCGGATCAGCACCAAACTTATCTGGATTTAAATATTTCGTTGGACGAACAGCCATTGTAAATTTTGAGTCTTGATTCTTTTCCAGTATGTCAGATGTTTTTTTTTTGTTAGACATTAGCGAAAATAATTTTTATTGGATAGCTTTGAATAGAGTTTACATAACATTATTTTTAAGTAGAATAAATTGATATAAAGAAAACGCAAAGCCTTTCGGAAATTAAGGCTTTATTCTACTTAAAGAAATTAGTTTAAATATTCAGAACTAGACTATGACACATTGACAATATTATGGCATTACCATAGATATAAATCTACGTCAGGAGCAGCATGACTTCTTCAATCATTTCTTCTTCTTCCATCAAATATATACAGTTTTACACAGGGAAAACACCGAGCAACCTGTAACCATGGTTACACGATTCTGAACCCTGGTCGGTAATTTAAAAAAAAATTGCTGTTCCATACATTTTGACCGCGTAGATATTGCACGTTTCTATGAAAGAGCTGATTAAATTTTTGATAACGGACGAAAAATTTATATGCTACGGAGTCTACAATCATGTGATTTAATCAAGGTTATTGTTTACGCGTCGATATCCCTGTTGCCTTGTAAAAAATTATGAAAAAAAACTAGCTTTCACCCGCGGCTTCACCCGCGAGGTATGTCGATAAAAACTGTCCTAAGTCCTTCCCTGGGATGCAATCTATCTCTTTGTCAAATTTTATCGAAATCCGTTCAGTGGTTTAGGCGTGAAAAGGTAACATACAGACTGATAGACAGAGTTACTTTCGAATTTATAATATTAGTATCGATGGATAATCTACAAGACAACTGCTGTCTTAACAATCATCTACATCTGCATAGCCTTATCCCACTGTGTTGGGGTCGGCTTCTAGTCAAACCGGTTGTCTTAACAGCTTTATCAAATACTTTATCCACAATATATTGTGGTGTCAGTTCTCTGAGATGCACTAGAAAAAATACTAGGCAATCTTTAACGCGCAGCATCGATGGTGGCTCGAGTCATGGCCAGCCCCAACAGGGTTCTGAAAATGATTGCTGACAGAGTGGACTGTCCGTATATAAATAGAGGATTTTAATAAAAGCATTGCTATAACAAAGACTGATGATAAAGGAACATAATAACTTTTATTACTTACCAACAAAGGAGTCAAAGGCGCTAGCGTAGACCCAATTCTGCCAGTAGAAGAACAAATGGCTAACAGCGACTGTCTGACATTGGTAGGGAATACCTCAGATACGTATATGTATACGGAACTGTAGGCCACCGTGATGGAGTACTTGCCGGAGAGGTAGAAGATGAGTGACCACCAGCTTTGACCTGAATGATGACAAGAGATAAATAATGTATTTGTGGGAATTTCTAAAAAAAAAAAGACTTGCCTGAAATAAATGATTTTTTTTTAATTTTTTTTTATAACAGTCTTGTAGTGGGAGGAAACAAGGAAACGACAACTTGGTTCAAAAGACAGGTTAGGTTAAGAACTTAGTATACAATTGAATACAGTTATAGTATACAATTGTGAAATTAGTATACAATTCCGTGCGTTAAGAGCGTCTTATGTTCAGAATTAGACTTCGAACGGTCGAAACAATAAAGTTTGGTGATGTTCCAGCCGGTCTGTTCTGTAAAAATGTCACTATGGAAACAGATGAAGTAAACTTGAAGTAAGCTGCATTCACGTGATGCTACGATTGCTCACTTTAAGCTCACTTCATTTAAGTTTTGAAGGTGAGACATTTACAGAAAGAACTTATTAAAAGGGTAAGGGGAGAGTTTACGAGGTGTGATCTGTTTTTATTTAAGTTGAGAACTGATAACATTGTTTTAAATTACGTAAGCTCTCAACTTAGTCCCAAAACCAAACTTTGTCAAGTCAAATACAAGATCATGATAATTACTTTTCGATTCCTAAAATTGAAATCCCGAATTCATTTATTCGTTCGAATGTTTGCAAAACAGACGATTTGTAAACGCCAAGTTTGTTAAAACCGCGAAAATTATTTATGTTTTACTATTGCCGTTTGCGTTGTCGGCTTTGAAATCGGTTTAACTTGAATATTCCATTAATTTAGGCTGTTAAACAAGCAGTGATTACTAAATAAACAGTGGAGCAAAATTCTCTGAAAATTCGTGTCTGAGTTCGTTTCCATTTTAGCACGAGAAAATGTTGTTTATCGGATACTGCTCTCGATTCTGAGAATGTGTGCTGCCTGAGTCAAATCGAATTCCAGTGGATAAAATAATAAAAATAACGTTGTTTGGCTATATGTATGCATCCATAGGTTCTACGAAAATATCCTCTAGCATAAGGGACTCTCTGGCATTGATTCTTATAATAATCACTCTTTCGTGGATATTGTTATGATTACCGACCCTTGCTTTACTAATGTTACATTCTACTTCTGGGACAAAGGTTCCCATCCGGGAAACCATCTTGCCGAAACACAATGGGAACACTCAGATGCCTCGTAAACTGTTCCAGGATTATCTAACTTGCCTTTTGTTCCCGTAAAATTATGTTTGTTCGTGTGATTGTAAGCGAAGTAATTGTGAACACAAACTACAACTCGTTTTTGGTTATAAAATTCGCGTAACTGTTTCAGATAACAATTGAATTGTTCGTGTATCAATTGGAAAATCAAAATGGTTTTTGGGAATTGTACCAAAATGCATGAACAACCATGCAGCTTGCAGGATGGGTCCTGTTTACTAAGAACGTTAACTTAATATAAAATCATATGTCCGAATGAACGCCTCAATATTAACCCGCACTGGGCCTGTGTGGTGGATTACCGCCCACATTCCTTTCACCAAGAGGAGGCCTGTGTCCCAGCTGTGGGAATATTATAGGCTTATGCGGCCTCGTGTTGTGTGTCTCAATAAAGAGCAAATAATGAATTCTAATCCAACTCACCTTTAGGTAGGAACGATAAGCTGATACACAGAACTGCACTCAAAATATAAGTGATAATCATGACCTTCTTCCTTCCAAATCTGTCCAGCACGAACAAACAAGTCAAATTGGCTGGAATCTCTATGAAAGCCACCAACATGAAGTTGACGTATTTGTTGCCTGCCAATGACACCGAATTAATTGACAGCCCATAGTACACAAACGTGCAAGTAATCCATAAAAAGGAGCATGAAACCAATCTCCTTCTGATAATGCTTGATCGAATCACTTGCAGCATGACTGACGACTTCTTTTCAATTACCAATTCTTCTTTATCTTCTTTTGGATTTTTCTCCATCTCTTGCAGTGGTGCTAAAGCTTGGTCTGTTAGTTCTACTTTGTTCATTTTAGCTGCTTTCCTTATAATTTCTACAGCCTCGTCATGTCTACCTTTGCTTAGCAGCCATCTGATACTTTCATTCAAGATCCATAAGTAGGAGAATATTAAGCAGGATGGCGCGTACATAATTCTGAGGAGTGTCCTCCAGTCCTGTAATATCCAGGATAGCCCGGCTAGGGACATCAAGCCACAAACGTAAACTACGTTTATGAGAGTGTTACCAAATACTCTTCCTTTGGGTCCTACAAGTTCCATAGCTGTGAAAAAGTAATTTGTTATTGATAAAAGCAATTAAAGAAACACAACACTTGATTTAATTAGCTTTTGGGGAAGCCGATTTTAATACGATATTAGGACGATTTTATCAACTTAGGGTAGGTTAGGTAATAGGTAATACGGGCTTTCTATATTTACATATTATTTGATGGTGTACACAATAAAGAGTATCTATCTATCTACCTATACATCAAAGTGCGTATATTTCAGAAACAATCACATGCAGTAACTGAGAGGTTTGTCTTGACAGCCACATTTATCTTAGTCCTTGTTATATATAAATTATGTACTCGTCCTCGATTTGGGCAACATCTATCATGAGAATTGCTCATCACACATATTGTGTTTTGAGCTTAATGGAGGATTTATACTAGGTCGATTTTCGTCGTGCGGCTGATCGCTTACCAAATCCCCTCACAAATCGGATCACTACCTTATTTACATAGGTCGATAAAAATCACAGGTGACTAGTTCTTTTGCATCAAACCTTCATGCGGTAGGCGATCGCCTGCGACTGAGCATTTTCACAGGCGATTTAAGCCACCCGCCGCATGCGACCATTCGTCTCACGACAAAAGTCGAAAACTACTCTATATTGGAACTTGCGATTTTAGTCACGGCTTGGCTTGTGCGGGTAATGTCACCTGTGTAAAGGCCGCAGTATCAAATACTTCAGAGTAAATTAATTAATTCTTACCTAAAACAAAAGCAGTGGTATAAGCACCAGCTCCGCAGCTAGCTTCCAGGAACTCTAATACTGCCATCATTATATAACTGGTGGAGAATGACCTCATGAAGCCAAATATACTGTTCATGAGAGCGGCTACAGACAGCGCCACTTTCCTGCCAAACCTGTCTGAGATGATACCAGTGAGAGGCAGGGAGATAAACAGGCCGGAATTATGGATGGTGCCTATTAACGTCCTCTTCCAATCTTGGCAGCCGAGATCGAACTGAAAATAATACTTTGGTGAATAACTTAAAAAAAAAAATAAGAGAAATCAGGGGCTGTTATGTGTGGAGTTGTGAGCTATCATTGGTCTAACTTTTCCTAGAGAGAGAGAGAGAGATAGACATTAAGATCAAATTCAAAAGTCATATTCAAATTAGGCTGAGAATCGGCAGTTTTTGAACGTCAACATTACATACGAAATTGATGCGCCCCAAAACGACGAGTTCTTCCTTCATCATTTCCTAGTGATTGAGCTGGGAAGAAGAATTGGCGCAACAAACTCCTCAGTAGCGAGATAGTAGATACTTTCCTTTTGTCTAAGAGTTTTCTATCAGGAGTCTAATTTTCAAAATATATTCTTCAACCCGTCGCATCGTATCGCCTGCCCGCGCTATTAATTCGTTTTTGATAAACGTTTTTTTTTTCTTTTTGCTCGGCCCCTAAGCTTCGAAAGTCCTAGCGTGATGTTTAATTTAGCCTATTGCCCTCTTGAAAAATTAGACTACCAAATGCAAAAAAAAACAACTCCGACTAGTAGTTCCAGAGATTAGCGCATTCATACAAACAAACACTTTATCTTTATTCTTTCTTTCTTTTTCCTTTTTTAAAAATGTTGCCCCACACTAGGAATTTCTCCTGTATTGTGGGTGCATTTAAAGTCACATACACAAACAGCCAGACCCGGAACAACTACTTGTAGGTCATACAAATATTTGTTCCGTGCGGCAATCGAACCCGCGACACGCAGCGCAGCAGTCAATGGCTTAACCACTGCGCCACCGTGCTGCAGTTCTTAGTGTAGTAAGCATAATACTCATAAGTAGGTACAGATAGCTAATATAACAATTAACATACCGCACCTTTGATAAAATAGGGTTACAAGAAAGTCATTTACAGGAATTTTCGGGTTGCTTTTCAGGAAAATTGAAAAAACAGCGTATGCCATTAAAATCTATTTTTTTGTAAGCATGTGTAATTTTGATCACATTATAATAATAGTGAAAGAATAAAGACTGATTAAAAAAATCCGTGAGTTTCTTTTCGCTTTTCTAAAAATCCAGGTTTTTCGAGTTGTAACCCTATATTATCGGAGGTGCGATACATGAGTAGGTTAAAATTGGGGTTTCCAGATCACATAAGATCTGGAAACCCGCAATTTTCACCATTCATTCATTCATGAGTGTTGTATTCAGAATCCTCTATTCAAAATGAGTGTTGTATTCAGAATCCTCTATTCAAATGAATGTTGTATTCAGAATCCTCTATTCAAAATGAGTGTTGTATTCAGAATCCTCTATTCAAATGAATGTTGTATTCAGAATCCTCTATTCAAAGTGAAGGTTGCATTCAGAATCCTCTATTCAAAATGAGCGTTGTTTTCAGAATCCTCTATTCAAATGAGTGTTGTATTCAGAATCCTTTTCTACGGTTTCGCGGCCTTCCGCGAATTTCGGGGATTTCGAATTTGAAACGCATTTAAACTACAATTGTTGGAATTGAATGACACATAAAATGACTGTACATAATTTATAGTTACTTAGGCTCCATTGCTAATAGCATTTAGTAGCTTATTCAGCAAACAATCAATCTATCCTGCTCCATTTTAGAATAATTTTATATATTATCTTTCTTTTAAAAATAGATGTTTTGATTTGTCAACATAATCCGTTCCTTTCACAGCGTTCAAATAACAACATTGAGGAAATTGTATGGTATGTTGCATCCAAGGATCATCGTAAATCTCCCAATCTTCTATAACACCTCCACATGAGAAACATGCTGCTTTATCATTTACACCATTTCCACAATAAAAAAATCCCGCGTCAGCCATTTCCATTACTAATCTTCTCCTTGAATCAGCCGTTGCCCAATAGGAACGAAATGAAAATTCACGCATTTTATATGTATTAAACAGGTCATACCGAGGATTGTATTTATTTTGAGACATGTTCTTGATACAGATAATTATAAATGTATAATGACATCGCACAGCTATTACCATCAACTTATAACGATTAACATTGGACGGGATTGGTAGGGATAGGAAACTGTTATCTATTACCCAATTGTGAAAAATTAAACAAGAAAAATATTTACTTCAAAAATTTATTATCTATACACCATTTATATAAACATATTACATTTTTTAAAGCACAAATTTTATCATGATAAATACAACTATACACATCATGAGAATGTTCAAATTTATTGTATAAGCTTAATAAATTAGGACAACCTTCATCTTCTAAATTATTTATATTATTATTACTCGAAATATTTTTTAACCACAACACTTTTTCTAAACCTTTGGTGTAAACTTGTTTATCTCTTAAAATATCTGCAATCAAATTCTGATGATTTGAGTAAGGCACAAATCCGCCTCTCCAGTATATCTTTCTATTACGTTCAATCCAACTGACTTGCCGTTTTTCTGGTTTCGTCAAATCGTAAAATGGAAATGGTGGCTTAATTAAAAACACTTGAATTTTTTTATTGCATAATACAGCAATTTCTTTAATGATAAATTCATTTGTTTCTGTTTTAAAACCTTGAACATCTACAATGGCAGTCATGATAACCTGCGCACTATATTACTCAGAGGTTTATATTCCACCAGTCGATCGTTAATAATTAAACAATATCCAGTTGTGTTATCTGGTATTGGCAGTGAACATTCAATCTCCAGCCGCACATCTACAGGGCCTGTTTTCAAACTATCGTTTTGTCTTGAACAGTCTATGATAAAGAGAGGAGCCTTGTCCTTGAAACCGACCAAATCAAGCAACGGGTCTGCGGGATAGTTGTAATACGACTGACGAAATTTCACATACATTTCATATAATATATTGTATTTGTTCTCGGAAAAATTTAAGCTTAGAGGCTCGTAAGGATAATACTGTGAATTCAAAAATAGTGTTACGTTGGTAACTTCACAGTGATCAAACAGAGAACTGTCTTTGGTTTTATTATTTTTTCTGTTGGTTTGCAAGCAAAAAATTACATATCGAGGTTTCTCTAATTGCGATGCAGTCTTAACTGACCAAGAATGTTTTGTAGTTTTAGGGAGCAAAGGATACTCGTATAAATCCCAATTTCGAAACGCTATCTGAATAGGTTTATCTTTTTCCAAGTGTTTTAGTAGTGTCAGTCGTTCGCGGTCTGATACTTTTATATGTGGTACACGCCATTGCAATCTTTGTATATCTATTTGAAAATGCGCAATATCATCAGTCGCTATGATACTGTTTAAGTTAGAGTTACTTCTATTCAGAATAAGTTCATGTTTACAATTTATCATAATTTTATTGTAATCTTCCGCAAATCCTAATATCTTATTAAGAGGTACAATAGCACAAAAATTACCATCATTTGTTACTCCATTTATGTTCCAACCCCACAAGGCAGCAACTTTATTTTCTCCATCATTCATTGAAACGTATGACTTTATTGTGGTTGTTATTCCAGAATTTTTAATACGATCTATTTCAATACCATTTATTTCGTATCTGATATCTTGAAACAAAAACATAACAGGGTTGCTACTGAACGTAATATTTTTCTTAATCGGTTTTCCATCTTTGTCGAAGAACTTTGCTTGGCCCTCGACGTAAATTGAACTGGCTGACGGAAACACGTATATGTCTTGTTGGTGTATGGGAATTCTGATTTCATCGTTTTCTCTAAAGCTGTTAGTGTAGGGATTGTATGAGTGGACTTCATAGCTTTCAATCGAACTATCGAAGTGGGGTGATTCGGTAATTTGTAGTATATTCATACTTTAAAACCTAGAGCTTTAAGAAAATCTTTATTTGCTTCACTCAATTTCTTTACTTTTTTCTTACGTCTATGCACCTTAATGGTCGTAGATGGAATAAGACGTTTGATTTTCACTGAAGAGTTTTTATAATATACTATCATTTTGTTTTTCTTAAATGAAGGCGTAATTGAATATGTTCTTCACCAAAGTCAATACAGTTACCAAGTTGATCAACAATTTTAACAGATATAGATGAAATTAGATTTTTGTTTACTGGAAAGTAAACAACGTTTTGCGGTATTTCTATGTACCGGTGACCTGGAGCGATATTAGATACAAATTCGTGAATAAAATGAGTTGGTAAGCCGTTGCAGTATGAACCGTGAACAAGATCACATTCGATTCTGATTACTGATAGATTGTTATTATTGATGGTCACATTTGGTCTAGAATTTAATACTGAAAAGTATAGCAAACCGCACTCGTATTGATCGGATAAATGTAGAGGTGGTTGAAAATACGAAACCAATTCAGATTTATTTCCAGAGATGGTAACCGTAGTAGACATGCTTTCATACTGAAGTCTTAAATAAGATCCTGTTCATTTTATTCATTGACTACACCAAAAACTCTTTAAGAAATTCAAACATAGATGTCCACAATTAAAGGGGTGATCACGTTGTATATTTTCATAATTATATTGGACTTTAGGCCCTACGTATTTTATAAATTCCTTGGGAGGTTTCAGATTACCATAACTGTCGAAATACTCTATAATCATTATATTTTGCATAGGCTACCCAATGAGAACCAGGGTTTTTAGAACTATCTAAATTAATAACTCCGCATTCTTTTACAAAAGGGCATTTAGGGAGCTCATCTCTCATAAAGACACCTCTAAAATAAGGAATACTATTTCCATATTTCAAAATGTCAAAGTTAGTTAAGGCTCGTTTGGGTAGCCGACATTTTAGTTTTTTTCTTTCGATACAAAAATTCCAAGCCCATCTCTATGCGGTTTAAGGTGTAATCCTTTCCCAATGCAAAGCGCTTCCATTTTTTCATTGTGTCTCTTCGATTCATCCAACAATTTTTTAGCCATCTTGAATTCGTTAATGGTTTTAGCAATACCAGCTGCACCACCTGCTAAAGCCCCTGCCGCTGATAATCCCGCAAAAATAGGAATTAACGGCAATATTCCACCAGTTTTTGGTATAGGAATAACACGAGGAAGTTTAATAGATGCATCATTAGCTAATTCTCTGGCAGCGGCGATAGCCAATTCTATAGCCATCTTTTTACTTCTTGGTTTTAATTTTTTAATGTGTCTCTTGGTTTTAGAAATAACGTTTTTTAATTTACTTTTTAACCCTTTTCCAGATGTATCTTTTTGACAACACTTTGTACTACTAATACTACTTTTCAGACCAGAACCAGTTTTAATTTTTGTCGACATAGCCCTGCCTACTAAGCGTGCTGCAAATTTTTCACCTACACTCGCATCCGAAGCAACTACTCGTTCTTTCGCCATATTTAACAAAATTAAATCAGCTTCGTGTCGATCCTTTAAGTTTGATGATTTGTGATAGGCAATGTCGTGATCTTTGCAATATTCGTCTAATTTATTAATTCCGTTATCTCCTTGTATAAGCCTTTTAATTAATTTTGTACCAGGACCACAATAACTGTATCCTGGTAAGTGTAATTCAAAAGGTAAGTGATTTATAATCCAATTGAGAAGACTACTCTCTCCAATACACATTATAAGACTGATGAATCTGGATTGAGCACTTTATTAAAATACTTATAATTTGAATTGTCGTTAGTTAATGTTTTAATATTTATGATAATATATTTGATTTATCAATCCAACTATTTTCAGCTGAAGACAAACCTAGCCATTTTACTAAAATCCTGTTACCTTTTCTTCTAAGAATTTTCTCCACTAGATACACATTTGAATGTTTTGTTTTTTGAAGCTCTTGCGCATAAAATGCACCTAAAATAGGCTGACCTCTGATTGTATCTTCTATTAAGTAGGTGATAGGAGTTGTATTTTGTATCATTCGAATTTTAAATATTTCTGTAGACCAGTTGGGAGTGTAACCTTTTTCAAATGTTCCTTTGTACTTACTGATACGCACATAATCACCAATTTTATATTTGCTTTTAATATTATGATTTTTTACTAGCCTTGAATACCTTTCTAATATATATTTTTTATTAATGTTATCCACATTAGCGGGAACTTCATCAATTGTCCGATGATAAGTGTGATTGTATTTGTAAATAACATCATTGAGAGTGCTATCTATCCAATTGTAGCTGCCTCTTAAACTAAATTCCTTATAGAGTTTCGATTTCAATGTCCTGATAAATCGCTCAACTATTGAAGCCTTTTTTGTTGAGAAAGTTGAATAATGATTAATGTGATAAGTTTTCATAAGCTTCTGAAATTGATTATTGTAAAATTCTGTTCCATTATCCGTTTGCAGATTTTTAGGAACACGTCCTTTATCCAATAATTTCTTAAAAGAGCTACATACATCATCTTTGGTTTTACTTTTTAGAGGAAAAGTCCAAGCATATTTCGAGAATGTGTCAATAATAGCAAGAATAAATGTGTAATTTTTATTTTGCTTTGAAATTGATTGCATATCGATTAAGTCTGCTTGCCATAGGTCATCTATATCTTTCATAATAACACATCTTCGTGGAAAGTTCACTCTCGCATTTTTATGAATTTCATTTACCACGTCAGTTTTGCTCATGTTCACAATTCAGTACATTTGTTTTGAATCCGTCTATAATACTGAATGAAAATTTTATCATAGTGAGTATTTATTCTTTAATTATGCCAGCTTCTTTCAATTCTTCAACTATCGATAAAATTTCATTATCATGGTTTGTATTGCCAGCGTCTCTGGAAGCAACTAATAATTTCAATCTGTTAACCAGTTCGTTAGGGTCATCCCAATATACCAAGTCAGTGTTATTTTTATATTTTTTTAGGGTTGGTAAGCTTCCTCCAGTGTGAAAATTTTCATTTAACGATTCGGAAAATAATGGTTTGATTACTTCACGATATTTTATTCCCTTATCGCCTCTTATTTGCCCATCAGGATTAAAATCTCTCTTATGAACATTTGTATAATGCAGCATGTCCTTATAGACAAGTCTATCTTTGCTCGATATTAATTTTAAATCAGGTTTTCTTCGAAGTAAAAGTTCTTTCAAGCCAGGGGATAAATTATAGGATTTGTCACCAACTTTAATTAAAATGACACTGTCGTCATTCAAACTATCGATTTTAGAAAATGAGACTACTGAATTACCCATTAGCAATGTTTTGTTTACACTTCTTATTCCAAACGGTATATTTACACCATCATAAATATCATGGATATCACGGCCCTCTAGCGAAATTTCTAAATCATCCGGTATTTCTTTTGTAGGAGACTTTTTAAACACTTGTGCAGAATTCAGTTTTGGATCGTAGCAGTCTTCAAACTTTGTAGATGAACTAGTATTAATGTCATCCAATTCAATGTCGTCAGAATGTGGGGGTGATGTATTTTGTGAAAGCTTTATTTTTTCCTTTGATATATTCGAATCGACTAGTGCTTTAAGGGGATCTGTGACGGGTTTCAGCATTTTATCAAGTGACAAGTTCATAGAGTGTTCACGGTTCTTCATTTGTTTTATTTTATTATTTATGGAATCTACAGACTTCATTAATTCTATTTTAATATTCTTTTCCATGTTGTATTATAACAAGTGTCCTCAGCCAAAGAAGATATAATACTAAGTTAGATGTATATATTATTGATTTATATAATTACGCATTTTCGCTCAAAATTTAAAAAAACTATCTAAATTCTGTCTATACCTTCCCTTGTTTAATAAGGAGTCTTTGCAAATACTAACAAAGTTATATGGCTCTCTCCAAACTGTATTACAAATATTCTTGAATTGATTCCAGGACATATCAGAACTAACATGCTCTTCATAAATATGTTTCAAGTTTACATCGTCTTGTTTAAATATTATAAGAAAGTTTGCATTATCACGCAGCAACTGTTTCGGAATTTTAGAATATGTTTGACATAAATAAAAGCAATCGATTTGTTTATGTCTACCCATAGAGAAGTAATTACGAATGTTTATTTGATTTTCACATGCCACATCATCGAAAATAAACACAGAATTTGTTAGTGCTTCATGCGGGGCTATGACTTCTTTATTATCATTAAATTCATGAAACTTAACTTGATGCACTCTCTTTATAACTTCTCGTAGGAACCTGTATTTTGGCTGAAAGTTAGTTTTCGAGTACAGATAAAGATTTTGAAATTTTAGACCATTCTCATGTAACAATAAACTAAGCACGACGTTTGTTTTTCCACAATTTGAAGGACCACATATAATACAACGAATCGTATTTGGTAACAAAATGCTATGCCTAATGTGGTTATCAGAGTCACCAAGATTTATATGATTAACATTAAGTGATGTGTGTTGTTTGATCAACTTCATTTTGATTATTAATTCAATTTTACCCATACATAGATATATAAAGCATAAGTATGATAAAAAACAAATGATTGAGATTAGTTTAAAGTTACGAGTATCATGTCAAAATAGGTATGTAAAACGAGCGTATTTTTCGGTATACCTATACTTATAGTGCTTATCTATTTCATTTTTATACTTGCTGTAAATAATTAATAAGCTAGTATGGTATTTATATTTGTAGTTAGTGATACTAAATATTAATAAAATGAAGAACACTGTAAGGCCATAATAAGAATAGAAAGTCATGCATCGGTTATAAAAGTTTTATTCAGATATTACATAATTATTTAAATACGAAATTCAACACTACCACTCACAAAATTAATAATGTATGCTATACTTATACCAATATTATAAACAAAGATTATAATAACATTATAATAATTTATTGATATAAAGATAATTATTTATATTTAGAAATTAGTTCACAAAATAAAGTTTCACAATGACCCAAAGGCAAAGTTTCAATTAGTTTCGTGTCTCTTATCATCATTTATTCTTATTCATTTATCTGAGTATAGCAATAGTGTCTTCTATAATAATGTAATCGCAATCTGCCTATTATTTGTTACATAATTTTACTATTACTAATCTTGAAATACTAAGATAATATCTTAATTACTATAAGAGAGTAATACAAAAGTGTATAAGTGAATAGGCATGTGTTATATTGGGGATAAATGCCTAGTTTTGTAATTAAGTACGATTTCAATAATAGTTACTTACAAATCGTCGTTGTGCATGCAAAAGTCGCTATGTGTTTTTAGTGAACTTATTTGAGCTAAGTATATGAATTATAACATTTAGCGTGTTGATACGGAACTTCCGATGTATGAATATCACATAGCTACATTCCTTAACTCTTTAAATATTGCACTTATCACATAGCTGTTTATACAGTATATATGTATTGAAATAACGATTAAAACTGCATAAAGAACCGAAAATAACTAAATAACACATAGCGGCTTTTGCATGCGCAACGACGAAATGTTGCTGGGCTATAATAAAATTAGACAAATGTTGTCAAGCATCTGTATTGTCAAAGGTTTGATTTTTGAGCGTGACAATTGCTTGGCGCCACCTATTCATTGGCGGAACTTTCTCTATTTCATCGCACTGGTATATTTTCAAATCAATATAGTGCGTTCCCGGCTTGTTTTCGTGGGTTTGGCGCGAATGACCGTTTGCAAGGCGTCGTGTTATATATGAAGTTAACGGTGTTTTACCAGTAACTGCAGGGACCGCTTTCTCGAAGTCCTCGCTATCGGTTCCAAACAGATCGTACACAGTGCACTTCTTCGGTGGGATGGGTTTGATAAACGGCTTCTATGAAGCTGATGGATGGGACGATACGACAGGTGTCGTGGAAGTGGACGGTACCGGACTTACTCTCGATGGTGACGACCACGACCCTCGTGGCGCTCCGTCATGCGAGTTGATGCTTGCTTCCTTTTTACGCCCGTCATGCTTCTTTTTTCGAACCTGAGGTTCCTCGTCGACGTCGGAGGAAAAAGGGGTCTCGGCGTTTTCGTGCGACCTGAAATGGAGTGAAACAAATAAATAAATATTAATACTATCAAATAATGATTCATGCACATATCGTTGGTGAGGTCACTTGTCACCTGTACATTGTCGGTGTTATTAGTTGAGTACTAACATAGGTTAAGACTATTGTTACTAACCAATGGATCTCTGTTATCTGAATATATAATAATAAATAAATAATATACCTTACTACTGTACCTCATGGGTCATGGCTTGCAGGCTTTGGTTTGGGATCTCCTAAGGTGGGCTGTTTGAAACTTTGTTATTCCTTCTGTTGTGGATCTGTTTTTATGTATGTTTCACTAGAGCATTCTTCCCTTACTCTTGGGAGCGCCACTTGCTACTGCTTCTGTAATTTACGATTGATTCTGGTTAATCAGCTATTCACCATCAACCGTCTTGTGAAGTATAGTGGATTGATGAATAAAGGGAAAAAGAATATTGTATAATTATATAAACATATCCTAATTTATTTATCTAACCTATTTAACTTATTATTTTATTCATTATAATCACGATGCACTTACCATTTTTTTTCCCTGGACTGTAGACTTTGGTTCTCTTTTGAGTCGCCAAGTTTATCACTTCATCATTTTGCACGTTATAAACTTCTAACACTAACTTGACAAACAACGTTTTACAAAAACCTTAGGCACCTACACAATCACCCAAATCTGTTTCGTATTGTATTATGTACTATAATAATTATCTTATCGTACCATAACATTAATTATATTATATTGCACCATGTTAATTTGCTACTTTACTATATAGCACGTCCAGCAGTAAGTCAAAACGTCAAATCGCCTTGCGAATTTGTGACAGTTGCGCTCGCGCACAGATTATATTAATAACCGGCGGCGGCGCGAGTCGTTGCCCGGAATGTTACCATTTGATATATTTCATGTTCATACCACTTTTTGTAATGTATATTTTTATTTCTTATTTTGATTATTGTTTTTATTTATATCTAAGTGTATGCTGCACTGGCTGACGTCATCACGTCAATCACCGGCTGTCGCTGAAAACCAGCGCTGGGGCTCTGTCTCGTATAGGGTCTTAGCATTATGCTGAGCGTTGGCCGTTTTGCGTAGATGTGACGCATACTCTCTCCCAAATTGTTACTTTGTTTTTTCTGTTGTTTGTGTTTTTTTATTTTTATGCGTCATGTTTGCCGCAAATAAACGTATTTCTTTCTTTTCTTTTCTTTCTTAATATCCCACTTTGACATGTCAGGTAGGTACACTACTCTAATTAATTATTATTATTTTATTATTGTCTATCTATCTACACCTAATATTAAAATACATCTTTTTAGAATACTGACACATAGCCATCACAGAAATAATACTCTATTAAACCACAATACTATATCACGCTAGATTAGGGGGGGTCGAACCCCTTGGCCCATAGTTGTTGCTGCAACTATACATTGCTACTAAACTGCGATAGTAAAAATAAGTTAATATATATTTTATTAAAAAGCTACTTACATTTTCCTTATTGCACGTTGATTCTTGATAAGTACTTGATGTTGATCTGGAGCACCTGGTAGCCGAAGTGATGCCCCTAATTCACTCTACAATATTTAAATAGCCGGGATCCACGTGAAGTTTTTCCATATATGTAATGCACGCGTGATCCTAAAATCCTGACTCAGGACTTCTTCACGAGACAAATGCTTTGCAATCATAACCAAATCTACATTAATCTCAACCTTAAATTATGATATCTAAAGTGTATATTAATATTTGACTAGGTATAGTAACTACATTCCAAGTCTTACATACTAGTTAAATACCGCGACTTCGTTTATATAATATTTATTTTATTACAACATTAACATTATTATTTATTATTTATTTATTCTACACTAATATAACACAGTAAGAGAATTTTATTATCCGACTGTGTCAAGCAAAAGACAGTGATATTACCGTGAACATTACCTTTCTTTTGGTGATTTAAAAAGTATAAGTTTGAGGAATAAGATAATAATAATAATAGAAGGCAAAACTAGGCGTAACAATAGTATGTTGATATTGCTATTTTGTTTTCATCCATCTCCTTATAAAATGAGGACTTACATTGCAAATTAGACATACTACTTACATGCAACGGTTTTGCTAGCCGCATCTTCTTAAGAAAAATGTATAAAAAAATTACAGTGAACAAACGTACAGTAGGTAGTGTTTATTTTATCAATACATATTTACAGTAAGCAATAAAATGTTTGGTGCCGTGATGTCTTGAGGTTTCAATTTCAATCCATCTCCATAAATAAAATAAGAACTTACATTGCAAATTAGACATACTACTTACATGCAATGATTTTGCTTGGCGAATCTTCTCAATAAAAATGTATGAAAAAAGTACAGTGAACAAACGTACAGTAGTGTATATTTTATCAATATATATTTATAGTAAACAATAAAATGTTTGGCGCCGTGATGTCTTGAGGTTTCAATTTACCACACCATTTTTGTCGGGAATATCAACATCTAACAAAAAATGTACGACTTTGAACTCTATACATTAAAATTAACGTATATAAATTGATAAATAATTTTAAAGTCGATCATTCAATTTCTGCTCCTGCTGAGTCCTGAGTCCTGACTGAGTAAAAAACGGTACCTACCTTTGCGTAATGTCGGTGAGTGTTAATATTTTCTTAAACTTTAACAATATATTGTCCCAACAATTAAAATATTACATTATTTTTATCTACAAATAAAATGTATTAATTGATTGATTATTGTAAACGGGTCAAACATACATAATAAGTCCTCGACATCAGAGTTTTCTATTCCTGATACAACACGAATTTAATTGCATTCTGTATTTTTATTTTAAGGACTCCGAAAACGACCTCTTCAACTTCGTTCCTATGAATACTGCGGTAGGAAAGAAATACGAAAACCAACTGAATCTGGAGGGCCCCGGCAGCAAACAGCTCAAGAGATGTTCAACAGCTGCATTCACCTCTTTAAAAAAACTTACGCGTGGTGCTAAAGTGATCAGGATCGAAGTTTATGATGTAGAAAATTTTCCTGATACCATAAGTTCGCTATGTAATTGTGATGCCGAATTGTGCGTGCAGCATGTAGTTAAAAACATATTCATGGATGATATTTATAAATCGGTTAAAGAAATTGCCGTAAAAGTATCAAATAATATGTCGTAAAATAAATCATAATCCTTATTCAATGATAAAGTATTTTTATTTTAACCTTTCACATAAGCACCCATATTCAATAGTTCTTTTATGTCACGAAGTGACATCATGTGACTTTTAAATCTTTGAGGGTAAGGTTAAAAGTCGAATAATTCACGTCGCTTCGTGAGATTAAAGAACTCTACCTACATTATAAAACACGTATAAAAGTTAGTTGATATAGGTATGCACTCTCTAATACAAATAGGTATCAATACTTCATCTACATAACTGAGACAGCGACGCAGTGACGTATATCAGAAATCCGATATAAGACGACGTCGGAGAATGTGTGAGCGCAATCAACTATCAGAATTTTAATGTGCTGAATGGATGAAACGATAAATGAGAAAAAAATGCGGGTTTCCAGATCTTTCTAATGTGCTGATTGAATGAGTGAAAATTGCGGGTTTGCAGGTCTTATCTGGTCTGGAAACCAAGAGTAACCATGGAGTTTCTTGCCGGCTCTTCTCACTAGGAAACGACCAATTGGAACCGTGCACCTAGCTTCTGACGTTTCGTAAGTGTCCATTTAGGTTAATGTGAAATAAAAATATTTTGATTTTGATAGATCAAGACCTCAATTTATTAAAGAAAAAAGATTTTTAAAATAAAACGAATACAAGTCCCATTTCAATAACTTGAATACAACATTCACTTTCAATAAAGGATTCTGAATACAACACTCATTTGAATAGAGGATTCTGAAAACAACGCTCATTTGAATAGAGGATTCTGAATGCAACCTTCACTTTGAATAGAGGATTCTGAATACAACATTCATTTGAATAGAGGATTCTGAATACAACACTCATTTTGAATAGAGGATTCTGAATACAACATTCATTTGAATAGAGGATTCTGAATACAACACTCATTTTGAATAGAGGATTCTGAATACAACACTCATGAATGAATGAATGGTGAAAATTGCGGGTTTCCAGATCTTATGTGATCTGGAAACCCCAATTTTAACCTACTTACATGTCATAATGTTTTGTTATACAACATAAGATCGACGATAAGGTGGCTATGATAACATGGTCATGGTCGATAACAATCTTTATTGCAATCCATGCATCAGATTCGTGAGTGCAACAAACATGATTAGCACCTAGATGTCGTAACTAACAAAGTTTTAATTTTTTTTCCACCTTTATTTCATAATCGCACGAACATACTTGAAGAATGAATGAATGGTACCTGAATTCCCAGAAGGGGAGGACAGAGGCTGTATAGTGTATATTACACCCACATTTAGCAAGTTGAGTTAGTTTTCGCCCTGGGAAAGTGACCTTAAGGCTCCTACAAACAGGCGCGACACGCGATAAAATCGCGCGCAACACAAAGGCACCGCAAGTCGCGCAACGAGTGGTGCCTTTGAGTCGCGCGCGATTTTATCGCGTGTCGCGCCTGTTTCAAGAAGCCTTTATTGGTGATGTTCTTCAGAAATACCTACAGGTGCGCAGTACTCGCACTCGGCTTGCGTGTATGACCAGATGTATGAACGTCAACGAGGCAAAAGGGCTATGTAAGGATCGTGGCAGGTCGCGTTCTGTAGGTAGTTTCTGCCTACCCACATGGGGAGAAGGCGTGAGTTTATGTAAGGTCTATTCAAATGTATTTCAAGTTAAACAAATATCAACTTTATTGTAATGGTAATTAAGTTGAATTCAGAGTGACTAGCGCTATTGAAAAAGTTATAAAAATGTTTGAAGTTGTAGCGTAAACTAAACTTTATTTGTGAAGGTATTAAAGTAATTTTTCCATAAACTCATATTTGTTTACATTTTTGGCAACAGAATCGCTAACGCATATTATGTATTGTATATATGTGTGTATAGTGTATAATATGTCACATGTTATAGGTGCCGAGCCTAGTACAGAAACGGCTGCTATAGAAATATTCCTGTTGGAAAAAGCCATTACCAACACCTTGCTCGCTCTGAGAATCCAATCTCGAACCCCACTATCAGCAGTGAATCTAAAAACAACTTACAACCAATTTACTGAATCTTTCACAAAAATTATTTTCAATAATTGAGTAGAAGGATTTGATAATCATAAAATTAATATTATATACGTATATTAATTTTATCAAAATCGCACTGCCGTTAAAGTTAATCTATTAAATCCATTCACCCAGCACGTGGTGGCAAATGTAAATAAAATTATGATAAACGACCGGTGGGCCGACAATGCTGACATTATCGGTCAATTGACACGATAACTGTCTATCGTTCCGACACGATAACTGTCCACCGTCACAAGTATTGACAGGTCGCGTGACAATGTATCCTGTTACTGAGTGTTCGAATGATTGGTTGAATTATTTGAGACGGATATTTCTGTTGCTACCTGTTTTTGTTTATCAGTTTTATTGAATTGGATTCAGTAAATGATTCTGGACCGGCGCGGCGATGAAATTTTTCGTCGGCTTTTAAAAAAAAAATGCTATTCAGTATATTTTGACCGCGCAAGTGTTGCAGTTTTCTACAATACAATACAGCAGTTTTTGTCTGATAACCGACGACCAATATCTACGCTAGGGAATCTAGATTTATGTGCTGAATTCATGGTTAGGTTTACCCTGTATGCATTCAAAGGTTTACAAATCCCACTGTATACCATCTGGTGTATGTAGGTTGTATTTGTGAACATGCATCGCAAGGCACAGAAACAGCAGTAGAAATTTAAAGGCACGTGCTATGTCAATGAATGTGCGCACGAATGTTTGCACACATGTCTGGCGCATAACGTAGTCAGCTGCCTTAAGTTAGTCCGACGAGTAAATAATTAATCTGTCGCTTCTTCGTTGTACAAAACGGAAATAAATGGAGTGATCTTTCAAACTGAGGCGCAATATTCGTAATTTTAAAAACGTTCACAGTCTGATCTTATACTCAATCTGTCAAAAATACCACAAAGAGGGAAATTAGAGGTATTTTTGTCAGATTGAGAATGGGATATTTTTGACAAGTTTTAGACTTATTTTTAAGAACGCTCGCATTCTAATCTCAGTCGCAATCTGTTGAAAAAACTTCTAATATTACAATGCGTGCCACGAAAGATGAGACTTGACACACCACGTGGTTTGACATGCGCAGTACACGATTTTAGGTATCTTTAGTGGTATGAGGTCTGAGTGCGGGACGGGACCGGACGTCATAGGGGCGGCGAAAAGAGCGGGGGAGGCGGGGTCAAGTCTCATCTTTCGTGGCGCGCATTGTACAACATCTTTGACAAGTTTTTGACAGTGATTGTCACTGAGATGAGGTTGCGACTACAGTCCATTCTCATCACAGTTATTTTACCTCTGATTTTGCATCACTGTCAATGAGCTTTATAGTTGTTGTAATAAGGTTGTTGTTGGGTTGCTTCTGTTTTATTTTGTAAGTTGGTTTCTGATTTTGACAGTATTGAGTCTTTTTTTATGAATGACATCTCGCAGGCCAACCTAAGAAGGTTGTCGGCTACTTAAGCGGGTTATTCGGTGGATACCTAATAAATAAGGCTTTCAGTCAGGGCAAAAAACTTGTAAACACTGTAATTATTGAGTGCATTTTATTTAACTTTTTAAGTCGCGTTTTTTTAGTCTTTTTCATAATCTGGATCAATTTTGCCAATTTGAAGACTACCAAGGTAATTGTAAGAGCAGCGTTGGTCACTGCGCCAACACGTAAGTCGACTTACGAGTTGTCAGGTCGTTGGTTCGAACCCAGTCAGGCGCTGTACTTTGTGTAAATTATTTCATCACCACTGCTCTAAAACGGTGAAGGAAAACAACGTGAGGAAACCGGCATGTCCTGGAATCAAATATTCGCAGACGTGTAACATCTACTAACCCCTCATTGGGCCGCGTGGATTCTGCCCACTCCCTCTCACCAACGTGACAGCCGGTAGATTCTGTAAAAATCTCACCATGAAAACTTAGGTGAAGTGAGTTTGTTTTTGCTAGGAAATTACACTATTGACAGCTTACTCAACGCTCACTTCACCTAAGTTTCACGGTGAGACTTTAACAGAATAGCACCGCTGGAGGCCGGTGCCCTAGCAGTAGGTATAGGCTTATTATGCTAAGACAATTGTGATATTGTTGTTTATTTATGACAGTTATATCAATACTTACATCTTTAACAGCAGAGTCTTCATCACTGTATACATAGGAAGAGCACTTTTCTTTCAACGCAGTATTAAATATATCTGCCGTACAAGAACTATTACTACTAGTGATATTGTTTCCTATAGTGGGGTGTCTCTCACATTTGGAGTATTTATTTTTTTCTTTTGGTATGGCATGGTGTAGCCATAAGCTTGTGTTTGTCGTGCTTTCGCATTCATTGATTGCGCATCTGGAACAAAGAAAGGTTTATTTAGAAAATGCTAATCTGGCGATCTGATTCTCGGTTAATTTAGTCATATTGCCCGTCGGGAACCAGATAATCTTGAAAAGTTGGTGGTGATGGGCAAGGTACATGTGAAAGATTTCGTGGCCTGTCACCTAACCGCTGGTCAGACCAAATAACCGCCCTCACTGGACTCTATGTTACGACCGCCCTGAAAGAACTTGAGAACCGAACGAAGTGGATGATCATCCTAACTATATAATAATATATATATTATATTAATATTATAAATGCGAAAGTAAGTTTGTTTGTTACCTTTTTACGCCTAAATCACTGAACCATTAATTCTGAAATTTTGCATATATGTTGTCAGGTGTACAAAAAAAAGTTCTTTACCCGAGGAAAACAACAATAACGTTATACGATGAATGATGAATTGATGGCGCCATGTGTCTTTCGAATCACGATTGAATTATATTACAAATCACGGCATCGAGATTTATGCGGGTGAAACCGCGGGGCTCAGGTAGTCGTAGATAAAGCCATGAAGGCGTTTCAGAGACACGATCTTCAGTAATGAAGTACGCGATCAAGAAGAGAGAATTTGGCAAACATAATGCCCATTGTACACACACGATTTTCTTACCGTGAAAATCTACAGTTTATTCGCACACGCACACATTCATTGACATAGCACGTGCCTTTAAATTGCTACTGCTGTTGCTATGCCTTGAGGTAGTCTGCTGCCTTCCAGGGTCGCGGGTTGTTCGACAGAGATACCGTGGCCCCTGGCACAGGCAACTGAAGGAACACGGGTGGGTTTTAGTCACTAAAAGTCTGACACGCCCTCCCGCTCCCGCCCAGAGCGGGAGAAATTATTTGATAATTTTCCACCCAAAAAAAAAACAGGTAGTCTGCTGCCTTATAATAGGTTAGTCCGATGAATAAATAAATAATCTGTCGCTTCTTCGCTGTACAAAATGGAAATAAATGGAGTGATATTTTAAACAGAGGGACAATTCTCATAATTTTATAACGTTTATCGTCTGATCTCATACTCAATCTGTCAAAAATACCACTGTAGGGGACTGTATCTTTACACCACTGCTGGTTCCTAGGCTTTTTCCTACAATCGGACTATTCTCTATACTTTAAAGTAAACGCCGTGATCGCCGGTGGTAGACTGATTTAATCATAAGAAAAAATATCAAAAATAAACAGCATTCGAAATATAAAACACTGTACAAAATACATTAAAAAGAAAACTATAAAAAAGGTGCGTCGCGCACATTCCTCCCCCCAAAGTTAAGCCCTCAGCTTGAGCAGCTTTTTCAAGGGCCTCCTCAGTGTGCCCACTGCAGTCCTGACGTCCGCCACTCGGATCACCCCATCGCGACCCGGGTAAGTCGCTGAGATGCGCCCTCTCGGCCAGGAGCCCCTCGGTAGGTTGCCGTCAGCCACCAGGACCAGATCGCCCACAGCCAACTCTGGAACATCGCCTTGCCCTGGTCTGGGAATAAGATTCGGCAAGTACTCTTTAACCCAGCGCTGCCAAAAGTGGTCCGCCAGTCTGACCGCTTTGCGCCAGCCGCTTCTTGACACCAGATCTCGGTCCGTCAAGGTTGCTGGAACAGGACGTCCCGACGAAGCTGCAAGGAGAAAATGATTTGGTGTGAGCGCCTCTTCACTGCCGGGCTCTACCGAGACGTGCGTTAGGGGGCGAGAGTTGATGAGCCCTTCTGCTTCTGCCAGCACGGTTCGGAGAACTTCTTCTGTCGGAGCACGTTCGGTGAGGGTCGCTCGGAGTGCCGTCTTCACACTTCTCACCAGTCGCTCCCATACTCCACCCATAAACGGAGATGACGGGGGAATGAGGCGCCAACCGATTTTCTCCGTCGCTGCATATTCCATAGCTGCGTTCCCGTAGAGTGAACGGAGTTCTTTTCTTGCCCCGATGAAAGCGGTACCATTGTCAGACCAGATCTCAGACGGCGTTCCTCTGCGAGCCACGAAGCGCCGAAGACTCATTACAGCAGAATCCGTCGACAAGCTTCCAACAACGTCCAAGTGGATGGCGCGCACGACTAGGCACGTGTACAAGGCGACCCATCTCTTCTCCCGTCTTCGGCCAATAGATATCTGGACTGGCCCGAAGTAGTCTAGCCCAGTGAATGTAAAAGGGCGCTTGTGGTGAGCCAAACGTGCCTCCGGTAGATTCCCAGTGGGCGGCTGGAATTTCTCAGCTCGGCGAATGCGGCATAGCTGGCAACGGAAGGCAACGGAGCGGACGACGTTTCTTAAGCCGACCAAGTAGAAACTCTGACGAAGCTCGTTGACCACGGTCTCCGTGTTGGCATGGGCGGCTCGGCGGTGGTGGTGGTCTACCAAAAGCTGGACAGCAGGGTGCTTCCCGTCGAGGACGATGGGATTCTTAGTGGCTTCAGGCACTCCTGAGGCTGCGGCGATACGGCTGGATAGGCGTAGGAGGCCCTCTTCATCCACAATCAGCGACAGTCGGAACAGCCGACTGATGCGAGGTATAGGCAGGGGTGGGAGTCTGCTCAGACGCATCATCTCATCAGGAAACGAGTCCAGCTGTGCCTGGCGCAAAATATGCGTCTCGGCCAGGCGCATATCGGCAGCTGTCTCATGCGTTGAGTATGAAGAGCCAAAAGAGCTTGACGGCTGAAAAGAAAATGTTAATATCCCCCCTTGCTCACGCACTAAATTCTCTACATGAAACCCCCTACGTGATAAAGAATGGATTCTGATCTGAGTTAAATATTTATGAGCTCTGTATGTTGCTCGTACCAATCTCAGCCAAGAGCTAAACCGCTTGGGATCAGCTGAGACAGGTACATGCCTTTCAACGTTGCCGACGAGGTGAACTGTTGCAATGGTATATGCTGGATTCCTACTCTCTTCATTTACACTTGGATACTCAGAGAAACTACAAGGCTCACTAGGCCAGACAGAAGAAAGCAAGAATTCAGGACCAGTGATCCAGCGAGACTCTAGAGACAACGTAGTGCGTTTTAACCGGGTTGCATCGTCAGCGACGTTCAATTCGCTAGGCACCCACCGCCAATCACTGGCACTCGTTAACTCCAGGATCTCGCCGACTCTGTGCGAAACAAAAGGCTTAAATGAGCGGGCCTCGCTTCGTAACCAACTCAACACCGTCATAGAATCACACCAAAAAACTTGCCTGACGGGACTGAAACGATGAGAATCGCAGATTGTTGAAGCGAGGCGCGCGGCGATCAACGCTCCCTGCAGCTCCAACCGCGGAATCGACACCGGCTTTAAGGGAGCTACACGGACCTTGCTGCCAATCAGTGCGAGCTTGACTTCTCCATCCTTAAGCACGAAACGCCAGTAGCCACCGCAGCAAAGGCAGATTCGCTGGCGTCGGAAAAAACATGAAGCTCGCAGTGATTCACTTCGCAGTCGGCTAGGCAGTAGCAGCGTGGGATCTGCAATTCGGCAACGCTAAACAAATCCTGAAACCATAGCCTCCACGCTGAACTGTCGTGCTGTGAAAGTTCTTCATCCCACTCAAGACCCTTGCGCCACGCATTTTGGAACATGATGCGACCGGTCACTACTAGAGCCGCAATAATTCCGAGCGGGTCAAAAACCCGCATCAAGTGGGCCAAAACCACCCGCTTGGTAAGCTTTTTTGGTAGCCCACCCTTTTTTAAACCAATATTGAAACCGATACAGTCTGTAGTGGGCCGCCAAATAAGACCAAGTGTCCTTACAGGAGTGGCCAGGTGGCCCAGGTCTACGGGTGACGTCACCGGCGTCTCCAGCAACGTCTCCTTCGGTAACAACGTCAGGGCCGAGACGCTGTTGGAGGCCCAGCCACGCATTTCGAAACCCCCGTTTTTGTGGACAGCGTAAATATCAGCGGCCAGTTTTGCTGCTTCATCCACGCTGTCAAGGCTACAAATGCAATCGTCCATATAATGATCGCAAATGATTGCACGCGCTGCGTCCGGGTATCGTGTCTGATGCTCAACCGCATTTTTATTTTTAATGTAAATTGCCGTAAAGGGACTAGAAGCGGCACCGAACATCATCGACGACATCCGGTAAACACGCAGCGGTTCGCGCGGACTATCGCGCCACAAAAACCTCTGCGCGTCGCGGTCTTCAGCACGAATTTTAATTTGCGGAAACATTTCCCGAATGTCCGCGGTTAACCCAATTTTACCTTCCCTAAAACGAAAAAGAACGCCTAGTAGTGGCTGAAGCAGGTCAGGACCCGGTAACAGCAACGAGTTTAGCGAAACACCCTCTGATTTGGCAGCGGCGTCGTGCACAACCCGCAGCTTATTAGGCTTGTTTGGGTTGACTACGCCGAAGTGAGGCAGGTACCAAATACGCGGCCCTGTGGGCGCCTCTGGACACAGTTCGGCGTAGCCCTTCCCAACCATATCGAGAACGTTGGCACGATACCGCTCCGCATAGCTACCATCCCTACACAATTTCTTCTCCAAACCTAAAAACCTCGATAAGGCGAGGTTGTAACTATCAGGTACTGATAAATCGTCAGACTTCCAAATCAGACCTACTTCAAAACGACCACTGGGCAAGCGGCGTGCTGTGTGCTCAACAATCTGGCCAGCACGTTCATCATCAGCATTGCGCGCCTCACGTTTCGAAATACCTATAGACTCTAGTTTATACTGCTCCTTAATAAGCTGCTCTAATTCGGAACGGTCGCTCTTGCCTACAGTCGCGGACTCAAAGAGTGTGGCGTGGCTGACAATATCAACCTGACTAGTCGAACTACAACCGAAACCGAACAAAACCCAACCTAGCGCAGTACGAATCGCTACAGGTTGTGACTTAGACCCCTTACGCGTGGCCCCAGATACGGTGAGATGCCAGTTGTCAATGCCAATGATGAGCATTGGCTGAATTTTACCGTAACACAACTCATCTGCAAGATCTGCAAGATGCGGATATTTCGTGACGGCGTCCCTGTTGACAATCTGAGACGATACCCCTAGACCGCCAATAGATCTAGCCCTACGAATAAGGTGACTATCTTTCACGTGACGACCCTTGATGTAGAAGTCTACATAACGCACCAACACGTTCTTATTAAGGCCCCCTATGCAATCTACGTGAACGTGTCCTTCTGGCCCAATAACACCTATCTTAGCAGCGACCTCCGCATCAATAAAGGTAGCGGTCGACCCGTCGTCCAACAAAGCATAAGTATCGACACTACCAGACGGACCAGACAGAGTCACAGCAACAACTTTCAGTAACGGGCGAAGACTCAGCGATCGCGCCGGGCTTTCAGCTGAAAAAGAAGTTGACGCGTGAGACAGGATCTCTTTCCCTTCAGGAAGAGAAACTACAGGTACGTAGCTCGACGCGCACGGGGCGGAGCTCGACGTGGACGGCGCAGGTTCGTCGTCCTCTTCTACGCCTACATGAGCCGCGGCCGCGCGCTCACTAGCACTGTGCAACAACCTATGATGGCGGAATTTACAATCGCCAATGTCGCACAAACTTTTTGCTGAACACAAACTTAGTCTATGCCAACCTTCTTTGAGGCACCTGTGACAAATTCTTTTCTTTTTTATAAAATGCCACTTGTCATCTATTGACAACGAAAGAAATTTGTCACATTGTGTCAATGAATGCTGTTGTTGACATAAAACACAATGAATTTTGCCTGCAGCAGCCGTGGATGAACTATTTTTAGATTTTGACCGAGTTTTCACTCCATCAACGACTGCGTGCACCTTATCCCTGACTCGGCTAGTACCAGCGGAAGTCGAACTTGGCGCGCCAGCCGATTCAGGGAGGAGGCCGAATCTAGACTGCAGCTCGACTATGTCGACCAGGAAGTCGGCGAACATGTCGAGCATGGGTAGCCCACTGGCCGCATGACTGCTGGCGTAGGCCACCCATTGTGCTCGTAACAGTGGGGGGACTTTAGAAATGACCGATTGAATCAGCTCTGGCGATGTTAGGTAGTGAGGCTGGTCGAGTAACCGAATCGCTTCCACACAATTACGAACACGACTAGCAAAAATAGCAAGGTCTTTACCTTCACCCGAGACGCGCGGCAAAGCGCGCATTGCAGCTGCCTCCTGAGCCACTATAAGCTCGGGGCGGCCGAAGCGTGTATCGAGCGCGCGCAGCACTACATTAGGCTCGCGCGCCGTTGCCAACAGCATCATGACCGCTTCACGCGCGCATCCCTTCAATGCTTTGTTCAACCTAGCTAGATTTTCCACTGCAGAATGCGAGTTCATCGTATCTAGAAAGGCTCTTTTAAAAGAAAGCCATTCTAGATGCGATTTACCGTCGAAAAATGGCAGTGGAAAGTCCCTATCACCCCTACGGTGGCAAGCGCCTTTATTAACATTATCTATGAGAATGCCTAACGACTTCACAAGGCGGTCTGAATTGCTGGAACAAAGATGCATGTTAACATTTGTAGCTGTGGTGGCTAGGTCAGCCGGTTTTGTAGGCGATACTGGGGTTGGGGTAACTAGAGCCAGGCGAGAGGGGCCGACCGAGATAATAGAATTAAATTCAACAGGGTCAGCTAGGCCAACTGGATCAGCGTTCAGAGCAACTTTTGAATTTTGTAGCCAGTCACTAACCGAACGGCTGCTTCTCGAACTACGATGACTGGCATCGGCATCTATAGCCGCCAATTCCGCTCGGAGTTCCAACTCCGCTGCTTCGCGCTCTCTCGCGGCGATCTTTTCCGCGGCGACGGCGACCTTTTCCGCGGCGACCCTCTCTGCCTGCCCTAATTCAACCATACGGCGAGCATGTAAAGCCTCTGCGGCTAACTTTCTAGCCACCATTGTAGCAGAAGAACGAGATGAAGTTCTACTTACTGGTCTCGACGGAGTCTGGGTGGTAGTGACGGGCCTCGGCGGGGTCTGATTGCCGGAGACGGGCCTCGAAGGGGTCTGGACTGCAGCCGCCACATTGGCGGGTGGGTGGCTGGGCTCTGGTTGCTCCAGCTCCTTTTCCACAGTGTTCCCTTCAACACCCATCTTGGCACCCGCACGAGTACGCACCATCACTACTATCTACGATCACTACTATTGGCTGTCGAAGGACCACGATTTACTAGATTGGCTGTCGAAGGACCACGATGTAGGGGACTGTATCTTTACACCACTGCTGGTTCCTAGGCTTTTTCCTACAATCGGACTATTCTCTATACTTTAAAGTAAACGCCGTGATCGCCGGTGGTAGACTGATTTAATCATAAGAAAAAATATCAAAAATAAACAGCATTCGAAATATAAAACACTGTACAAAATACATTAAAAAGAAAACTATAAAAAAGGTGCGTCGCGCACAACCACTAATAGGGGAAATTAGAGGTATTTTTGCCAGATTGAAAATGGAACATTTTTGACAAGTTTTGGACATATTTTTAAGAACGTTTGCATTCTAATCTGTCTCAATCTGAAAAAAAAAACTGATTTTATGACATCATTGGCAAGTTTTTGACAGTGATTGTCACTGACGTGAGATTACAACTACAGTCCATTCACAGTAATTTTACCTCTGATTTTGCATCACTGTCAAAAGCATAATGAGCTTTATAAATCAGCATTATTAATTTTTGAAGTGAAAACTTCTTTAGCATCGTTGTGATTTGAAAGTTTATGAAACGAAAAAGCGACAGTAAAAAGAGACATGTAAATTCATAAGATTTAACGTGGGAGAAAATGAGATAGGAAGCATTATACAGTGTTTTTGAAGGTTTCACTTCTACCACGTGTGAATTGCACACGAGTTTTTTTTCGTTGTAATAAGGATGCTTTTGGGTTGCTGTCATTGACAAGTTTGTCAAAACCAGAGTGATCTTTATTATCATTACAATAAGGTTGCTATTGTGTTGCTACTAATGCCTTATTATTTCGAGCCAATTTTTAAGCTATTTATTTTGTTTGAAAAATTCAGTTTTAAATTTTTAGTATTTATTATTTTAACAGACTGATAACAACTATAACCGCTGTGCTCTTATGTGATAACCTAATCGCCCCTCTGTATAAGTACTAGCGTATTTACTAACTTTTATACCGTTAAAGATTATATTGAGGACAAAAAGGCTTGGGATTGAGCTGCTTCCAATTTCTGCATTTTGAGTGTATTTTTTTATAATATACTCATTAAAATTAATGATATTTTTTTTAAAAACAATGACATTTGCTTACTTTGTAAAGTATTATATTATTTTAATTATTGTGAATGTGAAGACGATGTGGGTCATTTTATTCATTTTATATTTTTTTATTATTCTCTCTGTTCTGTTCCTTTTTTTTCATGGTCTGGCAGTTTGAGTAATTTATGTGGCCTACCCAAATGTCCTTTCTTTGGTATTGTTCGTCGAATCGTTGAGCTCCTTAAGTCTTGAGTTGAGCTGCACGATTTCTGACAAATTTGTGCACTGACTGGACAGGTCCTCTCAATCTGTGTGGTTCTTTCCTCAAAAGACCATCTCATCATACATGATCTTCATATAACCTGACCAAGATTATGTCTGGACTTTAAAAGAGACTGTGACCTCTGAGTTTGTTTCGGCCTTTCTTTTCAGAGTAGTCAGATAAGAAACGCTGACCATATCCAGTTAAAAAAAAAATGATTGAAGTGTGAAAGTGTGAAAGTGTTTGTGCAAACCTACTTACAAAAATAAAATCATTTATCATTTATCAATAGTGACACACCGATTTCTCTCTTTCAGTCGTCAGTAATTTGACTTTCGAAAGAAGAAGACAAAGCGTTGTTATACAGACGCTATACAACGTTTATTAGTAAGGGGGTAAACCTATATGACTACAAACCTATATTGACTATAGTTTGAAATGTAGATTCTCGAATAAATACTGACAAATACATTTCATTCATGTTGTTTACTTTTCAGAATAAAGCTTTGAACACGTTGTTCGCTTCGAAATATTGGGCAAATACGGAACTAGAATATTCGATATTTTGCCTTTGCAATAATTTATAGGATTCGCTATTAGGTACTCGCGCATCGCCCATGATGCTATTAGCATTTTAGTAGTTAATACAAATTGGCTGAAAATCGCCTTCGCTTATGGGCTAGCGGTGGAGCGATATTGATATGGGCTTTTAGCACCGGAAAGATTTCTTCCTAATGTTGACATGTTTTACATCGATAACAGATCAAAGTAGTTCGATGATAATTTTTACGTTTCTTTAAATGAAACTTCGCGGGCCCACTGCGGGTTGGCGGATGTCACATGTCTTCGAAGATTTGGTTCTAGGACGTGCCGGTTTCCTCACGATGTTTTCGTTCATTGTTTTGAGAACATTGGTGTTGAAATAATTTACACAAACTTAGTACCTGCTTGGGGTTCGAACCCACGACCTAAAACTCGTACGTCGCGGCCGTTACCACTCTGGGGGCGACCCAGTGGTAACGGCTGCGACTGCTCAGATTGAGAAGGTAAAACTAATAATTTCCAAATCGTTGAGCAATGGGAACTAGTTTGTACCTTTAGGTTCACGAGAAAAGAAGACTACATATAAATTTTATATTAAATATATTTCTATAAAAAGTTTTTCGCTTTTTATTCATTCCTGCGGTACCTATATCATAATGATATTTAAAATAACTTGCGCCGATACTGCCCACTGCGTTATTCGGTTAATTATTTAAAACAAAGATAATCTGAATGTGTCACGGACCATGATTATCTCACACGAATACTCCGCATGTTGTCAAGACCTCCAAAGGTTATCTACATCAGATGGCACTGCAAAGTTGTTTAATTTCACAATGGAATTCAATCTAGGACCAATTATAGAAATATGTATCTCTTAGTGTGCATTCACGCGAGTGGAACGCGTCAACGGCAGAGGTAACTGCAGCCATCGACACGCGTCGACGCGTGTTCAAGTAGTGTTGTTGCGACGGATGTGTATGCACACTTAGTAGTGTTGTAAGATTACTAAGTATTAATCTTACAACACTACTAAGTGTGTGTGTATATACAGTCGACGGCAACCGCCGACGCGTCGAGACAGCGGGTGTCAACGCCTGTCGATAGTATGCACACTTAGTAATCTTACAACACTACTAAGTGTGCATACACATCCATCGAAAGTCGAAACGCGTCGACGGCAACCGCCGACGCGTCGACGGCGGGTGTCAACGCTTGTCGATAGTATGCACACTTAATAATCTTACAACCCTACTAAGTGTACATACGCATCCGTCGAAACGCGTCGGTGGCTGCCGTCGACGCGTCGATGACGGGTGTCAACGCCTGTCGATAGTATGCACACTTAGTAATCTTACAACACTACTAAGTGTGCATACACATCCATCGAAAGTCGAAACGCGTCGACGGCAACCGCCGACGCGTCGACGGCGGGTGTCAACGCTTGTCGATAGTATGCACACTTAATAATCTTACAACCCTACTAAGTGTACATACGCATCCGTCGAAACGCGTCGGTGGCTGCCGTCGACGCGTCGATGACGGGTGTCAACGCCTGTCGATAGTGTGCACACTTAGTAATCTTACAACACCACTAAGTGTGCATACTGCCGACGCGTCGATGGCGGGCGTCGACGGCTGCAGTTACCTCTTCCGATGCCGCGTGCTGCTCGTGTGTATGCACACATAGTTATTCATTACTTCCCATTTATAATAACAAACGATCTTACTAGGTGCAAGAAGAAGACCGTGGGGTACTATGGTATCTCACAGAATAATATAGAATTTGCCTAAAATTCTGACCTTCGGAACAAAAACTGAACTGTCAAATGGAAAAGTCAATGTAATGCTTGATTGGAAACAGGGAAATATTCAATATATCCTCCCCAATTTGACGCTGAATTATGATCGGTATTTGACCCATTTAATGCCTATCGATAAATCAGTTTATTAGGCCAATCAAAGCAGTTCGTTGCTGAGTGGGCATGAAGCTTCGATAAGCAGAAAGGAGGCATTTGTCATAATGATTCTGTTTGAAAAACTAAATATAAAAATATTTAGTTTTTAGGATACTATTTAGATTTTCGTTCATAAAGACGCCGTTCCTTTTAGATTTGTAACAAAAAGTAATTCGTTTGTGATTGTAGTGTTAGAGGGAACATTGGTGGCTCAGTGGTGTCGGCTCCGACTTACGAGATGTAGTTCGTGAGTTCGAACCCTGGCAGGCACTTTGCTTTGTGTATATAAATTGATCACGACTGCTCTCAATACGGTGAAAGAAAACATCGTGAGGAAACCGGCATGTCCTAGAACCAAAATTGGAAGACATGGGACATCCACCAACCCACATTGGGCCTGCGTGGTGGTTTATAGCCCATTGTCTCTCACAGAGAGGAGGTATGCTTCTTTTTAGAAGCCTTTTTTGAGCAAAAGGTTCACTGGCAGAAAATGTCACTTAGCGCCCGTCGCCGCCGCCTGTGTACCGTACTAATATGACTTGCCTCGCCGTTTCTTAATAATGTTGGAGTTGGCTTCCAGTCTATCCGGACGCGATGAAACGATTGCCTATCTGACCTCTACAACCCTGCTAACAGGGTTGTAGAGGTCAGATAGGTAAATCGTTTCCAGGGGGTATCTTATTGCTCAGTACTTAGGTACCCCTTGGTAAGACTGGTACCGTTCTAATGTCATGCATTCAAAAAAATCATAGCTCTATAAACCTTTTGGTACCACTATGTGTTACCTACATTTAAATGATCATTGTAGAATATGCCTGTTCATACATTTGCCCATTTATTCACCTCAAAAATTACTCTCGATAATTTTCGTTAACCAAATGATACTCAATCACCTAGTGAAAAGTATCCGTCTGTCGATCGCGTATCGTAATGATAATTAATATCAGTCCCGCTCATGATTGATTGCAGGTCGCCCAGCTGTTTGTGATGGCGTCTCAGGGTGGTACAAGATTTAGGTGTTGGTCGAAGATGGAGGCGGGAAGAGGAATATGGAGAACTGTTTTCTAATGACTACTTGTGTCTTCAGATATGGTACTGTAAAGGTTTCTGCTAAAGTCAACCTTATGTAGTGCAGACTGGAACTCTGGTTGCATTGGAAGTTTAGAATGAGGTGTCAAATATGTGTATTAGGTTTTTGTTTGGAGGAAAACAGTGTCAATATGTCGGGAGTGATGTAAAGACGTTCGCATGGAATAAACGTAGAGAAATCATAACGTTGTTTGATTTCTTACAGTACGTTTGGTAAAACCAAATCACTTTACATAACTACCTACTTCAGTTATTGATCCGGATTTCAGTTTTCAGGAAAAATTTCAGGAAATTACTCAGTCCGCCTAACCCGGGTATAATAGCATAATCAGCATTGTTGCTGGGACACAGGCGTCCTCTCGGTGAGAGGATCTGCTTTAGTCTCGTTACATAAATTCTTTAAGACGGGGGTTTTTAAATTATTTTATCCTTTTCCAATTACATTTAACCGTCGTCGTGGGTTTTATAAAAAATTTTAATTTTTACCTTTTTTGTTCTATTTGTGGCTATTTTTTCATAGTATTTTTTAACTTGTTTTAGTCTTTTTAAGTTCATACTATTTTTATTATTATTTTGTGTCGGGGGTTTTTTTAAATTTTTTATCTTTCTAGTTAGTGACCATAAAGCAATTATTTTTTACAGAATAATAAATATTAACTACTTGTATGTTTCCCTATTTGATGATACATTATTTTTATAAGCACTAGAACCCTCAAAAAATGCCGATTTAAACCGCTCTCAACAGAGGCCTAGTGTACAAAGACAACTATTAATGAAAAAAGAAAAAAATAGGGACACAGTATATATTCTTCTTATTCAGTTTATGAAATATCTTTTATATTGGTCCAATGTTGGAAGAAGAAATAGACGAGAGCCAAACCTCGAATTATGACTTTAAAGTTAGGCTTTTTCAAAAATCTCCGACCGCATTACCTCTTAAGTTCAAAAATTTAACAAGTTTTTAACAGAAGGGTAATATGACTTTACAACTAAAACGAGAAACTTCAGGAGCCAGGTTTCAAAACTAGGGCAAATCCACATAAGCCGGGGCTCAAGCTGCCTAATCTCAGCTAATGTTCTGATGAACATTTACATATGGAGACATATGGGACACTATTCTACAGTGTTGCTGCAAATTCATGCTGTTTTCCTTTATGAGGTGGGTAGGAAGTTTGAGATTTATTACTGCATTTCTGCATAAGTACGTTTGTTATGGAATGTCGTGAACTCGTGATGGCTCGGAGAACAAGTAATTGAGGCTGCAGATTCGAATCTAGTAACCAATGTCGACAGGTTACTCGATTTTTAGCACGTGGTTGATTATATTGTGTTGTTGTTGTATTGCAATTTTATAGGTATGAGTACTATGTTGTACGCATACATTATGTTGCCGTCTTGTACCATTTATCGCCTTTAGTGCATCTAAAGCTCATAGATTTGCCAAGCATTTTCTGCCTCAGGCCTGCGGGCGGAGAGTAATGGGTAGCTCACCGTCCGATCAGGACCAGGCCCGTGCCGGACGGCGCGTACGTGTTCCACGCGCGCCTCAAAGAGAAGGGGCCCGTAAGGGACGAAGCCTGCCGGGTCAGCGGGATTGTCCGAAAGGGTTACCGCTGGCCCGGAACATAAAGGGCGAAGGAAGGAACACGGGTGGGTTTCAGTCAGTAAGAGTCTGACACTCCCTTCCGCTCCACCCAGAGCGGGAGGAGTCATTTGATGATTTCTCATCCTGAAAAAAAAAAAGCATTTTCTGCCTTCAGGCTGTGTACTGTCAGTCATTGATCCAGCAACATAGGTACCTAGATATCTAATATAAATCAAAGTCAAGTAGTATAATTTAGGTAGTGAAAATGTAGGTATTTAATTAAACTATTAACAGGAATTTTTGAATCGTCAAGAAGTCTATTGCCGATTCCAAAAAGTAGGTCTCTATCATATACGGATAGATATGAAGAATATAAATATCTTCCATATTTCTCAGTCCCAAAACCTCCACAAAATGGCACACCACGCCGGTAATACTGAACACAGCTGGAATGATTTGAGTGATGTAAATATATGCTAATGTTGTGCATGGCGTGTCTGTGAGTGACTGTGCCTTTCGATGTACTGCTTTGACGATTTGCTTTTAAGATGAGTCGGGGAATAAGGGTTATTAACTTGTGTTGCTTCTTTGGGAATTCAAAGTAAATATTTCATTTTACATGACAGGAAATTTATTATATTGGTGCCGGAAAAGTATCGTGACGAAACCTGGAATTAGAGTTAATACATACATACATAAACTCATGCCTTCTTCCCATGGGGATAAGCAGCAACTACAGAAAGCCACCCGCTACAATCCTCATATACTCCTTAATAGGTAATACGGGCTGGTGACCGCAACTCCGCGTATTTTGCGTACGGATATACTATATAACATATATTATATTACTATATTATATAGGTACTCCTAATGTCTCGTTTATGTTCATACATCTGGGAGCCTAAAAAGGTCAGTTTGGCAGAATCATAAAAGGATAACATTATGAATCATTATAATTATGGCAAAGACAGTCCGTGTTTTTCTTTTTTTTGCTGCACTTACGTAGGTATGATCGGGATTCGATTCGATTGGGATTCGATTTTAATTGGAATTCGATTTTAATTGGATTGATTGGTATTTTAGCACAGACAAAATAAGTAACGGAAAAATCCTTCAGCAATGGGATTTGATACGATTAACTTAACATTTAACTGTACATTATGATTCATAATGTTATTCTTTTTATGCTATGATATTATGATTCATATAGAGTATGAGTGAACTTTACACCCTCTTCTTCATACCTCTATCACCTAAATATTTTAGTATTTTAGAATGAATAGTATCTAACGTCCAAAATGCTGTTTTTCCTATGGTTTGAAAAAAAATAACATAGAGCAATACGCGAAAATGTATTTTATGCAGTTTCAATATTGTAATAGCTTAACAAACAAATTATTGTCTGATATAATGTTATTGCGTAGCGAAACTTTGTCTAAATATTGACTCAACTAAATAAATAATATTTGAATAATATTGAAATAACTGTATTTACTTCTATTCTAATATGCCTGCGATATTACGGGGAAAAGTAAATAATATACCTACTGTCACAATATGTATTTAAGAATAGAATAGAATAGAATAGAATATTTATTTGCGTAAAACATGGTATACAAGGTTAGAATTAAATACAAATTGAGGCACAAGCATGTTTAGCTAGCATAAACATAGCATGCAAAATTTTAAAGACAATACAATAATCGTTTTTTTTTTAAACAAACATCAACATTTTTTATCCATAAATTCTTTTAAATTATAAAAACTACACTCGAGTAACCACTTATGAAATTTTATTTTAAATAATTTTGTATTCAAAGCTTTGAAATGCCTTGGTATTTTGTTATAAATGCGCACACACATTGCCAAGCAGTTACCACTGTACTTAGACAGTCTAGGCAAATCATTTAACACCAGCTTATATGGATCTCGTCGGTTCCGAGGATTGACATCATTTGCAGTCTTAAATAGTTGCTTATTTTTCATAACAAACACACATATTTCGTAAATGTACAGCGATGGTAGCGGTAACAAACCAAGTTTTTTAAATATTGGTCGACATGAGTCGTCGGGCTTAAGTCCACAAATTGCTCTCATGCACTTTTTTTGAGCGATGAATGCTCTTTGGAAGTCAGTGCTGTTACCCCACATTACTAGTCCATAACGTAACAACGATTCGACGTACGCGTGGTATGACATTACAGCAGTTTTTATGTTAGTTACATTTTTTACTTGCTTTAATGCATAAAAAAATTTATTAATTTTAGTGCTAGCATTGTCTATGTGCTCTTTCCAGTTAATGTCTTTATCTATTATTACCCCTAAAAATCTGGTATGCGTTACTTCATTGATTTTATTAATATTGAGTTTAATGTCATTTTTGGAATTATTTGATCGATTAAATTGGATGTATACGGATTTGTCTAAATTTATCATCAAATGGTTAATGTCAAGCCAATGTAATAATTTGTCAATTGTATTATTAATGTCAAGTTCATGTTCTGAAATGGTATTTAGTTTTTTATTAGATGTCACTATAATAGAAATATCGTCAGCAAATAATACGCATTTATGGTTAGTTATTTTTATGATGTCATTGATATAAATGAGGAACAATATTGGGCCCAGCACACTTCCCTGTGGACCTAAGGACCTTTTCATGTTGATGGTCGCTGTTTATCTATAGAAATATTGGCAACTTATATCAAGCGGAAAAATCGCCAGTTTCGTTTTACCATCGACTGGCAACAGTAGCAAGTATTCATATTTTAAAACAAACCTGTGAATGGTTTGCTAGCACGAAACACATTAGAACGAAACAGACACCAATAATCACAAAGAGATTTAACTGAATTCAGTTACATCACTAGTGCTTGTAATGGGTACTTACTGTCCGTGCTGCACGGTTATTCTACCTCTTTTTGTGGATCGCTGTCAAAATCACAATGATCTTCATTGTCATTGCAATAAGTTCGGTATTCGGTTGCTGCTGTCAGAAGTAAAATAACTGCGAATGGACTGTAGTCAGAAGCCCGAGGGTCTGACAACCAGTCTTACCCAGAGATATCGTGTTACCCAGTTACTGGGTTGTGAAGGTCAGATAGGCAGTCGCTCCATGTAAAATACTGGTATTCAGCTGAAGGCTGGAAGCCGACCGCAACTTACTACAAATTTATAGTGACTTGTTATATCATTGTAGATGTTTTGTGTCAAATTGAAAAAAAAAAAAACAATGTTTCTCTCCAGTGACAACAGTAACGTCTTTAAGCATCCATATTGTGAGACAAACAATAAAATAAAAATTCAATACGCGAATCTGTATGTAGATTATCATCGCCATCCGCCATCTTTTACGGCGTCGAGAACCATCAAACACGATATTGTCACGCGTTTGAATTGAAATCGCGCGATTGCATCACTGCAGCTGTTCGTGTGAAAGGAATCTAATGTTTGTTTAGTCATATTTTCTTTTGATAACTTATACCTTCAAAGTGTGTCTATTTGTAGTTAATTTACTTTATTTAAGGTGAAGTTTAGCAGTTATAGGATGTCAATCTGCCTAGTCTTTTACCAACCATGTTGGAGTCGGATTTCAGTCTAACCGGATGCAGCTGAATATCAGTAGTTTATATGGAGCGACTGTTGTAAGACTGTCAGACATTCGGGCTTCTGACTACGCGTGATAACTGTAATAGATCGACGAATGACAGTAACGTGCTTTCCGAGTGCTTTTGAGTTGTATTTATTAATTGCATTTTGAGTGAATGTTTTTTAATTGTATTGAACTGTGAACTTTTATCTGATGATTGTGTTTAATGTTCTTATTTTTATTATAGCAATGTATTCATTCTTTTAAATTTTGCATGTCGAATCTTGGGAAGAATGTATGGCTCAACTTTAATTCTTCACGACCATAATTGTATTCTATTATAGCAAATAAAAAATTTGATTTGATTTAATTTGATTTGATTTCGAGGCACGGAGTCCGACTTGATATGTACAGACGCCAGTACATCAAGCTACTACAATCTGTCAATTTTTTAAATAGATTTTCAACTTTATCACTAAAGAATAAGGTTCAAAGTTGATTGGGAAAATTTGACAGTTTCGCGTAGCTTCATGTGCTGGCGTCTGTACCTAATGGATAGTCAGTTTGACTGCATGTTTTGGGACACAGAGGGTAGGATAGGAGGCGGAGCATGGTTTATGACATAGCTCCGCAATCACACCCTTCTGCCATTCCGTCAAGGTAGCCCCACTTTACCAGGTTGGACTTACATCTTGCCACTTGTGTCCGGAGACGGTTCAGAGACTTCCAAGTGGGCCACAGAAGGTTACACTCTGCAGGGAGATACTCCTTTGGTGGTAGGTAGTGAGTAGGAGGGAAAAAAAGTATTTTTTCTTTCCTCTGCGCTGCCACCGACAACGCCGTGGAAGTGACAAAGAAGAAGAATGGATGGTCGAACATCCAGGAGCCGACCGCGGCAAGCGTAGCTTAACGCTTCGGTCGACCCGTGCGGCTGTTTTCATTTAACCACAAGCCCCTTCCTTGTAAAAAACCATTGTGTCTCGCGTGGATCCGCGTTCACGAAGTCTGCACGCGTACGAAGGGTTAAAAACGAGGTTACAGGTTAATTAGACGCAGACAATTTGGGTTATTGTTTATTCTTGATTATAGTATAGTGGTAAGTATAACCATTGTGTCTCGCGTGGATCCGCGTTCACGAAGTATGCACGCATACGAAGGGTTAAAAATGACGTTACAGGTTAATTAGATGCAGACAATTTGGGTTATTGTTTATTCTTGATTATTATTATTATTGTTTCTTGTTCAATGAGTAGGTACGTAATCTAAATATGGACTCAGCAATTGTATAAAGTCCTATGACACAACTACATTGTTGCTAATTGGCACAACGAAAGAGGATGGTAACAATGAAGTACAGTCATACGCAGAAGTTTGTTTGCACTTATTGATGAGTGAATTTTTGAATAGATAGATAGAACATAGTATACTCTTTATTATGTACACCATATAAATTTCCGGCCATTATTAAAAAAAATGAATGAATGAAATGAATGATGTTTAGTAGATAAGTAATGAATATGACGTCATCAAATATTAAACAAATAAAACTTAATAAATTAAGCAAGACAAACAACGTTTGTTGGGCTAACATGGTCAGAGATCGCACAAAAAAAAAGAGGTATGGAAGTAAAAAGGGGAAGCCTTTTCCCAGCAGTGGGACACAATACAGGCTAAAAAAAGCAATAAAATGCTGATTTAATTGGTTTTGTTTTATTGCTTTAATATTAATTTAATTGGTGATAGTACCAGCAGGCAATAGAAACCTTATTCAGTTAAAAAGTGAAGAAAGGCTGAACTATTCTGCCTCTACCTCATTGTTATATTCTATAAAAAACGTGTCTGTAAAAATAATAAAAGTTTTCCTACGCACATATTTTTGCTCTTGACTGTACTTAATATTAATAGGCAAGGAATGTGTGTATTCATTCAATTATTAACTGTACTATTTTTTTTTTCAAACCTTGCTCTACACTAGGAATTACTCCTGTATGTGGGTGCGTTTATAAACATTTAAACGCACATAAACAAACAGCCAGACCCGGAACAACTACTTGTAGGTCATACAAATGTTTGTTCCGTGCGGGAATCGAACCCGCGACACGCAGCGCAGCAGTCAATCGCTTAACCACTGCGCCAACCATGCCGTCTTGGAAGAAGGAAGTCCGAAAATAATATATTTAACGAGTAACACTGGTCCCCAAAAGACTTTCCCAACTATGTTATGGTTGGCTTCCAGTCTAACTAGATGCAGCTGCATAAACATAATCAGCCTATAATGTTCTAATTGCGCACACACACAGGCCACTACACACACACACACAGGCCACTACACACACACACACACACAGGCCACTACACACACACACAGGCCACTACACACACACACACAGGCCACTACACATACACACAGGTCTCTACTCGGTGAGAGGGAATCCTTTTAAGCCACCACGTGGAACGAGTGGTAGATGTCACATGTCTTTTCGGTTCTAGGAAATAGTTTCCTCATGATGTTTTCTTTCACCGTATTGAGAGCAGTGGTGATGAAATAATTTACTCGAAGTAAAGTGCTTCGTCTGGTTTTGAACCTTCGACCTACAGCTCGTAAGTCGCGGTCGATACCATTGGGCCACCACTACTCTCTGATTTTACTTATCTGTCGCTAATAGTGCAGTCACCGATTAACACTGTTATTTTTAAGTGTCATCAAAATTATCTGGCTGCCAAATTTCATCCAAATTCGTTCAGCCGTTACATACACATACAAATAGACTAACAAACTTTCGCCTTTATAATATTGTTTGAAGTGTGATAAACTGATAAGTATGATAAACTGCGTTTGTGACTATTTACCTGTGTCGATGCCTTCATGGACCATAAACAAACGGATGTAGTGTAGACACGTTGATGTATTTTTAGATCTTCATTATATTCATAAAAATGGTACCGGTAATGGAATGTATTTTATGCGATATGATTATTCGTATTAGAAAAAAAATATTAAGTAAAAACAGTTCGGAGTTTGAAATTGTGCCTGATATAGGCCAGTATTTTTATTTAAGGGCAATGCGCTTGCCCCAAAATTAAACTTCAGTACGGCAAAACGTCTCCTTAAGATAGGTACGCCAAAAAAGAATTAAGAATTTAAAACTTCCTTGTGCTTGTGATTTTTTTGTAGGTTGATAAACGTACAAAATCCAACGCAAATGTATGGATATTTTTTATTTGTACGCATGATTTATATGAATGCACTAAATATATCTACGTTCTGCATATACAATCCCATTTTAGATTCACCAAGGTCTTCGGGTGACTGACTTGAAGGTCGCCAGGACGAGTTCTGACAATCTCTACAAATATTACGATATCCAATATCAATAACTAGCTCCTGCCCGCGACTCTGTCTGCTGAAATTGTGCCCCGGTATTTCGTTTTCACTTAGCGTTCTTTATGGCATTTTCCTTTTGCTCGGCTTCTAAGTGTTCTAGCGTGATGTTAAATAACTTATAGCCTTCCTCAAAAATTGGGCTATCAAATGTAAAAAGAATTTTTCAAATCCCAGTCGTATTTGATAAATTGTCTTTTAGTAGTTGCCGAGTTTTAGCATTTAAACAAAGTAACTCTTCAGTTTTATTATTAGTAGTTTGTATAGATAGATATACATATATAAACATATAATATATAATAACGAATGTGGTTTTATTTAATTTATTACCTAGTGTAAATGTTCGCGACGAAGCGTGAACAATCTTTATTATTAGTTTTGATGTAATTTAGAATCGTTTGTGGCCGCGTAGAACGCGGCACCATCTCAATAGGATTTGTTTACAACTTAAACGAAGCTTCATAAAATTTAATAGATTAGTCTTGTATTTCAACTTACAGTGTCAGAGTCATATAGTTAAGCAAGTGGGTAATAAAATGTTTACGACACCTCTTTCAATAACCAACAATGGCCGTGCTACCTGTGAACCTCTGAGTTCTCCTCTTGAGTAGGCCGCATAGTTTTTTTTGGCTACGCCTACTTAATCAAGTTCATAAGTGATAGAACTATTGTTGGGTATCGGAATATAGTATGGTCTTCCAATAAGACTTCAGAAGGGTTTCACGCCCTGAAAACGTAAGATATCATAACCAGTGATCGGACTAGGTAGATTGATTTTTGGTACTTGTATCACAAATGCCCACAGAAAGAATAACATGGATAAGCCGTTTTCCCGGAAAGTAATTCCGGTATTTCCGGAAATTAAATTTATATTTTATTTATTTATTTATTATATTTATATTATTATTATTTCATGCTGTATTTTTGTTTCTGCTGCATGTATTGTATAGTTATTAAATTGTAAATCCGTAATTGGCTGTAAGACTAGCTTATATATCTTAAGATAAAATTTCAGAGCTGTGAATTTTGTGATTAAAAATAAATAATTTCCGGATCTAATTAAATATTGTTATTGTTGGTAGTGATATTATAACTACTCAATTCTAAAATAAATAAAAAAATTAAAGGAAGATTTAAAACTAAATTAATTTATTATTTATCTGTTTTCACGTAACGTTTTCACAACACAGTAAACAAAGAAGCGCACTTTACGAACCGAAGTCGACATGTCGTCAGTGGGCGTACGCATTGCTTCGATAACCGGTTAGTGCACCACCCATGATCCTTTGTTCTGGTTGGTCGTTGGGTTGTGTCAAATCGTGAATGTGTGCCGTAAAAAAAAAATGAAGAATAAGATATACCTAGCTCATTTTAATACAACTCCAACCTAAGTTCCGGTTTTCTTTAATAATCAACCAATTCCGAATTTCCGGAGGAATGTCCATATTAATATATACGTTTCGGATCAATGACCCCAATTCAATCTACCTACTCCGATCACTGATCATAACGTAAATCTTACATTTCGTTAGAACATTCAGAATAGTTTGAAGTCGCCAAAAAAGGTGAAAATCGGACAGATAGCCTTCAGAGAGTTCAGCCTAAAAGATAGTTTTTGCGACTTATTAGTAGATACCTTTTTTGCCGTTCTCACGAAATAACTTTGAGTAATTGCAAATGTAGAAAATATAGATAACTCATTTACATAGATAAATAATTTTCTACCGCATCAAACGATATGCGATAAGTTATGGTTCCATGTAGAAATATAGACATTTAGGCCTGTAATACTATTAGGTTAAGGTCATTTTAAAACAAATAAAGTAAAAAATCAGGGAGAAATTTCGGGTCCTCTTCACGGTAAAGTTTCGAGCCAATTAGGCAATCATTGAAAAATAGAAATTTCGTAGTCTTCGGCAAGATAGTTCCTGGAGAAACCTGAAGAATCCCGAAATCGTGTCCTAAACACTCTCAAGATTCAACATATCGTATTTTATACAAAAAACGATTTTGGTTTGAACACGTAAAGCAACCGTTCTTGTCTATGCTTGAAACCGAAACGCGTATAACTGCTGCTCATGAATCAATAAAGAAAGCAGAATACATTGAAAAATGTATTCTATAAAAATGTATGTACCAATGTTTTCGCAAGCATTTAAGCGCTTTACTTACTTCTGCTGACGAGGGGGAGGAATGGGTTAATAATTGCAAAAAATCTGCTTACGTAATACTTGAATGGCCCCCAAGACGGGTTTGGGTATTTCAGACTTTTATTAACTAGAAAAACCAGGCTTCCTTACGATGTTTTCCTTCGCCGTTGTCAGCAGGAATGTCCAAAATACACTCAGAAAGTACCTATATATGAATTGAAACAGTCACATTGTTACTTGCCTGGATTTGAACCTACAACCACGAGAATCGAGAATGAAATATCAAGGACGCGTCACGTTTAGGCACGTTTCGTTACATTGGGGAGAAGACAGATATACAACCCGCAAGAGTTAACTTGCGACTCGACCGGCCTCTCCAAACTCCTGCGCTGTTACTGCTCTCGCCATCGACGCCGACGCCTCAGTAACCGCCCGCATACGTTATCCGAGCGGAGTCTCAAGTTAACTCTCTCTCTCTCAAAAATTTCTCTTATTTTTAATGAAGTTTCACTCCAATGACGTGTACTGTGCTGTTATTGCATTGTTATACAATGTACATTATGACAAAAGATGGTTTCTCATAGCAAATGACATCGTTTAATCACTTAGGTACAGCTATTTTATGAATGTTCCTCTTTATACTTCCCTTTGTATGCTATACTGAAACTAAAGTAGGTGCACAGACAAGGATAATAATTTATGAAATCAACTTGAATGTTATTGATAAGCTTCATGGCATATCCCTAACACTGTATTCATGAGTAGCTAATAAAAATGCATTTATTTAAGTACATTTTCATAATGTAGAAAGCTACAGTCTTAAAATAATAATATGTACAAGTATAAAATTAATTGTTGCTAGTATGCTGGCCAGTTTTGCAAAATGGGTCAAATCAGTACCCCGAGGAACCCCAAATTTTTCATCGACGACATCACGCATGCGCAAACTTGACTAAGGGTGTCGAGACAAATGTCAAATTCTAAAGCAATATAACCCCTAAACGAAAACACCGATAGATAATAATTTACACAGAATTCCTAAGATTTTAGACTGATGAAAGATAAACCGGCTTGAGAGAAACAACTTTCAATTTTAGCTTAGGCTAGTTTCAGTCATAGAACTAAAAATAAAAATCAAGACTCACCTGTAATCGATGTCTGCGGCCTCAAAAACGAACACAGAACCGTACATTCCTGCTAAGAGGCACGGAAATAAAAATAAAGCATAGTTTATGATGTTATATTTCCCAAACGGGCCTAATTCCTTCAGGATCGCATCTAGCCCAACTAAGGACGTTCCCTTTGACATTTTCACAACAGTTATAATATCAGTCTTGATTAGAACACTTTAAATATCACTCGGAATGCTTTTATTAATATTTTAATTTATAAAAATACGATTTACAACACGCGCCGTCGAAATCTTCCAATTTTGACGTAAATATTTCTTGCGTTTTTGACAGATACGCACGCATGCGTATTCGAACACTCTACGTGGTCATTTTTGTGAACAAGTTGGTTGCTTTTTTTTTTTTCGTGCAACGAGCGTTCCCGGCAGATGTCTAAACTTGTATGCGTTTGAATCAAAAATAAACAAGAAAAACCGGCTAAACTCTGTTGAGTACGAAGAGATATTGCTCTGATTGCGTGAATGTGTCGGTGCATATTTGCAGTTTTGATTGTATAGGAGGGAATGAGATAGATATAGGTTGTTAGTTGCGCTGCAAAGATCATAAGGACTTTTTAAATTAGCGTGAGAATAACACAGTATTTTTGATAGCATGAGTAATTATTTTAATGATAGTGTGAATGTTGTAAAGGATGACTGTAGGTCAATGAATTCCGATGTCCTAAATATAGGTACGATAAGAGAGTATTCTTATTTTAGGGCTATTATTGATCGAAGGCTATATGTGATGTAATGTAACATTTATTTATAAACTTAGTAGTTTGTTTGAGATTATACAGTGTGAGTTTATTATTTTTAGCACATAATTTATATTATGCACAGATTCGTAACGGTACAAGTATGTGGACTTTTTCGTATTTCTTTGTAATCCATTAGACTACTTACTAGAAAATATCATTCATATCATGAAAGATTTTTTTTTTAAATTTACGTTTCGAAACTAAGTATCGCATTATTTTTTTGTACAAAGTTCCTCGCGAATAATATATCATAATAGCTATGCGTATAAGATAAAAAATAAATAAAAAAAATAAAAAAATAATAAAAAAAATAATAAATAAATATTTTAATATAAAAAAAAATAAAAACATTTTATTTTCGAATGGTAATATTTTTTTTGGCATGTATGGATGCTATACTATTGCGGGTTAACGGGAACGCCCTCTGTTAGTTAACATACTGTATACTTTTGTATTAGGTATCCAACAGAGCGTATTCCAGCGCGTCAAAAATATACAGTCCTGGATTTTCAACTTTCGGCGCCAAGCAGAGCGTTGAAAATCCAGTGCGCAAAAACTAATAGGCACGGGAAAAACACGACCGTGTATACCTGGGTTTACTCGTCAAAATGTAGGGAACAACTGATTCCATGTTATTATACAGGGTTATTTTAAAAACACCAACAACCCCTTAAGAGGTCATTGTACTCATCATTATGAACAACTTTTACTGGGACCAAACCTGAAATAGTGGAACAAAAATCAGCTGTTCCCTACATTTTGATCCCATCCTTGACTACGCTGATGTCAGTTATCCTATCTTACAGTTCTTAGAGAACATTTTCGAAATGTCTTATTTAAAAAAAGATAACTGGAACTCTCTGTTTCTATGGAAAGTTTAAAATCGGTCTAATGTGGCTGTAACACTATACTTCGAAAATGTTCTCTACTAACTTTTTAGACCTATGCATCCTGCTTATGCGTATGAAGTTTCATTAAAATCGATTCATTCACTTCGAAAAACAAGGGCTTGAAAGTTTGTATGAAATGCCGTTCGGCGTAAACGCTCGTAAATAACTAGAATCTTTTGTGTTCGTAATTACTGAAGCACTTTATTGTACAAACAAGGAGGAAGCTGTAATCATTCAATTTGCTCACTTTGTGTAGAATTGGTTGCTCTATTAGATTCTGGAAGTACTATTGTAATTTGTGGAAAAAACAAACGTATTACGTTGTAAGGTTTACTACTCTTGTAATACTCCTTCAATTTATCTATTTACAGACGTCAGTACATCAAGCTACCCGAAACTGTCAAAATTTTCTCAATCAACTTTGAACCTTACGCTGTTGAAGTGCAGGCGTACTTACTTACGAGCTGTTGTTTTCACTCTAACGTCCCATTTACAATCTTATATAATACTAGCTTTTGCCCACGGTTTCGCCCGCGTGGATGTCGGAAAATATCCCATTTATACATTGTTTTTTATATAACTCAGATTGGTTTACGCGGGGCACGCCAGGATGGCTCCTGACTAGTCGGCGTGACTTTTTCCGACATCTTCAATAATCATCGTCATATTTCAGCCAATTTACACAAAAACTTAAATAACAATACACCTAAACCTTCCTCGTGAATCACTCCGTCCATTGATGAAAACCCTATAAATCCGTTCGGAAGTTTTTGAGTTTATAAGACGCGGCAGAGGGACTCAGTTTTATAATATGCAGTATGTACGAGTATATTCGAGCTTATAACAATCTAAAGATCTCAATGATCAGGTACTGTATTATCATGGCGGTTAAGAGTCGCTTAGTGTTTCAAAAATTTTAAATACAGGTTTATGTACTATTGTGGTATCTACAATGCCACATGCGAACAACGCGTCATACTGACGTCACGCAAAATCCTGCATCTCGCAAGCAGAGTTTACCGCACAACTAGCATAGATACAACGGCCCGACATGAATCATCGGGCAGTTGCCCGCCAGACACAACACCCGTCTGGTCGGGGGATTCTCCCTTTTCTATAGAGTATGAGTGAACTTGTTCCTCATGCCTCTGTAGTATAGAGGCATGAGGAACAAGTTCACTCATACTCAATCAAGTTTTGATTAGTATAGAGTCTATACTAATCAAAACTATCCACCTTTAATATTTAGCCAGCCTGTCTTAAACTATAGAGCACCCTTTCATAGGTTTATAGCCATTATCATTAAATTAGCATAATGTATCAGTAAACAACATCATAAAAGAACAAAGTAAGACACAGGTATGAACACCAACATAATTATTTACGTTGCGAACGTTTGACAATGTACATAATACTATCTAATAAACCTACAATGTTCTATTTACTTAACTTTATTTTCTTTATTTATTTAGGCAACCAACAGCGATACATGGACATACAGCATGTTACAGAGAATGTGCAGTATTTTACAACTATTAAGAATATAACTTATACTTAAGTTAACATTTTAGTGAAAAAAAAAACGTAAAAGAAAGAAAAAACAAATAGAAAAAGGGAAAAGAAAGAAAGAAAGGAGAGGAAGAAAGAAAAAGTTTGAACAATAAGAGATTAGTTCTAAGTAACGTATTACAGAACCTCACTCAAAACTCAAGCATTGCTAAAACTCGATTACGATTGGTTGCAACTAGTTTTACAGTAATGCTTGAGTCTTGAGTAGATAAGATTCTGTAGTACGTCCTGAAAATCCGCCTTTACTCTCAAAACACGACAATTTGGAAAGAAAATTATACCTGGATAGTGAAAGTACCAAAATACATCTCAACATCAACACAAAATCTTCAAAATCAGTACCACCAAAGTGTCATAGTAAACTTAAACAGTGCCTATCAGGCGGGTAATCTTGTGCAACAATGAAGGGACCACAATATTATCTCATAGTCGCGAGACAATGGAGCATGGCGATGATTCGCCACGTGGAATAGATAAGGTTCAGTTATAGTTTCTTATGGGGGTGAATATCTGTGTAAACAAAGATATCCACAATATGTAGGACAGTGTTATTTTGTTGTATGTTGCATTCGGTTTTCGGGTGTATAATTTTTGGGCTGTGGCATGCAATGTTGTTTAAGAGAGTGCAACCATCTTTTTCTACGAGTTGAGAACGAGAGTCGCAACCAAGAGACTATTAATAAAAATAAGACATGGAAAGATCGTCATAATACCCTTTCTCCACCCGACTGTCCCAAAGGGAATAGTAATGTGTTTGTCGAATTATCTTTTAAAAGAAAGATTAAAAAGTTATACAGTTACTTAAGAGTTTTTTTGGTATGGCTTCAAAAATTTACAACAAAATACCTGATAATATAAAAAATCTGCCACAATCAAAGTTTAAGAAAGTTCTCACCTCTTTTCTAATAGAAAAATGTTATTATACTGTCCCAGATTTTATAAATGATAATTTTTAATATTTTTTAGTTTGTTTTTGTGTTTTATTTTTCATTGTTTGTAATTATTTAGTTTTTAAGTACTCTAGCTTTTTTTAAATCCTATTTATTTTAACATTTGTATGCCTTCACGGCAAAGCATAGTGCTCAATTATGTTACTATAAGACCTTTATGTAAATACCTATGTTTCACAAATAAAGATTCTGATTCTGATTCTGATTAAAAAAATAGTCTTGATCCTGCATCTCTTTTAAATATTTCTCAATGAAGGGTCCACAAGATTGGCTCAGTTCTGGGACAATGGAGCATGGGGGTGGTTCGCCATGTCGAAAAGATAACGTGCTGCTATAGTTTCTTATGAGGGTGGATACAGATATCCACCCGCATATGTGTGTAATAATAGTTGTAAGTGATTATTTTATATATAATAAATATATATATATTTATTTTTATAAATAAATAAATATACAGGGTGTCCCGTAAGTCGATGTCAAGCCGGAATCGGGTAATAGGCCAAGTTATAATACTTATCAGAAAAATATAAAAAATATAAAAAAAGTCTTTGGAATAAAAAAAATTAATAAAAAAAAATTGGAATGCTTATTAAATGCGCCAACTTTTAATGTTACTTGCCAAACTCGTATAGTACATTTTATTTCAGTACAGCCAGTCAAAGTTTGGCAAAGTACTAATTTTGAATACCTATTTATGGTTGGGAAAAAAGTGACATTTAAAATGCCAATAATTTTAAAAATATACAACTTAGATATTTTTTATTATTTTTTTGATAAATGACTTGGCCCATTACCCGATTTCGGCTTGACGTCAACTTACGGGACACTGTATGTGACCCCATGTTTACCTTCATGATGTGTTATTTTGGTTTATGCTGTGTTCGGCTTTTGACTATACACTTTTTGAGCATTTTCCTGCCATGGTTTGTTTTAAGAGAATTAATCCATCGCATTCCAACACCAACATTCCAACATCTGAAAATCTGTAAAGAGCAAATGGAAATCATTTTCTTTTAAACCGACCGCTCCAAAAGAAGGGTAATGTTTTACTTATTGTGCGTTAGATTTGTCTAATAAATGACAAATAAATTATTGAAAAATGATCCCATCTTTTTTCAGTGATGGGACCGCAAGATTATGTCATAGTCATACTGGGACAATGTGGCGTGATGGCTCGCCTCGTGAAATAGATAACGTGCAGCTTTGCCGGACGGCGCGTACGTGTTCCACGCGCGCCTCAAAGAGATGTCAGCATCATTCAGAGGGGCCCACCAGGGCCGAAGCCTGCCGGGTCAGCGGGATTGTCCGAAAGGGTTACCGCTGGCTCGGAACATAAAGGGCTAAGGAAGGAACACGGGTGGGTTTTAGTCAGTAAGAGTCTGACACTCCCTTCCGCTCCACCCAGAGCGGGAGGAGTCATTTGATATTTCCCATCCACAAAAAAAAAAAAAAAAGGGGGTGGATATCTAGGTATCTTTATCTCACGATTCACCAACAAAATACGTGTTATTTTGGTGTTTGTCGTGAAGGATCTATTGACTATTTTGAGGCATTACAATATTGTGTTTTTTTTTAGGTTTCATGCGAGTCTCAGTTCTTTAAGTGAAGATATTACGAACTTTTGATTCTAGGTCAAGCCGGTTTCCTCATGATGTTTTCCTTCGCCGTTTTGAGCGCAGTGGTGATGAAATATGCATATTTTATATGTGGAAGCTTGTAATTAGCAAAATTTCTTGCCTACGAATGATTTTTAATTGTGTTATGCCTGTAAGCTTTCTGTAAAAATATAATATAATAAACACATATAATTTACACAAAGTAAACCGTCTGTCTGGGTTCGAAAACAAGATCTACAAGTCATAATTCATTACCACTGACGCTCTCTGGTTTATTCTCTGGAAATTTTAAGACGAAGTACGAAATCCACGCGGTTGTGATCAAAGTGCTAGTCATTAGTATATGCTTTACGTGACGATACTGTATGAAAGTCAAAGGTCTTTACTATCAAAGGCTTAAACCACACACACTCACACTCGACATAGAGTGGAGGTACATACTACGACCTGTGTAGTGTTTGCTCGATATTACATAATAGTGTAGCACCGATTGCCTTTGCTGATTGCAAATCATTCAAACAAGATAACCTAGTCAGTATTGATTTTACTTCATCATCATCGTAATCAGTTCCCACTGCTGGGACACAGGCCTCCTCTCAGTGAGAGGGAGTGGGCCGTAATCCACCACGCGGGCCCAGTGCGGGTTGGTAGATGTCACATGTCTTCGAATTTTTGGTTCTAGGACATGCGGTTTCCTCACGATGTTTTCCTTCACCGTTCTGAGAGCAGTGGTGATGAAATAATTTACACAAAGTAAATCGCCTGTCTGGGTTCGAACCTACGACGTACAACTCGTAAGTCGCGGCCGATACCACTGGGCCACCACTGACTGACACATCTCTGATTTTACTTATCTGTTGCTAATAGTACAGTCACCAATTAACACTGTTATTTTTAAGTGTCACCTAAATTGATACAAAATGTTTAAATACATTACTTTTTTAAGCTAACAGTTAACAGTTTATTTTTTGTACTAGCTGACCCGACGAACTTTGTCCTGTCCAAATTTCAATAAATCCTACAAAAATCCCATACAAAAAAGAACGTTCAGTTTTTCTCGAATTTGTTAATTTTACGGAAAACTTTTTTAATTTTCTCTCTCCATAAAATTCTAATTCAGAAAATTACGAACATTTTACAACAAAAAATAGCCTACATATCAGTTCAGATTTTTTTATGAATATTTTGTTCAATTTAATTTTTTTTTATTGTTTAATGGGTCCGCTCTTGACCTCGATCACGCCTGAAGGAAAGCGATGGATGAGGTCTATGAACGAGCGTGCCCAGAAGATGCCTAAGGCACTGGAACTCCCAGGCATCGACGAAACACAGCAGGCTGCTTGACGCCGGACTCCGGTGGGAGGATGGTCACAAATCAGTCGAGCGTAGCCCTCCGCAAGGGAAATATTGGCAAGTCAAATAAGTTGGGTGTGACTGGATGCGCCGAGCGCTCGGTTCAGTTCAGTAACTGGCGGAACAAACTGCGCTACACGAGGAGGCTTCTTCAAGCATCCCAAAACTAAGATTAAAACAACTACTAATTAAGATTAAAACAACTGAAGTGTTAATCGTCGTTTGCCGCTAACCATACCTACCTAGGTCGATGAATGGAGAATACTCCATTATTTTATCTGTTATGGACCCCTTATTAAGATATTACTAAGGGGTCCATAACAGATAAAATAATTCCTCTTAATCTCTTATTTCAGATAAGAAAGTGGTGGTGAGTGGTGGTGGTGGTGTAATAAAGAGTATTCTATTCTTATTTCAGATCAAACGAAAAGCTTTATCTTATTATATGATATTTGCAGTATTAAATAAAGAAGTCATAATAATATGTTTCCAGTACTGAATAATAAAGTCACAAATAGCGTAGCAAAGAAAAAGATACCATATATCTCTTTTTATCACATCTATTCAAAAAGAGCATATTCATATTCATAGTCATATTCTTCGTAAACAGGGACTAAAATAGCTCTTTAATCCCTATAAGGGACTAAAAGCTTTGAATTTGGAATGTGGATATTGTTAGTAAAAGTTCCAATCACCAAAGAGATCAATCACGAACATTGTATGAACAAGTAAGAGGCTGCATTATAAAGTAAAAAGCGCGTCAAAATTAAAAAAAAAAGTTTGTGAAAAATAAAAAACGAGCGAAAAGAATTCTGCCTTCGTTCATAATTGTTTACTTAAAATTGTATGTAAATAAATAAACGTACTATTCATATTTATAAGTTGCACTTACTTATTTTCTCATAGAGGGTGATAAAAAGTAGAGTGTCCACCTCGAGAGCAACACTATTTTAAGCTCGAGTGATGTACTTTGAATCCCTCGCTGCGCTCAGGATTCTACTCTACTCTAGACTCCTTTGCTCCGCTCTGGATTCAAAGAAACACTCTCGCCTTCAAAATAGTTGTTTGCTCCCTTGGCAAACAATCTACTATTGTGTCTTTAAAAGTTGAGAATAAAAGAAATGCCTGAAAAAAAAACTTTTCATTCATAATGCGCCCCTAATACCTACGGTCATTGGAGACGTGTTTTTTAACACGCTTATGTTATGTCGACCTGAATGTGGGTTTGTTTATTAGATAATCTTTTTTTGACCTTGTAAGTATTTTCTCATTACACGATTTTCACACACATTTCGCAAACGTATGACATGAACTCCGATGGTAACCAAAGGGCTACTATGATGATGGAACTGGAAGGATGTTTATAGAACTCTTAAAGCACTTCTTACCGAGTTTGGGCTGATTATATTGGTCTTAACGTGTCCTATTCATGTCTTTAGCACAATAGTAAAAAAATGAAAAGTGTTTCTTTGCTTTTTTAAAGTATGTAGATAGTAAATTATTTATTCACTATTGAGTTGAAAATAATAAAAAGGAAAAAGCTATCTTTTGTTTGCTCCTAAGTAACAACAGCATGCCAGTAACAAAGTTATAATAGAAATAAAAAATAATGAAGGAACGTCTTATAAGAACGCAGGATATAGTAGAAGTTCTCTTGGAAAACAAATAAACGGCAGGAATATATTATGAACGATTTCTACGCGTATCGTAGAGTGTAGCTTGTTAACTTTTGTAGTGAGGGAGAGGGGAGGTATCGATGTTTCTTTAACGTGGCTTGCGGTAGGAGTAAACTGATAGAAATCGTCAAGTAACGAAAAACCGTTATGTCCCTTCCATGGACTTCTATGCGATTTAGAGATCGTTTCCATGGTTTTCCAGGGTGCTAAAGCCGATAATGAGGTCAAAATGAAAATCCAAGCGATGATGGCGGCTGCCATAATTTTGTACATCTTTCATCATGGATGTCGTTTTAATGGTTTTTATGGCCACAACTTCATGAGAGGTTCTTAAAAATTATGATAGATGGCTCTGCATTAAGAACACGTATTACCTACATGCACATTTTTGCTCTTTCTATCTCTTTCTACTATATACCAGTGTGGGCGTGCGAGTATCGCGAATCTAAAAAATATACCAAATATACACACTAAGTAAACTAGTCAAAACCCACGTATTCAAAACCTTAAAAGTTAAAAGTCTGGACAATGTTGTCCATTGCTTGATGTCAGTCTGTTAACAGTCAGCCAATTAACATTACAGTCAGTCAGTCAGTTAACAAGGGAGCGACCAATTTTTGAAAATATTCTTGGTATTTACGTCTTACAAAACTTTGTCGATATTACAATACCAATATATACATTAACAATCGATAGATACTGCCCCAACACTAGCTTGTTACCCACAAGCCATGATAATGAGCGATCTATATTTTATAGTAGCACAAAGTGCACGTTTTACGAGAATACCATCAAAACCATACAATTTCTGATGAAAGCAGAACTCCTAGTTTATGGGAGACTAGCTGTGCCCCGCGGTTTCACCCGCGTTAATTTGCGGAAAAACCTACTAAAATAATATATTCCATTACTCTAAGAGTATTACTTAAGATTATTACTTAGTACATTACTTTATAAAGTACTAGCAGTGCCCCGCGGTTTCACCCGCATAAGTGTCGATTCCGTGGGAATATCGGGATAAAAGCTATCCTATGTCCTTTCCCGGGATGCAATCTATCTCTCTGCCAAATTTTATCGAAATCCGTTCAGTAGTTTAGGCGTGAAAAGTTAAAATACAGACAGACAGAGTTACTTTCGGATTTATAATATTAGTATGGATTTTTAGTAGAATCCCCGTGATTTTCCGCATGTCGTGCTTATTATGGGAGTATGTTCAGTTATTGTTATCGAATTTATTATCTAAGAAATATCGTTTTTCTTCTGTTTTGGGGCACAAAACTTGCATGGAATTCTGTTGGTTATGGCTATTATCTGTCTGTTATTGGCGGCAAATCTTCGTAGATCATTACAATTAAGAATTCAGATTCTTGTGATTCAGTACATCATTGAAATTTTCGTCAGTTATTAAAAATACCGAACTATCTAGTTGTGAATAAAACGTTGAACGAGCAAGCCAACAAATTTAAAAACAAAATAATTTTAAGCAGTTATCTAGAGTAGGTTTATTACAATATGTTATCTTAAGTTCTCATGTAAGTGGCTCTTTTGTTTTTTTCGAGAAAGAAGTATTTAAACCTAAAATAAAAATTTGTTGTACCATACAGTTTGCGCGTCGATGTCCCGCCACCCTGTGGTGTGGTGTGTGTGGTGTGTGGTGGTGGTTATAAATGTTACAATGCGTGCCACGAAAGATGAGACTTGACCCCGCCTCCCCCGCTCTTTCCGCCGAACCTATGACGTCCGGTCCCGTCCCGCACTCAGACCTCATACCGCTAAAGATACCTAAAATCGTGTACTGCGCAAGTCAAACCACGTGGTGTGTCAAGTCTCATCTTTCGTGGCACGCATTGTACTTTACATCCATGTTATTTTACATCCACACTATACATGTGGGATTGGGTGTGTGATATTCGATCGCTGTATAAATGTAATATTAGCGAATGGCACGTGGCGATACAGGAATGAAAAATGGAAAAAACGTAGTAAATGGTTGAACGACATAATGAAAAGACGTTGATCGCTTAAAGTAGAGAATTTAATTCTATTGTGTTGCGTAGCAAAGTTTATCTAAAATCAAGCTGCGATTTATCTTTGAATCCGACATATATATAGGAGCAGTAGGTGGTTATAAATATGTAAAGGCTCCTACAAACAGGCGTGACAAGCGATATAATCGCGCGCGACACAAAGGCACCGCTCGTTGCGCGACGTGCGGTGCCTTTGTCGCGCGTGTCGTGTCGCGCCTGTTTGAAGGAGCCTTAAGTGTTTTTTTTTTAATATTAAATTCTTTATAAATGTATGTAATTATTTTGACGCATTGGTGCAATTTTTATTAAATAACCATAATGATTGAAGTTCAACCTCTTTATGGGACTTATTAGTCGATTCGCACGAATTTACTCGCCTAAGACGAGCTAATCGTCACTTTTAAATTATATTATTTTTTCTATAGGCGACTCGCATGAATTAATTTGTTTGTGGGCGAGTCGAAAACTCCAGAAATATATATTACTAGATGCGCCCCAAGGTTTCACCCGCGTAAATGTTGATCTTGTTGGAATATCGGGATAAAATGCGTGAAGACGTGACGTGAGAACGTGAAGAAGTAACAAACATAAACACACACACAGACACTCATAAACTTTCGCCTTTATAATATTAGTGTGATGCAAATTGGCATATTTTGAATTTAAATTAACTTCGTGCAAGTCGCATATATGTAGAAAAATATTTAATATTTTTTTTAAATAATATTATTTTTTCTATGTACGCGACTGACAAAGTGACGATTCGCACGTTTCGGGCGAGTAAATTCGTGTGACAAAATACTGAGTAACTATGACAAAGTGTTAATTATTATCTGCCTAACCCATAAACCTTTTAAAACCCCATTAACCTATAAAAACCCCATATAAACCTTATTGCACCAAATTGTGATACATCACTAGGTATCATAATTATACATACAGGGTGCTACAGCAGTAAATTATACAGCCTGTTATCTGGCGAGGACACACGCACGGCGCGTCGATAACGTTACGTTATTAGTAGTAGGTACTTGCCCGTGACTTTGATTAATAGGAGCTATGTAGCTTAGCCGAGTTGAAGGGGTGAGCAGGAGTGGTGGTGACGGGAAGTTTTAGTTTGAGTGCTGTCGAGTGTATCTTACGGGTTGAGCTTCTTTTGCAGTAGGTAATGCTTTAAATTTAGTAATTCGAAATTATTTCTCATTGTTGCTATATATTTCATAATTTTTTTTTTGTGAAAATCAATTCTGTTGTTTAGTAGGTACAACAACAAAGAAAAAGTACCTACCACATTTTTTTTTAAAGAATTATTGTTTCTTAGTCTTTAATTGTCTCCACACAATAGGTGTCTGAAGATGGACTGCGTCGCCGAGGTCGGCCTGAAAGCGAATACAGGCTAAACAAAAAAAAAAGAAGATTTTTACTAGAACTCATTAACCTTTAAACAGAAACCATTGAACATTTTCGTTGCCAACTCACGACCAAAATAAGCATGACCTTTGCTTTCTCCTACAAACTTTTCCACCGGAATCTTTTCTTATCTAACTTAATCCTAAGTTATATTTAGACATACCTACATAAATACTCTTCTCTCCTACTTTAAAAACAAATGCTCTACTTGCTCTCTCCTACTTCATCATCAGCCTATAATGTTCCCACTGCTGAGACACAGGCCTCCTCTCAGTGAGAGGGAGTGGGCCGTAATCCACCACGCGGTACCAGTGCGGGTTGGTAGATGTCACATGTCTTCGAATTTTTGGTTCTAGGACATGTCGGTTTCCTCACGATGTTTTCCTTCACCGTTTTTGTGAGCAGTGGTGATGAAATAATTTACACAAAGTAAAGCGCCTGTCTGGGTTCGAACCTACGACCTACAACTCGTAAGTCGCGGCCGTTACCACTTGGCCACCACTGCCCCTCTCTTACTTATAAAAAAAAATTTGCTTTGATTTGATTTTCCCATCATTAAATAGTGCTTGTGACGTAATAGTAGGTAGTCAAAAAATGGTACGCTTGGTTTTCATACAAATCGTGATACTTGCCCTAGGTTTGACTATATCTGTGTACCACCTACTTAATAAAATAAAAAAGTGAGCCGTCACGGGACGTCTGGCAGATGTGAAACATCGACATTATTTTGTAAAAGTAATATGATTGAAAAGAACAGATTGCGATATAAACTAAATATGGCATAATGATGAAATAAAATATTACGATTTTTTCCAGAAAAATAAATGTTTATTAAATTAAACAGTCATCATTTGATGACTGTTTATTTAATAAACATTTATTTTCATTAAATATAAAAACTGTGTGGCGAGAGAGAGATAGCTTAACGCCGGATCGAGTGGGAAGAGAATCGCAGTCGATTGCGCATGGCGACGCGTCGCCACACAGTACACAAGACTGTGACTGTATAAATATACACCATCATATAGCGTGGCGACGCGTCGCCACGGCATGCGTCGCCACGCCAGAAATTTGTTTTACGTGCGGCTATAGATGTTTCACATCAAAAATGGTTGTTGTCTTACTACATAATTTCTGAGACACATGCTGTATATTAACTGTAGAATAACTAATCTATGTAGTACATCTGATCTATATCATACACACGCAGGTACATCGTCATCGATGCAAAGGCAGGAGCGACTAAGCTTATTGTTTTGAGATATTAATTATCGCATCACAGCTATTCCCGGTAATTAACTCGGTTACTCAGAGGTGAACTGGTTCAGTTAACATTAACAAAGGATTACTGATTAATTAAATATCTTGTATTTCCGTGTATAATGTTGGGTGAAGGTTGTTTTAGCAACTAATTAAGGGAAGTTTAATGAAGGGGTTTTGTTTGATTTGAGATTCATTTAAAAACAGCTGATTGCTTAGAAAAACAGACATATGAAATTAAGGCGAGCCGAGCTCTGGGCTTAGTCCATTTAGAATACTATCGACACTCTAAGGAGAAGAAGACACAAACAGAGGTTGTTAACCTTTATAATTGTGACCTTTGATTCCAAACCCCATGAAGAAACTTTAGAAACAAGTAAGTAAATATTGTAGTTCCCACAGAGCACGCTACGCTCAAGGGGGCTATTACAGTAATCAAGTCGTTTGTCAGGACGGACTGTTTGTGATCACGCCATACATAGGTACCAAGTTGTAGGCGATCGATAGTGTTTATTGAAATGGAGGCCTTTGTCTAGATGTGGGGTAGACTAGGACTGATGTGGGGTAGAAGGAATTGTCGGGATGTTAAGGATGATTTCCACCAAACGGCTCGTATCGCATCGGATCGGAAAGAATACGACGGATGCGGCGACAGCCGATCGTGTCCGGCAGGATGTCGACGGATACGATCGGCTCAGTACGTTAGTTGTGAACGTATCCGTTTCTGCGCCTAATAGTTTCATTCTTACCGTGTTCTAATTTTTGAAAATGGTTCAAGTCGACGTAGTATTGTTGGCTATTGTATTAGAAGAAGAAGAAAATAATCATAAAGCACAGAAGAAGAAAAGAAAAATTTGGAGAACAGCCGAAAGGATTCGATCGGATACGACGACAGGCGAACGGAGCCGATCGCGCGTTGCAGCATACTTTCGGCTACGATCGCGTGTCGCGGAAGACGCCCGCGGTCAAGCTGCTGTGTGCGGCTTGGAAATATAGACCTTAAATATTGTGTACTGTGAGATTCCAGATGGGAGCTTCACAAATAAAATAAAATAGCAGTAGCTTTGTATTGAATTATATTGCTGCGAAGACTTTACACTACCATGTTATTTCTCTACTAAACAAAAATACCTTATGAGAATATTTGACACTTGCTTGAACGTTCGAATGGAACACGCCGGCAATTTTAACCAGCGTGTACTGCTAAAGGTAGGGCTACATAGATAGCCTCTACTGCACACGATTTAATATCGTTTAAAGATTGTAAAATCCATTCCGATCCGATGCCGTGCGAGCCGTTTGGTGTAAATCATCCTTTAGTGGTTACTTTATATTTCATTAGGTGGTACTTATAAAGGATGAAATTGAATAGGTGCGCCAAATTTAAAAATCGAATTCAACGTGTTATAAATTAAGTTTAGAGCATGTCATTAGTTAAGGAAAGGGATGCATATACGTGCGCGTAGGCAAGCAATTTGGCAACGTCGTCGCACGCCCTTTTTTTGACTGACTAAGTTCTGGAGACCGAAAGTTATAAAGAGAAAGAGTTGCAGCAAATGATAAGTTCAGACGCAGTCCTTAGTTCTTTCATATCCCACCAAGTATTAAGGATTGTACAGACGCCAGCACATCAAGCTATCCAAAACTGTCAAATTTTCCCAATCAACTTTGAACCTTGTGCTTTAGCGATAAAATTGAAAATCTATTAAAGAAATTTGACAGATTGTAGTAGCTTGATGTGCTGGCGTCTGTACAACTAGCAAATAAAAACACCTCTAGTCTTGTTCTTAAATATGCGACATCATCGACCGAGTTTTCATACTCAAAAATGTGACGACCGAAGTATGCTTAGCCTCAGAATCAATAAATACAAAATACATATATGAGAAAATTAATTATCTTTATATTTTTCGGATTTTTTCCCATGTTTTAATAGTAATTCTGCTATTCAGGGCGGAGACGAATCAAACAAATGTAACATTATAAAAATTTGTCCAGCCGTTCTTGAGTTATAAATGGTGTAACTAACCCGATTTTGTTTTATTTATGTAGATAGATGTATTAGTTTAGACTGTCGGGTACGGTGACCCGAATCAACAGTTTGTCACTAACTACCACCTTTTATTGACGTCTCATAGGCGACGATGAGGGATCCGAACCCACGCGTGAAAAGCACCATTTAAAATACCCACATAACAAGCTTAAACACATCTCGAACAGCTCACAACACTCATGCAAATAAAATTATAGGCAAACCCGATTACAATACATTTTCCAATCAGCCATTGTTGTCGTTCGACAATACTTCATGCTCGGATCTACATGATTCACTGCTCCTGGATTAAATATATGATGGAAAGCGATGTAATGTGAAGGACGATGCTATCGGCATAATGGAATAGCGATATACCCGTTAGTTCTGGGTTTACGCCTGTTGAATTCGCCTGTATTGTGTTTTGTAAGACTACTGGGAATACGGACTTCGGAGGGTAGTAGTTCACATAAGAATAGGCTATTCAAGGAGGGTTATAGGCAGAGGTGTATAAATAGTACAGACGCTAGCACATCAAGCTACCAGAAACTGTCTCTAAGACCACGTAACTCCAAAGAATGATGATTTCATGTAACAGTTATTCTTTTTTGTTACCTATGTTTTACAAATAATAAATGATTTGATTTGATTTGATTTGATTTGATTTGGACTTACGTGGTCTTAGAGAGTTGTGTTGATGACTTTAATGATTATAATTCTGTAAATACATATTTGTTACGGCCGCGAATCATATATTAATCAACGTACAACTTAATACTGACCAGCAAATTGCAAAAAACCTAAAAAAAATTGAATTTCGCGGGCTACCCTGGCGCTTTCGCCTTTAACGTGGGAGAAAATGAGATAGGAAGCATTATACAGTGTTTTTGAAGATTTCACCTCTACCACGTGTGAATTGCACAATGCTGTTTTTTTTTTTGTATTTTGTTCTATTTCCGCAGTTACTCAAGTCGGAACAAGCTCCATTTTCGTCTCAAGTACAATCAAAGACCACGACCGTGGAACCGGACACCAATTGTCTGTAACATGCACCTATTTGAACGTATTAATACCTTTTGTTAGTCGGTTTTCATTCATCCTCGTGTTTATAGAGTTAGGTGAAAATCGTGTTTGCATTAGGTAAAATATTCCATGAAGCAAAATTATTTGTTCCGTTTTAAAGACAATTCATTTATTTCAATTAAGCCAAAAAATAAGTGAAAGCAAGTTAAAATGGCAAAATGTACTAGAACATAGGATTGATTCTAAATGTCCCTTGGAAATGTGGTTCCGTATGGAGAAGAATGGGCTAAAAAATCCATAGTTACCTACTCTTTGCAGATGATGACGCTCTAATCGCTAAGAAACTGTCATGTGAGGCAAAAAGCATAATAGATGCGCTAATTACCCATTTATTAGAAGTTTACTGTCCTATATGCTTACCTAGTTAGCCTATGCAATTATTTTTAATCTTCTTAGCGTGTCGATGGTAAAAAGTTCACACATCTTTAGCTCAAAATTTAGGTGCACCAACTTCGCTCACTGACGCAGTCATAAGATCATCAAGTGACAGGGCTGCGGTGCAGGATGGAAGGTGGGCCATTGTCTGTTTTTGATAACAAAGGAGAGAATTGATGAACATTATAAATTATTTCATTGAAATTTAATTATTAGGATTCCTTGTTTAACTATCTAATAAAAATATTAAGCAGCAATTCCATCAAAAACAATTTTAGTTCACATATTATGCAGTACTTACCTATCTCCTTTAACTATACTTCGTAAAAAAAAAAACAATTTATAGATTGATCAATATATTAAGGACAGAAGAATTCGGACGAGCGACGTAATAAAGTAAATTGCGCGTAAAATTAACCTAGAATAGCATCCGGTAAAATATGGCTTCGCAAAGAAAAACAAGAGGAAAAGCCAGTTACGATGCTATTACGATTAATTCTGTTTGTATTAAGTTTTGTTGTGCTATTTAGTATTTTGTTGTGAGTATAAAAGTCATAACAGTAATGGTTTGAAAATACTAAATAATAAAAGCCGCACGGGTCAATCAATCAGGTTAAGCCACGATTGCCACCGTTAGTTAGTCCGTGGATAGGTGACCATCTTTACATACCAAGTTCCCTCCGTGCCTCGAAAAGCACGTTCAGCTGTTAGATCTTTGACAGTCATTATGGGTAGTCAGAAGCCCGAAAATCTAACAACCCGAAAATCTGATTACTGAGGGGTATCGTATTACCCAGTAACTGGGTGGTGGAGGTTAGATATGCAGTCGCTTTATGTAAAATATTACTAGTATTCAGCTGCATCCGGTTAGACTGGAAGCCGAGCCCAACACAGTTGGGAAAAGCCTAGGCAGATGATGATAGTAAGTACTATAATTATAGTGATCGATCTGTCAAAGTTACAACCACTTTGTGGAACATTATCACCATCTTTATTAACAAAAATCTGAAACTGCTATTCCAACAGACTCAGTAAACGAAAACGGAATAAAAAATCCGAGTTAAATTCTCCATAATGGCAAACAAAATAATGAGTATTTCGAACACTTGAACATAATCACATTCAGCTCGGCTGTTGTAAAATTTCGTTTTATCTCGCAAGCCGGTTCGCGAATTTCGATTAAACCTTCAAAGGTTTCTGGTACATTTATTCGGTAAAGTTAGTTTCGGAACGAGTTCGGAAGTTTATCAGCAGCCCCTACTATTTGTTTTGCTGTTAAATTATAGAAGGTGAAATTAGGTTCAGAGAAAACTATGTATGTATTAGGTCCTATGAAATTGCCAGCAAAAAAAAAATGAAAAAAAAAACTTGCATTTCCTAAATCGAGGTATTTGCCATTAGTGAAGATGCACTTGTTAGCGGAATAAAGTATAATCTATCTTTAAGTATATATATATTACCCCAATAGTTATTTAATATGTGTAATACCTATGAATATGGTATTTAGGGAAAGGATTCTATAAATAAAGCACAGAAAGACAAGACCAAACATTTATTCAATTAAGGCTTGTCAGTAAATAATCAGAAAGCTAGTCGTCCGTTCCAAATCTAGGTCCTCGTGGAGAAGAAGGACAAGAAACTCCACGGAAACAGTATTAAAGTATTCTATCAACAATTCCTTATATTGCCACACATTTCTAATATTAGCAATATTGGTCATATTATAACATATACAGAACACCATAGTTATCAGCAATAATCTATATAATAATATCAATTAACTTACGTGACATCTGGTCGATCTATTCCACATAATAACGTCACTAGTACTAATAGAGGCCGGAGCTCCATTCTGGTCAACGTCTCTAACAAGAATCATCCCTGCCACTCAGAGCTCCCCCTTTTATAGTCGTGAACAAATAACTTTGACGTTTCCATCTACCGTCATTTAAAATATCAACGACATTGGATATCCGTTGGGAATACTTATGATAATAATAACAATATCTATAATTAGTATAATCTATCACGGCCATACTGACAAGTACTTCGCTCTCGAAGTACATTAGGTACCCTTTTTCTAGAATTGTGATTCACTTTTGTTTTGCCAATTGCCTAGACATGTCAAGTCCCCTCCACCCGCTGCAAGTGGGATAGACTTACACCAAGCAAATGACCGACCAGCGGAAACAAACACAATATCCAGTCAAATTAGGTACCTACGTACTTCTACATTGAAACCAAGCTTCGTAATTGTGACAGCTATTAGCCAACAAATAAATTGCTTATCGGTATAATTTACAGTTACCAATATAAAATTGGGATAGCAATGATTTGGTAAACCATTCATATGTATTTAACAGCTTTTGAATTTAAGCAATAACCAGCGAAAATGGAAATAATTCAATTATCTCATCGCTCGGTCAATCTGACAATATTATTGAAAACTATAAATACTATTTTGATATGTGCTATCAAGTAATTAATCACAACCTTTGTATGTTATTACATAACAGAGTATTTTTCAACACGTAACCTATCAATTTAGTCATCGTATCTAATGGCATTTCGTTTTGATCTAAAAGAGCCTCTAAGAGACTTACCGACTCCAGCTACTTTTTATTGCCAGGAAAGGTTCTCGAAGTTCTTACAGCAGGTTGAGGTTCCATAGTTCCAAAGCTCACATAGTAATTAGCAGCACCGCAGCTCCGATTTCAGAGGCGTCATCGGCAGCGCGATATTATGATTATGGTGACAGTGAATTGCGACCCGTCGACCAACGGCTTCCAGAAGATCGTCAAAAGCTCCAACATCGATCATGAAAATAGCAAAATAAAATGTATTAGCAAGCTGTTTTAAAAGGCTAGAGAACAATCCCACTTCTGATGTTAGCGGAATAAAGTATAATCTATCTTTAAGTATATATATATTACCCCAATAGTTATTTAATATGTGTAATACCTATGAATATGGTATTTAGGGAAAGGATTCTATAAATAAAGCACAGAAAGACAAGACCAAACATTTATTCAATTAAGGCTTGTCAGTAAATAATCAGAAAGCTAGTCGTCCGTTCCAAATCTAGGTCCTCGTGGAGAAGAAGGACAAGAAACTCCACGGAAACAGTATTAAAGTATTCTATCAACAATTCCTTATATTGCCACACACACCATAGTTATCAGCAATAATCTATATAATAATATCAATTAACTTACGTGACATCTGGTCGATCTATTCCACATAATAACGTCACTAGTACTAATAGAGGCCGGAGCTCCATTCTGGTCAACGTCTCTAACAAGAATCATCCCTGCCACTCAGAGCTCCCCCTTTTATAGTCGTGAACAAATAACTTTGACATTTCCATCTACCGTCATTTAAAATATCAACGACATTGGATATCCGTTGGGAATACTTATGATAATAATAACAATATCTATAATTAGTATAATCTATCACACTCGTACTTTTTCCATTTCAATGGAAGTTCGTTGATGGCTCTGTTATAATAATCCTGGCGACGGGAATCGATGAACTCTTTACAGGCGTTTTTCACCGCCTTGTTGGATTAGATTTTTTTTCCCATGTAAAAGTTATCCAAATTCCGAATAAAAATGGATATTAGTTGGAGAATGGTCTGGTCATCAAAATCAAAAGTCATTCATTCAAATTAGGCTGAGAATCAGCACTTTTTGAATGTCAAAATTACATAAGACAATACCCCAAAACGCCCGCCCTTCACCACTTCTTAGTGCTTTCGCTGCGAAGAAGTGGCGCAAAAAACTCCCCAACAGCTTCAATCCTAAGAACTGCTTCCTTGGCCTACCCAGGGATATAAGTCACATGAATAAAGTCTCTTTGGTACGATAGTAGGGGGTTTCGTCAACCTTCCGAGAAAGCGGGACGAGTCGCGATCCACGAAGGATACGTGCCGCGCTTAAGTGTTTAAGATCTCGATTACGTGATGCCGAGCTTTGGCTTAATAGCTTCCAGGTGTGCCTGGCTTCTGGTGGGAGGGCCAGTTGATTTTGGTGGTTGGCGCCTAATTTATCAAATTATAATATTACATTGTAAAACAAACTTGACACATTTTTATGAGAGGTGTTGTTTGATAAAGCAGAAATAACTTACATCAAGCCTATTTCCCCCGAATGGTAAGGCGTAGGTGTAGTGTCTATAGTACTGTTGCGAGCTTGGGGTTCGTGACATTAAAAACTGCCGATTTAAATTACCAAAAATGACAGTTTAATTAAACATCACTAATAACAACTCAAACAGACTAATTATAAAACACAATTACACTACTGATCACTTCTAAGTTGCACTTGAAGATCCCTTCCGATGTATTCGCTTATCCAATACTGACCCGGGTCAGGCCTCCGTCACTTCATGTACTTGCGCGCTATAATTACCTACCGTTCGGCCGAGCGGTCTCGGGCCGTTTGCGGACCATATTCAGTGCGGTTTTCGCAAGCGAAGCGCACGCACGTTATTCAATTTTAATCATTCCATTCGTTTGTACGGGTACCTACAATGCCGTCTGGTGCCTTATGTGCAGTAGATGGGTACAAATCAAGTAAAAGAAGGGATAGACACCTAATATTTTTCCATTTACCTGTCAATGAAGAAAGTTAAGTGATAAACTATTACCATTTTTTGTCGTTTCAAAATTATTACAGTCAGCACCAATTTATTAAAAACATATTTTACCTTTATACGATACAATTTTAAACTACCGAGCATATTCACAGTTCTCAATAAAATAGACACAAATAGTTATATTAATTTAATTTTATCGAAGAGGCGGCCCTGCGATTGCTGTGGGATCGCGCGGTGCGAAGCAATCACAACTGTACGCTTGAGCATTTAGGCACATTTTAGCATGCAGCGGTTGCTGACGCGATGGAGTAGGCTATTATAGCAATAGGTATTGGAAATTTTCTACTGAGTGAAGTATCTGTTACGTAGTAACTATTTAGTAATCTGTGCCCGGGTCGCGGCCCATATCGGCCTTATATAGTGTCTCAGATAGTTCTAGAACCTTCTACTGTAGAAACATCTAGAATGTTCGAGTACATACCGGCCCCGGCTGACCAGATGTCGATAGTTCTAGAAAGTTCTAGCATCGAAATTTCTAGACTGATCTTGATTCTACTAGTTCTGCTACCCGATACTAGATGGCGCTAGTGGTAACTAATGTCACCATGTACCAGGCATTAATTGTGGCGCGCAATAGTACCTACACCCGTTTTCAGTTATATTTAGTCCCACGTAATAGGAGTCAAGTCTATTGCCATCAATCGAGTCTGACCCTGAAGAAATCCAGACCCCGAGCAGTAAATGTATGAAAGAAACTTGTCGAATTGTCAGATGGTCGCCTCTTGCCTTTCGCCTGTCAGTTTTATTAAATAGGCACTTGGTGTAGCAGACTTCAGTTGGTGATGATCAGTTTAAAAACTGATTTTGGTGGTTAACCTACACAGTGAGACCTTCGGGTTGCGCAGCGATAAATGGAATATACCTACTTACCTGTGGACTTCACTTTTGGTACTTGTAAAGTACTTTGGGTACTTGCACGCCTTAAATTGCAATTTACAGTTATTGCAGACTTGCTGATAGTAACCAGTTGTTTACTGAGTTTTTTCCTTACCATCCATCTTGCAGGTAACGTGAATCAGAATACCTGATTTACATTTCGCTTTCTTGTTTTTGAATTAGGTTGTATAAACCACATGTTACTGATTTTAGTTGCTAGCTACGAGGAGAAATAGAAATTAACTAAAAAAAAATAGTCACAAAAAACTACAATAAATCCCCATTATTCGATCACTGATTTGGCAAAAAATCTCGTAGTCGACAAAACACGTTCCGACTCGCGCGCTTTTCACACGGGCGTCAAAATGGCGGCGCGGCGGTACCAGACTAACGAAGCTCTTTGTTGCACCTGTTAGGTCGTGAATATAGAAAGGGGGCGACATTCTTTAAGTGAGCTATAGTTTGACTTTTATGGATCATTTCATCAAGACAGGAATGTAGATTGAGGCAGTCTTTGGAGGTATCCATGAGATGAATGTTGGAGTTAAGATAAGTATTGTTGTTTTTAGAAGGTGTTGTTCAGGAGACGGACGCATAAGCATAAACATAATTAGCCTATAATGTTCAAACTGCTGGAACCTATCTGTGAGAAGGAGTGGGCTGTATTCTACCACGCGGGCCGAAAGCGGGTTGAAAGATGTCACATGTTTTTGAATTTTGAGTTCTAGAACATGCCGGTTTCCTCATGATGTTTTACTTCACCGTTTAGCGAACAGTGGTGATGAAATAACTCACACAGTAAAGCGCCTGTCCCCACCTACGACCTACAAAACTTAATTTGCGGTCGTAACCACTTTGTAGATAAACCAAAATATTTTATACGATAAAAAGTAGTTTCTAACTGGCGTACGTCTACAGTAAAAACTAATTTACTAAACCTCAATGAAGTTTATGATAGTGTTCATATATTTTTTTTGTGAAGGACGTCATCAAGAATATTTACTTACACGAAGAATGTTTTAGTAAATTATAGCACTTGTAGCCAACATTAGTAACAGGTTTTGTGCAGATCTCTCGTTCCCAACAAAACCTTGACTCAACAACTCACAAAGTCCCTTTAATCTCAAACTCTACCCCAAAAAAATAACTTTGGCAAAGTTAGGCGGCGACTCCAAAGTTTTCTATATCAGGGGTTGAAAACCTGGGAGTCGAAACGAGACCATTATTTTAGGCTTTGCTGACCATTCGCCGCGTTACCTGCAGAGATTTATAAAAAAGGTTGTGAAACCGCCACGGAATACTTTACAAGCCTAGTTTTTGTGCGATTGGCTTTTATAGTATTGTGAGACTTATTTTAACTTTGTTGGGCAGTTGATATGAGGGATTTTGAGTACCTATAATTGTACACTAACATATTTCGGGATAAATTAAATAACTGCCTAGTCCTTTTCCCAACTATTTATTGATTTATTTTATCATTTTAAAACACATCCATACTAATATTATAAATTCGAAAGTAACTCTATCTGTCTGTCTGTATGTTACATTTTCAAGCCTAAACCACTGAACGGTTTCCGATAAAATTTGGCAGAGAGATAGATTGCATCTCGGGGAAGGAGAAAGGATAGTTTTTTTTTACCTCGCGGGCGAAGCCGCGGGCGGAAGTTAGTATAACATAAAACCACGACTGTGTTTTTCCCTGAAAGGTGTAGGCTGTGCTGTATCTTTACTCTACCTGTGGCACACTGACATCTGAATATTAAATAACTACGATAACCTAACCTTTATTTATACAACGTGAAACTGAATTGACGCACGTTACGAAAGTAGTTTGTTCAGAATCGTTTACTGAATCGATTTCTGTCATTTTTATTAAAGGTCATATTTTTTATCCCAAAAATAATTAAGACTACGTAAATTACAGTTACACTTCCGTTGTACAGTCAAAACAAACTATCATGGACGAAGTACCTACTACGTTAGACCCTTAACCGTGTTCGATTGTTATTACAGATATTCTATTTCACGAAGTCCGTTCGGCTATGATTGTAGTAGTGACGTATCCCGATAAGCGCGCTCCCACAGCGGCTACCCCTTGCTGCCGTCGCATGAGGCTATTTCCGCGAATGTGTACCGTTTTACTTCACCCATTGTTGAGTCTCTGCTGATCACAATGTGCATGTGCACGCTTGACGACATTCATAGCCAAACGGACTTCGTGACATAGAACATCTGTACCAAAATTTTCTCTCACAATCGGTATAGCTAATTTAATAAATAAACAATTTTTATACATTATAGTAGAAAATCAGTGTATGTATTATGTTTATATCATAACATTCTAATTGGTGTATTTAGTGGTGTGTGTTAATTCCGGAAGATGTTGTATACCTCTGCTCATCCGTTCTGGGAATGCAGACGCGATATTAAACTATTAACGTAATAATATTCCAAAGTAAGAAGAATTAACGATATACTTTACAAAGATAATGTGATACAAAGCGCCAATTATGCTTATAATGCCGGGCTTATTATTGCCGATATAATTGAACTCATTAATTAGATTATATTAGCGAGGTATGTAACTGACTGGTCTCCTTAATTAGTTTAGATTGTATCCAGTTTCCTGTGAAATAATAATATTTATCCAAATCTCCTGAGACTTTGTGAGACTGAAGACTTATATAATAATTATTATGTTTCTTTACTTCAACTGTTTCTTTCTGAGTTTATTTTGGACAATACTGAAACAGGTGACGAAAAAATACCGTGAAGAAACCTGGACTTAAGAGCGTTTACGACATACGCATTACGTGCATTTCATACAAACTTCCAAGCAATTGTTTTTCGAAACTAATAAACCGATTTTAATGAAGCTTCATACGCATAAGCAGGATACAAAGGTCTAAAAAGTTACTTAGGAACATTTTCGAAAAATAGTGTTACAGCCAAATTAGACCGATTTTAAATTTTCCATAGAAATAGAGATTTCCAGTTATCTTTTTTTAAATAAGATATTTCGAAAATGTTTTTAAGTAGATATCTTTTTAGACCTTTGTATCCTGCTTATGCGTATGAAGGTAAGGATCCGAAGCACTGTCTCGCCACAGCTTCAGTCTTATAAATTCAACTAATCAACTATGTACCATTAGAAGTTCAGAGATGTGTGTTGTTGATATGCGATTTATAATCATCAAAGGAATATACTTCAATGAGGCACCTGCCGATCCTGTGCAAAGTCGATGTTAACGATCCCGTCAACGTTATGATTTCGCATCCAACATCGTTATTTTACTTGTGTGGTATGGTGCAAGTAAAGAGCTGATGGATCAAGCAATCAACTCAGTATATCGCAGTCAACTGCCGAACATATGCCTCTTACAGGTTGCACGAAATACCGTCCTCCGCCTTCCGCATCCAATCTGTCTCAACCACCTTTTAAAGGTCATCGGTCTAGTGGGGAGGCATCTCATACTACGCTTGCTGATACGCGGTCTCCCAGTCCAGGACTCGTCTGCAACACCGGTCATCGTCCTTCGACAGATGGCCAGCCCACTGTCACTTTGGGATCTAAAATTGGAATCGAACGAAAATAAATCTTCAGCTTGCTTACTTTGCAAGCTATGTTGGTAGCTCCGGTTCTTTTCTCAAACGATGGATATGTCTTTGAAAATGTTTGGTGATGGTTAATGGGCTGCTATGTTAATTGTAGTAAGAGGAACATAATACTTGTCACTTCCTTATGTATCAAAGCAAAATCAATCTTTCTTTCTTTCTTTCTTCTTACCGTCATGAGCATAAATACCTTACATATGCGCAACATTCAAAAGATATTTTCTTGTAAAATGACGATTTCAACTTTGAGAAAAGACCTGTTTCATAATAGTATGGTTTCAAGAAATTGATATAGGTACTAAAAACTTTGAAAATTACCATGTTTGTACCACACAAGTTCTAGCAATACTTTCAGAGAAAATCCATACTAAATAATAATAATAATCCATTATAAATGCGAAAGTGTGTCTTTCAGTCTGCTACCTCTTCAAGCTTAAACCGCTGGACCGAATTAGATGAAATTTGGTACGTAGATAGTTTGAGTCCCAGGAAAGGACATAGAATAGTTTTTATCCCGATATTCCCACGGGGTCGTCACTTATTTGGGTGAAAACGCGGGGCACTGCTAGTAGCTTTTATATAGGTATTTATGCTGGTGACTATACGTATGTAACGATAAATACTTAGTAAAGCAAAACAAACGTGAAGTGGGTAGGTTATATAAATCGTTATGAAGAGACAACTTATGTCTGTTTACGCACTCGTCTGAGTTGACTTACTCGACATATTTGCGGTTATTTAGGTTATTCTGAGAAAACATTATGTGAAGTTGCTACTTGCTCATTTATAAAGCTCCAGACAGACTAGACGTCTGTTCAAATATAGTATGTACGTTTAAAAATGTTTAAGAATTTACTCGCTGACCGTCTGTAAGTTAACCCAAAATTTTCAATTGCAAATATTTTACAAGACTTCCGTTTTAATATATAAAGTATCTCGTCGACTTCTAACATGTTTATTAAATGTCAGTCAATAGAAGGATTATTTTGTAACGAACACACATACGTATATAATATACATACATTTCAAGACAAGTCCAAAATCCACTCCAGATGTTGACATATATCATGACTCCTTAAAAAACTTTAAAACCCAAATTTTAAGGCCCCAAAGCACACAACCCACACAATCTAAAGATTCGTTGTATTAGTATATAGGTTTTTCTTGCAACCTCTGTATCCCATAAATTATAATAATAATACAAAAAAAAAAAAAAAACCAAAGCGCTTGTTGTGTGCTTATATAAATCATTTTATATTTCTGTTTACATAGTTAGTTTTTTAGTTATATTTTTCACTTAATTTTTATTATTTTCGTTTTTACCTTAGGTTATCACTGTATTTGAGAATGTTGGTTCATCTATTATTGGCAACTGTATAAGCACACGACTGTTACCTACTGTTAATTGATAATTTGTATACAGAAGCTGTTGGTGTACCTTTATAAATAAAAAAATTAAAAAAAGACATTGCAATTAAATTACTAGAATTGCACCTCACTTCATTAAAAACCCTATAATGAACTGAGGGGCAATTCTCGTAATTGTAAGAAAGTTCATAGTTTGATCTTAGTCTCAATCGGTTAAAAATACCTCTAATTTTCCTACATTTTTGAAAGGTTTTTGACATTAATTGTCAGATTGCGACCTCTCCAAACTAATTTTAATTCCAATGAGTTGCCAATATGATTCCAATGTTAATTTTACAGTCACATGATTCGGTACTCTTAAAAACAATATTGTCAACAATTACCCCACGCCAAGCCCGAACCCAATTCCACTTAGTTCTCCAAAATGGACACCCAATCTAAAAATCATTTGGCGCTAGCATCGAACTCAAGAGTACGAAACGTCACAATTCCAATGTCGATCTATCGGAATTAAATTGAAGAGTAAGCACCCAGGTTTTGAACGTTTTTAATTACGGAGATTGGTCTTCTGGTGTTTGTGTTTATAAGATTTTGAGTAGGAAAAGGAGCTTACCTTTTTCATATTTTCGTACTTTCATAACGAGACTGCCAGGTTAGGTTTCTAAAAGCCATAACAAAGTGCGTACCTATTATAAGACGATGCCCAGCCAGTTATGAATCTCCATTTCAAACCACGAAAATACGAACAAGAACATGTTTATTTTTTTTTTGTAAAATGAAAATTTGTACATCAAAAATAGCAAAACAAACCTTCAAGTATAATTATTTAATATAAAGAGACCTTTCGAATAAATATATTTGGTAATGTAAACAAAATATCTTAAAAAATTCGTTAAAGCTTAAGAGTCTTCAAATGAAAGAATGTTTATATTTTCGATAAGAATAGAATAGAATAGAATATTTATTTGCGTAAAACATGGTATACAAGGTTAGAATTAAATACAAATTGAGGCACAAGCATGTTTAGCTAGCATAAAGATAGCATGCAAAATTTTAAAGACAATACAATAATCGTTTTTTTTAAACAAACATCAACATTTTTTATCCATAAATTCTTTTAAATTATAAAAACTACACTCGAGTAACCACTTATGAAATTTTATTTTAAATAATTTTGTATTCAAAGCTTTGAAATGCCTTGGTATTTTGTTATAAATGCGCACACACATTGCCAAGCAGTTACCACTGTACTTAGACAGTCTAGGCAAATCATTTAACACCAGCTTATATGGATCTCGTCGGTTCCGAGGATTGACATCATTTGCAGTCTTAAATAGTTGCTTATTTTTCATAACAAACACACATATTTCGTAAATGTACAGCGATGGTAGCGGTAACAAACCAAGTTTTTTAAATATTGGTCGACATGAGTCGTCGGGCTTAAGTCCACAAATTGCTCTCATGCACTTTTTTTGAGCGATGAATGCTCTTTGGAAGTCAGTGCTGTTACCCCACATTACTAGTCCATAACGTAACAACGATTCGACGTACGCGTGGTATGACATTACAGCAGTTTTTATGTTAGTTACATTTTTTACTTGCTTTAATGCATAAACAAATTTATTAATTTTAGTGCTAGCATTGTCTATGTGCTCTTTCCAGTTAATGTCTTTATCTATTATTACCCCTAAAAATCTGGTATGCGTTACTTCATTGATTTTATTAATATTGAGTTTAATGTCATTTTTGGAATTATTTGATCGATTAAATTGGATGTATACGGATTTGTCTAAATTTATCATCAAATGGTTAATGTCAAGCCAATGTAATAATTTGTCAATTGTATTATTAATGTCAAGTTCATGTTCTAAAATGGTATTTAGTTTTTTATTAGATGTCACTATAATAGAAATATCGTCAGCAAATAATACGCATTTATGGTTAGTTATTTTTATGATGTCATTGATATAAATGAGGAACAATATTGGGCCCAGCACACTTCCCTGTGGAACGCCATATTTATTATGTTTATATTCCGATGAATAGGATATTATTACATTATTTTCATTTTTTTTATTGATGATGACACATTGTTTTCTATTGCTTAAATAGGACGACAGCCACTGAAGTGCCGGTCCTCTAATACCAACAGCTTCTAATTTTTGTAGCAATATGTCATGTGACACCAGATCGAAGGCTTTCGATAGGTCAAAGAAAAGGCCTGTAGTTATATAATTATTATTAATATTTGAAAGTATAGCTTGCATGAGGGAAAAAATAGCTAACGATGTGGACTTATTCTTTTGAAATCCAAACTGCTGGTCACTTATAATATGAAATTTATTGCAAAAGTCATTTAACCTTTTAAGCATACATTTTTCAAAAATTTTAGACAATATGGGTATAAGAGTTATAGGTCGGTAATTGTTGATGTCACATTTATCTCCCTTCTTGAATAAGGGCTTTATTAAAGACAGTTTTAATTTTTCAGGAAAGGTTCCTTGTGAAAATGACATGTTTATTAAATGCGTCAGAATACCTGTCAGTTCGTTGCAGCAGGCTTTGACGATTTTTGTATTAATCTCATCATAGCCTTCCGACCTAGTGTTGGACAGAGACATTATTTCCTGTCTTACCTCGTTAACCTCCATTGGTCCAAGAAACATAGAGTTGACACACGTACTTTTGAAGCGGTTTTGGTTTGTGCTTTTTTCCCCCTGTACATGCGTTAATCTAACATAATTGTTATTAAATATAGTAGCCATTTGTACAGGGTCTGTAGTTATTGTTTCATTGAATTTAATACTTTCTATGTTGTCTTTGTAAGTGTTACTGCTTATTTCGGTTTTAATGACATTCCATGTGGCTTTACACTTGTTATCATGATTATGAATATATTTTATATTTGCACTCCTTTTTGAATTGTAAATGCATTTATTTAGCAGACTGGAGTAGTTTTTATATTTAGTTTTATTAATTAAATTTTTATTTTTATAATATCCATACCGTAGCTTCCGTTTAGTTTTACAACTTTGTCTCAAACCTTTACTTATCCACTTTTGTTTGTTTTCCTTATTACTACATCCTTAGTGCTTTGTGGTTGTTCCGTTGGTGAGTGTGTTTTCGTCGATGTTACTTTTTTTCTCACAGTAATATTGGGTGTACAGTCGGTATTAGCGTATTTTTTACTTCTAATGCATGCCTTACATCTCCACTTTTTTCTTGATTCCGCGTCTTTGAGGCGATACGTATGTTCTGGATAACCATCGCAATCCAATTCATACCGGTTATCACAGGCAGAACATAATGCAGTACTTTTTATGTTTACTAATTTTTTACATTTATGACATGTTACTAGTGCTGCCATCTTGCAATAATTGTTATACTAGTTTCTTTATAAATTCCAAGTATGAATTTTGGAACTTACGAAAAGTGATGCAGTCACTGAGGTTTGAACCCGCGGCCACTCGTGTGAGGCTAGTTAAACTGCAAAAGTTGAAGCGTTAGCTATCGCGCCGACTGGACATTTCTTGGACTTGTCAAATTTGTCGACCTATTGCAGCAGATGTTTTTTTCTTTTGAATAAGCAGGTCAGCGTGACAGTTTAAATTCAAATCACTGTGAGTCACTTTTTCACTTTGTTGTTATTGTTTTTTCTCACACTTTTTCGTTGAATTAAGTCACAGAATATTATACATTTTGCAATCTTTAGTTTATTTTCATTGTTATTGTTGATTTTATGGTCGAGTTTGTTATTTTAAAGCACAGTTTATTGTTCACAGTATAATATATATTAACAGTTTATTGTTCACAGTATAATATTATTAAAGATCGTGTCATTGGCAAAATATATAAATTGTATTGACATTACTTTGCAGACAAATATATTAATGTCTTTAATGCACATAAAATACCTACATATTTTATAAAATATGTAAGTTTAATCTGCTTGATGTTTTTTAGATTCTAAAATAATTTATAGGGCTGCACGGCTTTTGGTTAAATCACATTCTATAAATAAAAAAGATAGTAGAATAAGAAACGGCTCCATTTTTTAAATTATTATATATTTTATATTATATAAAGCTCGATTACCACTCACTGACATAATTGTTCTCCCAGATGGTGAAGGGGGAGGTGGGTATATTTTTACAGATTCGTATACAAGTAACTCTCACGAGTATGGGAAAAATCCCAAACCTCCCCTTTTCGACCCCACTCTCCCCCCTCCCTATCGTATCTCGGAAACTAAAAGTCCCGAGTTTTGTTGTTTTACGGATTCGTATAGAGGAGGCTCGGAAAAGTAAAATCCATTTTTCAAAGTTGCCCCCCTTGCCCCCCTTCTCCCCCCCTCTAGGTAGATCTCGGAAGTTAAGAGACTTGGAACATTTTTTTTTTCAGATTCATATCAAGGGGCCCAGAGTTGGTCAAAATCATTTTTCAAAACTCCCCCTCTCCCCCCTTCACCCCTCCCCCCATCGTAAGAAATAAAACACGACCCCGCGAGCTGCTTGCAGCTCGCGCAATGCCCAAATACTTTTTACAAGGGTAAGAAATACTCCTCAAAAACACGACCCCGCGAGCTGCTTGCAGCTCGCGCAACGCCCAAATACTAGTTATTATACTATATAAAGCTCGATTACCACTCACTGACTGACATAATTGTTCTCCCAGATGGTGAAGGGGGAGGTGGGTATATTTTTACAGATTCGTATACAAGTAACTCTCACGAGTATGGGAAAAATCCCAAACCTCCCCTTTTCCACCCCACTCTCCCCCCTCCCTATCGTATCTCGGAAACTAAGAGTCCAGTGTTTTGTTGTTTTACGGATTCGTATAGAGGAGGCTCGGAAAAGTAAAATCCATTTTTCAAAGTTGCCCCCCTTGCCCCCCTTTTCCCCTCCCCTTTAGGTAGATCTCGGAAGTTGAGAGACTTGGAACATTTTTTTTTTCAGATTCATATCAAGGGGCCCAGAGTTGGTCAAAATCATTTTTCAAAACTCCCCCTCTCCCCCCCTTCACCCCGCCCCCCATCGTATCTCGGAAATTAAGAAACCTGGGTTTTGTTTTTTTACGGATTCGTATAGAGGAGGCTCGGAAAAGTAAAATCCATTTTTCAAAGTTGCCCCCCTTGCCCCCCTTCACCCCCCCTCTAGAGGTAGATCTCGGAAGTTAAGAGACTTGGAACATTTTTTTTTTCAGATTCATATCAAGGGGCCCAGAGTTGGTCAAAATCATTTTTCAAAACTCCCCCCCTCTCCCCCCCTTCACCCCGCCCCCCATCGTATTTCGGAAATTAAGAAACCCGGGTTTTGTTTTTTTACGGATTCGTATAGAGGAGGCTCGGAAAAGTAAAAACCATTTTCCAAAATTCCTCCCATTCTCTCCCCCTTCTCCCCCCTTTAGGCGGATCTCGGAAGTTAAGATTTGGAACATTATTATTATACTATATAAAGCTCGATTACCACTGACTGACTGACTGACATAATTGTTCTCCCAGATGGTGAAGGGGGAGGTGGGTATATTTTTACAGATTCGTATACAAGTAACTCTCACGAGTATGGGAAAAATCCCAAACCTCCCCTTTTCCACCCCACTCTCCCCCCTCCCTATCGTATCTCGGAAACTAAGAGTCCAGTGTTTTGTTGTTTTACGGATTCGTATAGAGGAGGCTCGGAAAAGTAAAATCCATTTTTCAAAGTTGCCCCCCTTGCCCCCCTTTTCCCCTCCCCTTTAGGTAGATCTCGGAAGTTGAGAGACTTGGAACATTTTTTTTTTCAGATTCATATCAAGGGGCCCAGAGTTGGTCAAAATCATTTTTCAAAACTCCCCCTCTCCCCCCCTTCACCCCGCCCCCCATCGTATCTCGGAAATTAAGAAACCTGGGTTTTGTTTTTTTACGGATTCGTATAGAGGAGGCTCGGAAAAGTAAAATCCATTTTTCAAAGTTGCCCCCCTTGCCCCCCTTCACCCCCCCTCTAGAGGTAGATCTCGGAAGTTAAGAGACTTGGAACATTTTTTTTTTCAGATTCATATCAAGGGGCCCAGAGTTGGTCAAAATCATTTTTCAAAACTCCCCCCTCTCCCCCCCTTCACCCCGCCCCCCATCGTATTTCGGAAATTAAGAAACCCGGGTTTTGTTTTTTTACGGATTCGTATAGAGGAGGCTCGGAAAAGTAAAAACCATTTTCCAAAATTCCTCCCATTCTCTCCCCCTTCTCCCCCCTTTAGGCGGATCTCGGAAGTTAAGATTTGGAACATTATTATTATACTATATAAAGCTCGATTACCACTGACTGACTGACTGACATAATTGTTCTCCCAGATGGTGAAGGGGGAGGTGGGTATATTTTTACAGATTCGTATACAAGTAACTCTCACGAGTATGGGAAAAATCCCAAACCTCCCCTTTTCCACCCCACTCTCCCCCCTCCCTATCGTATCTCGGAAACTAAGAGTCCAGTGTTTTGTTGTTTTACGGATTCGTATAGAGGAGGCTCGGAAAAGTAAAATCCATTTTTCAAAGTTGCCCCCCTTGCCCCCCTTCTCCCCCACCCTCTAGGTAGATCTCGGAAGTTAAGAGACTCGGAACATTTTTTTTTTCAGATTCATATCAAGGGGCCCAGAGTTGGTCAAAATCATTTTTCAAAACTCCCCCCTCTCCCCCCCTTCACCCCTCCCCCCATCGTATCTCGGAAATTAAGAAACCTGTGTTTTGTTTTTTTACGGATTCGTATAGAGGAGGCTCGGAAAAGTAAAAACTATTTTTCAAAATTCGCCCCTTTCTCTCCCCCTTCTCCCCTCTTTAGGCGGACCTCGGAAGTTAAGACTTGGAACATTATTATACTATATAAAGCTCGATTACCACTGACTGACTGACTCACTCACTGACATAATTGTTCTCCCAGATGGTGAAGGGGGAGGTGGGTATATTTTTACAGATTCGTATAGAAGTAACTCTCACGAGTATGGGAAAAATCCCAAACCTCCCCTTTTCCACCCCACTCTCCCCCCTCCCTATCGTATCTCGGAAACTAAGAGTCCCGTGTTTTGTTGTTTTACGGATTCGTATAGAGGAGGCTCGGAAAAGTAAAATCCATTTTTCAAAGTTGCCCCCCTTGCCCCCCTTCTCCCCCCCCCCTCTAGGTAGATCTCGGAAGTTGAGAGACTTGGAACATTTTTTTTTTCAGATTCATATCAAGGGGCCCCGAGTTGGTCAAAATCATTTTTCAAAACTCCCCCTCTCCCCCCCCCCCCCTTCACCCCTCCCCCCATCGTATCTCGGAAATTAAGAAACCAATTACTGTCCAATTCTCAAAATTTTACAAGGGTAAGAAATACTCCTCAAAAACACGACCCCGCGAGCTGCTTGCAGCTCGCGCAACGCCCAAATACTTTTTACAAGCAAGGGTAAGAAATACTCCTCAAAAACACGACCCTGCGAGCTGCTTGCAGCTCGCGCAACGCCCAAATACTAGTTATACTATATAAAGCTCGATTACCACTCACTCACTGACTGACATAATTGTTCTCCCAGATGGTGAAGGGGGAGGTGGGTATATTTTTACAGATTCGTATAGAAGTAACTCTCACGAATATGGGAAAAATCCCAAACCTCCCCTTTTCCACCCCACTCTCCCCCCTCCCTATCGTATCTCGGAAACTAAGAGTCCCGTGTTTTGTTGTTTTACGGATTCGTATAGAGGAGGCTCGGAAATATAAAATCCATTTTTCAAAGTTGCCCCCCTTGCCCCCCTTCTCCCCTCCTCTAGGTTGATCTCGGAAGTTAAGAGACTTGGAAAATTTTTTTTTTCAGAATCATATCAAGGGGCCCAGAGTTGGTCAAAATCATTTTTCAAAACTCCCCCTTCTCCCCCCCTTCACCCCTCCCCTCATCGTATCTCGGAAATTAAGAAACCTGGGTTTTGTTTTTTTACGGATTCGTATAGAGGAGGCTCGGAAAAGTAAAATCCATTTTTCAAAGTTGCCCCCCTTGCCCCCCTTCACCCCCCCTCTAGAGGTAGATCTCGGAAGTTAAGAGACTTGGAACATTTTTTTTTTCAGATTCATATCAAGGGGCCCAGAGTTGGTCAAAATCATTTTTCAAAACTCCCCCCTTTCCCCCCCCTTCACCCCTCCCTCATCGTATCTCGGAAATTAAGAAACCTGGGTTTTGTTTTTTTACGGATTCGTATAGAGGAGGCTCGGAAAAGTAGAAACCATTTTTCCAAATTTCCCCCCATTCTCTCCCCCTTCTCCCCCCTTTAGGCGGATCTCGGAAGTTAAGACTTGGAACATTTTCTTTTTCAGATTCATGTCCGTGGGCCCAGAGTAGGTCAAAATCATTTTTCAAAACTCCCCCTTCTCCCCCCTTCACCCCTCCCCCATCGTATCTCGGAAATTAAGAAACCTGGGTTTTGTTTTTTTACGGATTCGTATAGAGGAGGCTCGGAAAAGTAAAATCCATTTTTCAAAGTTGCCCCCCTTGCCCCCCTTCTCCCCCACCCTCTAGGTAGATCTCGGAAGTTAAGAGACTTGGAACATTTTTTTTTTCAGATTCATATCAAGGGGCCCAGAGTTGGTCAAAATCATTTTTCAAAACTCCCCCCTCTCCCCCCCTTCACCGAACCCCCCATCGTATCTCGGAAATTAAGAAACCTGTGTTTTGTTTTTTTACGGATTCGTATAGAGGAGGCTCGGAAAAGTAAAAACTATTTTTCAAAATTCGCCCCTTTCTCTCCCCCTTCTCCCCTCTTTAGGCGGACCTCGGAAGTTAAGACTTGGAACATTATTATACTATATAAAGCTCGATTACCACTCACTCACTGACTCACTGACTGACTGACATAATTGTTCTCCCAGATGGTGAAGGGGGAGGTGGGTATATTTTTACAGATTCGTATACAAGTAACTCTCACGAGTATGGGAAAAATCCCAAACCTCCCCTTTTCCACCCCACTCTCCCCCCTCCCTATCGTATCTCGGAAATTAAGAAACTTGGGTTTTGTTTTTTTACGGATTCGTATAGAGGAGGCTCGGAAAAGTAAAATCCATTTTTCAAAGTTGCGCCCTTGCCCCCCTTCTCCCCCCCCCCTCTAGGTAGATCTCGGAAGTTAAGAGACTTGGAACATTTTCTTTTTCAGATTCATATCAAGGGGCCCAGAGTTGGTCAAAATCATTTTTCAAAACTCCCCCCTCTCCCCCCCTTCACCCCTCCCCCCATCGTATCTCGGAAATTAAGAAACCTGGGTTTTGTTTTTTTTACGGATTCGTATAGAGGAGGCTCGGAAAAGTAAAATCCATTTTTCAAAGTTGCCCCCTTGCCCCCCTTCTCCCCCCCCCTTCTAGGTAGATCTCGGAAGTTAAGAGACTTGGAACATTTTCTTTTTCAGATTCATATCAAGGGGCCCAGAGTTGGTCAAAATCATTTTTCAAAACTCCCCCCTCTCCCCCCCTTCACCCCTCCCCCCATCGTATCTCGGAAATTAAGAAACCTGGGTTTTGTTTTTTTACGGATTCGTATAGAGGAGGCTCGGAAAAGTAAAATCCATTTTTCAAAGTTGCCCCCTTGCCCCCCTTCTCCCCCCCTCTAGGTAGATCTCGGAAGTTAAGAGACTAGGAACACTTTTTTTTTCAGATTCATATCAAGGGGCCCAGAGTTGGTCAAAATCATTTTTCAAAACTCCCCCCTCTCCCCCCTTCACCCCTCCCCCCATCGTATCTCGGAAATTAAGAAACCTGGGTTTTGTTTTTTTACGAATTCGTATAGAGGAGGCTCGGAAAAGTAAAAACCATTTTTCAAAGTTGCCCCCCTTGCCCCCCTTCTCCCCGACCCTCTAGGTAGATCTCGGAAGTTAAGAGACTTGGAACATTTTTTTTTTCAGATTCATATCAAGGGGCCCAGAGTTGGTCAAAATCATTTTTCAAAACTCCCCCCTCTCCCCCCCTTCACCCCGCCCCCATCGTATCTGGGAAATTAAGAAACCTGGGTTTTGTTTTTTTACGGATTCGTATAGAGGAGGCTCGGAAAAGTAAAAACCATTTTTCAAAATTCCCCCCATTCTCTCCCCCTTCTCCCCCCTTTAGGCGGATCTCGGAAGTTAAGACTTGGAACATTTTCTTTTTCAGATTCATGTCCGTGGGCCCAGAGTAGGTCAAAATTAGTTTTTTCAAAACTCCCCCCTCTCCCCCCTTCACCCCTCGTGAAGGGGGAGATAGGTATATTTTTACAGATTCGTATAGAAGTAACTCTCACGAGTAAAAAATCCCAAACCTCCCCTTTTCCACCCCACTCTCCCCCCTCCCTATCGTATCTCAGAAACTAAGAGTCCCGTGTTTTGTTGTTTTACGGATTCGTATAGAGGAGGCTCGGAAAAGTAAAATCCATTTTTCAAAGTTGCCCCCTTGCCCCCTTCTCCCCCCCCCTCTAGGTAGATCTCGAAAGTTAAGAGACTTGGAACATTTTTTTTTTCAGATTCATATCAAGGGGCCCAGAGTTGGTCAAAATCACTTTTCAAAACTCCCCCCTCTCCCCCCCTTCACCCCTCCCCCCATCGTATCTCGGAAATTAAGAAACCTGGGTTTTGATTTTTTACGGATTCGTATAGAGGAGGCTCGGAAAAATAAACACCATTTTTCAAAATTCAAACCTCCCCTTTTCCATTCCACCCCACTCTCCCCCCTCCCTATCGTATCTCGGAAACTAAGAGTCCCGTGTTTTGTTCTTTTACGGATTCGTATAGAGTAGGCTTGGAAAAGTAAAATCCATTTTTCAAAGTTGCCCCCCTTTTTCCCCCCTCTAGGTAGATCTCGGAAGTTAACAGACTTGGAACATTTTTTTTTTCAGATTCATTTCAAGGGGCCCAGAGTTGGTCAAAATAATTTTTCAAAACTCCCCCCTCTCCCCCCCTTCACCCCTCCCTCCATCGTATCTCGGAAATTAAGAAACCTGGGTTTTGTTTTTTTACGGATTCGTATAGAGGAGGCTCGTAAAAGTAAAATCCATTTTTCAAAGTTGCCCTCCTTGCCCCCCTTCTCCCCCCCTCTAGGTAGATCTCGGAAGTTAAGAGACTTGGAACATTTTTTTGTTCAGATTCATATCAAGGGGCCCAGAGTTGGTCAAAATCACTTTTCAAAACTCCCCCCTCTCCCCCCTTCACCCCTCCCCCCATTGTATCTCGGAAATTAAGAAACCTGGGTTTTGTTTTTTTACGGATTCGTATAGAGGAGGCTCGGAAAAGTAAACACCATTTTTCAAAATTCAAACCTCCCCTTTTCCATTCCACCCCACTCTCCCCCCTCCTTATCGTATCTCGGAAACTAAGAGTCCCGTGTTTTGTTCTTTTACGGATTCGTATAGAGGCGGCTCGGAAAAGTAAAATCCATTTTTCAAAGTTGCCCCACTTGCCCCCCTTCTCCCCCCCCTCTAGGTAGATCTCGGAAGTTGAGAGACTTGGAACATTTTTTTTTCAGATTCATATCAAGGGGCCCAGAGTTGGTCAAAATCATTTTTCAAAACTCCCCCCTCTCCCCCCCTTCACCCCTCCCCCCATCGTATCTCGGAAATTAAGAAACCAGGGTTTTGTTTTTTTACGGATTCGTATAGAGGAGGCTCGGAAAAGTAAAAACCATTTTTCAAAATTCAAACCTCCCCTTTTCCATTTCACCCCACTCTCCCCCATCCCTATCGTATCTCGGAAACTAAGAGTCCCGTGTTTTGTTGTTTTACGGATTCGTATAGAGGAGGTTCGGAAAAGTAAAATCCATTTTTCAAAGTTGCCCCCCTTGCCCCCCTTCTCCCCCCCTCTAGGTAGATCTCGGAAGTTAAGAGACTTGGAACATTTTTTTTTCAGATTCATATCAAGGGGCCCAGAGTTGGTCAAAATCACTTTTCAAAACTCCCCCCTCTCCCCCCTTCACCCCTCCCCCCATTGTATCTCGGAAATTAAGAAACCTGGGTTTTGTTTTTTTACGGATTCGTATAGAGGAGGCTCGGAAAAGTAAACACCATTTTTCAAAATTCAAACCTCCCCTTTTCCATTCCACCCCACTCTCCCCCCTCCCTATCGTATCTCGGAAACTAAGAGTCCCGTGTTTTGTTCTTTTACGGATTCGTATAGAGGCGGCTTGGAAAAGTAAAATCCATTTTTCAAAGTTGCCCCACTTGCCCCCCTTCTCCCCCCCCTCTAGGTAGATCTCGGAAGTTGAGAGACTTGGAACATTTTTTTTTTCAGATTCATATCAAGGGGCCCAGAGTTGGTCAAAATCATTTTTCAAAACTCCCCCCTCTCCCCCCCTTCACCCCTCCCCCCATCGTATCTCGGAAATTAAGAAACCAGGGTTTTGTTTTTTTACGGATTCGTATAGAGGAGGCTCGGAAAAGTAAAAACCATTTTTCAAAATTCAAACCTCCCCTTTTCCATTTCACCCCACTCTCCCCCATCCCTATCGTATCTCGGAAACTAAGAGTCCCGTGTTTTGTTGTTTTACGGGTTCGTATAGAGGAGGCTCGGAAAAGTAAAATCCATTTTTCAAAGTTGCCCCCTAGCCCCCCTTCTCCCCCCCCCCCTCTAGGTAGATCTCGGAAGTTAAGAGACTTGGAACATTTTTTTTTTCAGATTCATGTCCGTGGGCCCAGTGTAGGTCAAAATCATTTTTCAAAACTCCCCCCTCACCCCCCCTTCACCCCTTCCTCCATCGTATCTCGGAAATTAAGAAACCTGGGTTTTGTTTTTTTACGGAGTCGTATAGAGGAGGCTCGGAAAAGTAAAATCCATTTTTCAAAGTTGCCCCCCTTGCCCCCCTTCTCCCCCCCTCTAGGTAGATCTCGGAAGTTAAGAGACTTGGAAATTTTTTTTTTTCCAGATTCATATCAAGGGGACCAGAGTTGGTCAAAATCATTTTTCAAAACTCCCCCCTCTCCCCTCTTCACCCCTCCCCCCATCGTAAGAAATACTCCTCAAAAACACGACCCCGCGAGCTGCTTGCAGCTCGCGCAACGCCCAAATACTTTTTACAAGGGTAAGAAATACTCCACAAAAACACGACCCCGCGAGCTGCTTGCAGCTCGCGCAACGCCCAAATACTAGTTATTATACTATACAGTATGTTAACTAACAGAGGGCGTTCTCGTTAACCCGCAATAGTATAGCATCTATACATGCTAAAAAAAATATTACCATTCGAAAATAAAATGTTTTTATTTTTTTTTATATTAAAATATTCACTAAAAATCGTAAATTGATACGTTAAAGAAACACTCTGTACACGCATACTTGAAGGACAGCAATGTCGGAATTTATTTAATTAAATAAATTAGAATTAATTAAATAAATAGAGTATCAATTTACGATTTTTAGTGAATATTTTAATATAAAAAAAATAAAAACATTTTATTTTCGAATGGTAATATTTTTTTTAGCATGTATGGATGCTATACTATTGCGGGTTAATGGGAACGCCCTCTGTTAGTTAACATACTGTATAAAGCTCGATTACCACTCACTCACTGACTGACTGACATAATTGTTCTCCCAGATGGTGAAGGGGGAGGTGGGTATATTTTTACAGATTCGTATACAAGTAACTCTCACGAGTATGGGAAAAATCCCAAACCTCCCCTTTTCCACCCCACTCTCCCCCCTCCCTATCGTATCTCGGAAACTAAGAGTCCCGTGTTTTGTTGTTTTACGGATTCGTATAGAGGAGGCTCGGAAAAGTAAAATCCATTTTTCAAAGTTGCCCCCTTGCCCCCCTTCTCCCCTCCCCCCTCTAGGTAGATCTCGGAAGTTAAGAGACTGTGAACATTTTTTTTTTCAGATTCATATCAAGGGGCCCAGAGTTGGTCAAAATCATTTTTCAAAACTCCCCCCTCTCCCCCCCTTCACCCCTCCCCCCATCGTATCTCGGAAATTAAGAAACCTGGGTTTTGTTTTTTTACGGATTCGTATAGAGGAGGCTCGGAAAAGTAAAAACCATTTTTCAAAATTCAAACCTCCCCTTTTCCATTCCACCCCACTCTCCCCCATCCCTATCGTATCTCGGAAACTAAGAGTCCCGTGTTTTGTTGTTTTACGGATTCGTATAGAGGAGGCTCGGAAAAGTAAAATCCATTTTTCAAAGTTGCCCCCCTTGCCCCCCTTCTCCCCCCCCCTCTAGGTAGATGTCGGAAGTTAAGAGACTTGGAAATTTTTTTTTTCAGATTCATATCAAGGGGCCCAGAGTTGGTCAAAATCATTTTTCAAAACTCCCCCCTCTCCCCCCTACACCCCTCCCCCCATCGTATCTCGGAAATTAAGAAACCTGGGTTTTGTTTTTTTACGGATTCGTATAGACGAGATTCGGAAAAGTAAAAACCATTTTTCAAAATTCAAACCTCCCCTTTTCCATTCCACCCCACTCTTCCCCATCCCTATCGTATCTCGGAAACTAAGAGTCCCGTGTTTTGTTGTTTCACGGATTCGTATAGAGGAGACTCGGAAAAGTAAAATCCATTTTTCAAAGTTGCCCCCTTCTCCCCCCCCTCTAGGTAGATCTCGGAAGTTAAGAGACTTGGAACATTTTTTTTTCAGATTCATATCAAGGGGCCCAGAGTTAGTCAAAATCATTTTTCAAAACTCCTCCCTCTCCCCCCTACACCCCTCCCCCCATCGTATCTCGGAAATTAAGAAACCTGGGTTTTGTTTTTTTTCGGATTCGTATAGACGAGGCTCGGAAAAGCAAAAGCCATTTTTCAAAATTCAAACCTCCCCTTTTCCATTCCACCCCACTCTCCCCCATCCCTATCGTATCTCGGAAACTAAGAGTCCCGTGTTTTGTTGTTTTACGGATTTGTATAGAGGAGGCTCGGAAAAGTAAAATCCATTTTTCAAAGTTGCCCCCCTTCTCCCCCCCCCCCTCTAGGTAGATCTCGGAAGTTAAGAGACTTGGAACATTTTTTTTTTCAGATTCATATCAAGGGGCCCAGAGTTGGTCAAAATCATTTTTCAAAACTCCCCCTTCTCCCCCCCTTCACCCCTCCCCCCATCGTATCTCGGAAACTAGGTAGCGGTAAAGCGAAGCGTTGTTCTCCCAGATGGTGAAGGGGGAGGTGGGTATATTTTTACAGATTCGTATAGAAGTAACTCTCACGAGTATGGGAAAAATCCCAAACCTCCCCTTTTCCACCCCACTCTCTCCCATCCCTATCGTATCTCGGAAACTAAGAGTCCCGTGTTTTGTTGTTTTACGGATTCGTATAGAGGAGGCTCGGAAAAGTAAAATCCATTTTTCAAAGTTGCCCCCTTGCCCCCCTTCTCCCCCCCCTTTAGGTAGATCTCGGAAGTTAAGAGACTTGGAAAATTTTTTTTTTCAGATTCATATCAAGGGGCCCAGAGTTGGTCAAAATCATTTTTCAAAACTCCCCCCTCTCCCCCCCTTCACCCCTCCCCCCATCGTATCTCGGAAATTAAGAAACCTGGGTTTTGTTTTTTTTCGGATTCGTATAGAGGAGGCTCGGAAAAGTAAAAACCATTTTTCAAAATTCAAACCTCCCCTTTTCCATTCCACCCCACTCTCCCCCATCCCTATCGTATCTCGGAAACTAAGAGTCCCGTGTTTTGTTGTTTTACGGATTCGTATAGAGGAGGCTCGGAAAAGTAAAATCCATTTTTCAAAGTTGCCCCCCCTGTCCCCCCTTCTCCCCCCCTCTAGGTAGATCTCGGAAGTTAAGAGACTTGGAACATTTTTTTTTTCAGATTCATATCAAGGGGCCCAGAGTTGGTCAAAATCATTTTTCAAAACTCCCCCCTCTCCCCCCCTTCCCCCATCGTAAGAAATACTCCTCAAAAACACGACCCCGCGAGCTGCTTGCAGCTCGCGCAACGCCCAAATACTTTTTACAAGGGTAAGAAATACTCCTCAAAAACACGACCCCGCGAGCTGCTTGCAGCTCGCGCAACGCCCAAATACTAGTTATACTATATAAAGCTCGATTACCACTCACTCACTGACTGACATAATTGTTCTCCCGGATGGTGAAGGGGGAGGTGGGTATATTTTTACAGATTCGTATAGAAGTAACTCTCACGAATATGGGAAAAATCCCAAACCTCCCCTTTTCCACCCCACTCTCCCC